>JAUDJH010000024.1:9111537-9760575 GCA_036320925.1 Automeris io
TGTCCAGCGGGCGCGGCGCGATGGGGCTGTGGCGAATTGATTACAGGACCCGCAGCCCTCGCCAATGCGCAGAACTAGTCACCTTGGGGTTTTTAGTCGATTTAAGTCCGACACACCTCGGTCGCTCAACCCCCCTGTGCGGTCGAAACGGTCCTATGAGGATTTTCCCCAAGTAAAAAAAAAATGTATAAGGCGATTTGATTTGGCGATTGTTTGAGTGTATAATATTGTCGCTACAGTCTTTTACCGACTAAAACCACCAGGATATTCCTCCTCTCGTCAGCCGAGTGCTAAGGGAAACGTAGAAACTGCTTTAGCGACCCCTACTAATCCCCCGTTATCCTGCTGCGATTGACAGGTTTCGAATCACACCTTTATATTTCAGAAGTCTGTTCCAAGCCGCAATACGTTTAAAATATCTATACTCTTAAATACATTCACGTCCCATTAATTTAAATAACATATTTTAAAACACTTTGAACCGCAAAGAATATTAAACAAAACGTTAGATAATACATTTAATATGAAAAATACAGAAGAACATATAAATTCAGTAAGTACGTCAGCAGATGGCTATTAAAGAATCGTTATGTTTATTTTTACTGCAATAATAGTATGCTAGAGCGCACTTCCAGGAACTTCGTGCCAGCTGTCACTGATGACCAGTGTGTCACTAAAGTTTCGGCGTCGCGCACCTTCGGCCCATTTTTTTTAACCTGGCTCGACATAGTGACTACAGAGTACCTGATGGTAAGTACAGTGTAGTCCAAAAACGAAAGCGACTATCAAAGGATGAAAATCCATTGATAGTCTACATCGTCATGTCGGCCCACATATACCACGACTGAAGGTCTCTAGGTATATGAGCTACTGGATATACACAAGCTGATCCCGAAACGCGACAAGCCGAAACTGGTCACTATGACGGGCTTTACACCCATGCACTGTGGTCGCGATCCAGACGGGCACCGGCGCCCTACCACCTCGCTGCTGCTCGTTTAGCACCACGCAGGAGTCACGTGTAGGAAAACTAGGGTAAAGCCTACGGACGCGAGCAGCTTCGACTGCCAAAACTATCCACAATCCATCCATATCCATTACCACCATCGGCAAAATGAACCGAAATCGAGTGGCTGTATCCACTTTGCGCTTTATTATCATACACAACGTGACCAGTGGCGCAGCTGATCGCCGTTCTCACAGCACCAGTACACATGACATTTCTGTTAGATGCCGTGCGGGTTTCCTCGCGATCTTTTCCTTCACTGGTGAGCATATAGTGCCTAAATTTGAAAAATCAAGAGGTACGAGCCGTGATTCAATCCTAAGGTCATTCACGATGGCGAGCTTGCATACCAGTACCCCCTTTTTTGGTATCCCAAGGAAAAAATCGCTGTAAAGGCAGCGACTCCAGTCTGTCAGAGGTCTACTGACTAATAACTCCCAGGGTGTCCTTCCAAACATTTCACCCGGTCTTGGGAATGCAGATCCTTCCAGATGTCTGGGGAGCAAAGAGCCTGTTTAGGCTTTATCTCTGGGAATGTAGGGTGTAAATAGCTCACCCCATCAAACCTATCTTACGGTCATCACGTCCGACACCGCATCCGGGTAGCAGACTCCCTCAAATCTCCTGCCCGGATAACAATCTCTTCTGCACTAGGCTACCGTAGCCACAATTAATTTAAATTTAGCCAGCATTCATTCAAAAGTTTTTAAATATCTTTCCTTTTTTATCCTGACCTGTCATAGTAACTACAACACACCTGATCGTAAGTATGGCGCAGTCGAAAAACGCCAACGACTATTAACAGTTAAAAAAAACCTATGAATAATCGCCACGATCGTGCCGGCCTACACAAATATCTATTCACTCTACGCGAAAGGACTCCTTATCATAAGACAGTGAGAAGACGCTCGCTCGAAGACAATTCCACAGTCCTACGACTCGGGTTCACTAGAAGTTATTAGTTAGAGAACTTATTAGTCCTAGCCGGGATGTGAGTTACCGTATACTTCTTTTTAAGATCGAAGGATGTGGTGGTATTCTATCAATCGTCTTTGGTTGAGCGGATGCTCTTCGATGTGGTGGCCTGTATAAGCGGTATATTGAGGGTGAACAATGCGCTCGCCTCGAGACTCGTTTCAGGGATGGATAAGGGAAATAGGACTCACCGTAATCACCTCCAAACAAATCCCGATTCGGCACTTTCACTGGCACAATCACAATATTGGCGATAGAAACAATGTTATTTGTTTCCTTATGCGGTTCGCGGCGTAGCGGAGCGGAAGCAGAGCGGAAGTCCCGTGCACGCGGCTGTCTTTAGTGGTAAGGCGATAGCGGTAACAACGTCGAAACGATAGCGGTAATAACAACGTCTGCCCGTGACGACGAGATTCGTGACACTCACTGCAGTCGGTGGGGGGATTGGATAGTGGGACCGAAATGAATGAATCGGACTCCAGCATTTCAAAAGCACATAGAAAAAAAATCTAAATGGCGCAAACAGTCTTCGTTTCCGGCTTCGGCCAGAATCGACCTTGGGTCGGACACTACTGATGATTTAAGTTTCCTGGCCCACTGCCCCCGTCATGGTCAAGTTCAGACTCAATTTAGAGCTGGCACGGAGATCGCCTGATCTGCGTCGTGACCACAGTACCCAAGCGCTAAGACCGACGTAAAAGGACCTGGAGAGTCCAGATAATTAAATTACTTTTTGCTTACTTTAGATCTTCGTTTGCGGCTGTGGTGGCTTAGAGGGTAAGAGATTGGTATCCTTACGCGGAAACACGAATGGTATATTCGATTCTTAGCACTTACATGTAAGTGCTTATCCCATTAAATTCATTTTTTTTAAATCAAATATATTAATGAGGCTTTAGTGCATCCTTGATGACTATGCCAGCCTCGTAAGGTATATCATATTGTTTAAACTCACTTCTGGCGAAGTGACAACTCTATAAGTCTGTAAATTCTTTTTGCATTAACCGACGTCGACTCTCCCAATATGATATTGATTTCTCCGACACTAAAAATTAAACTAGAAATCCTATTGACTTCAACAAGAAAAGCGTCACCTATATTTGTGTGACATGGCGACAAACGTGTTAAATATAATTATAAATATAATACCTTCAAAAAGGATTGTAATCTCGCAGCCTGAGCACGACAATTGACTAGGGTATGTGCGGTAGATTGCAGATTTATAAACGTAACGCCTTTATCAAAGCCTGCCATGTCTGGACCCTTGTCGGTCTTTATATTCCTCCTTATTTTCATTAGTAAATTATGGAGTTAGAGAGACATGTGTACCTACGGGTCCTTGTAGACAATGAACATTTTTATACTTCATTTTCTGATGCCATGTAATTTTGCGTTTGTTAAACATAAATCAATAAGAGCACCACCGTCGCAAACACTGATTATTTTAAATGCAGTTTTTATTATAATGTATAGTCATGAAGCCTTGAGAACGCGATTTTATCTCTGATTACTACTAAAGCATTGACGTGCATAGGATTTTTGGACAGGGTAGGCAGAATTCGCGTAATTAATTTGAATATTATATTATGATAGTAAATATTATATTGCTTTCACAGGAAAGATAGACGGCGTGAATATAGAATATATATGAATATAAATGGTTCCTTTTTTGTTTAACTTTAAGCAATTTATTCCAAACTTATTTATCATAAGGGCATGCAATGCTTGCATGCATCTATGGATTAAACGCTGCTACCCTTAAGGGATTTAGCGTGATGATATATTATTTTATTATTAGTAGAATATATATAAATATGAAGAGATATTTGTGTAGACCGGCATGACTAGATAATGATTATGTAAGATGTGGTATTGTCATTATCTATAGTTGCTGAGTCCGGGAAAAAAAAAATTATTAACTAATAATTGAAAAAAATTACCTTGCGCTCGCCAACTAAAGCCTCCACGTCGGTTTTATCAAATTCCTAAGTCTAGTCTTATCAACATATTGTTTTAAACACTGAGATATAAATGCTATTAAATGCTAAATACGAATTCATTATACCTAGATATAAACCATTCGAAATAAACGTAAGTTATAATGGCAATGCCATTAAGATCCGTCTCGCGGTTTAGAAGACTTTAGAAGATGTGTAATTTAACAGATTTGCCTGCGTCCCGCCGAGCCGTCGGAAGTATTCGGATTCCCAGGCTCGGCGAAGGCGAAGAGAGGGCAGTGCTGGCACCCCGGTGGTTTTAGTCGGGGCAGGTCCGACACACCGGGGGAAGTGGCCCTCACCACTCCCCCTGACGATCAGTAGGGATTTCCACCGGGTTAACAAAAAAAAAAGATTTGCCTGCGTAGATTATTTTATACAAAGTGACTATATTCCACCTGATGAAAGCACAGTTTAATCCAAAAACTGGAACGACCGCTAAGCGACAGAAAGCCGTTGACAATTGCCATGGGTATGTCGACCTACGTATACCACGACGGAAGGTCTCTAGGTATATATAACTGGATATACACAAACTGATCCTGAAACGCGACAAGCTGAAGAAAATCAGTATGACGTTCTTTACATTTGTGGTCACGGTCCAGTTTGGGCAACTACCCTACTACCTCGATTTCTGTACCCTTTAACTGTAACTTTTGCTAAATATCATGACGAATAGTTGAGTAGTTAAAGCCTAAAACCTTGACATATACATATAGGCTCACTTTCTCATTCATAACATGAGTTAGGAAGGTAACACAGACATAAAAGAAAAAGAAGATATTTAATAATGATTTGGTTTCTATGATCAGCATGCGTTGAAGAGGATTGCATCGACTGGGAAGGCAAGATCGTGTCCCACGGGCTCCTGTATGTGCCTGGTCCAGGGGTTTGCTCGCTATGCGTCTGCTACCACTCCGAGCCGATGTGGTGCAAGGCGATATACTGCGACCCTCCCTACGTGAGTATTAACCAGAGAGCCTCAAAAACATTCGATTGGCCATGGAACTTGAAATTTTTCGAAGCTTCGCGTCGCCTAAGCTATTATCTGAGGGTTCATTTACCATTGTTTTTCTATTATATAGATTATTTTTTTAGCGATTTTGTGCTCTACAACTTTTTAAAAATCATATATTACATATTAATCATATATTATTTAAGGTGTGATAAATATATTATATGAGACTTTTGAGTTAACTTTTAAAACTATAAAACCACAAGCTTGTTCTTTTCAGCTAATTTCGTAAGAAGAGGTTGCCGCACTTTTTTAGATATATTATTCAGTGGGTACGCCGGGTGATGTGCTTGTATGTAGACCCTAGAATTTCACAGCCGGTATCTCATAGATTTTGGAATTTGCGACGTAGTAATATGTGGACAAAATGAGGGTGCCGTATTCTTGACTCTTTTTTTGTATTAAAATCCATCGCACCTCAATGTTTTTCTACACTGGGATGTTGGCATCTCAGATGCTAAAGTAGAATTAGAAACATAAAGACCTTAAACTGCATGTGCGCATCACAAGAGAAGCCAATAATACGTTCTTAAATAGACCAACATGAAATTTCAACGATCTGCCGATAGCGGACGCGTCAGTATCTTCTGATGGTGGTACAGGGTTCAGTTCAAAGAGTTTATTCTCATTAAGATACAAATCACTTACATGAGAACATTTTGTTTAAAAACTATCAAAAACACTTAAATACTAAGAGCTCACTTGGCAAACACAGAACTATATCTGTTAGTATTTATCTTTAATATATTGTAGTAATTTAGTTTTGTATATATCAAGCGAGCTCGCGTTTCTTATGCAGTAGGGTCACGCGTTGCAGAGTTACAAAAAAAACGTGATAGGACCGAATGACAAAGAATGGACTCGAAAGCAAAATATGTCCAAGCCTAGGGATGTCGAAAATGAAAAAAAAATCGTTATATCGATATTTATAAAAATATCAATATCGGCGTCGATATATCGCAGGTAAAATATCGGTATATCGATCAAATCTCAATAAACACGAAAGCATTTTACCAGTATTCCTTTTTATTAGACAAAATTACAAAAATATCAAGAACTAAAAGGCTATCTTCTAACTTTAAGACCAATTTAAGATATCAAACAAAAATAAATAATACATAAATTAATGGCGGCAAATAATATACATGCAACAAATTCAGATGTCAATGCATGCAACGTAACAAAACATAATACTCAACAGTCATAGACAATATAGTTTTTTTTTTCGTGCGGTCCTATCTTCTACAGTTTCAGATTTCAGCGACTTCACTACCCTAAGAATTAGGAAAAAAAAATCGTTTTCGATACAATTTTCGATACTGGATATGTTGTATCGATATATCGATATTTATTTGACAAGCCTATTCAAGCCGCGCGTTTGTGCTAGATCGTTCTCCTACGCATTTATTAATGACTTGGAAGCTAATCAAGCCTTATTCTACAGTTCTGCAAAAATTTCCGCGTCGGGTCCCGGTGCTGCGAGTTCGAATGCCTGGACCCCCCGGACGAGAACAATCGGTACTGGCAGCGGCAACGGTTGCGGGCGCTGATCCTCTCCGGAAACTCCTCGGCGCCCATCACCGCGCCCTCCCGCGACCTCAAAACCGTCTCGCTGCTGGCTCTAGCCCTCACCAGGCTTGTATGAAACACACTGCGTCGAGACAACTTGCTTGACAACATAAACCATTGTACAGAAAAAAAACATATCTCTTGATCAAGGTAACTGGTGAGCGATCGATTTCTGCGCTATGTCTTGGTCGCCACAGGCTCTCTAACATTAGCCACCTCAGGCCTTGTAATTTCAGTCGTCCCAGACCTTGCAATATCAGCTTCCACATATCGGTCGCCCCTTTTTCGGCTTATATTGTTTACTACATATGAATTCACTTCCTTGCTGATTTTCAGCGAAAATATTGGGATACACCAAAGCTATGCGTGTGTCAGAAACTGAGTTTGCGAACTATCGCATCCTGAGGATAGACGAAAGTGCAAAGCGCTGTGACGAAAACTTAAGAATGAAGCGACTAAAAGACAAATCAACCTGTATGTTTATATACACATATATCCTTAAGGGTTCAGTGTTGCCTAACACGTATAGAGCAATATTACGAGCCTCTTCATCAAAATAATCTCGATACAAACTAGTCATCTCGTGTTACTGATACTTCCTTCGACATTACATCTTAATGAAATTATCCTTCCCTAGCTGTCACTACAAATTCTTAATAACATAAGACCTTCAAGACAAGATAAACGCTTCGGCAAATACGACCAGCCCATTGCAAATACAGCCTACTAGTCCGTCAAACTCATCCAATAGCTAAGAAGCAGTGTCGACGACTGTAGTTATCTGTGGGAACACTTTATTTCTAATTCTCGATCATTCTGTGAAACACCGATATTAGCAAGTGAGCGACCTTTTTGTGGACAAGTCGTGCCGTGAGTGTCCACGTCTCGGCTCCGTACTTTATTACAGATAACACGCAATGATTGTAGACTTTCCTCTTCAGGCTTTGTGGTATGGATGACGAGAATACGAATATTTAAATAATAGAATATCAATGACATGGCCGAAATTAATAACCTAGGATAAGTTGTCCTCTATTTTAGATATGTTACATCTCTTTTCGCGTACATATGTTTGAAAGAGAGAGGAATAACTGGAGATCTACGAATTTAAGATAGGTTATGAATTTCGGTCGATAATCAACACTGTATTTAATCTTAATTATTATAAATTAAATATTATAAAAATAGTTTTATAAATGAAATTGGGTCGGTGCTTTAAATATTTAATAATAATATTATATATTAACATTATTATGAATCATGTTAATAGTTGGTTAAATAATTATTTTAATTAAATTAAATTAAGTAAGTAATGAAATTCATAGGTATACAGGGTGCTTTTATAGCCGAGGAAGATATTTAGGGATAAAATAATTTGTTCCTTCTGGCAAGTAATGAAAATATAAATAAATATATTATCTAACAAATCATAAAGAAAAATTAACGAACTAATGAGAATGTTTTCGTAAAAACTGTGGCGCACGATTGACTCGTTTTCTCTTCTCACTGTGCCCTGGCTTAGGACAGGTTAAATACTTTCTTAATATGTAATTGTTATACATTCATTCATGTGTGTAGTTATCCCTAAGTATGTTGACTATAATTTACTTTTATTAAATGGAAATATTAAGATACCACTATTTTTACCTATTTGGAATTAGAATCGAATGCTGAATATCTCCCCTGATTATCTCCCTTGTCTATAAAATTACCTTGTATACACAGTAATAATAAAACATTATTTTTAATAGTTCAATAATCAGAATATAATCAGGTATAATTATATTTCTATTTATATTATTATGTATGTTTGTTTTTATTCATCAGATATGATTTCGAAAAAAAAACAATAATTGACATGTCGGACCAATTTTATGTAACCAAGTAGACATTTTATTATGTCTGTTTCAAAGTTGTATGTGGCTGTAGGTTCAAATTTTCATTTACTTTTAAATATATGTCTTTTCTGTATTATAGTATTAGTATGTTAATTTAGATAAAAATAAATCAATCAAATATTCAGCAGATAATAATAGTATATTTCATGTGACTTTAGATAGAGAATGAATTTTGAAAACTAATAACATATAGAAGCACCAAACTATATTTTTTGTTAATAACGCCGTGCTGAACACCGTTTTGAACATTTTATTGATTTAAATGAAATGTATTTTTAGTTCTTTGCTTAATTTATGAATAAAAAAAATTATATAGTTAGAAAATTAAATCGCATATGTAGTTAGGAACTTTTGAAATTGTAGCTTTAAAATAACATCGTATCTTCTGCTATGATATATAATAATATATAATAGATAAATTAATACTGTGTCGTGTGTAAATCATCTTAATATCTTAAATATATAAGAAAATATTTACAAAATCAATAATAAGCATTAAACTAAAAACAAAAAATGGAAGTATTTCACAAAGCAAAAAAAAAACGGAAATCTTGACTAGTGATGAAAATGCCCGGGAATTTTCCCAAAGTGCCCAAAACTACCAAGAACATTCTGTAAATTCCCGGGAATATTCCCAAGGAAGTTTTGGGCACTTTGGGAAAATTCCCGGGCATTTTCATCACTAATCTTGACTCAGATGACGAATAAGCGTCGGGATTGTTTGGCCGGTATGCTAACGAATTACAATTAAAGGTTTCCCATTGATTGGGCTTAGAAAGAGATTTCTCTTTATCACTATTTTGAAAGACTCACCACAACCGTTTTTTTTTTGTATTGTTTATTTTATTATTTATTTATATTAACTTTTACGGTTCTCGATAATATTCAGTAGTATCGGAGATGGGCAAATTGTAATCTAATTAATGATGAACGATTACAAAATGTAATTGTAATTTAAAATTTCTTGCTCTGTAATCATGATTAAATCCATTTATAACATTAAGAAATGAGTATGTAAGTATGTGTATACAATCTGGGATTTTGTAGTGTTTAAAACATAAATGAGCAAAATGCAGTCATATTAATGGTAAAAAATGAAAAAATGTAATCGTTAATCATTTTGCCCATCTATGAGTAGTATCTGATTGACGTTAAAATCAAAGACCCACTCCACCCCATCCCATCAGAAAAATCACTAATTCCTCGCAGCATATTGCTATCCGGTCATCTTGTTACTGTCCAGACCTAACACCAACCGAAAAAACAAGAACATTTCCAGAACAACGATAAATCAGCAATTCTCCGATGGATGGAATAAAGAACACACCCGCTCGCGCTTCAAGCTTTGACGTTAATCTATTGTTGATTATTTTGTTGAAGAAATTTACCGTTCCACTAAACAGTAAGTCACTTAATTCTCATCTTCTACTATAAATTTTAGAACTTATAGTAAACCATGAGCCTTTAAAAATACATATTAATCTTAATCTTATAATAATACATATTGACTTATTTTATACCGCTATTAATACTTCTATGTTTTAATTTACGTTCAATATTAAATGAATCTGGAAACCGATAATATTTACATGTAATCTGATCACATTTTGCCCATCTATATTTTAAACACTAATTAATCCTCAATTAAATTTATGACTCATTAATATTTAGAAGGGTTTTGATCGTGATTGTAGATTAACAAAATTAAATTTATTACTGATTATATTTTGATCTTCTATGGTCGTTAATTCTTTCCGTGTTTTAGCTCCATATTATAGGTACTCTAATATAAAGATAATTATTAATTTTCAGCATCAGATAAAAGAGATAATCTGGTAACCATTTTAAAACGGTCTACGTGAATTGATTGTTCACGTATTTTTAGAAAAAGCGGTCGACCCCCGGCCTCGTCACGTAAACCATGATTGATCGAAATTGCTTCGAGCTTTTTAATTTTATTAGTTTTATAAACGCCCCGTTTAATTAAACATAGAAAAAAAGGAGCATTCAAGCAGTTTAGTTTTTACGAAAACCCCACAGTATATATATAATTATTATTGAAATCATATTTCGGATTGAGTAGAGAGATAAATTACGTCGTCCAAGTGCTTCTTGGTTCAATCCACTAAAAGAAAATTGTATAGAACTGTAATTTTAGTGGTAGGGGAACTGCCCGAACTTGGTCATGACCACAGTACACGAATGTAAAGACCGTCAAAGTGACACGCTTTAGTTTATCGCGTTTCAGGACCAGCTTGTTCATGTCCAGTATCTCATACATCTAGAGTCCTTCAGTTGTGGTATAAGTCCGCTAACATGATGACGGAGACTCAATAGATTATCGTTCTTTGATAGTCGCTTTCGTTTTTGGACTACACTGTACTTACCGCTCCATCTTGAACCGCTTCAGTTGCGCAGAGAATTTGCCTCACTGAGCGTTTTCTACCATCTGTATCATGGCGAGTGTTCTGAGGAGTTGTTTAACCTTGTTCCACCCTCTCCCTTCCTGAATAGATCCACGCGCGCGGGTTTGCGGTGTCACAGCTATACGGTATCTCACATCCCGGCCAGGACAAAGAAGTTCTCTAACTCCTTCTTTTGCCGTGTCGTTGGGCTGTGGAATGGTCTTCCGGCGAGCGTGTTCCCTCCATCCTATGATATGGGATCTTTTAAACGTAGCGTGAAGAGATATTTGTGCAGGCTGGCATGATCGCTGCGACTACCGATGGGTAGTAGATGGGTACCGACTGCACCAAGCTTACCATCAGGTATGATGCAGTCACAGTGTCGAGTCGGTATAAAAAAAAAGTATTAGTTTATTTGTTATTAGTGAAAAGTTTAATTTTAATAACTTCCAACTTATTAAGTTATATATTTTTCCAGTGGAGTAACTATAGTACATTTTGCTGATGGCCGGTGTCTCAGACCCTTATCGATGAAAACTACTTAAGTGTTCCACCTACCTGTCTGCTAGGGCCAAGGGTACGGCCAGGCTAGTTTTCTCAGCAAATATATGTATATATAGAATTAGTTATAATAATCAAAATTACACATATCATTATAGTAAATTGAAACAATAAAATATACTGATAATAATAGTATGTGATATTTTGCAAGTTTACAATATTTTGCTTATGTATAAACATAAGACACCAGCTTTAAACATAGTTGTAAGATGCAGTCTCAATATTTCTTCTAGAAAATATAAATATGCATATTATTAACGAATTATTTCATAATATGCATATTCATATATGTGCACATCTTTCTATTGTTAATCTCTTCTAAAACTTTTGACCAATTTCAATCCAATATGTAATATTGTATTTTAAATAGAACTAATTGAAATGTAAATAGTTTATGCAAATAAATAATATTAAAATTAGCTAAATAAAACTTTGTTTTATTCTCTAATAGAGTTTATATTTACAGTTGTAGTAGTGTTTCGCTAAATATAGCTAGTAGTTTTTTGGGAGTCGAAGCTGCTCGCGTCCGTATGCTTTACCCTAGCTTCCCTACACGTGACTCCTGGGTGGTGCTAAACGAGCAGCAGCGAGGTGGTAGGGCGTCGGTACCCGTCTGGATCGCGACCACAGTACATGGGTGTAAAGCCCGTCATAGTGACCTGTTTCGGCTTGTCGCGTTTCGGGATCAGCTTGTGTATATCCAGTAGCTCATATACCTAGAGACCTTCAGTCGTGGTCTATGTGGGCCGACATGACGATGGAGACTATCAATGGATTTTCATCCTTTGATAGTCGCTTTCGTTTTTGGACTACACTGTACTTACCATCAGGAAGTCTGTAGTCACTATGTCGAGCCAGTGAAAAAAAAATAGAATTGTTGAAGATAAAGCCTTGTTTGTGGAAGTTTAAAGTCTTATATTAAATGATACCCTTAAAACGTTTGTCACCTCGTCACTCATATCTGGGTGATGGGTATGCTTGCCACAGGGCCCGTCACTTGAGAATTTTAAAGATAGATGAGTAAATGCAATTAAATTAATAATGAAACGCAACTGTAATTTTTTTTTTCATTACTGTCAATACACTTTGCCCATATATGGATCTTCATAAGTCTTTGTCATAAATTACATTATAAAATTCCCGACCTCTTAGTGTCTTGCTAAAAAAAAAAAACACATAGTGTGCTATAAATTCATAAAACAGCATGTCAAACTTGAAGCTACAATTTACTAACTCAAATACAGCGTTCACACTGTATCTTTACTTATCAAAAATTTATAAATAATTGATTGTAGATAATGAAACAAGTGAATCATAATAAACATATTTTATTTAAAAAATACAACAATTTTGCACTTAACATTAAAGGAATGTAAAATTACCACCTAAGACCTAGATCATGCAAGTCTACCCTTGCCTGAGAAATTTCCGCCTGAAGTTCTATGACAGCTTCTTCACAATTGTTAAACGTTAAAACTCTGTATAGAACCACGAAAGCCGCGTACAGTCCAAATAATAAAACGAAGATTATTGGCGATATTATTATCAAGTCCATATTATTTTCTATATAAGGGTGTTTTACGTAGCCACTTATAATGGCATACCACATGGCGAAGATCGCAGAGATCGCCGAAATCCATTCTAACATCTTCGTCATGGTTCTGAAAATTAAAGAATAGTATGAGAAAAACGTGATAATTATTGTGTATATTATATTTTTAACTGAACAATTAGTAAACACCTGGTTGTTAAATTGCGCCTTGATTAGATTATATTATTGTTCCGCTATATATCAGACTATTTAAAAAAAATTCGGCGACAAATAGAGTTATTTAACTCATCACCTTGCTTTTGACTTTTAAATTATCATTTTTGACGTAGCGTTTTTTTTTATATATTCTCCCATTTGTGGGAAAGGCAAAGGCTTTTATGTCATGCAGTCATGTCTAGGACCTTTTATGTACAACTTTTATTAAATTTTCTGTCACGTCTTCCCGCTACGCTTTAATGTCTCTGACGTAGTTTAAATTTTATATCCATCTTTATTTCTTGCTTGTTGAACCATTTCTAAATGTTTGCTCTTAATCTAAACGGCAAAGAAGACTATACAGATTGGTGAGAAAACACATCGGTCCAAGGGATGCATCACTCCGCTAGCGTCTCGCCAAAAAACCATTGATTCCCTTGGGCCATTGATCTTTTCTGTCAATATGCATATCAGTAATCCTAGCCCTTTGTGTTGTATACAAACGTATAAAAAACAGTGCAAATTCAAATAAAAAATAAGAAGTTAAAGTTTCGTAAGAAATATTAAAGTAAGGCGGGAAGACATATAAGAAATTAAAAAAGACATCTTAAAGGTTACAGACATGGCTGTAAAATATAAAAGATTTTGCTTTAACCACAAATGGAAAATTAAAACAAAAAAACAACGTCATTATTATAGATATTATTCAAAGAGGATTGGCGGCAAAACATCAAGCTGGAGTGGATGCATCTCTTCAGCACTCTCGTTGAATAATTGTTGTTTTCTTGTTGTGGCGGTCGGCTGGGTGTTCAATTGTTGTCTAAGGCCGTGTTGTGGGCTTGGGCAACGGTGGAATGCTTGGCCGACCGTGTACGATGGGAAATCGATAGTTTTTTGGTGAGACGCTAGCGGAGTGATGCGTCCCTTGGGTCGCTGAGTTTTTTCGCTAATCTATAAGTCTCCCTTGCCATTTATGATGTGTGTGCTTAGAGATGGTGCAATAAACAACAAATGATGATGGATCACACTGAATTGCAACTACGACAGAGATATTGAAGTGTGGCGGAAGACTACAGAAATTTGATAGGACTTGAAAATGAATTACCTCAGACATGGCTGTATGGCGTAAATGCCATTGCCTCCACCACAAAGGGGAGAATATAACCAAAAAAAGGTATTATTCAAAACAATGCATTGAATTTTTATTACAATTAAATTTTCTAAACGGCAGTAAAAAATTACATATTTTAAGCTTACAACGGTAATTATAAGCCACTAAAATGAATGAAATCGACGATAAGTTTTACTACGTGTACAGTTCCTCTTTGGATCATAAAGTTGAAATAAAGATGCAAGTATTACAATATGTTATTGTGTAATTTATTACATTAATATTCAATATATAGCATTGAGAAGGCCTTTCACTAAGTTCAACACATTTTTTCTACACAGTGGTACACTAGAAGGTAAACGCGCAAAACCCGAATATGATAAGTTACTCTCAGACCCAATGCTCAAGTTCTCAGGATTATACCAGGAGGGATGTTCCGATTTGTATGTGACTTGTCAAATATTGAGCGACGGAGCTCCTCTTGCCTTACCTGTAACAACTTCTTATAAAGCCTTTACTAATAGATGGAAGTAAGTAGAGTATTAATTATTTGAATATTCTCAATATGCTGCAAAGACATTTTAATTTTTTGCTTAAAAATTCCATTGTTATTTGAAAAAGGTTAAGAACTCCTACCACTGAAATATCTTCTTTTTTTTTGGGAAATTGAAGGGTTACATATTTATATTTTTTTCATCATGACTCAGCATACATCATGGTGCATTTTTTCAACATACCATCAGGTGTGATGTTAAGCAAGGTGCAGTCCAAAAAATGACCATGACCATCAATAATCAAGAAAAACCTATCGTTAATTGCAGTGATCATGCTGGCCTGCATAAATATCTCTTCACCCTTTATTTAAACGACTCCATATCATAGGACAGTGGGAATACACTTGCTGGAAAAGAGTTAGAAAACTTCTTAGTCCTAGCTGGGATGTGAGTTACCATATAGTTGTGATTCTGTAAACCCTCGCCCATGGTTCTATTAAGGAAGAGACAGGGTGGAACAAAGTTGAGTAACTCATCATGATACAGACAGTAGAAAACACTTAGTGAGACGATATCTATTTTCATGCCTGAAAAGGTACATTGGATCTTATATCAGTATTAATTGTACTTCTTCTAGCTGGAATGAATGGGTGACTCTGCCTGTATACTTTAGTGATTTACCACGGAATGCCACACTAGCCATGACTATTTATGATTGTGCTGGTCCTGGGAAACTTATGGTGGTTGGAGGTACAACAATATCGTTGTTTGGGAAACATGGCATGTTAAGACAGGTAATTGCTTATTTCCTTTAAACTAGATTAATTTAATGAGCATGAAAAGCTGTTAAGACGTGATTTGGATCCTGGCAGTCTCTAGGTAGGCATCCACTTAAAGTTGGTTGTCATAAGCATTAAATAGACATGCCATTTGACAGCACCGCAGAAGTGTCTACATTAAAGACCAGTAGTTCAATATGTATGTATATAGAGCAGTACATAGCTGCCGACAGCAGTTACTGGGTTGCCGCTGCTGAGTAGGGCTTGCCAGAATCAATATCACACATATAAAAAATCCCCTCAATTAGAGTTTTGTGTATGATCAACACATTGCAAAACAATATGTAATAGTTGAACACACCAGCTGTGGCATAGGCACACCAGCTAATAGCTGTTTGCCTATTATTTGATAATAATGATAGAATTCATTGATGCAATATGGTCAAAATCAATATGTAAAAATTATCAAAACTGCCTGCAGAGTTTTTTTTTTTGTGACTATTACTCACAAGTCCTAGAGCTGAGATTTATAGAAGCAAGTTTAAGTTTGCTTAAACTTTATGAAAACATTACAAATTACATTACTCAATAAATGTCAAAGGATTTGGTAAGTCACTGATTTTGTCAACCTGAACTTAGCTCTACAAATACTATGGCTATACTCAAGTTCCTATTTTATATTTAGTTTTTTGTCAAAACAAATTCATTTTTTGAGAACTTTGCTAAGTAAAGTCAAAATAGAGTCTATAAATTTCAGCCTAAGAGTGCGCATGTGAGGAGACTAATAAGTGACACCATTTATAATTGCATTCTTTATCTGCAACACAGCACTATATGGTATATAAGCTTAAAAATTATATTCAAAAATTAAATGAAACTGTTAAATGTCATAGGTCACAGTAAATAAAAAATGTTTTGTAAAGATAAATTTCTCTAGTGTGTCATGAAGGAGTTGTTTATCTCTTAATTATTTTATAATATGCTTACACACTCTTATCAAGTAAACTCGTCATCTGGAAATTGCCACTTATATATAGCTTATAGCTCATTGCTCAGTACACATTCGATCTTTGCCAAAATCATTAGAAATTAAAGATTAGTTAGTAGGGTGTATAATCAAATTATCTCTTAGACATTTTTTAATTAAAAGTTCGTTAATTTTAACGGCAAATTAGTTCAACTGTGTCACTGTTTTAGGTTAATGTATTTGAACTTTAATAACTGGCACTGTGACAGAAAGAAATTGTTTTTGTTTTCATGAATTTGAACTGGGACTGGATTGTTTAGTGTTATTATTAGTGAAGTGTTTGAATTTTTGTTAATAAGTTTAATTGTTTCTAAAAATAAATGTATGGACAATAATATATTCATAAAACGTAGCAAATTAGTATCACATATTTCCTATAATGCAAATCAATATAAATATTATATCTACAATTTCTAACAATAAAACAGAATATATATAAACATTTACAGTACATATACTAGAATTATTTTAATATATTAAAAATAAAATTGAGGAGTAACAAAATTTAAGTCAGTAGTATATAAGTTTATAATATCATAAAACATTATTTTGACAATGGGTTCGCCGCTTAGTACTCTGCGTAGATGCAAAAAATTTTACTTATCTGTGATTGACAAGTTTAAAAAGTCATTTTTTGGCGGTAAAAAGGGAATGTTTGATCTTCGTGTGTGGCCTGGTGTCGAGGGAAGTGAGAAAACTCCTGGGAAGGCGCCTGACCGAGGCAAAGAACAGATGCAAAGATTGGCTAAACTAGCCAAGAAGCACAGGAACGGACATATACCTAAGGTACATTCTTTTTTATTATTTTAAACGTACTTCTGCTTGGTCTCTGGCTTACCTGATGTGAAGTGATGATGAAGCACGCATACCTCCACTCGTCACTTAAAGATTCCAATGTCATATGAGACAGGTAAAACAGATACGGGAAGCGTTTTACCTTTTTTTTGTTAACCCAGGGGAAATTTAATGGGCCGTCTGGGTACCGTGAAGGTGGCGGTTCCGGTGTGTCGGACTCTTACCGACTAGAACCCTCGGAGTGCTCCTCCTTTCGTCTGCCGGAGTTAAGGGCAAGGCCGGTATCCTCAGCTCCCGGCGATGTCTTCTTAAGGCCAGTCGCTACTACGTTGCGAGGAGGGTAGTGTTTAAGGCCATTCCCTGCTTACCTCATTATCTTGAAGCGATATGTGGGAACATATCGCGCATTTTTTTTTTCATTCCAGTTTTTGTTTATAATAATATTGTTTTTTAATTGATTCGAAAATGTCTCAGTCAATAAAAAAATAATGTGTCTGTTCCAAATTGTTAACCAAAAATATTATTTATAATATTTTTTATTATCACACAAGAATTTGGAGCAACTGGTAAGTGCCTGTATTCGGATATTTAACTTCTTTTTTAAATATTTCCTTTGGTGATTGATGGTGTGTTTGTTCAGATGATTTTTAAATTGGTTCATATATTTTTTGAGCTGGGTTCAACTTCTGGGAAGTCACCCCACGTTCTGACAATCCTGTTGCTTAGATAGTGTTTATGTGGGTTGTTTTGGTTAATTATACAGGGTTATAGGTAACTAACGCACAGCCTCTTAAGGGTGGCTTTGATTTATCAAGACAGACAACTTTTGTTGTACGACTTTTTCTAATTCAATTACTTTTTTTCCCATACAAAAAAAATAAAAATCAGATTTGCAGTTCTGAACTTTTTAACTCTTCGTAAGGCGACGATCGCGCCACGCTGACATAGGCGACCGAAGACAGACTTACGTAGTGCGCGGCGTCTTGTGTCGCTACTAACGAAGAAAGGGGTCTGCGGCGCGGTGAGCGGGCGTGGCGACATGTGCTTGACTACTGTGTAACACGGGTCATGTCAGTCGCAAATTTGCTTGCGTGTGCGCCCAGCATGTGTTAGTTGTCCCAGTGACGCGTTCGTTTCATAAATCACAATGTCAAATCGATACACTAACATTGAATATACCGAAATGGTGCGTGTTTATGCTCGGTGCGGTGACAATCTGTCTGAAGCTTGCCGTGAGTCCGCGAGACTATTTCCGAATGTGTTGACACCGAGTAAATAGATTTGTGAGTATTTTTGTAAATAGTTTAATTATTGTAAATAGAGTGATTCCACTTTTTAAATACGCCTACATTAAAAAATAGTTTGCAATTATCTATCTTCAAACAAACCGCGCGCCTCTTTTGGTGCGATGAATTGCTTGATTACGTATCAATGTTCGTGTTTTTCTATTTATTTTTTTATTTTTTAGTGTAGCCAGTCCTAAGCCTGGATAAGTATGAAGGGATTGTGGATTCAGTGTATAAATATGTACAGGTTGTACAACCTTTGAAACATTAACTTACGTAGAGGCCTTTACCTTGTTCATTTTACGATGTTCCCTATGGCTGACAAATAATAGGTTGGTTTTGTTTGTGAAACAATTATTTAATGTTTTATTTTGATTCTAGTTTGTTTTAATAGTGTATTAGTACGTCAATCAATAAACATTTATTTTCACTATTTAACTAAATATGGAAATTTACGTTCAAATAATTGTTATAAGCGACTTTGTAAAATAAACAAGGTATAGGGTTAACAAACTTTCTGCTACACGATCCTTAACGCTGCGTAGCAACGTAACTTTGCGCACGACTGCATAGCACCAGCTGATTGGATACCTACGCCAGATCGAATGAAAGTTGGAATATAGAGCTAACGATGACTAGATATTCACACTAAAACTAAAAAAAAAAATATCTAACGATGTATTAGGTTTTGGGAAAAGTCGTACAACAAAAGTTGTCAGTCTTGATAAATCAAAGCCACCCTTAAGAGGCCGTGCGTTAGTTACCTATAACCCTGTATATCGTTACGCTATATCGCTTTCGGAGTGAGTAGAGATAGATTAGTGGCTGTATGACTTTGCGCATATATGTCGTGTCCAACGTGACCAGTGGCGCAGCGGATCGCCGTTCTCACAGCACTAGTACACATGACGATTCTATTAGATGCCGTGCGGGCTTCCTCACGATCTTTTCCTTATGACTATTTGCGTTGCCGTGCATGGATATCTGTTCCTTATCCACCAGCCCACCACAGACACAATTTTTCTAAAACCTCACCACTTAATTCCCAACACAAAACACATAAATTGTAAAATTATTGTTTTTTTTTTTCAGGTAGACTGGCTGGACCGACTCACCTTCAGAGAGATAGAGATGATAAATGAGAAGGAGAAACGTAACTCCAATTACATGTACCTCATGATAGAGTTTCCCACTGTGCAAATCGACGGAATTAATGTAAGTTTTAAATTATTTATTTGATCTACCTATTGTAGCTTTGCACGTCAGTAAGAATATGAATTAAGTAGTACCCTGATTGCACCTTTCTTCCTGACCAAATAAGCCCATATATACTTGAATGATAGCAACGAACACACCGTTTTCACAAGTATCTGACCAAGTGTCACGAGGTCAGCAGCTCTCTGATGACGAGCAGCAGCTACGAGCCAAGGTATCGAATCAACAGGCGTCATGGATTTGGCTGTCCATCAACCCCTGCCAGTCAAACCGTGCTAAGAGTCAATGATGATGTCCTAGCCGAATTCGGCCACGGCGACTGTTTCAACACCGATTAAGAAAATCGAGGTCCAGTTTACGGAAACAGTCAATTGCGCAGGATATATTTAAGTGCATAGCTGGACGCGCTGCCAGAAAAGCACTCTCTCGTCCGAGCTCCCTCAGGCCCGATGGAATGGAGAACCAGTACGATCGGGAGGGAGCAGGATGCAGGATAAGAGTCAATATCAATGCTATAAAAGCACATGTCACCTTTAACATCATCTTTGTATCTCAAACACGATTTACCAATGGGCCTTTTCGCATCAGAAATTACTCCAAAGAGATTCTGATGTGAAAAATGAGACGGATCCATGCGATGCACATGTTCTAGCCGTCCGAGTCACCTTAACTTAGCTTATAGTGTGATATAATATAATATAGTATAGTATGATTTAGTATAATTAAACAGGCCACTCTGACGTATGTTGTGGATGCCTTAATAGGAACTGTACATTTTTTTTATTGTAACTTTATGTATGTATTGTGTGAATTAGTCATTGTACCGGGCCACTGGCAACCCTGTAAAAGTAAATAAATAAATAAATAATAAACTATACTTGCCAGTTGTGCTGCTCTTTGTACTGTTCCGTTTGTGACTCTACTCTTCCAAGAGAAGCTCAATATATTGCTAAACTAGATACTTGATAAAACAATAAACAACAACGCTGAATGTTGACTTTGGTATTTGTTAGGTGAGGAGCGCGCTCCATCATCGGTTTATATCATCATGCACAGAAGCTAATCCTGAAACGCCCCAGAGTCATTCAATCATTGTCACTATTACGGTCTCAATACACATTTCATTTATTTATTTTATTTGTTACAATATTAAGCCGTGGTGGCTGCCGGCAGAATAGAATAGCACCCCCCTCTTCTTGCTGAGGTGTCGTAAGAGGCGACTAAGGTATCTCTTTAACACCGCAATTCAACCAGGTGTTCAGAGAAGGAAAACTCGACCAAACCTGCATCCCGCTCCCTCCCGATCATACTGGTTCTCCTTTCCATCGGGCCTGAGGGAGTTCGGACGAGAGAGTGCTTTTCTGGCAGCGCGTCCAGTTACGCACTTAAATATCTCCTGCGCAATTGACCGTTTCCGAAAACTGGACCTCGAATTTCTTAATCGGTGTTGAAACAGTCGCCGTGGCCGAAACCGGCCAGGACATCATCATCATCATCAAGGGCGGCCAGTGGCCAACACACTACAAAACAATAAAAAAAAAATCTAAAAAAAGTACGTTAATGTGTTGCGCCGTTTAAGGCCACCAACCGCATCGTGCATCAGAACATGAACAATACAGCTTACAAAACAACATATAAACAAAAAAAAATCAACCAAAGTGAAAAAAATAAAACATAGCAAAAAAATCACAAAAAAAAAACAAAAAGAAAAGATAAGTCACACCAACACCTACTGCGTGACCCTCAACCACCCGATGATTTTCCTTCTAAAGACCGGCAGAATGTCGGCAAACACATCGATGGCACTCTCCAGTTCGTTAAAGCCGTGAGATGACCTACAAATTGGCGAATTAAAGTCTAAAGCAGTGATTCCCAAAGTGGTCTATATCGACCCCTAGAGGTCTATGACAACCTGCAAAGGGTCTACGTCAGCGAAAAAAAATTTGGGGGTCCACGATAGTGGATCTCAAAACATACACTGATAGTACCTATTTACTTACATCACACTATCTTATAATAACAAAACATATACATTATTTATAAAAGTACCTATGAAGTAAAAAATTTATTATATATGTGTTAGCGCCAGTGAATAGTCGCACAGGCTATCTCTAGCGCCATGGCATAGAAACACGAAGGACAGGGAGTAAATGGGAAGACGGGGAGGGGAAATGGCTGCTTTAAATTGACACGTCACACGGCGCGGGAACACACTTTGGGCCAAATAGCTTTAAGTTTTTAACACTAAACTTCACTACAGTTAGAAATTTACAGGAAATCAATATCTGGTAAGTAGGGGGTCTACCCAACACGGAAAACATGGCAAGGGGTCTACGACACAAAAAAGTTTGAGGAACTCTGGCCTAAAGCCTGAAAGCTGTCCTGTCACATGTGTTCTATAGTAAGGACCCGGTTCAGGCAATCGCCCTACCACCATAAAAACCATGTTAAAGTATAACAAGATAATTTATTT
This sequence comes from Automeris io, assembly GCA_036320925.1. Classification (NCBI taxonomy): domain Eukaryota; kingdom Metazoa; phylum Arthropoda; class Insecta; order Lepidoptera; family Saturniidae; genus Automeris; species Automeris io. Next base: position 9,133,891 of record JAUDJH010000024.1, read on the forward strand.
TTATTCTTCTATGAGATGGTTGGCGCTGGTTAACATTGAACGCAGCAATGTTCAAGCAGTTAGTATGTTGATGTTCCAGCACGCGGTGGTATATTACGAGCAAGATGGCGACGAGATGTACCAGTTCAGAGCTCAGGCGGAGATAGTCACCGTGCCGGACTACGAGATATTACAGGTCGGTACAATCCTGATCACTGTCTGACTCTCCCTTATATGTATTTATTAGGGCGTTTAAAAAATATATATATATATATTTTACCTCGGAACCACGCATAAATGTTTCGTTTTAATGCCAATATAGGCCTCTGAAAATATGAGCCCTTAATATTAATATTTAGGTGGTCCGCATCGCACTTTTCGATTTCCCATACAAATAACACAGGACAAAAGTTTTTTTTTTTTCTTTTGATTTCTATAACTAATGCATTTTAAGTATTTTGTCTGGGAAAGTGGATGGGCCTTTCATTCAGTTTTGGGTGAAGAAGCTCATCCACTCTGGTATTTATTTAAGAAATTAATATTAAGTTTTAAAATTTTATGTATTTTTAATTTAAGAAATACGAAATAAAGTTATTATTATTATTATTAATGAACAATATATCGTATTCCAATACCCAGTCATTATTTTTGTAGAGAATTTAACGCTCTACTGTGTTATTTGTATGGGAAATCGAAAAGTGCAATGCGGACAACCTAAATATTAATATAATATTAAGGGCTCATATTTTCAGAGGCCTATATTGGCATTAAAACGAAACTTTTGAGCGTGGTTCCGAGGAAAAATATTTTTTTTTTTTAAACGCCCTAGTATTTACATTCATTTTCAATTAAACTTTTTTAGCCTAATGTGATATTGAATGATGCATGTAGAAGCGAATCTATTCGTGTGGATATAAAGAACGTCCAACACATACGGATGTAATCCGGCAAGGCATCTTGTGGTTGTATGATGAAATGGAGCTTGTGGAATTAGAGAATGTAGCTTTACCAATTTCCCCTGCCGCATGCTCTCCGGGTTATTTCCTTCATCGTCACTCCCGTTGTTCTGTGACGTCGTGAGCGAGGACTGAGCCGTCTGGTTCTCGTCTAGGAGAACGTGGTGGAAAGCAAGCAACACCGGCTGGCGCGCTCGCTGCGGTCCGGCGTGTGCGGGCGCGACGCGAAGCCCTCCGCCGCCGAGCGCGACCAGCTCGCCGCGCTGCTGGCCGCGCCGCCGCCCATACCGCTCTCCGCGCTCGACCAGGACCTGCTCTGGAAGTACAGGTGCTCGAACCGGCTTGTGACCGCAGTACAGAACGGCAGTGGCGTGCATTCCATAAAAGCATTAAAAAAATGCGTGTCCACGCGAGAGGTTGTAGATTCGTATCCCGGTACGTACTTCTGGGTTTTCCAGACTTAGGCACCACATGCTTACTGGTGAAGGAGAATATCGTGAGGAAACCCGGCATGGCATGTAATAGAAATGTCATGTGTACTAGCGCTGTGAGAACGGCGATCAGCTGCGCTACTGGTCACGTTGGATCTGACATAATTAGCGCAACGTGGATACAGTCACTAATGTATCTCTGCTCACCTCGATAGGTATATAGCGTGATGATATATTCCCTGCACATAGCGCACACCCGCCAACGTACATTGAACAAACGTGCTGGGTTACATGTGTAAACCCCTTTCCATGGATTCCACAAATATAGTGGGAATGGCTCTATAATAAACGTTCTTGTGATGTCGACATTGTATGTTGTACATTTGGTAACTTTAGACGAATTATGAGAAAAAAAACTTACTTTGAATTTTATTTTTTCTTAGTTGTATACATATAATTTATTAGTTTTATTTTATTGTTTGGTGTCCCTTAGCTTGTTTTTTTTTTGTGGAAACTTTGCGTACATATTTTTTTTGTTTATTTTTTGTTTTTATATTGCTGCATGTTTCCCTGCGAATGTGAAAAATAAATAAATAGGATTGCCTTTGTATCGTGCGTGCAGATACTGTCAATCTTGATAAAACAAAGTCATTGTTAAGAAGCTTTGCTTTAGATACCAGTAACTCCGTATAGGACGATTTACATTAGTTACCAGTAACACTGCATAAGTAATCACTATTTTGGAAATCTACATTCAAAGTGGTGAAATTGGGGGCAGAAGTTTGTTTTGAGGTGCAGGCATTTTCAATGTTGCAATCATGTAAATATATGTTAATGTAAAACATTTCAGGTTCTACCTGTCTTCACACAAGAAAGCCCTCACAAAGTTTTTGGAATGCGTGAACTGGAACAGACCAGGTAATTTGTATATCTGTTCTTTACTAGACATGTGAGAAGCGGAGGGTTTTGCATCACTCGCTGATGGTGTTTGATCGGAATAATAGTGCGAGTCCTTGATGAACCAATGTCAAGGTCAGTTTATTTGTTGTAGGCTCCTTTCACGGCATTGGGCATTTTTTTTTTGGGAGTCGAAGCTGCTCGCGTCCGTTGGCTTTTCGCTAGCTTCCCTACACGTGACTCCTGGGTGGCGCTAAACGAGCAGCCGCGAGGTGGTAGGGCGTCGGTGCCCGTCTGGATCGCGACCACAGTACATAGGTGTAAAGGCCGTCATAGTGACCAGTTTTGGCTTGTCGCGTTTCGGGATCAGCTTATGTATATCCAGTAGCTCATATACCTAGAGACCTTCAGTCGTGGTATATGTGGGCCGACATGACGATGTAGACTATCAATGGATTTTCATCCTTTGATAGTCGCTTTCGTTTTTGGACTACACTGTACTTACCATCAGGTACGCTGTAGTTACTATGTCGAGCCAGTGTAAAAAAAAATCTATGTGATTCGATAGGGAACGCCATGAAATTTAGGAGCATATGGCAGCGTTGACTCATCGGCGGCTCTTTCAGAATTAAGGTTTGTTTATTTGTACACCTAATAATTTGGTAATGAATACATTCCATTGCAGGTGAAGTGAGACAGGCGCTCTCTATGATGAAGCAATGGGCGCCGATGGACGTCGAAGACGCCCTTGAATTGTTGACGCCGAAGTTCACGCACCCGGCCGTTAGAAGGTATGGATTGTTAATCATTTCAGATGTTATTGGATTTTTCTTGCCATCTCATGAATTGGCTACTGTCGTTTAACGCGTGTAACAGTGAAAGGATATCGTGATGTGGAATCTAAAAAAAATATAGAAGAAATACAGTAGGAGAAGAGTAATGGTGGATTTTTTTACAGGTATGCGATATCTCGATTGAAGCAAGCGCCTGACGAGGATCTACTCCTGTACTTATTGCAACTGGTTCAAGCCTTGAAATATGAGAACTACATGGAAATACATGACGGTATGTTTAATAGTGATACCGCATGTTTTTTTTAATCAAATATATTAATGAGGCTTTAGTGCATCCTTGACTATGCCAGCCTCGTAAGGTATATCATATTGTTTAAACTCACTTCTGGCGAAGTGACAACTGTATAAGTCTGTTAATTCTTTTAGCATTAACCGACGTCGCTTCTCCCAATATGATATCAATTTCTCCGACACTTCGCCAGTCCTGAGAGAGAAGTCTTCTCCTAAATTTTTCGTTGCCACCACATTCCCAAAGGAGATGATATATGTCATCAACCACCTTGCAGATACCGCATGATGGGGATTACATTCGGTGATATCTTATAATGCAATTTTTTCTTAGTTGTACTCTTTGAGCGGAGTGGTTGTGATCATGGATTGTCTACTTGGTTGGTCAAGGGTTTTGCGAAATGCCTCCGTCTCACTAGAGGCACTGCATAACTATAATGTAGATTATAAATGGTATTACTGCATAATCGGGGAGTCCATATGAGTGATATAGAGTAGTGATATCTTAACATTTACATTAAATTATTAGAGGCAATTTTTACACATAAATGAATAAATATAAATTATAGCATGTAGACGGAACCCGATACGCAGTTGTCGCCCTAAGGGTCGTCAGGGTGTTACGAGACGTGCGGGGTAAGAGGATGCGCGCGCGCACGGGACGCTTGGAAGGCAGTCGACTACCGAGACTCAAGGCGGGAGTACGTGCGTGTACGTCGCAGTTCGGTGTGCCTTAAAGTGCAAATAAACTGTAAAACGCCAAATTCGTGTCTTCCTAAAACCACACCCACGACCACCGGTCATAAAATTTATTATGACATAGTTATTTTGCCTGTCCTAAGCCAGGATACAGAGCGAAGGAAAAACGAGTCAATACCTGTTTACCGAAAATGACAAAAGAAATTTTATCTATTTACCATTTAATCATGCGCCAGGAGCGCTACGGTGTCCACACTTTTTACGGACCAATTCCAATGTGTTCACAATGTTTCTTTATGATTTGTTAGGGAATATAGTCATTTACATTAGCTGCAAGAAGGTACAAATTATTGAATCCTGAAAATATCTCCTTCGTCTATAAAATCACCCTGTACATGTGTATACACTTGCAGAATATGCTCGTATATGCGGCAAGGAAGTGCCTCAGCTTACCGACGGTGAAGGGAAACTAGTGCAGAGTGCTCACAGAGGAAGCCAAGCAAGTCTTCTATCGACTTCAGGTAACTTGAGGCAGATGTCGACTACTGAATCTGTCCCCATACCAGTACAATGAATTGTACTGCGAGATCTCAGTTCGTGACCAGTCTTTAATTTCAAATGATAGAGCGATTGCTCGAACAGAGTTTTGATTACCGTACACAAGTGTAAAGATCGTCATAGTGACTCGCTTTGGTCTGTCGCGTTTCCGAACCAGCTTAGGCACGTCCAGTAACTATACCTATAGACCTTCAGTCGTGGTATATGTAGGCCGATATGAAGCCGGCGAATGTCAGTGAATTTTGAAGAGTAAAAAAATCTGCGTTTCGGAGACGTTTTCTGAGGGGCAAATCACTTAGTCTAATCACAATCTCATATATTAGGTCCTTACATATGAAATTGGCGTTTTGTATGGGAGGAACAAAAAGTCGAATATTTTTTAATATAATATATTTAATTAATCAAAGTATGAACCATTATTTTCTATGCACTTTTGCCATCTCATAGGTAGTTCATTGATCCCTTTACTAAAAAAACCAGTCGGACGGGAATCAATAAAATCTTAGAAGGCGATTTGGACTGCCCCATCGGAGTTGAATTTTTTCCCTTGCAAGAAGTTATCCAAATTTCGAAAAAAATGGTAATCTGTTGGAGCAAGGTCCGGGGAGTACGGAGGATGTCTTAGACTTTCCAATTGAAGCTCTTCTAATTTAGTAGCCGTCTGTTGCGCAGTGTGTGGTCTAGCGTTGTCGTGAAGCAGCAGTGGCGTGGAGCGATTGACCAGCCTAGGTTGTTTAGCCGCTAGCTTTTCCATCATGGTTTGCAATTGCTGACAATAGACATCAGCCGTAATAGTCTGGCCAGATTTGAGAAAACTGTAATGAACAATACCGGCACTAGTCCACCAAACGCTTACAAGTAACTTTTTTGGGGTTAATTTTCGCTTGGGGCAGGATTTGGCTGGCTGGCCAGGATCCAACCATTGCGCTGAGCGCTTCCGATTATCGTAAAGAACCCATTTTTCATCACAGGTAATGATTCGGTTTAAAATACCTTCATTATTGTGCCGGTTTAGTAATGTAACGCAGCAGTCGACGCGCGTTTGCCGGTTTGCTTCAGTCAATTCGTGAGGTACCCACCTTTCAAGCTTTTTAATCTTCCCAATTTGCTTCAAGTGAATTAAAACAGTTTTATCACTAACATCGCAGCCTGCAGCTAACTCGGACGTGGTTTGCGATGGATCCGCTTCCACAATAGCCTTCAACTCTTCATTATCAACTTGAGTCTCAGGCCGTCCACGGGGCTTGTTCTGCAGGTCGAAATTTCCAGAACGAAAACGTTGGAACCAAAAACGAACTGTGTTTTCTTTTGCAACATGACCGCCATACACATCATTCACCCTTCGAGTTGTTTCCGCAGCACTAGTGCCACGGCGGAACTCGTACTCGTAAATAATGCGATATTTTAAGTTTTCCATTTTGTAAAATGAGTGACGCAAACAGAAAAAAACAGAAGAAAAAAACAAATGAATGACGATCATCGAAGCACAAATACATGAGTCTATAGCTGTACAAATTTTAATTTGGAATTCCTTACCAAAGAGGAGAAATTTGTGATTAAAGTGGCCAGTACGAAAAACGCCAATTTCATATGTAAGGACCTAATATATCAATATTGACATGATTGATGTCTAGAAGTAGTGTAATGTGGTCAGGAATCATGAAACGCTATCATTGTAGTAGTGATATCTGGTGAGATGACGTCATCGGCGACGAGTCGCAGGTCCCTGGTGCCGGAGGACGGTGACGTCACCAACAGCGGCGCTGACGCAGCCATTGAATATCCGTAAGTCATCTGAAAAGTTTTTTTAAGTTAAATAATAACATAAAATAAAACTGACTTTGCCTTCTCAAGTGTGATGAAAAATATCGTATAAAAGCCGTGCTCATTTGACACTTAAACAATTTAGACTTAAGCACTGGTATCACAATGTAGTATTATATGACCGGCAGCGATCACAGCGGCGAGCAGGGCTCGTGCGAGGGCGCTGAGGCCGCAGCAGAGCAGCCGAGCCTGGCGCGGTTCCTGATAGTGCGCGCGTGCAACAACAGCATGCTCGGCAACTACCTGTACTGGTACCTGCTCATCGAGTGCGAGGACCAGCCCGTCGCGCAGGACCTGCCCGCGCGCTCCATGTACCTCGCCGTCATGCGCACGCTCAGCCACTGCCTCGCCAATGGTACGTGCGCCGCGGACCCATCATGTCCCAGGTTTACACACATGTCGATACCGCACAGTGGGAGATACACACTTGCCACTGCATAGTGGGAGGTGCACACTTGCTACTGCATAGCGGGAGGTGCACACTTGCTACCGTATAGTGGGAGGTGCACACTTGCTACTGTATAGGGGGAGGTGCACACTTGCTACTGCATAGCGGGAGGTGAACACTTGCTACCGCATAGTGGGAGGTGCACACTTGATACCGTTTAACGGAAAGTACGCACTAAAATAGTGCGAGGTGCACATATTAAAAAAAACATTTAAACAATAATGAATCATACAGTGTACTGTTGAAGATTTAGAATGATGTGTATGCGACAAATATTTCATGCAAACAAAACATCTGGTTATTTTTTTCATTCTCGTGCATTTACGATTAGTTTTCTCTTTCCGACACAATGTTTCACATACGCAAGCAAAACTTTTATCTATAGCATGCGAGGAAGCCAAAAATAATTTCTAATAAATGACAAAGAAAATAAAGCAAAGTTATGTGAAACCAAGTTTTAGAATTTTAAATCATTTTTAAAAGTATTAAGGGTGTCTGAAGTTGCGTAAAGCCAAAGACTTTTTCCTGAGCATTCTATGTTTGTTCAGGAAACAGTGATCATCAACGAACGCGTTCCTTCCTGGCGAGACAACAGGTCTTCATAGACAAACTGGTGAAACTAGTCAAGACTGTCACAAGGGAGAGCGGAAACCGTAACAAAAAGGCGGAGAGACTCCAACAACTCTTGGCTGATCCAGACGCCTTCAAATTCAACTTCACGAACTTCGAACCGATGCCCTTCCCCCTGGACCCTAGTGTAACGATCAAAGGCATCGTGGCGAAGAAGGCTAGCCTGTTCAAATCGGCCCTGATGCCGTCCAAGCTGACCTTCCTGACCACCGAGGGTGTGGAGTACGAGGCGATATTCAAACACGGTGATGACTTGAGGCAGGATCAGTTGATACTGCAGATGATCACGCTCATGGATAAGCTACTGAGGAGAGAGAATTTGGACTTGAAACTTACACCTTATAAGGTATGTATACACATGTTTGAGAATATATATAGATGTCACAGTTATACGGTAACTTACATCCCGGCTATTTTTTTTTTACACTGGCTCGACATAGTGACTACAGAGTACCTGATGGTAAGTACAGTGTAGTCCAAAAACGAAAGCGACTATCAAAGGATGAAAATCCATTGATAATCTACATCGTCATGTCTGCCCACATATACTACGGCTGAAGGCCTCTAGGTATATGAGCTACTGGATATGCACAAGCTAATCCCGAAAGGCGACAAGCCGAAACTGGTCACTATGACGGGCTTTTCACCCATGTACTGTGGTCGCGATCTAGACGGGCACCGACGTCCTACCACCTCGCTGCTGCTCGTTTAGCACCACCCAGGAGTCACGTGTAGGGAACTAGGGTAAAGCCTACGGACGCGAGCAGCTTCGACTCCCAATAAGGACTAAGACTAAGTCGCTAGGACTAAGAAGTTCTCTAGGTTTTACTGCAGCCGAGTCATTGGGCTGTGGAATGGTCTTTCGGTGAGCGTGTCCCCACCATCCTATGATATGGGGTCCTTTAAGCGTAGCGTGAAGAGATATTTGTGCAGGCCGGCATGATTGCATGGTGTTTTGTAACTGTTGATAATCGTTGTCGTTTTTTGGACCGGACCATTACAATCAGGCGTGATCTAGTTCACTGTGCCGAGTAAGAATAAATAAAAGTGTGGAATAATATTTTGGTATGCGTGTCACCACGACACGAATTGACAAAATTTTAAAATTATGAAGCTGCCAATACAAATACCGTATTCTAAATTAAAAAAAAAAAACAACTAGTCCGTCAAATTAAGATTTTAGATTTTTCTAACTTTAGGGAAAAAAGCTAATAAATAACCTGCCAGTTTCGTTTAGAGGTAAACACTATAGTGCTAAACAAATTCTTATTCGTTCATAATGCAAACACCAAGAAAGTGGAATACATATGAACATGGAAATTGACCGAATGGAGAGCCCTGCGGCCATATTTTCGTGTTCGTATGATTTGGGAGCATTTAAATGCTCCCTTTAGATTATGGCAGTCGCGAGCTTTAAATTCGAGTGTATCCGCGGACCGCTGAACAACGCCATCTAGTGGTAGCTTTGTGGAAATGAAATAAAAATGTACGTTAATCGTGTGTACAATTGTTTTAAACATAATCGCACAAAGCAAGGGTATTGCTCAATAGCTAATGAGTGACAGTACCGATGTCAGAATTCCTCGGTATTATAAAGTTTATTAAAGTATAACATGATAAAAACTACATTATTTTGTTTTACAAGGTATTAGCAACAAGCTCGAAGCACGGCTTTCTGCAGTTCATAGAATCGGTGACAGTCGCAGAGGCACTGGCCACCGAGGGCAGCATACAGAACTTCTTCAGAAAGCACAACCCTTGCGAGGGCGCTCCCTACGGAATTAAACCCGAGACCATGGACACGTATATCAGGAGTTGTGCTGGGTATTGTGTCATCACTTATCTGCTAGGTGAGAGGAGTTACTATATTTTTAAAAATTCCCAAGAAAAAATAGCCTTTTACATATTTTCACTAAAAACTCACCATAGATATTTTCATTAAAAATTTACCCGTTCATTTGTATTAAAATTTGTTATGTATATGTAATTTTTTTTATTAGGAAAATCATTCTCGCGATTTTCATGTTATAATATTAGCCTGTATGTTTCATAATAAAAACAACCATACTGGGTGATATTATAAATGAAGGAGATATTTCATGAAACAATAATTTGTACCTTTTTGGCATCTGTTATTTGCGTAATTAAAAGAGTAGATACTGTCACAAGCACGTTTATTTTATAACTGCCCGCGCACCGCGCGCCGAGCACAAGTGTCATCTTACAAATACGATATCTATCAATACCTACATCTAACAGCATCTAACGTAAATAACTATATTCCCTAACAAATCATAAAGAAACAGTCATGTACAAATTGAAATTAGTCCGTAAAAAGTGTCTGGCGCACGACTGTATGGTAAGTAAATTGTTTTCTATGTAATTTTAGATAAACAGGTATTCACTCATTTTCTCTTTGCGCTGTATACTGGCTTAGGATCACGCAAAATACCTACTTTATAATTAGTTGGTATACACTCATTCATGATCCCCTATATATGATGATTATAATTTACTTTGTTTTAAAATGAATATTAAGATATCACTAGGCGTCAATGCACTTGTAGGATTATTTAAAGTTCGATGCACGAGTAAGTGCAATTGCGATATGTTGGTAACGCGAATTATATAAAATACGCACCAAATAAATAATAGAGAATTCAAGCTAAGACTGCCTTCTGATTGACACGCCTCCCACAAGCAGTAGAGTCCTTCCCCACACCCTATATATTTTTATGAAAAATTCATCCTTTGCGTATTCTTAGGTGTAGGCGATCGTCACTTGGATAACTTGCTGCTGACGCGCGCCGGCGCTTTGTTCCACATCGATTTCGGCTACATCCTGGGCAGAGACCCCAAGCCGCTCCCGCCGCCCATGAAGCTCAGCAAGGAGATGGTCGAGGCCATGGGAGGCATCCACTCGGAGCATTACCATCATTTCAAGAAGCTTTGTTACACAGCATTCCTACATTTGAGGAGGTAAGTACTGTAGAAGATTTTCTGGAATCGGCCTTTTGTTGTCAATCTTCTTTTCTTTTCTTATTCTTCACGCTCATTAGCACGATAGCTTCAGTTCTGGTAATAATCGCAATTATAAATGAAAAAAAAGGGGCTGTGGTGGCTTAGTGAATAAAGGACCGGTGTTTGTTCCCGGCCCAAAGTAAAGGTTAATACGGTCGCTGGTTGGTGTGGGGGGTTCGACAAATACTTCCACTTACCTCTACTGGCGCAATGTGGGATATGCACGCTGGCCAGCGGCTTGCTTGAGGGTCTCGCGTCAGGGGGGCCTGGCACTCCACTAGCACACACAATAGTCCACAAAATTATATTATGGCACGAGACAACGAGGTTTTCAACGATGCGTCCAACCGTGGTGTGTCACCATCGAACGACGAAACGGTAGTGTTGGCAGCGAAAGATTTGCGCTACTACCCTCACACCATGCTATTTTATTGGTCGATATCAACGCGATATACGAATATGTTAGAATCCACCGTAACCTACCCTATAACTAACTATTAAATAATGTTGTATGACAATTAACTAAATATTGGTACGCGGCCACAACAACCGGTATCCCATGAGCGGCAACGCAAATGATCGTAGGTTCGAATCCCAGCACGTACCCCTGGACTTTTCCAGATTAACTATGGATTTAGGGACTACATGCTCACCGGGGAAGAAAACCATCGTGAGGAAACCCGCACTGCATCTAATAAAAATGTCATGTGTACTGGTGCTGTGAGAACGGCAATCAGGTGCGCTACTGGTCATGTTGGGCACGACATGTAAGTGCAAAGTGGATACAGCCACTAATGTATCTCTGCTCACCCTGAAAAAGATTTCGCGTGACGATATATTATTATGTACACAGTACACAAGTGTACAGACCGTTACAGTATCTCGCTTCAGAATCACCTTGCGTACACCCAGTTACTCATATACCTAGAGATCTTCAGTCGTGGTGTATATGGACCGGCATGACGACGGAGACTGTCAACAGTTTTCGTCATTTGCTAGTCGCTAGGGATGTCGAAAATGAAAAAAAATCGCTATATCGATATTTATTAAAATATCAATATCGGCGTCGATATATGGAAGGAAAAATATCGATATATCGATTAAATCTCAATAAACACGAAAGTATTTTACCAGTATTCATTTTGATTAGACAAAATTACAAAAATATCAAGAACTAAAAGGCTACCTTTTAACTTTAAGACCTATTTAAACAAAAATATCAAACAAAAATAAATAATAAATAAATAAATGGCGGCAAATAATATACATGCAACAAATTCAGAAGTCAATACATGCAACGTAACAAAACACAATACTCAACAGTCATAGACAATATAGTTTTTTTTTTCGTTCGGTCCTATCTTCTACATTTTCAGATTTCAGCGACTTCACTATCATAAAAATTAAAAAAATATCGTTTTCGATACTGCATATGTTGTATCGATATATCATTATAAAATATATCGCCCAAAAATATCAATATATTGTATTGAAAAAATCGATATATAATCAACAAGTCTGCTAGTCGCTAGTGATTTTGGACTTCACTGTACTTACCGTCAGTTGCACTATAGTCAGTATGTTGAAACAGTGTAATACAATTTTATATAGTATATAATGAGATATTGTTGTTATTCTATTTTATGTTCCTCTACCTGCTTTTTTTTACTAAGTTTAATATTCCCCAGACACGCAAACTTAATGCTGAACCTGTTCTCGCTGATGGTGGACGCGTCAGTGCCAGATATAGCCCTCGAGCCGGATAAGGCGGTCAAGAAAGTGCAAGATAAATTCAGGTAACATATTATCTTCTCTAGGGTATACTGTAGGACCCTGTTTTTTTTAAACGTGGGGAAAAATCCTCATGGATCGTCAGGGCAGCAGTGAGTGTGGTTCCCTCAGTGTGCCAGACTCTTACAGACTTAAATCACTGGGGTGTTCTTCCTTCAGACTGCGGAGAGTAATGGCAGAGCCAGCTTCCTCACGCAGCTCGGCGATTACAATTAGGGATGTAACGGAGGCAGTTTTATCGGAACCGAAGTCGGAGTCGGAGTTTTTAAATTTGATTTATCGGAGTCGGAACCGAAGTCGGAATCGGAGTCGGAGGCAATGTCAGTCACAAGTGACGGCAGAATAAAATAGTTTTATTAAGGGACAAATATAAACATTATTCAGTGCACCTTTTTAATTAGAAAGTGATAAATTTACAAATACACAGACAATAAAAGTTGCTGTGCTTCTTATTAACATTTTCCCATTAACAGTGAACAAATTAAATCAAATTTGCTCCAGGGTTGTTTTTGTGTTAATTTGTATTTTACTCAATTTAATGTAAATGTAAAATAAAAATACCTTTTAGTAATAAATTTAAATGTACATTTAGTTTTAAATATAATAATTTTAATCAATTTTTTTTAATCTTTTTTTTAAAAATGTCTTCTACGAATTAAGTAGCACTGAGCAAATGAAATCAAATGAATTGACTACAACAGTGGTGGTGACTTCCGATGAATACCTCCGATTAAAAAGTTTCGGAACCGAAGTCGGAACCGGAGGTGTAATAACAATCGGAAGTTCCGACTTATCGGAGTCGGAGTCGAAGCTCCGTAACATCCCTGATTACAATCCTGTCTGCATCGCCAAAATTCGATTTACCAATATAGCATAACAAAATATTCGAATACCTATTAGATAACTAAAGCTTCAACATTACATCCTCCAAGGATGAGTTAAAAATGTGTTTGAAAACAATTTAAATATTAAACATTTGTTTTTATTCCTATGTAAAGGATTGAGAACCTCCTCACAACCGTCAATCCCTTTATTTCGCTCTCTAGGAGGTTATGTTTTCAAAAATCTGTTTTTAAACCATCTAATAAGAATTCAAATTGACATATCGAGGGTTGAATGGCTGTTTTTTTTAACAATATTAATATATTATCGGAATCAATGAAAAACCCTGATTCTGAAAATATATATAACTCAATTTATTATATGTATAGCCAGATGTCACTTAAAGCAAATAGCTTTTCGCCTCTTCAATGTTTGTTAAGGAAGCCGTCGGATTTCGGCTGTCGCTACTCCAAAGGCGCGATTGCCTGAGTCCAAAGGTTACCTTTAGGTTCAAGGTAATTTTTTTTGACCTGATAATTTTGATGCATTCCAGACTGGACTTGGGTGATGAAGAGGCAGTTCACTATCTCCAAAACTTACTAGACATGTCCGTGACAGCAGTGATGGCAGTTCTAGTGGAACACTTTCACAAGTTTGCACAGTACTGGAGGAAATGAGAACTGAACTTGCAAATAAAATTATTGACTCAGATTAACATCAATAAATAATAATCTTAATATATATAAATCTCCTGTCACGATGTTTGTCCGCGATGGACACCTAAACTACTAAACCGATTTTAATGAAATTTACACACCACGTGAAGTCCGATCTAATTTAAAAGATAGAATAGTTTTCATCTCAATTCATAGTCGCAATATTATTTTATTGCAAATTATTTGTTTATTATTTAGCAGTCATAATTTACAGTTAGCTCCAACCGATTCTAAAAGATGGCGCTATCCGTTGACTGGATTGAGTAATTATTCAAAAACCAGTCACAGCAAAGCGTGGCTGGTCTGCTATGATTTATATGGCAGAACAACGTTTGCCGAGTCAGCTAGTATATTATACAAAAACCAGTTTGAAAGCGGTACATTTTAGTCAGCTGACACACAAACTAGGACTACTTGTATCGTGGGTGTCATTTATTAATGACACATACAGTTTATATCCGCAGCGTAGCTCTAATCTTAACTATAAAGTAATATATGTATATAGTTTATAATGAATAATAGACATAAAAAAATACTGTTCTAATATTTCATCAGAGATAAAAACATCTACTATAATAAATACAACAAAACAGTATTAACAATCCCAGGCCAGGCATTAGAACAAGTACATACTATATATATAGTGAATCATTTTAAAAGAACTTGATATAAAACTAGATCAAAGATGGCATCAACTGTTCATATATTTAAGAGTCTGATTTACAGAGGGGGGAAAAATAGGGATGAAAATAAAGGGGCTGTTTGTGAAGAAAAATAATACACAACAATTGCAATAATATAATAACTTCTGCTAACCCCATCAGAGTAATAGCGTGACGATATATTATTATTAAATATCAACAATTTCTTACAATAGACAAAAATGAACATAAACAAGATTACATGAGTCACTTCTTAATTCGGTGTATTTTTATATTATACATGTAAAAAATGTACTGTGATAAATTTCGTATTAAAATGTATGTAAAGATCAATAAAGAGATATATTTTATTGCAACAGTATTTTTATTTCATTTTGCTACATTGTAGCCATAGAGAGCAAATAGCTATCAAATATAAATCTTCAGATATAAAAGAAAAGAAGATATTTATTTCATATCATTAAATAGTAATTCTCAAATCTTTATTAATAAAATGGATCATTTAAATTAATTAGTTAAGGGCGTCTTGTATAAACAAACTAAATCTAGTTTAGACTTATATAAAATGATATTTAACCCTTTGCACTCGAGGCCGTTCCCGTGGGCATATCATATGGTGAACGAGAGTCGCCTCTCGAGTGCAAAGGGTTAATTGAAGGTTTAATATGGCCTCAATAATGATTTATATTTAAAAATAGTCAAAATTGGATGTTTTCATGCCAAACAATAAGTACAATTTAACTATAGGTAGCGCTTTATACAAGTTTAAACTAGATTGAATTTGTTGGTGCAAGAGAATACTAAAATAATTATATACAATATCAGATTCCAATATTCTTAAGTATTATTAAATTCCACAGTTTATTTAAAAAAAAAATCATGTGTTGGCCGCCATTAAATCACCACCACTTGATATACAATCACTGGCAATATAGATCTTACTTCCAGTAGACCTTTGTACGACATCACAAGCAGCAACTTCTGCATAATTCACACCCCCTACCACATAAACTAGAACACTTTTGGGCTTCAGGGGAAACAAGTTCCCATAATTGGGGTCATTTTTCAACAGTTTTGAGAGCACTTTACTATCTTTGCAACCAAATTCCAGATTACTTTGCAACTTCAAGTTTGATAATTTTTCATTTAAAGTCTCCATTCCCCCTTTCAACTTTTCGTTTATTATTCCACCAATTTTTAAATCACTTAATGCTGACAATTTATTCATAACATCTGTGAGAGACTCCCCTGTTAAAACTGCATTACATATGACCGCTACTAGAGGAACATAACCTCCATTGAAAACATATCCAGGAGAGGAATTTCCAACTTTTTCTGGTTGTGATGGCAGCTGTTTTAACTTATTCGCTGTTGTTTGAAATTCATTCTGCCATTTAGGCAGCCTATCACTCAAGTTTCCCAAATTCGTAATGTTCAAACCAACCTTCGGACTCGGTTGCACCAACAACCCAGTATTGATTAAATTGTTAAATACATATAAATATTTATATCCAAAAGCCAGTAAATACTTGTTAACTAACATATTATACTCGTCATAAGATAGACCCTGTGTAAGGCTCAGCAGACACATCAAACGAAGGCTGTTATGGATGTGAATATCTGTTCCAAAGTTTTCATCAACAAATGTCAAATTTGACTTCTTGTTACGATTGTTCAACATCTCCGATTCAGTCCATTTGAGATTCTCGAATTTGTTGCTCATTTCTGAAATTATTGTTTCACACGCTAACACATGGTTGACTAGATTCTGCTTGAATATTGCTACTTGTTGTAGTTTTGTTGCAACAAAATGTTTTATTTCCTGTATACCTAAAGCTTTTATATCCTCATTCTTCAACAATTTTGCTTTTGAACTCAAAACACTAAGGACTTCTGAGAAATGTCTATGTTTTATTTCTCCATAAAGACTGTCTATTGAGCTATCCAAGGTCATTACTGTATTTTTATCAGAAATATTTTCTTCTTCAACTAAATTCAACTTTCCTTTCTTAACTTTTGTATCTTTAACATTTAAATCAAGCTGACCACAGTTAATTGTGAATATTTCATTCAGCAAACCACTATATGTACCTGGTGTAAGCAAACTTGATGCATAATCTTGACTACGGTCAATCACAATTAATGCCCCTAGGTCATTAGATCCTTTTGTGTCAACAAAATCTCTTGAATATGTCTCATTATAAATTTCAAGCATATCTAAAACACTTGTAGATAGTTTTCCTACAGAAAACATGGCTTTTGGTCTACCAGTAACATGGAATAGACTCCATAATGACATAGAAATGCTTGATAATAGTGAATGATTTTGTTCTACATATAACTGTTTGAAAAGAAACGGTAGCTCCAAACTCAAAAGTTGTTCATCCAAAGCCATTAATTCCCATGAAAATGTATGTAACCTCACTACACCATATAATCCACGACTTTCTAGTATAGAATCATAGGAATTAAGCACCTTCGGTACTATAATAATGTGAAAACAGTTTGAGTCTACTAGTGTAGCATCTTGGCTGATAAATGAAGAAATTTGGTCCAGAACACATTTAAATTTGCTTATAGATGCTGGAATAAAATATGTTTTGTTTTTATTTGCAGTTGTGGTGAGTTGAGGGTCCATTTTATATATTTTATCAATTCCATGTTGTCTGGAAAAAAAAATTTTATTGTTTTATTAATAATTATGGATAATTTCATATTATGCCTGCAATAAGCTAGAACATTTATTTCTGAGATCTGAGAATAAAAAGTGAAGAGAAATTGTCAATTCACATTTTATAAAAAAAATAGTGTAAACATACTTATTGAAGCTCTATAATAAAGAAAGATGTCTCAAAAAGGTCGAGAACTACCTCAGCTATCCTGCATCAAGAAAAAACAATAAATCAATTTTGCTTTCATATCTGGTGCAAATTTTGGTCTCGTATAATAAAGTATTGTGAATATATATAAAATATAATATAAGGATTCATTATAATTAGGGAATTCATCGTGAGGCTATAAAAAAATAGTATTTCAGTAAAAAAAAAAAATCTTTAATAACTTTTTAAAGGAGATTAAAATTGCATACCGTAACCAACTGACCCCGCATATTCTTTCCAAGGGTTTTATTAATGTAGGATCAATAATCAAGTCTTTTTTGTCCCCGCACTGTTCAAGAATTTTGTCTAATTTACATTGAGATATCAGACTTAAAGAACTCAGTTTTAAAGAAAACGGATGATCCATAACAAAGAAATTATTTATGTTTCTAAATCCAGCCCGTAATTTGCAATGATTATTTATATAAATTGTTTACAGTCTTTGTGCATAAATTGCTTAAAATTTAATATTTACTACAGTGGTCTCGAACCTTATAGTGCAAAATCTGTAGAGTTGCCCAATAAAATCAGTATTTGACAAAAAAGTACCTTATTTAATAAAATTCGTTTATTTATCAGAATATAAAAAAAAATGTTCCATGTATATGATATGATGTTTGATGTATATCAAGCACATAAATAATTATTTTTTACGATCTTTAGAAACTTTCTAAAAGTATTATTTGCCCATAGCCGCAGTCATCTTAGAAATAATTTCCAACTCATAACAATTAGGATAATAATTAAACATGCACTTTACATGTACGTAATTAAACAGTAAGTGACTCAATAGATAACCTATTTCCCTGTTTTATTTAATATGCAAAATATTTGATCAACGTTAGCGGATAAATTAGATAGATATAAATCGTTAATGGTGAAAAGACTCCAGCCGAAACATTCGAGTTGAAATAACTAACATTTGTCAAATATAACTCATTTTTCAAAGTAATTAGTACCGTGCATAGCAGCTAGATGTTGCTACATTCTTTGTAATTTTTCATTAGTGCGAAAGATAAAAAAACATGATATACCTAAAAAAAAATAAACCAGGTTAAAAAAAATTTTTTTGTGCTCCTCGACAATATTAAATTGTCAAAATAATACTTTTGTTTTTTCTCTCCTTTATGGGGATGGCAAAGGTTTTCACTCCATACAGACATTATTAAAAAAAAAATCTTTCCAAGTTTTATTAAATCACTGCTATGTCTTCCTTTCATGCTTTCTTTCAGCCGAGCACTCCATTTCTTGCTAAGCCCACAACACAAGCTCAGACAACAACTGAACACGCAGACGACCATCACAACAAGAAAACAACAATTATTCAGCGAGAGTGCAGAAGAGATGCAACCACTCCGGCTTCAGATTTTGGCGCCAATCCATCAAAAATTATACTTTGACATTCTTCTGTTTCATTTTACCAAGTAGGAATAGACAAAAATTAATTAACTATACAGCTAAATAACATTTTTTAGTAAAATAAATTCATACTTCAAGTATTTAATTAGGCTTATGTTAGCGCAGAATATCAAAGATAAATATAATAATATAGCAGCTGTTTAATGTTAATTTCTTATTCGTAAAAGAAAAGAAATATAACTAGTGCAACCTGTTTATTTCATTTGTCTTTTTTTTCTTTAGAAGATAATATTATTAGATATATTTTATAATGGCGTATTTTTCAATTAAAATGATGCGTATATTATTAGTATTATGAGGAACTTTTCATAAAAACTAATTTTTGTGATTGCAAAATTCTAGGTATATCCTTTGAATATTAACTTCCGGTCATGCGTAGTTGCGTATTGATCTATAGTGAGATCTTGAGTCGTGAGTTCGTGACATCCTGAGTGATGCCAACTTTCCAGTATTACGCTTAAGCTAGGATACTTCACGGCATATAAGCGGATTTTTCACAGGTTTTATAGCTAAAACTGAAATCAAATATAGAAGAACTAATTAATAGAAATATTCATGTTTATATTCATATATCAGATAGTATCAACTATTAACGTTAACGACAATTAATAAAAGCAAAACAATGTTTTGAGTTGTTTCATTTTACACCTATATTATTTAAAAAAAATGTGTTTAGCCCATTTTTTTATCAAAATACTAATTTAAAAAGCTTATTGCGTTTGATTTATGATACAAAAGTTAAACTTAGGTGTCTATAAATTCTTATTTAATTATTCTCATAGAGTATTTTCAGACATTTTAAACGAGATTTATAAAAGAGGAAAATTTTCTTTCTGTGGCAACATTAAACGTCCTCCCCTCCGCCCTTCTGAGCGGAATTATCGCTCGCCGTCGCAATAGCGAAAATTATTGAAATGGCAGCGAGGATAATCAGGAAAATTGTAAGTTCGTAAAGCAGCGTTATATAATAACACAAGTTGTGTATTGTGTATATTCCACCCTTAATATCTTTTCTTTCGCAGTCCTTCTTTAATTTTTCCTTCATCCAAAAATAGATTTAGTATAGTTATGTCTAAGAATTACATAAAAGCGCTTTTGGAGCCTTTTCGTGAGAGTAAAGTGTTCGGTTCATTAGTGAAATTACTTGCTCCAGCCTCAAACAAAAACGTTAAACAGTTAAAAAGTGATGAACATGAGGTTAACAATATTTTTTTTGTGAAATTTCTTTGTGCTCCGTTGAAGGTTATGAAATTAAATTTTTCCCAATATTGGCCAGGTCCCTACGGGGAGGGCCGGCGCAGCGCACTACAGCTCGGGGGTACGGAAAGTGACACTCATCCCTGGGCATGGAATCGGCCCTGAAATCACTGTGGCTGTGCAGAAAATATTTGAAGCAGCTAAAGTCCCTATTGAATGGGATGAAGTGGACGTAACAGCTGTCCGGGTAAGTACCGTAATATATACGTAGTCCAATTAATATTTATTATTACTTTTGCTTGTTGCAATTTCAACATAGCTTTCATTTATATTACAAGATTTTCCTCATTCATTAAATGACAAGGTAACTCGCGTGTGTTACGATCGAGAAATATTTGTTCCTGTAATATTCTATTTTTATTAAATTTGTAGAAACAAATTATACCTGATTAAAATTAATTACAATTTAATAACTTTGGTGAATTAATATTAAATGCAGTTTGTAATTTAGAATTTAAATGTGTTGTTTAATTTTCATTATCACAGCACTTGTAACACATGACTAGTACATATTTTGATGTAGCTAATATAATTTTTGGTTATATTATTTTAATGACATTGTTTCACGTTTTGCTTTTTAAAAAAAATTAATAGAAACCCAAGATAATAACCGGATAATACGTAGTTTAGTTAATTATGTTTTTTCTTTTCTATCTCAATCAAAAAATGATGTAATTAAAAAAAAGTGAAATAGGATATAGGCACTTATCAGTTGTTTCAACTGCTTGTCTGATAATAAATAAATTTGACAGAATAAAATTTCAAAAATTTGTCAATGCTATCTCCAAAATGTGCATAGTGTTACAATATATTATCACATTACAATTTCAACATACTTCTGTTTAAAATAAAAGAATACTTTACTTCTTGAATATATCTAAGAGTGATCAGTAAAGAGGGTAGGAAATATACATTATTACCTTGCAATTGATAGCTTTGTGTTTCATTTGGGATTGACACTGTCTGTGAAGGTCTGTATTTCAATCAAGGATTGGGTGAAGGAAACATCACGAGGAAACTTGCATGATATAATATAAATATTATGTGCAAGTGCTCTGAGAATGGTAATCAGCTAAGCAGTAGCTCATGTTGGGGACAATATATAACTACAAAGTGGATACATCCACTAATATATGTCTGCTCACCCTGAAAGAGATATATTGTGACAATATATTGTTATTATAAATGGGCATTAAATAGGCAATTAAAATTTCTACTTAGTATATTGGTTACAGAGATGGGCAAAATATAATCTGATTAATGATCAGATTACAAAATGTAGTCGTAATTTTAATTTTCTTGCTCTGTAATCATGATTAAATCCATTTAAAACAATAATATATCATAAAGGTGTATACAATCTGGAATTTTGTAGTGTTTAAAACATAAATGAGCAAAATTCAGTCATATTAATGGTAAAAAACGTAAAATGTAATTGTTAATCATTTTCATTAATCTGATTACATGTTGCCCATCAATGTTTACAACTCACTCAATAACAGAATATTGCATGTTTTAAATAAATTGTCTCAGGAAAGTGTTGAAGCACCATCAACCAATAGTTTCAAAATTAAACTGGACAGGCTCTCATCTCAGTCAGAGTTTAGTTGGTGGTCAACACCATACTAAACAATATGTGATAGTTGAACACATCAGCTGAGACATAGGCATATCAGCTAAAACCTGCTTGCCTATTATTTGATAATAATAGTAATATTTATCATGCTGATATAATAACTGCTTGTAGAGTTCAAGGAATTGGACTAAAATAATTTGGGCTCTGTGTGAAAGAGATGGAATCAGTGTTGCAAATGGCAAAACAGATGCTCATAGGCTCAAAATTAACTATTGGGCTTACATGTTACAAACCTGAACTTACCTGTAGATTTATATATGATTGAAAGAGTAATAAGATATATAAGGGAATGGTATTGTTTGTTGCAGGGCCCAGATGGCAAGTTTGGTATCCCACAAAAGGCGATTGATTCAGTCAACGCTAACAAAATCGGCCTTAAGGGTCCGCTGATGACTCCGGTCGGCAAGGGCTACAGGTCCCTCAATTTGGCTCTGAGGAAGGAGTTTGATCTATATGCCAATGTAAGGCCTTGCAAGAGTTTAGATGGGTGAGTAATTGTCTAGTTAATATTACAACTCCGATATATTTAACTGTTTTTTATTGTCTGTATTTATTCTTCTAGACTTCTAAAAGGAGTGGTGATATTTTGACCTTTTCTTCTATCTTCTAAAGGGATATACCGTGACTATATATTATTATGTAAAAAAGCCAAAATTAAATTAATTGTGTGTAAATGTAGTAAACTCATATATTTAGTTTTTTTTTTAACAAACCAATAAGTTAAAAGATTACCTTAGTAAATCTTTTTTCCTGACTTGGCACAATAACCACACACGCCTGATGGTAACCATGGTGCTGTCCAAAAAGAGACGGCAACTGTCAACAGTTCAAAAAAACCTATCGATAGTCGAAGCGATTACGTGACCATATCGCGCAGCCGGGAAAGGCCTTCACAACTAAACCGGGCTTGGTGGGCGAACGGAGAAGGCGCTCAGCCAGCGAATTTTATGGGTTGAGCGGCTGCGCTAGGGCACCCCTCTGGGCACGGACCTCTACTAGGGCGGCTGGCCAGTTAAAAACGAACCTAACGGTGATCTACTAGCGTTTTGGAAGCGACTACCTTGGGAAGAAATTATTTAAACGACATTTGATGGACCTATCCTTAATCGTCATAGTCGGCGCAACCGGAGACGCCGGTGTCTCAAAGTGTGTCGAGTGACAAATATCTCTTCAGCCTACGCTTAAAGGACCCCATATCATAGGACTAGTTCACAGGCCAACAACACGGCATAAGTAAGAGAACTTCTCTTAGTCGGGATTAGTGATGAAAATGCCCGGGAATTTTCCCAAAGTGCCCAAAAACTTCCTTGGGAATATTCCCGGGAATTTACGAAATTTTCTCGGAAGTTTTGGGCACTTTGGGAAAATTCCCAGGCATTTTCATCACTAGTCGGGATGTAAGTTGTCGTACAGCCGTGACTCCGCAAACCGGTGCGCGTGGTTCGACGGTGTACGGGAGAGGGTGGAACAAGGTTGAATAGCTCTTCAGAACACTCGCCGTGATACAGACGGTAGAAAACGCTCAATGAGGCAATATATCTGCGCAATTGGAGTAGTTGGTAATATCAAAGCGTCACTTTTTTAAGGTATCTTCTTTTAGAATATATCCTAAACCCAGTGTACTTGCACATATAAGACAAATAAATCCACTGTCTAACAAATAAATAAAAATAGATATAGGCTTAATTTTGAAGATTGTTTATTTCCTCCGATAACCATATTTATCACAAACAATCAATTATTCAGATTACCATTGCCTTATCTCTAGGCCGTTGTATGCACTTGGCCTTGTATCAAGTATTATCGAAACCAATAGTAAAGTAGCGTGCATTTTATTCATGCACAAAGTCTCATCTTATCTTTACCGATAATTAAAGCTCAAATCAGATGTTTTTGTTAACTCGGGGGTAATCCTCATGCGTTGTCAGGGTGACTTGAGGGTGGCGCCTGTGTGTTTAACTCTTACCGCCTTTTGCCGCTATCAGAAGGTTATACGATATATATGGAGATTATTCCAGTTTAAATGAGAATCAAAAGAAAAAAGCATAAGATGTTTGCAAGATTAAAGGCAAGTGGCGTTACAATCTCTCTGCCTACCACAATAAGGATTCAGTGTGATGATAGATTGATAGAACTGTGAATCAGCAATGTGAATCATTTATTTATTTATTTATTTATTTTAAAGGGAAACATACAGCAATATAAAAATGATAATAATATACACAAAAAATGTTACATAAGCCAGCAAAGTTTCCACAAAAATTAGTACAAAAATAAAAATCAAACTAATAAATAACAATAAAAAAAATCAATCAAATATACATACATATATATGTCACATATAAATAGTACATTTATATTTAAAAAAAAAAATACACTATAGAACAAAATCGAACTTAGGCTAATATTTTCTTTCTCACCATTCGTTTAAAGGGCCCAAAGGCACAGGACAGTATATCTATATCGCAAAAACGTTTATTATATAGATCACAGGCACGAAAAACAAAAGTATTATTAACATAGTTTGACCTTAAGAATGGCACCTTAAACAGCGAAAAGTCTCTTGCATTGGAATGCGGACACCTGAAACCTATTTGAACCTACCTATTCTACCTTTCTATTTTTTACCTATTTTACCTATTTTTTTATCATGCTACCATTTTCCTCTCCCTTCCATAATAGAACCAAATGCGCGAGCTTATGGAGTCACATCTATACGGTAGCTTGCATCCCATTTAAAATGAGTAATTGAGCACTTATGTTCTTAGGGTACCCTTATTAGCACCCCGGGTTTCTGTACAAAATCAGATTCTCAGGCCAGGGTGGAGGGATTAGAGGGGCAACCGGGGGTTTATAGTCAGTAGGAGTCTGACCCACCGGGATCGCTGCCCTCACGGCGACCCCGATGGTCCAATGCAGAATTTTCCCCGGGTTACAAAACAAAACAAACAACCTTATTATAAAGAAATTGAAAATTCAGTGTACTGGAAGGTCCAGTAAAAGACAGATGAAATATGCAATTATGATAGGTTTGTATATGTACTATAACTTGATATGTCCATAGTAATTTTCCTTATTGCCTTCACACTGTCGACGATCTAGTCACTTATCAGCAATTGCGACGCGGCGGATCGAATAATTGACCCACTTTGTACATGGCTTCTGTCGTTTTCATCGTGATAGCAAAAACTAAGGAGAAAGTGTACAGAAATTATATTTCTTTTGGCACTTACCAATCTAAAGTTTTTGTACAATAATTATGCTTTGGGAAAGCGATTCCGGTAGTACCTATCATAGATGGGCAAAATGTAATCAGATTAATAAAAATTATTACGATTACATTTTGCGTTTTTTACCATTAATATGACTGTATTTTGCTCATCTATGTTTTAAACACTACGAGCTACTCAATTGCATACACATTTATGACTGCTTAATCTTTTGAAGGGATTTAATCATGATTACAGAGCAACAAAATTAAAATTACGACTACATTCTGTACTCTTTAATCATAAAACAGATTACATTTTGCCCATCTCTGGTACCTATACGATTAGGGTCGCTCCGATACAAGTAAATACGAGTACGTTCTCGATGCTTTTGTATCGATATTAAAATATTGCTATACAAATTAATATTGAAACTAAAGTAGTTGATATCGAATAGAATCTAACTGAACGAATGTTACTTTACTATTTTTTTATATCTGAACGCAACTTTCTTATTAAACAAATGTCCGTTAATCTCAGAAGTGATTTATCCGATTTGGATGTGATTTTCATTATTGTTTTGTGGAAAGGTTTATTTAAGATGTAGTGTTAATTAAATTTAAATCGGTTGATAAATAAAAAAGTTATGTCAGTTAAAAAAAACATAATGATTATTTATTGGAACAAAAATTGTATAAAATAATTGTTCAGGTGATTTGTCTGAAATACACATAATATGATCATAATAAGAGTATAAGTTCCACATGAACGAAGACGAGGGCAGTCAGATAATAAATTAGCATTTATTATAAATGCACAAAAACATCCTTCGATAGTTATGTCACGTGGAGAGGATGAATGTTGAAAGGATGACGAAAAAGATATACAATGAATGTGAGTGGACGTAAGAGACGAGGCCGACCCAGACCAAATAGATATATAATGAAGGGTAATGTCAAAAGCACGCGCAATCCGCAAAAGTGCATGAAGAGATTAATGAACGTTAATTAAGCGAAAGAAATTTGCAAGAATAGAGATAAGTGACGTACCATTCTCTCTGTCTACCCCAATAAGGTTTCGTCGTGATTATAGATAACAAATCAAACATAACTATTTACTTAACCAGAATTAGTTGTTCGTAAAAGAATTTGCGGTGGTATTAATTTATTTTAAAGAATAAACGCACGTAATACGTTAGGCGTATAGTTCGATTTCATTTAGCGCGAGTAATGTAAAACTTAGAAAAATACATATTCATGAAAAATATTAGTTATAATGAGGTTTCAGGTGACCGCATTCCAATGCTAGAGAGATTTTGCATTTTTAAGTGGCGTTTTTGAAGTTCAATCATGTTATTTATTAATCCCTTTATGCCTTCTCGGTGATACCACAAACTCCGGACCTTGCCATCCATCAGAACTCTCTTTATTTGGTCTGTGTAGGCAAGTCTTGGTCGGCCTCGGCTCTCACTGTCACTCACATTCATATTGCATATATTTTTCGTCAGTTTTTTTTTAAATTCTGACACGACACTAACTGCACCGCACCTGATGCTAAGCACGGTGCAGTCCAAAACACGCCAACGACTGTGAACAGGTAAGAAAAACCCATCGTTAGTCACAGCGATCATGCCGGCCTGCACAAATATCTCTTCATGCTATGCTTAACACGTTAAACGCCGATAGAAAAAATTAAAAATCGTAAAAATACTTTTGGTCGTAATTTGTTTATTATGTTACGATACGTATAGAAAATAAGTTTTATTCAATTCTGTACGTGGGTTACATAGTTACAGTCAAATCCATAGCTGAGGTCACTGGTGAACCCCATGGCGCACAAATTTTCGCTATATTTCAATTTTTTCAATTCCTTACAAGGTATGTTTGTCCCACTGCGCAGTTTAGTTCTACAGCGCCGTGCCGGTCACGGAGTACGAATAAAGTAACAGTCAGTATGGCCGGCGGCGAGAAAAAGTAGTTTGAATATGACTATACGTTGAGGTCACCGGTGACCCCCATGGCGTTTGACGTTTTAAAGGATCCCATATAGGAAGTTGGGAACACGCTTGCCGGAAGTCCATTCCACAGCCCAACGACACGGCAAAAGAAGGAGTTAGAGAATTTCTTAGACCTATCCGGGATGTGAGATACCGTGAAGCTGTGACTCCGCAAACCCGCGCGCGTGGTTCTATTTAGGAAGATAAGTTTTCATTAGTTTGCTATTTCGAATACTATGTCCAATTTAAGAAAAAAATACGTTAATACGTTTACATATACAAGTGACGCATGTAATACGTTATGGATATCATATGATCGATTGCGTCCATCAATTCACGTCTCACTAAGCGGATTGAGGTGGTATCGCGAGCCAGATTGATTGCCGATTTCCCTGAAGCTCATAGTGATAATCTGCTTATGAAAATCGCATATTTCGTTTATCGGACGGACGTAACCAATTTTTGCTGCCTCTGTGACGTCTCCAGAAGAGTTTAGATCGCAGGATAAAGATTTAAAGTGCTATCAATAGAAACACTTGTCAATTGTCTGTCATTTCTTTAAACTGGGCATAACTCATGGAATTAGTTAAATTAATCACCTGTGAGTTGAAGCTACTACTATTGTTTTGACTTTGCTAAGAGAGTGTCGTTTGTCAAAGAGACCGCGATTTTTTTTTTCTCGACTCTGTGTAACCTACACACCGTCTGATGGTAAGCATGGTGCTTTCCAAAAACGATAAAGTAAAAAAAACTATCGATAGTCGCAGCGATCATGCCGGCCTGCACAAATATATCTTCACGCTTCGTTTAAAAGACTCCATATCAAAACGGTGGGAGCACGCTCGCCGGAAGACCGTTCCACAGCCCAAGGACTCGGCAAAAGTGAGAGATAAAGAACTTAGTCCTTGCTGGGATTTGAGTTACCGTATAGCTGTGACTAGTGATGAAAATGCCCGGGAATTTTCCCAAAGTGCCCAAAACTTCTTTGACAATATTCCCGGGAATTTACGAAATGTTCTCGGAAGTTTTGGGCACTTTGGGAAGATTCCCGGGCATTTTCATCACTAGCTGTGACTCTGCAAATACTCGCGCCTGGTTCTACTGTAGTAGGGAGAAGTTGGAATATGGTTAAATAACTCTTCAGAACACTTGCGAACGGTAGAAAACGTTAAATTTCAATTGGAATACGGTTTCTGAACAGAATTATAATGAAATAGAAATGTAGCTACGAAAGGAATCAAATCTCTCCAGTACCACTAAGTGTACACGGCTTTATAAATTGTAAACTTTATATCAAGTGTACTCATTAAGATAAACAGCGGGTCTAGCTGTTATTGTAAAGGCCACCACGCCTACACGGCGATATCTGATGCGTGTAGCTAATATAATTACATATAATCGTTCCCTATCTTATCTAAATGGAATTTGTATTTTAATGTATAGACGTGAATCAACGTCTGGTAATTTAGGAGCGTTACGACAATTATTGAACGTATGTACCTGTTTTATAAAATCTCATCATAGATATATTTTGTCATGGATTAGAAAATTCAGGTGTTTTACACTGGCTCGGCATAGTGACTACAGAGTACCTGGTGGTAAGTACAGTGTAGTCCGTAAGGGAAAGCGACTATCAAAGGATGAAAATCCATTGATAGTCTACATCGTCATGTCGGCCCACATATACCACGACTGAAGGTCTTTAGGTATATGAGCTACTGGATATACACAAGCTGAACCCGAAACGTGACAAGCCGAAACTGGTCACTATGACGGGCTTTACACCCGTGCACTGTGGTTGCTATCCAGACGGGCACCGACGCCCTACCACCTCGCGGCTGCTCGTTTAGCGCCACCCAGGAGTCACGTGTAGGGAAGCTAGGGAAAAGCCTACGGACGCGAGCAGCTTCGACTCCCAAAAAACTACGCACTGTGTCCGATGCGAAACCGCGAAAATGCATCTATGAAACCACACAATTCAGAAAAAGAGTATAAATAATTTATTTAAATATAAGTTACTTAAAAAATATCTTAAACTATTATGTTTAGGTCCGTATTCCCTTAAACTATTAGGTTTAGGTCTCTGTTCCCACACATCGCTCCAAGACAAATGAGGTCAACGAGGGGATGGCCTATTGCAGCACCCCTGCAGATCCCCAGATCGGCAGAAAGTTTGACGTTGCTGGATGCTGAGGAAGGTGGTACAGCCGTACCTTAGGCCCCGGCAGACGGATCGGAGGTATACCCCGGGGGTTTTAGTCGGTGAGAGTCACGTTCTATTCCCGCCGTAGTATTCCCCTTACCGCACCGTCTGCTTCCCGCTTCCCGGATCCAACTCGAATTCAGTTTCGACGCATTGCGCAATCGTTCGTACACCTATTGCTACTTTAGTCCGGTAATATTCTGGAAGGCAACCGAGAATAACAGATAAAAATCGTATGACGAATGAGTGCGTAAATGTGTAAAGTGCGTAAATTATTCTGCGGCTTTCTTGGATTGTATTCTACCTCACGTGACACTACATTTTTGTCCTTGAAGATGATTAGTAAAAGTAGTTGAAGATGCAAGGGCTGATCCAGAAACGCGATTTGATGAAGCGAGTCACTATGATTGTTATCTTTAGACAGCTAAGAATTAAGTAAAAAAGAATTCATAAATAAATACAAATTGTAGAGCAAAAATGTGATAATGAATTTTTTGTAGTTTAGGCATCTAAAACGCTTACAAATTTACAGCGAGTAGAATTTACACGTTCGCGCTAAATGATTTGTGTGACATAAAATGTTGTCAGGTATACTTTACAAAATGCTGTACAAAAAGCCTTCTGATTTAGTTTTTAACATTTGACCGGTCGTCGTGGGTTTGGTGGTAGAAAGACACGGATTTTGGTTTTTTACTGTTTATTTGCACTTTAACACCGAACTTCGACGTACACGCACGTACTCTAACCTTCGGTCTCGGTAGTCGACTGAATTAGCAAGCATCCCGTGCGCGCGCATCCTTTTACCCCGTGCGTCCCGTAACACCCTAACGACCATTAGGGCGTTTAACACATGCACGCATCGGGCGGCGTCTACATGCTATAAACATTATTTATCTAATTTGGCTGTGGTGACAGCGGCAACACAAGTAGTCGTAGGTTCAAATCCTGGTACTTATCTCTCGATTTTTCCAGACTACGTACGGATTTAGGCACCACATGGTCGTCAGTGAAGGAAAATATTGTGACGAATCCCGCATCTAATTAAGATTTTATGTGTAAGTGCCTTGAGAACGGCGATCATCTGTACTGCTGGTCACGTTGGGCACAACATATAAGTACAAAGTGGATACAACCACTAATGTATCTCTGCTCACCTCGAAGAGATATAGCGAGACTAAATATTATCATTGGACATTGAAACAATGAATCTGTTCCGGAAGAACAACATTCCGTTAACTGTACCATAGGACGAACTAAAGGTACGGTTCCGATTCTCCCAATCGCTGTCCGACAGCGGCAATCAAACAATGGCTATGTATCGCTGTGTAAACGTATATTTGTTTATGTAATGCCGTCCAATGTAGGCGGCTGCGCTGCGCTGTAAACTGTCACGGTCGCGAGTTTATTTACGATTACAAAATGTAGTCGTAATTATAATTTTGTTGTTCTGTAATCGTGATTAAATCTCTTCAAAACGATATGGAGTTATAAATGTGTATGAAATTGAAGATTCCGTAGTGTTTAAAACGTAAATGGGCCAAATGCTGTCATATTAATGATGAAAAACGCAAAATGTAATCGTAATCATTTTTCATTAATCTAAATACATTTTGCCCATCTATGTTACGAAGTTACACTTGCATATTACATTTTATTAGTGTGTTATCTACACTTTTCAATGTAGTCGCATTTGTTTTGTATTTTGTTCGTGTTTTATATATTCATGTAAAGCAGGCGTAAATCTATTAATGTATGTGATTGTCTCTTTTTAGTGAAGCTTTTTGTTTCACCGAATTTCAAATCACAGCGATTCTAAAGAACATAAAAAACTAAGAATCCCGCATATCATTATCTATGATTCTTTGAAATAGTCTCTTAAGCTGTGTATCTTCTATACTTTATTAATCCCTTTATCGCTGTGTTCTGCGCGCTAACACAATAAATGGGTGTCAGCTGATAATCAGCACTGACTGGCTGGCTCAGCTGGTCACTTTGTATTTGCTGAGCCGACTTCCTTTCGGCGCAACTTCACATCAGAGTAGTTGTTTTTGTTGTTTTCTCTCTTCATTAATCTATCTTTTTGTGTTGTGTGCCAAATAAACGCGTTTTCTTTATTTGTTTATATTTTCTTGACCTGGCAACATAATTACAGCTGTACGTAACTAATTGGCGCCGTTTAGAGGCATTTAGTATGATCACGTTATCACAGCGCGTTCCGCAGTGATAACACCAAGGCGCAATAGCGGGTATGAATTACAAATACATTGACGTAAAATATATACAACTAGCTGCGGTAACCCGGCATTGCTCAAACAAACTTTAATATCTTTTTACACCCTTGGAGGTTGATTTTCAAAAACCGTTGAATCATTATTGTCATGTTATATCCCTATCGAGTTGAGCAGAACGCATCAGTGACTGTATCCACTTTGCGCTTATATATCGTGCCCAATGTGACCAGTAGCGCAGCTGATCGCCGTTCTCACGGCACTAGTATTTCTATTAGATGCCTTGCGGATTTCGTCACGATGTTTTCTTTTACGGGTGAACATGAGGTACCTAAATGCGTACATAATTTTGAAAACTCAGGGGTGTATGCGCTTGAAAACAGCTCATGGTCGTTTATCCTCTAGGCCACTGCAGGCACTATTATCTTCTATCTCTATAATATAAAAATGAATCGTTAAATGTGTATAAGCGCGAATCTCGAGAACGGCTGAACCAATTTGGCTGATTTCTTTTTTGTTGTGTTTGTTGAAGTCTGGGGAAGGTTATTACGGAGAGAAACATAAAAAAAATTGTCTAAAAAAATCTAAAAACACCATTTTTCTATACCCTCATACAAAAAATTCGTAATAATATTTAAAAGTCAATGTGAACTTTAACACCATACCATAAAGTTTAAATGTCAGTGGACGGGTTTCGGGAAAGCTAAACAATTATTGAGTGACGTATAAATATTAATGTCAATATTTGACAATTTTTATTCATATAGCATTAAGGCCAGGTTCCTTCAAACAATTTTCAAAAAACAGCCGACAGGGGTAGCTATTAACATTAAAAAAACAATGTAACTTTGTTTTAGAGAAATAGGGCAGAACAAGGTCTGCCGGGACAGCTAGTATATATATATATATATATATATATATATATATATATATGTATGCCAGTATTCGTAGTGCTTACTTCAAAATTTATGTATTTTCAATTAAACTTTCATCTCCTATTTTGTTCTATGGAATATAACACAATCTTCACATATAAATGTATAGAAAGCGGCGCATCGCCACCTAGTAGCTGAATTGAGTCACAACCACAGTAACACAAGTGTAAAGACTGTTTTAGTGACTCGCTTCGGCCTGTCGCGTTTCGGGATCAGCTTATGTATATCCAATTGTTCATATACCTATTTTATTTTTTTTTGGTAACCCTGGGCATATCCCTTAACGGACCTCAGGGGGCGATGAGAGTTGCCTCCCCGGTGTGTCGGACTTGCACCGACTAAAACCCCTGGGGTAATCCTTCTCCCGCCTGCCGAGTGCCAAGGGCAAGGCTGAGCCATCTTCCTCGGCACCCGGCGACGTCTAGCCTTCTGCAGGCCCCGCCTTCTTGGCAGGGAATTGTTCATATACCTAGAAACCTTCCGTCGTGGTTTGTGTGGGCCGTCATAGCGATGGTGACTGTCAACGCATTTTCGTCGCTTGGGGGTCGTTGTCGTTCTTGGACTATGCTGCACTTTTCATCAGGTGCAATTGTCGAGCCAGTATAAAAAAGCTGCGAATGCCAAAATCCGAATCGCGCCTTTACACCCGGTATCTGACTGCGGGATTCAATCGCCCTATCGCATGTATCACGACCGGCTGAGTGATAAGGCTTATCAGCGTACAAAGTCAATGTCCGAAAATAATTTTGATACGCCTATCACGGCGACCTTGAACGTAACTCGCGCTTCTCGGGGGCGCGTTTCCATATTTGTGACTAGCTGTACCCGCGACTGCGTTCGCGCGGAACTCATGTAAATGCCATCGATTGTTATACAAACTCATTACAACAAAATCTAAATATAGAACTAAATTAGTACTAATGACTTACAATACTCGATAATAGATGTCGTTAGTGCTTAATTATAGTTCTTTAAAATAAAATTAGAATATATTTTTTCGGGATAAAAACTGCCTTATTTTTATCCCGAAGTTGTAATAGAACTAGAACTTTGTGTATTATCTCCAGAATCAAAACGCTCTACGATAACGTGGACGTGGTGACCATACGAGAGAACACGGAGGGCGAGTACTCCGGCATCGAGCACGAGATCGTGGACGGCGTCGTGCAGTCGATCAAGCTGATCACGGAGGAGGCCAGCAAGCGGGTCGCGGAGTTCGCGTTCCAGTTCGCGAGGGACAACAAGAGGAAGAAGGTCACCGCTGTGCACAAAGCCAACATTATGTAAGCGCCTTTGGTTTTTACACTTACTAATTCATTTATTTACGCACTCAATCCCGTATCCATTTACGCACTGTCGCACGCATTTGCGCACTAGCTGTCCCATGCATTTACGCTATCATCCCGTACCCATTTACACTACGAATGTAACGGAGGCAGTTTTATCGGAACCGAAGTCGCAGTCGGAGTTTTCATATTTGATTTATCGGAGTCGGAGGCAATGTCAGTCACAAGTGACGGCAGAGTAAAATAGTTTTATTAAGGGACAAATAAAAACATTATTCAGTGAACCTTTTTAATTAGAAAGTGATAAATTTACAAATTCACAGACAATAAAAATTGCTGTTTCTTATTAACATTTTCCCATTAACAGTGAACAAATTAAGTCAAATTTGCACCAGGGTTGTTTTTGTGTTAATTTCTATTTTACTTAATTTAATGTAAATGTAAAATAACAAAACCTTATAGTAATAAATTTAATCGTACATTTAGTTTTAAATTTAATCATTTTAATCATATTTTTTTAATCTAAAATTTTTAAAAATGTCTTCTACAAATTACGAAGCACTGATTGTTTGATTAATTGATATTATGTTTCGACAATATATAAAATGAAATCAAATGGATTGACTACAACAGTGGTGGTGACCTCCGATGGGTACCTCCGATTAAAAAGTTTCGGAACCGAAGTCAGAACCGGAGGTGTAATAACAATCGGAAGTTCCGACTTATCGGAGTCGGAGTCGAAGCTCCGTAACATCCCTGATGTACACACCGTCGCATTTATTTACATACTGACTCGCGTATTCGTTTACTCACTATCTATCTGATTTCTTTACTTACTTCCGTATGGGTTTATGTACTCATTCCGTTTCCATTTACTCACTCACTTTCCTTTTCATTGTCGCATGCGCTTTCGCATTCATTTACACACTCGCTTATGCATTCATTTTGGTACTTACTGTCGTGTTCATTCACTCACTCACCCCCACATGCATTTTATACACTCCATTACTAATTTACGCACTTATCGTATTATTTTACGCACTGACTCACGTATTTAATGGCTTCATTCATACATTAAATGTAATGAAAAATATTTAAGTCGCCCAAAAAAGAAATTTCAGAAACTTTAACAATTAAATATAACATGGCGAAATGGGTCATGTCTACATGATGTCTAGACGTAATTGAGTGTATATCTGTATGTCACAGGCGTATGTCAGACGGTCTGTTCTTGAGGTGTTGCCGTGACCTGGCTACCAAATACCCCGACATCAAGTTCGAGGAGAGGTACCTCGACACAGTCTGCCTGAATATGGTGCAGGATCCCTCAAAATTCGACGTTTTGGTGAGTTTCGTGATAACATCGGTTTATATAGTTTTTTTTTTTTAATAAATGAGCCCTTTTACTTGCGGTTCCTAGGGTAAGAAAATTAATTATTAGATAATTTAATGATACAGTTAAAGCTTTTTCTAAATCGGTCTTCAAACTTCAAACGGATTTGACACCACATGCTCACCCGTGCAGCAAACATAGTGAGAAAACCCGCACGGCATCTAATAGAAATCCATGTGTACTAGTGCTGCGAGAACGGCGATCCGCTGCGCTACTGGTCACGTTGGGCATGACATATGAGCGCAAAGGGGGTACAGCTACTAATGAATCTCTGTTCACTTCATAAGGGATATAGCGTGACGATATATTATTATTATATGTGTTATCCCCGTTAATTGGAAGAGATCCCTCGTTGTACCTGTGTATAAGTCTGGTGATAGACATAATATTATTAACTATAGACCAATATCTAAATTATGTACTATTGCTAAATTGTTCGAAAAAATTATATACGATAATATCATTCCAGTGATTAAGCCTGTAATCATCGATGAACAGCATGGTTTTATTAAAGGAAAGTCTACTGAATCTAATTTATGTGAATTTGTCCATCGACTAGCTATTGCAATGAACTCTGGGTTTCAGGTTGATGTAGTTTATACGGACTACTCTAAGGCTTTTGACAAAATATCCCATTCGCTACTTATCAGGAAGCTAGAAGGATTTGGCATACACGGCGACTTGCTTCGCTGGTTGACCTCATACCTTCGGGATCGAAGTCAGGCAGTAACATACAAGGGCTTTTGCTCTTCATTTGTTCCTGTCACGTCAGGAGTCCCCCAGGGCTCACATCTTGGTCCTCTCTTGTTTAATTTATTTATTAATGATATTGTTCCTTCATTTGTTAATTCTAATATTCTTTTATATGCTGATGATATGAAGATTTTCAGAATTGTTAAATCGGGCTACGATTGTTTTGCACTTCAGAAAGATCTTGATAGCCTCTGCTCTTATTGCGATAATAACTTAATATTTATTAATGCTATGAAATGTAATGTTATTTCTTTCACGAGAAAGAATAACCCTATAATATATAATTATCACCTTAATAACAATTTACTCAACCGTGTGACGGAGGTGCGGGACCTGGGTGTGTATCTTGATAGTAAATTATCCTTTAATTGCCATATTAACACTGTCACTGCAAAAGCGTTTAGAATGCTTGGCTTCATCCTAAGGATGACTAAAGATTTTAAGAACCCTAACACTTATATCCTTCTATATAACGCTTTGGTTCGCTCGTTACTCGAATACGCCTCTACTATTTGGAACCCTCAATATAAAAAATACATCAATCTTCTCGAGAGCATACAAAACAAGTTTCTAAAACATTTAAAGTATAAATCTGATTTACACAACCTTCCTTGTAGCTCAATTCCCG
Source organism: Automeris io (assembly GCA_036320925.1). Classification (NCBI taxonomy): domain Eukaryota; kingdom Metazoa; phylum Arthropoda; class Insecta; order Lepidoptera; family Saturniidae; genus Automeris; species Automeris io. Next base: position 9,170,229 of record JAUDJH010000024.1, read on the forward strand.
CGTTGTTTCATCGTAGGATTGAGAGGGATCAACTTTTTTTATTTAAAATTGTTAACGGTCTCGTGGACTCGTCCTATTTGCTTAGTCAAATAGGTTTCAGGTGTCCGCATTCCAATGCAAGAGACTTTTCGCTGTTTAAGGTGCCATTCTTAAGGTCAAACTATGTTAATAATACTTTTGTTTTTCGTGCCTGTGATCTATATAATAAACGTTTTTGCGATATAGATATACTGTCCTGTGCCTTTGGGCCCTTTAAACGAATGGTGAGAAAGAAAATATTAGCCTAAGTTCAATTTTGTTCTATAATGTATTTTTTTTTTTAATTTTTTTTTTAATATAAATGTACTATTTATATGTAACATATATATGTATGTATATTTGTTTGATTTTTTTATTGTTATTTAATAGCTTGATTTTTATTTTTGTACTAATTTTTGTGGAAACTTTGCTGGCTTATGTAACATTTTTTGTGTATATTATTATCATTTTTATATTGCTGTATGTTTCCCTTTAAAATAAATAAATAAATAATAAATATGTGTATGTATCATCGATAGTGTAAATATAAGACTATATTGGGACCAGTTCAGTTTGTGTTATTGTTATTATATTATTCGTGTCACATTTGTATTTCTTTTTTTTTTGAATCGGACTAACTACTGATTGCCGGGAAAGGCATTTACAGTTCAACTGAGCTTAGGGCGAGCACAGAAGGTGCTCAGCCAGCGAGTTTTTGGGTCGGGTGGCAATGCAAGGGCACCCCTGTGGGTACGAACCTCGACTTGGACCCCCAGCCAAATAAAGTACTAACCCTACGGGTGATCTACCAGCGTTTCGGAAGTGACTACCTTGAGAAGAAACGCCGAAAGAAACTCAAGGCTGCGTCGGAGTAGAACTGCGCCTCGGTGCGAGAACGCACCGGTTAGCAGCAGTTGACTGAACTATCCTTCTTCGGCGCCGCCGGCGACGCCGGTCTCGTGGAGTGAAACTAGTACGTGTGTGTACCTCACTGTTTGATCGATCGGTAATTTGTATTTCCAGGTGATGCCGAATTTATACGGTGACATAATGTCAGACATGTGCTCCGGACTCGTGGGCGGCTTGGGGCTCACTCCCTCCGGCAACATTGGCAAGAACGGTGCCCTATTCGAGTCTGTAAGTGTATATTCATTCTCACAAGTAAAAATAATGGACCCCTTTTTATTACAAACTGGCTTACCCTTGACCTCAATCTCACATGGTTGAATATAATCACTAGGTTGATTATAGATTGAATTTTTTGCATATCAGTAATTATAAGGGTGGTTATAATGCTGCAAGTACTTTTCAAGTACATAAGGATAAATAATATACGGGTGTCTCATAAATCATAATCTAAAGTAAAAAAAAGAATCCAAAAAAATATTAAATAATGCTATGGGTGATAAATACATTACAAACCGTTTATGGTGACATCGTTCAGAAAAATATACCGGCTATATTGACCCAGAACCAAGGTCCCGACGAAAAAATAGGACTTCGTATGTCAAAAACATCACCGGTTGTTACGACTATCCCTTTTTTGCGACTAAATATGAGTAGTCCCGTCGATGTCGTTATAACAGATTTTGAATGTACACTATTATTTAAATAAATTTCTCAGTTTTCGATCTAGTTTAAAGATATGGAGAAACATAAGGTTTTTTTTAAGATTCATTAAATAAAATACAAAAAAATATGAATATACTAAACAAGTAAATGTTATACTCTTTTGGGCAATTCAATGATTTCATTTTAAAAAAAGGATGAATAAAATGATAGTGCATAATTATTAAAATACGAAGACGCACCTATTTCTACAAAATGAGGATTCTTTGGATATATTAGTGTTATTAATGACAAGATTTTTTTGTAATAATATTTGACCAAAGTGAAAAAAAAAATTACGTAAGTTCTTTTTTTCGAAATTTTTATGCCTGCCTACTAACTAACACGGTGTGGGATCCGTATGACCTAAATTCACCGACTGAATACGTTTTTTTCTCCACATTAACAGCATGAGGGTGCCATGATTTTATTTTCATACTTCGTACACAAGTTTTGTTTTTAACTTATTAAAAGATGTCTGTATTGTCCTGTACTTGTTTCATAATAATGAATGCACTCACAAAACGTAATAGAAGTAATTTTAACATGCATAAATATTATGAAACCTATATCATTGTGTCATCTAGATCAGAGCTTTCTTTTAACATTTTTTAAAGATGATTCCAAATTAAGAAAATACAATATGATGTGTGTTTTAAACGCAACACTTGTTTTAATGTGTTAAAAAAAGGGTGCGTTTGTGTTCTATACATATATAGAAACAAAAAAGAGGTTATTCGATCTTTTTTTAGTTACTCACTAGAAATTATGTACCGTTACGTTAGAACTCTTTTCGGCTAAAACCATCGGGTTACTCCTACCGGTGCCGAGATCAAGGTTACTGCCACGTCAAATTCCTCGGCTCCGGTGACGTCTGACCTTCTGCAGGGCTCTTTCTATAAGCGGAGGGGGGGTGTATAAGGCTACTCCTCACTCGCCACTAAAAATATGCGGGAATGTTTGATCATCCGAGGTTGATAGAAAAATCTCACCTTATACAATAAATTAGAAACTTGGAGATCTTTTCGATTTTTTTTTAATTCCTCTTAATCTTTTTACATCCCTGAAGTTTCTAAATATCATTTTTAACAAATATGCATCATTAGGTGCTTTTTTTCTGTGGAATGTCCGAGAATGAACCCCAATAGCTACTCTATGTTTTAACTCTTTCTGCCCTTGAACATAACATCATTAAAAATCATCACTTAACTGTAACTAACACAAGCACTAACATCACCTTTAAGGTACACGGAACCGCTCCATCAATCGCTGGCAAAGACAAAGCGAACCCAACCGCTCTGCTCCTATCTGGTGTGATGATGCTCCGGTATATGAGGCTTCCGGACCATGCGAACCTGATAGAAAAAGCCTGCTTCAGTGTCCTTAAGGAGGGGAAAGTGCTGACCGAGGACCTTGGCGGAAAGAGCACCTGTACACAGTACACGGAGGAGATTATCAAGAATTTGCATTGAGACTATCCATTGTTCAGGTCCCCGTTGGATGCAAAATGAATGTAAGAGTAATTCTTCTCAAGGTTTTGAAGGGAATATTGTAGTGCATAGAGATGGCATCACAAGATTAAGATTATTTGAGTTGAATATAAATGAATTGACATTTGAAGTGATACACTTTATTTGGCTGAAGTGTCTCAAATTGTGATATCACAAGCAGACATAAGGCTTCATAATTCTAAAAATGAATAGATAAACCTTGCTCTCGTATTAAGTATTCCGTTTTGTGTATTATACAATGAATACATTAAAAAAGGTTGTTTGTAAAAAAATGTGTTGCCATATAAAAAGATGCCATCTTAGAAACCTACTTTAATTGCCAAGCTTTATAATTAAATATAGTTCTATATTCAATATGGAAATTGGATATTAAAGGTCTAAATTGTTTCGTAAAAGATCTAGTTATATGCTAAAGATATTATAACTTAGGTACCTTCAAAACCCAACTAATTGCATTCATCGCTGTTAGAAATCGATGCGAATTCCAACTTAGTTCAATTGTTAGATGATATCGTTGATTTAAAAATGCCGTAGTTACCGTTAAGTATGAATTTGAAGCTTATTTATTATAGTGAGATTAGAAATCTCTAGGATTTGTGTGTTACGACGGCCAAAGAATATTTAAATACCGCTGCGTTCAGTGTTTGACATTCCATTGTTTATATTGTGTGTAGATAATAAATAATTTGTAGATCTGCGAGAATCGCGCTATAGAAAATAAATGTGTGAATATTGTCAGATACAAAAATAGCAAAAAAAAATCTAAAAGTTGCCAGCCTCATAGCATTTCCTTAATTTTGGGTATTTATTTTTACATGTCAAAATATCTGCTGGACAGATTTTTGTACTGTAAAAAATACCAGTTTACATTTTAAATTGCTGAAATTACCTACACAACAAAGTTCGTAGAGGAAGAAAAATCGATTAGCACATAAATTGGCGAAGATAAATTGACACGATATGAAATTTAAAAAAAACATTAGTTTTTCCATTACAGTGGACTTTAAAACAGCTTAGGTTAATATTTATTATTATTAATAAAAGTCAGTAAGGTGCAAAAGTGTTGAAAGGATTTTATTCATTGTTGTGACATGAATAAATTATTTTATTTGTGATGAAGATCACTTGCATTACACCTAGTCTCTATTGGGACAGGATATGTGGAACAGTATTATTAAACTAGTTTGCAAATTATTATTCTTTTTTGTGGAATTTTAGTATGCTGATATGTTGAATTTTAATCACACAATACTCTATACTCTTGTATTGACTTAATTTTACATTAATGTAGTTTATTTATTGCTTTGGTAACAAAAAATGTTAAGTCAAATATATTTTTTGTGATCTATTTTTATTTATTTAGATATGTGTACACAATACTTCATTTTTGATGTCCTATTTTTATGTAAGTTATTTTTCTCTGATATTATTTATGTCGCTGGCTTGTTCTAATTGTTCTTGATATAATAATACTAAACATATTTATTATTTTCAAGCTGTGCTCTCACGGCTTACTAAATAAAAGCCTATAGAATCCGATCTCATAGAACATAGTTGTTCATGACAAAGTAGTATTACCAATAATGAAGTTGTAAAATTGGACAGATCTTTGTCTTGTTAAGTACAGTATACATTGTTAGACTTTGTATAATTAGTAGTTGTTTTAATGTATGTATAACCATTACCTGAATTAAATGCCTCTGAAAATTGACTTGTTTCTGTTTCCCCGCCGAATAAAATGTTTGACAATGACATGAAGTTGTATTATTTAATTGGTGTCCTAGAAATGTTTAACTTGAACTAGCTTTTCTATATATGGTTCCATTCTATTTAATAAATTAATAACTACAAATCCTTTTGTATATTTTAAACGCCTGTCAATTTGTGATAGTAATAGGGGGGTTTAAGCCGATTGCCAATATTGAAAATGAGGGATTTTAATGGTATTGATTGATATTTTTATCTGGTTAGATGTTTAAGGATTTTGAAGTCCTTGATAGACCAAAATGTAATATTAATGAAAAACGATTACATTTTGGATCATTAATATGTTTGCATTTGACTCATGTTTTAAAGATTAAGGAATCTTTTAATGCATACAAATTTGACTCAGAGTTTTAATCACGATTACATATTAATGTAATGAAAATTGCGATTACGTTTTTAGTCATTTATCTGACTTCATTTTGCTCATCTCTGAACTACATTACAAAGATTAAATTACACCCGCCATTCTGATATAATGAAAGTTGTATATATATATATAAATACATTTTATATTATGGGTAACAAGTTTTACAGTGCCGTAATGCCTAAAGGTGTTTGTAATCATATATGCATCATTGTCATATACTATACCAGTGCGTGTAAAAGCTTATAGCTATATAACTTTACCACTGGTTACCAGAAATTCAGGAATATTTCGTTTTAAGATGATAAATATTATTATGATTTTTGTTCCTTAGGTTCACGGAACAGCTCCTGATATCGCTGGAAAAGACATGGCGAACCCGACCGCTTTACTTCTCTCAGCCATCATGATGTTAAGACATTTGCAGCTAAACGAACATGCGGATCGCGTACAAAACGCTTGTTATGAAGTACTGCGTGAAGGCAAATCGTTAACGGGAGATCTCGGCGGCACTGGAAAATGTAGCGAATATACTCAAGCAATCATCTCAAAACTTAATTAGGCTGTACGATACACAACGTAGTTCTCGAATATTTTTTACAATCATGCCAGCTTTTAAAAAAAGTTTGCATGCAATGGCGTATTAACGTAACGCCACAACATAAAATGTGATTTTAAGTGAAGATACACCAAAGTATTTATACATGCCTATATTTAGAAATATGATTGAAACACCTAATTACTAAGTAATTGGTTGACAGTATTGGTATATAATTTTTTTCGTTTGTAGACTTTTAAAAATGATGTAATTTTATGAATAGTTACCAAAATTTTAGCTAACACATTCAACAGGTTTGTTTTCTTTGAAAGTTGTAAATAACTTAATTTTTTTTTATCCTATACACTATTACAAAATGTATTTATTATGTTCTATTATTTTAAACTTAATAAAAAAGAGATCGTAATAATTCAGTTCAGCCAAACAATAAACATATTCTCCAAACATAGTTTTTACATACATTTCTATATCGAATAATTTATTGTAATGTTGAATTTAAAATAAAGTGCTAAAACATAATTATTTGGCCTTGTATTAATTTGTGTTTTGTGTAATGTGTTAAAAGGGTCTAGCTAGACAATATAGAAATATAATATTATAATTAGTCAAAAAAGATTATCCAAATTATATATTCAGAAAGTTGCGTGTTCGAATCACATCGGAGTCACCAGTATATATAGGTGATGCGGGTGAGCACATATGAATAAATACACCACCAATATAATTGTCACTAATTTTAATAATTGTAAATTTATTTACACGATAGTTCGGAATAGTATATGAGACAGATATGTTAAATTCGTTTTAGAGTAGCGTTCGCATAAAGGTCTTGGAAGCACTGCCCCAGCGCACCGAGCGAAGCAATCATTTGCGAGGCACCCCCACGTCGTCCGCTGGGCTTTGAGACGGTTACATAGGAGTTGGTATGGACTAATATTTTTTTGGTCAATTAATCTGTAGATAGATCACGGCTCTGGATACAAGCCCTTTTTAGCCCGTCGTTGATGGTAACTTTTTCTTAAGTGTACAGTAACGCCAATTTACCAATTTTACTCTAAATTTATTCCCTGTACAACTTAGCACTCCGACGCAGCCTTGAGTTTCTTTCGGCGTTTCTTCTCAAGGTAGTCGCTTCCGAAACGCTGGTAGATCACCGTTAGATTCGTTTTTCAACTGGCCGGCCGCCCAAGTCGAGGTCCGTACCCACAGGGGTGCCCTTGCGTAGCCGCCCAACCCATAAATTTCGCTGGCTGAGCGCCCTCTGCGTTCGCTTACCAAGCCCGGTTTTGTTGTGAAGGTCTTTCCCAGGCCACCAACGTAGGACACGCCGAAAAAAAAAAAAACAACTTAGCTTGATCTTTTTGATAAACGAGCTAGTGATGGGAAACAAAATATCTAGTAGTCCAAAAAATAACGTTATAAAATACTTGTAACTGTGACGAGATGGTGTGGGTGTATTATGTGTGAAATTTTTTATTGCACTAGACAAAAAACATTGGTTAAATAAGCGACGGTGGGTCAATATTAATAATAAGTACCTATTTAATATTACAAGATTATTTTTGGACCTCTCGTCTGTAAATAGATGGTTGAAACCATGAAAGTAAACAACTTTCCCAAAGAAACACGGGTCGAAAAGTGAAAAAAAATATTCAGACATTCCATACGAAATCGACCACGTGATCGAGCAGTTTTATATTTAAATGCCAGGAAACAGTTTGGCACAAAACCTTGGGCAGTACCTGCGTGACAAATTATCAGTCTCTTCCCTTTTCCTTCTTGTACTTTTGTAGACGATTGGTATATTGGTATTGGTATCGATATTTGTAACAGTTACTGCCTGTTATTCGTGTCCGTATATCCGTCCGACCGATGTAACATTGTACAAGCGTCTATTATTTTCACTGTTTCTTTTTAAATTTTACTTTAGAGCAATATAAAGTTTTAAAATTTTCTGATAACGCTTAAATCTTAAGGGGCCTTTTGTATTATATTTATATTTTTGCAATTTTTAAAATAATTAATTTAAGAAAATGATTTGTTCGTCATTGCAAAGTTATGTCGATCAGAAAAATTTACATCTGTCAAAAAGATTAAGCTATCTTGTACAAGGTATAGGGACCTATCTTTCGTTACATTTTACAATACTACTGATGAGATCATTTTAGTGATTATATATATATATATATATATATTTAATTACTCCGATAGTTTATATTTTTTGTTGAAATACTAGTACAGTACACATCTGATTGATTGAAAAAAAGATATTCTCCATAACAGAAACATTTTGATTTTTTATGGGATTTTAAATAGTTTTAGGTAATTTTCTTGTAAAGTTTTGACAACACTGGGTCTATCAGATGTTCGAAATTCGTTTCGTACGCATGTTGTTTATGTTATTATAACCTCAAACAAAAAATATGAAATTTAATGTTAAATGAAATTGAATACGTTTGAAGAAAATGGTGAAGAAAGTAAGTAGTTCTAATATCTGTATTTTTATGAGAATATCCTCCTACTGGTAAAACTCTATCTGTAAGTTAACTATTTAACACGTTTATAAAAGGAATAAGCTTATTGCTATTTGTAGGACTATAAAAGACCGATTTCCGAGGAAAATGATGAAGATGGAATCTTCAATGAGAACGGAAAACGACTCGCAGAAAATGAAAATAAGGAAGGCAAGAAACGGATTAAAAGTAAAAGTTTATATCGGCAGCCAACAGTAAAGGAATTGAGCAGACTCCAAGAGACCGAAAACTTGTTTAACTCAAATTTATTTAGATTGCAAGTAGATGAAATACTTGAAGAAGTGAAAATCAAAGAAAAGACAGAGAAAAGATTTCAACAATGGTTTACAGATTTCAAAAATTATTTGGAGTCCATACCAGAGGATGATTCTGAGTACGATTTGTCTAAATCAACATACACAAAACAGTTGAAAGTTAAATTACCTATAAACAGTGAGCTTAAGAAGACAAAGTGCATTTTTAAGTTTCATAAATTTGATAATATTGAAATAGTTGGATCCTATTCCTTAGAGTGTTCTATTAACTCTAACCTAAATGTGGACGTACAAATAACAGTGCCTGCTGAAACTTATACAAAAAACGATTCAATAAATTACAGATATCATAAAAAAAGGGCTGCATATTTAGCATACATAGCATCCTTCCTCTCAAAGACGGATATAGTGGAAGAATTAAATTATTCTTGGTTATACGGATGTGAGACAAAACCCGTGTTAGACGTCAAGCCTGCTGGAAAGATTGGAAATTATTTATCAATTCGTATCAACTTAGTGTGTGAAGCTGATGCATATAAATTGCACCGATTCAGCCCAACTCGTAACAATTTACGAGAATCATGGTTGCTTTCATTAGAGAAAGCTGAAAGCAGTACTGAGATAGGTCCAGCTACTCCATATTATAATAACAGTGTTCTTTGTGACCTTACTGCTTCAGTAAATCAACAATTTTTAAATGAAACACTGTCAAATTGTGATAATTTAAAACAGGCAATTGTGTTGTTAAAAATTTGGCTACGTCAGAGAAAACTGCAAATCTCTGGACACATTGTTAGCTTGATTGTTGCATATTTTGTCCAGATAAAGAGGATAAACAATATTATGAGCAGTTATCAAATTGTGCGCAACATTTGGATAGCCATAAGTGAGTTAAAAGTTTGTTTTTTTATAATAATCTATGTAAATAAAAAATAAACCAATTTAAAAATCAGCTAGATGAATACTATCATATCGTAAATACTTCAAAGGGTACTTTTATTTAAAGTAAGTTGATTTACTTAATTGACATGTATCCATTATATTACTACCAAAATTACGTAAAATCATTACGAATTGTAGCCTATATGTTCTTCCGATGTATAGACTATATTACTGTAAAAGTTTTATGCGAATCTGTCCAGTAGTTTTATCATGAAAGAGTAACAAACATATTCACTAACTTTTGCATTTACAATAATAGTAGGAAGTAGAATGATAAAAAACTGGTTCTTGGATAACAAATGAGGAAAATTATTATTAAAAAAAAAATCAAGATCAAATGTTGTGCATTTTGTGTATACAGAATGGCATCATTATATTTTGCGTTTCTATTAAGGGAGTAGAGTAAAAGTTAATTAACAACTGAAAAGTTTCCCAAAAACAGTGTAGGCAAAAGTGATAGTTAATAATTGATTTATGTAATAGTTTGAGTTTTTTTGTGTTTTTCTCTGATGTATCTAGGCTATACAACTTTAAACAATTATAGAACAAATATTAATGCATGTAAGCACTTATTCATTAATTTTATTTATAAACATTTTAGTAGATTATATAATAGTAAAGCATTTTAAGTAACATGTTAAGTACGAGCTTAGGCACCACATACTCCCTGTGAAAGAAAACATCGTGAGGAAACCGTCATGGCAACTTACAGCAACATTATGTGTTTATACTTTGGAAAATGGCTACCAGTTACATTGTCCACGACATATAAGCACAAAGCAGATACGGCTACTAACTCCACAACATATATAACATGATAATGTATTATTTAAACATTTTTGATATAAAGCTTTGACAGGGCCAGTTCTGTATTTAGTTTGATTCATTTATCATAAAAAAAAAACAATTTTTAATACAGAAGCATCAAATTGGGATATCCAAGGCATTTCACTCCTAAAAGGATCTGAAGGGACACCAACCCTTGAGGAGTTTCACAAACACTTCCCAGTGGTGTTCATTGACAGGACAGGCTACTATAACATATGCTGGCAGATGGGTAGAGATACATACATGGCTTTAAGGAGAGAGAGTGACATAGCCGTTAGTATGCTGGATAATGCGAAGATAAATAGTTTCATACCGTTATTCATGACTCCAATCACGCCATTATTGCAGTATGACCATATATTAAGGTATGTACCTCATCATCATCAGCCAATTTTAGATCAGTGCTGGACTTATTCTAGTTATTGCCAACAAGCTTAAGCTTCAGTTCTTATCTTATTGTTATTACCTGTGGAATTTATCAAGCTGACACACCACCATGCTGATAAGTGGTATTTCACATGATATAATCTTCTTTCTTTAATGGAGACATGTAATCACAATTCTGCCTATCTCATCTAAATAGTGTAATAAAGGAAGGAGATTGATTAGTGAAATAAATTACTTCAGAGAAGAGTATTTTTCATTTGTAACCTATGATCTTTGCAAGTTTAGATTTATTTGTTTCTCCTTACCCTGTAGAACGGCTTGCACTATTTGCGACGTTTGCAGCTAAAATTGGATAATGCTTCTGGGCAGGACATTAAAGACAGTGTAACCTAAATAGTTTTTTTTATATAACTTTAAACTAAATATAATTTGTTGATGCAAGCTGTTCTAAATCATTTGGTTACGGATCTTATGTAGATAAGCCTTTAAAAACTAACTGAATACTAACTTTAACTAGATTTACTGGATCAGTCAAAATTATTGGTTTATCTAAGAATTATGTCCCCTTTTAATATTATTTTATTCTGAAAGATTAGTTCCTTTCTCAGTCATAGATGGCAGAGCTTAAAGTTTTTCACTCCATCCTTATTAAAAATAAATCTTTTAAATTTATATACTAAATATACAATCTAAATTTATGATGGTACGCACTGTCTAGTATCAAAATTAGATCCGAGCCACCAGTGGTACGGGTCGCCTGATGAGAAAGACTCACACGAGCCACCAGTGGGTTCACGCTGATGTGAACGTGTTAAAATAAGTATCTTTGTCAGTAGTCCTAGGAAGTGTTAGAAAGCAAATTGAGGTACCTGTCTCCTCACCCTGCTTAAACCTATATACTTTGTCTTTCTTATATCTTATAGAAAATAGATTTTCAGGTGACATGGCTTTAAACTTCAAAAGATGTATGTAATAGTGATTTCTAGCTTATTTTTATTATTTCTTAAACAATTTAAAGGGTTTTTAACTAGATATTTAATTGAATTATCCTTCTGTTACGTTTATTGCGTACCATTTACTTAAAAATACATATTTATGTCAGGTTCAAAAATCTGGAAAGCTTCAAACAATCAGTAGTGCAGAAAGCGTCAAAAGAATCAAAGTTGAACTACGGAGTGGATGAACTAAATCTGGTGATAGATAGAGTGGATTCTCTGCTTGTAGAGGGACTTGGTAACCGAGTGGAACTAATATTGCATTTGACCGATGATCAATTCTCATGGCCTGTGAAGAAACGACCTGAGAAAGTGAGGAAAGAAGGGTAAGTGAATAAATTACCCTATTACCCTAGTTTCCCTACACGTGACTCCTGGGTGGTGCTAAACGAGCAGCAGTGAGGTGATAGGGCGTCGGTGCCCGTCTGGATCGCGACCACAGTGCACGGGTGTAAAGCCCGTCATAGTGACCAGGTTCGGCTTGTCGCGTTTCGGGATCAGCTTGTGTATATCCAGTAGCTCATATAGCTAGAGGCCTTCAGTCGTGGTATACGAGGGCCGACATGACGATGTAGACTAGGGATGTAACGGAGGCAGTTTTATCGGAACCGAAGTCGGAGTTTCTAAATTTGATTTATCGGAGTCGGAGGCAATGTCAGTCACAAGTGACGGCAGAATAAAATAGTTTTATTAATGGACAAATAAAAACATTATTCAGTGAACCTTTTTAATTAGAAAGTGATAAATTTACAAATACACAGCCAATAAAAATTGCTGTTTCTTATTAACATTTTCATAGTACTGTGAGAAAGCGATTACCTGAGCTACTGGTCGCGTAGTCCACGACATTTAAGCGCAAAGTGGATAAAACCACTATTGTATGTCTGCTCACATAGCGTGATAGCGTGAAAATATGTTATTTATTATATCTTAAATTTGATACCATTTTAATATGGTACAGGATTGATACATGTCTTCGAAAGTATAAGCCAGAACTTTTGAATTGACAACAGCATAATCCATTTCCCTTTACATCTCCCTCGTGTGTAGACAGATGTTGAGAATCGAGACTGTTTCCAAGCGTATATCAGGTTTTTTTTTTTGATAGCCCGGGGGATATTGTTGACGGACCTCAGGGAGCTTTTTGGTTGTCGGGCTTGCACCGACTAAAACCCCCGGGGTCACACAGCGCTCTCGCCTGGATAAGTTGGGCGGCACGCTCCCTTAAGCGCATCGCCGGCGTATATCAAGTTGGGTCAACACAACCCAACACAACACAACCCTTTTTTTTTTTACTTGGGGAAAATCCTCATAGGACCGTCTCAGCCGCACAGGGGGGTTGCGCGACCGAGGTGTGTCGGACTTATACCGACTAAAAACCCCAAGGTGACTACTTCTGCGCATTGGCGGGGACTTTGGGTCCTGTAATCAATTCGCCACAGCCCCGTCGCGCCGCGCCCGATGGGCACAAGCTTGGGGGAAGATGATACGCTTCCCGATACTGCTCGTTGTATTTAGGCAGAGCACGCCACAATGCTCTGCCAACTTCTCGAGGGCAGCTAAACCAGTTGCTCAGGGCCCCCACCCTGAGCAGCCACGACCCCAAAGACATCAGCCAACTGGTCGTGGATTGACCGGTCGGCTGGGACTGATGTGCCAGGGCGGTTGCCGGCACCCTGGTGTCTCCTTCGAACGGCCTTCCACCGTTCTCGCTCTGCGGCCTCCTTCTGGGACATGACATCTTCACAGAAGGAGACCACGGCCCTCCAGTTGTCATACCCTGCCAGCATTGCCGACACCACTGCTGGCAGGGAGAGGTCGTGTCCGATCCTTCGGACCAGGTCCCGCCGCTCATTGCCCCACGCCGGGCAATGTGCGAGCGTATGTTGGGCGGAATCCAGGTCCGAACAGGAACACAACCCAACCCAACACAACACAACACAACACAACCCAACACAACACAACCTAACTTGGGCAAATAAAAGCTGTTGTTCACAAAGTGTTGGATATATCAGAAACCGTTATCCTCCAGTGAACATTGTCCAGTGAACAAATTAAATCAAATTTGCTGCAGGGTTGTTTTTGTGTTAATTTCTATTTTATTTAATTTAATGTAAATGTAAAATAAAAAAAACCTTTTAGTAATAAATTTAAATGTACATTTAGTTTTAAATTTAATAATTTAATCATATTTTTTTAATCTAAATTTATAAATGTCTTCTACAAATTAAGTAGCACTGATTGTTTGATTAATTGATATTATGTTTCAACAACATATAAAGTAAAATCAAATGAATTGACTGCAACAGTGGTGGTGACCTCCGATGAATACCTCCGATTAAAAGTTTCGGAACCGAAGGTGTAATAACGATCGGAAGTTCCGACTTATCGGAGTCGGAGTCGAAGCTCCGTAACATCCCTGATGTAGACTATCAATGGATTTTCATCCTTTGATAGTAGCTTTCGTTTTTGGACTACACTGTACTTACCATCAGGTGCTCTGTAGTCACTATGTCGAGCCAGAGTAAAAAAAAAAATTGGTTCTTAGGCCATCAACTTTAATTTGACTTTATTTACATTAACACGTCAAACTTTATTGACAAATACCGATTTCTTCATCATGGACATGGCTTGGCGAATACTTAACATGTTCGTTTCGGTCGATTGTGTTTCTCGCGGGTCACACTTGAGTGTTCCGTGGGGCGGCGTGACCCACCCGTGGGTCACACTCGACTGTTCCGTGGGAACGAGATAAGACAGTCCCGCCTTGCGTGGAAAAACGTTGATATTCACCCCGGCCTGAATGAATTAATTAATTAGTGGGAGAATGGAAGGAAAGACAGTAAGACAGGGGATGTAATTAGGGAGAATATTATACGAATATCGTTATTATATTGAGGTGTTATTATATCCTATTTATCACAAACTATTTTGCGATAACAAACTTAACGCCTCAATTAGGTTCTTTAAGGACGACTTGCAGGAACAAATTAAATTTGGTTTAGACTTGTATAAAACGCCATTTATTTAAAGCGGCTTAATGCGACCTCGATGGTGATTTAAATATAACAGTTGTTAAAACTGGATAATGATTCCGAGTAAGAAAATATGTACGGATTAACGCTAAATTGTGTTTTATATATTTTTAAACTAGATTTAAAATGTTCGTCTAAGCCGCTCTAAGTAGTAGATTATATTAATTTTTACTCAATTTTCTAATTACAGATGTGAAGAGAAGTTAGCATTTGGATTTATACTGAATCCCGCCAATGCTATGAATGTTGTTGAGAAAGGTCCGCCTGCCAACCTGCCTGAAGCTGAGAAATTCAGGTATGATTTACAAACAACTACCTGACTGATGATATATGAATGATGAATTTTTTTTTTAAATATGTAGTTTAAATCTCGGCACGTACCTCTCGGTTTTTCCAGAAAAAGTACGGAATTAAGCACTACATCCTCACGGATGAATGAAAACATCGGTAGGGAACTCTCATGTCATCTAATAGAAATGCCATATGCACTAGTGCTGTGAGAAGGGTGATCAGCTGCACTACTGGTCCCGTTGGGCATGACTCGTAAGCGCAAAGTGGATAGAGCGGCTAATGTATCTCTATTAATTTTTTATTTGGAAGTCGAAGCTGTTCGCGTTCGTAGGCTTTACCTTAGTTTCCCTACACGTGACTCCTGGGTGCTGCTAAACGAGCAGCAGCGAGGTGGCAGGGCGTCGGTGCCCGTCTGGATCGCGACCACAGTACATGGGTGTAAAGCCCGTCATAGTGACCAGTTTCGGCTTGTCGCGTTTCGGGATCAGCTTGTGTATATCCAGTAGCTCATATGCCTAGAGACCTTCAGTCGTGGTATATGTGGGCCGACATGACGATGTAGACTATCAATGGATTTTCATCCTTTGATAGTCGCTTTCGTTTTTGGATTACAATGTACTTACCATCAGGTACTCTGTAGTCACTATGTCGAGCCATTAAAAAAAAAGAAGTGATATAGCGTAACGATAAATTATTATTTATGAAATTACAACTTTCCCAGGTGCGCGAGTACCACTCCCACTTTGCCGTTTTTTTTTTGTTTACAATGAATCGGCAAACGGAATACATCGCATTTGATGGAACTAAGGGTTGAGAATCCATTGGTAGTCGCCGCTGCCATTCCGGCCCACATGTGCCACAGTTGAAGGTATCTGAGTATATCAACAACTGGATATACACAAACTGATCCCGAAACGCGACAAGCCGCAGTAACTTATCTGCTCGTCACTGTGCAGTTTGCCGGTACCGGGGCTTGAACCCAGGACCTTAGCATCACTGCAAACTGTGCTTTGAGACCGTCGCTAAATAAAATATTTCTGCAGGCTGGCATGATCACTGCGAGTATCGATTGTTTAAGTTCTTTACTGTTGATGATTGTCATTTTTTAGACTGCACCACTTTTACTATCAGGCTATGCCCAGTTGGGATAGAAAGATGTGATTATTCAGAGATGTGTTTAGTGAACCTATCTACCTCACAATAACTGGTCGGTGAATACTTTACAGAGCTTTCTGGGGCGATAAGTCTGAGCTGCGTCGGTTCCAAGACGGCTCCATAACGGAGACTTGTGTCTGGAATGGAGAGACTGCAGCCGAGTGCAGAGGCATTACCAAGCAGATCCTTGATTATCTTCTGAATCTCAAGTTCGGTATGTTGTTATTGCTCGCGTCTTTTTTATTTATTTATTTATGGGCTATCAACAGTTTAATTGTATTTTATATTAACAATGAGATCGCATGTACAAGCTAAATGTCGACAATGGATACTAATAAAAGATAGCCACAGAATGGCTAAAAAGCATTATTAAGCATTTATGTCGCACTTGTCGCGAATATCACGCTGACCACTTCGCTTTAGTTTTGCGTATATTGCTTTTGAACCTGCACAAAGTTGATTTTATAGTGGAGCGGCAGGTCCCACCAATTACATAGAACATTGTTCAGTTATCTTGTATATTACAGCGCTCACGTTATATTGAAGCGACACTTCTAGATATTGCTTTCTATTGTCCAACAGATGGCAGCACTAGTGGCTGGAGTTACGCTACTCGCCACAAGATGGCCCTACTCATAGTGGTTCGTCTACTGGACAGTAGAGGTCGCTACACATGTCGTTATAGTTATTTCGTTGCAATATTACCGTAGATGTGAAGCCATCGGAGCTGTTCCACGTGTGCGACCAGCTGGACGCTGTGCTGGCCCGGAAGCGGTTCGTGGCGGACAGCAGCGCCGAGGGCCTCGAGAGCTCGATGCGAGTGTTGCAAGCCTTCGACGAGCTGCGGACCGAGCTGAGGCAGCTCGCGCGCTTGCCGCTAGACATCAGCGCGCTGCACGGTGAGCCTGCACACATCAAATCAAATCACCCGCCCGGTTATGTTGTGAAGACCTTTCCCGGTCAACAAACACGCGTAAATTCGAAAAAAAAAATCAAATCAAATCATTCACTCTTATTAACACACTGACCGCCGTGAATAGAATACTCCAATGGGGCTATGTCAGTCACGGGCGACCGACACTGGAACATTCCAATGGGCTACGTCAGTCACTGGTGATTGATACTAAGTACCTACGTTAACTTGTCATTCGGTGCTGTCGGTCACGTAACGTCTCGTTCTAAACGTAAACACTTTTCTGCTGCTATAAGAGCCATCGGCCCTGCAATACAGGTCTTCTGAGTGGCACGCCGGGCCGTGGCGTTCAACGTGTTAAGGCGTAAGAGTTAAATGACTAATAGTTTTATCGCTGCCAGCAAGGTCATAATAATCTGGGTACCGCGTAGCAGTTCTGGCGCCGACTTTGTTGTACGGCAGTGATGCCTGGGTATACGGACGGTACATGAAAGTAGAATTAATGCAGTGGAGATGCGATCTCTACGTTCTCTATGCGGAGTAACGCTTGTGGATGGCGTTACTAACGTAGAGATTCCCAGATAATATTTATTTATTTATTTATAAGTACACTTACACAGTCTACATTCACAAATAAAACTATATAAGACATGAACAAGATACAATATAAATGCGACTATATTTAAAAGTGTAGACTACATGCACAGAAGAAAAGAAAAATAAAAATACGAGTAACACAAAAAGAAATAAACTAATCTAATTAAACTAATTAAAATTTATAACAGAAATAAAAACAAAAAAAAACAATAATTTATGCAACAATCCTCTCTAATAACATCCTTTTTTTAAATTTGTAAATACTTTCGTTAAATATGTCGAGAGCTATTGATCTCGACATATAATTGTATAACTTTTTCATTCTGCATAGGGGTGCATTTGACCCAAGTTTGTGAAATAATTTTTAATACGGAATAAGTTAAAATTAGATGCTCTGGGTAATCTAGTAGAAGCAGAAAATGCAATGTATGATCGTGATGATCTTATTAGTATACGGGATTTTCCATCAGGTACGGGGCGGTCACTGTGCCGTGTCAAAAAACAGATTCCTCTCCAGTACCATTAACACAAACTTTTTCTTAATTATCAACGAGTTTGATCGACCTTATTTCATCTGATGGAAAGTGATGGTGATGGAAAGTGAATAACAGGTGTTGGAAAAACAAAGAAAGCAAAAAGAGGTGAATCTTTTCGTATGAGCGGTGGAAACATTAACTACATAAGGGTGCAATTCCGTATGACGTCTTGCCAACTTGTAGTAAAACGGAAGGGTGCTATTAAATTGTGCAACTCAGCCACACTCTTTCGGTGTCAACAGAGGTGCGTTATTGCCTGTAACCACTTTACGCTTATATGCCGTGCCCGACGTGACCAGTAGCGCAGCGGCATCGGCATTCTTCCAGCGCTAATACGCATGACATTTCTATTAGATGCTATACTGTTTTTTTTAACGATATTTTCCTTCATTGGTTAGCATATAGGGCTTAAATCCGTACTTAAGCTGGAAAAACCTAGAGGTATGTGCCGGGATTTAAACCCACGACCATTCACGTTGCCGCGCATGGTTCCTGGGCCATAATCCACCAGGTCACGTCAGCCAGCAGAGTATACTCTTTAAAAATCCGAAAGGAGATTACTCTACGTCGGTCTCTACAATGCATTAGTGATAATCGCATCTAAATATGTTAAACCATTTCTGAAGTTTGCGGGCACAAACGCATTCCTGTTCATATCGACGGGTGAAAGGCTATTTGGGTTAAGCAACATTTTTTGGTGATATAGTAATATTTATATTTTCGGAATCAGCGTTTTTTACAGATTCCAAATATATATATATATATATATATATATATATATATATATATATATATGTTAATATATCACAAAAAATGTCGCTTAAACCAAATAGCCTTTCACCCCTAGATATGCATATTGATTATCGATTCCGATAGATTTTCACTAACCGACATCGCACAATCGAAATTTTTCTGTAATACGAATTATGTAGCCATTTTTTAAAGTTTTTCATTCACATAATATTGTATAAGTGGGCGAGGAATTGAATTATTATATATATTGATGTGTGTTACAGGCATATCTTCGGTGTTTAGCTACAGCGACCCCCTGCCCCCGGTGGCCTCGGGGGCGTACAACACGTCCTGGCGGAGAGGGGAGGCGTGCCTCATCAAAGAAGCCAAGAGGAAAGACGGACTTTATATGATACCGGACTATGTGCCGGTTTGCAAAGCTATCGTGGAGTTAGGTATGACGTTTTTATATCATAAGTTGGTAAATAGACTGCTTGTTATAAATACTAAAAGTGTTTGCTACTGTGTTGGTTTTTGTTATGTTGTGTTTATATTGTTTTGAGCGTGGAGTAATAAGACGTCGGTGTTGATGCACAATCGATTTATTAATCGAAGAGACTGTTGTCACAGCCAGACATGGGCAAAATGTAATCTGATTAATGATGAATGATTACAAAATGTAGTCGTAATTTTAATTTTCTTGCTTTGTAATCCTGATTAAATTCATTTAAAACATTAAGAAATCATAAATGTGTATACAATCTGGGAATTTGTAGTGTTTAAAACATAAATGAGCAAAATGCAGTCATATTAATGGTAAAAAACGTAAAATGTAATCGTTAATCATTTTTATTAATCTGATTACAATTTGCCCATCTATGGTCACAGCTACGTTTCAAAGTGCAGTCGCGAATGAACTCGATTGTCCAATCGCCGAAGGTTAATAGAAACTAGTCGATGAAAGTTCTATTATTCCAGTTGCAAAAGCCAGTTGAAATATTCGCTCGTAGAACTATTCTTCAAGAGTAGTATGTTCGCCAAATTCGTATTGGATCACTTGAAGATATTGTTTGTATCGCTTTGAAAACAGAAAATTGTTCTGCGATCGAGTACTTTCGAGCTTTTCAGTACTATCGGGAAAGATCTCGAGAGATTTGTGCACCTTAAGTAGTAGCGCGCATGTTCCAGAATCGCTTACTGATCTTTGCGACTCGACATTCCACAGACAAACAACTGTGTGAAAAAACTCGTAAATATGTGCTAGGATTCGAACCAACAACCATACGCGTTTACCGTGCATGGTTACCGGTCCCTATCCATTAGGCAACAGCCACAACTTCGCAACTTCTTAACCTGTATCAGGCACAGGTGCGGTCGGGTGTCGAGTACTGTTGTCACCTTTGGGACGGATCCGCTAAATATCAGTTGGCGGCTTTGGACTCTATTGATCGTAGAGCTCGTAGACTCGTTGGTGACGACTCTTTGACAAAAATTAGAATGCACAGCATCGAGCATCGACGTAGAGTTGCCTGCCTCTCGGTCTTTTACCGGTTGCACAGTGGAGAGTGTTCTCGGGAACTACATTCTTTGATACCACCAGCCCCATTCCACCACAAAACCACAAGACATCGTGTCGGATGCCATCCGTATGTGGTGGATGTTCCTTATATCCGCACGAGAAGATTCGCTTCTACATTCATCATGCGCACAGCTAGGGATTGGAATATGCTACCAGCGGCCATATTTCCGCGATCTTATGACCTGGGAGTCTTTAAGAGAAGAGTGAATAGGTATTTGCTAGGCGATCATCTTCGAACTCATCTTCACCTTCCACTAGGTGTGATTGAGGTCAAGCGTTCGTCTATAAATTATAAAAAAAAGCCACCCTGAACATTTCGTTAATATCCTTCCAGGACACAGCGGAAAATGGCCCGGGGATATTGAAGCTTTCCGCTGTCTAAAGGCAGCCTTTCACCTCCAAATATCCGAGCAACTGAAGCAGCAATACTCGCTAACTACCCAGGCCTCTCCGACTCACCTGGACGTCCTCAAAAACGGCCTGGTCTTCCGGTTAGCCATCGCGCATCCGAAGGAGATCACTCTGCTGCGAAGGGAGACGGAGAATGGTGTGGTCAGGCATAGAGATAGTGAAGAGACAATCCAGCTTCAGTGTGAGACTGTTCTGCTGCCACGGTTGAGAGGAGCCTTGCATGGGTGAGTGCTCCATTTTTTATTATCATTTTTATTTAGGGCCTTTTTTTTTACAAAGAAGATATCAGTTCCATTGTGCCCTAAACTACATCCATACATCCTCGAGGAGTCGCCAATGAGCAAGCGTCACCATCTGGCATATCATTCTTACTTCACTGGATAAAAGATCTGCTAAAACGCCGTGCCATGCTTCAATACTTTGCCTGTGTTTACATGAAACTAAATCTATACTAATATTATAAAGCTGAAGAGTTTGTTTGTTTGTTTGTTTGTTTGTTTGTTTGAACGCGCTAATCTCAGGAACTACTGGTTCGAATTGAAAAATTCTTTTTGTGTTGAATAGACTATTTATCGAGGAAGGCTTTAGGCTATATAACATCACGATGCAACTATTAGGAGCGAAGAAATAATGGAAAATGTGAAAAAAAACGGGGTAAATTATTCATCCTTGAGTGCTTCCATTGCGTGCGCTGTGAAAACGGTTCAAGATACCAAAAATATATGTATGACAGAGTTATTTCTCTTAAAATGATCTAAAAAATTGTTCCCGACAGTACATGTCTATCTTTTAAGATTAACTCACTAGAACCGTTTTTATGGTAATCAAATTTGGTCGAAATTAATGCATTATTTGTTAAGAGTTGTATCAACGTAATAATATTAATCTTTATCCAAATAAATGTGTTTGTGATTAAGAGTATTTAATTGTGAACAAAATTGTCTTTGACATCACTTAATTTCAATGAACATCTTAGAAGATATTACAAAACCTTATATAGCAAAACAACGTTTGCCGGATCATCTAGTATAAAATATTTAAAGTTAGCTGGCCTAAATTGTCTGTAGTAACATAGTGGATGTGGGAGCCGTATTCGTGCGCGGCTACGCGAGTGGCTGTTGATTCATATCCCGATACGTACTTCTCGGTTTTTCCTAGACTAAATACGGATTTATGCCTCACATTTATTTATTTATTTACTTTTTACAGGGTTGCCAGTGGCCCGGTACAATAACTGATTTACACAATACATACACACAGTCATAGATGGGCAAAATGTAATCAGATTAATGAAAATGATTAACGATTACATTTTACGTTTTTTACCATTAATATGACTGCATTTTGCTCATTTACGTTTTAAACACTACAGAATCCCAGTTTGTATACACATTTATTATTTCTTAATGTTTTAAATGGTTTTAATCATGATTACAGAGCAAGAAAATTAAAATTACGACTACATTTTGTAATCGTTCATCATTAATCAGATTACATTTTGCCCATCTCTGCATACAGTTACAATGAAAAATGTACAGTTCCTATTAAGGCATCCACAACATACGTCAGAGTAGCCTGTTTATTTATACTATATTATATTATATCATATTATATTACTCACATGCTCGCCGGTGAAGGAAAAATTTGTGAGGAAGCTCGAATGGCATCTCATAGAAATGTCTTGTGGACTAGTACTAGGAAAATATGAACGCAAATAGATACAGCCGCTAATGTGTCTCTGCTCACCCCGATAGAGATATAGCGTGACGATGTATTATTATTTAAATAAGACTTTTACGACGCCATTCACTATGACGATCTTTACATCTGTGTACTGTGGGCATGATCCAGTTCGGGCATACGCCCCACTACCTCGAACCGCATATTCTACTCGTTGAAGGAATCTTAACAATTATAACACATCTATACTAATATTATAAAGCTGAAGAGTTTGTTTGCTTGTTTGTTTGAACGCGCTAATCTCAGGAACTACTGGTTCGAATTGAAAAATTCTTTTTGAGTTGAATAGACCATTTATCGAGGAAGGCTTTAGGTTATATAACATCACGATGCAACTATTAGGAGCGAAGAAATAATGGAAAATCTGAAAAAACGGGGAAAATTATTCATCCTTGAGTGCTTCTATTGCGTGCGCTGCGAAAACGGTTCAAGATACCAAAAATATATGTATGAAAGAATTATTTTTCTTGAAATGATCTAAAAAAATGTCCGCAACAGTATATGTCTATCTTTTAAGATTAACTCACTAGAACCGTTTTTATGGTAATCAAATTGTTCAAAATTAATGCTTTATTTGTTAAGAGTTGTATCAACGTAATAATATTAATCTTTATCCAAATAAATGTGTTGTTGATTAAGAGTATTAATTGTGAACAAAATTGTCTTTGACATCACTTAATTTCAATGAACATCTTAGAAGATATTACAATAACTTATATAGCAAAACAACGTTTGCCGGATCAGCTAGTCTGGTAATAAATTAGTTGGGGATGGTTTTAAGTTTTCGTTTTATGGTTATATTGTTAGTTATTTGCAAGGACTGTCCAACATGTTCCTGAAATAATAGTCAGCTTAATTTAATGAATGACTCCGAGTTGGGCTATATTGATTTCCAGGCTGCATCAGCGTTATCCCGCCTACGGGCCGACTGCCAGCCTGTTCAAGCGCTGGCTGGCATGCCATCTGCTCTCCCCCCCGCACTTCCCGTCTGTAGTGGCCGAGCTGGTGACGGCCGCCACCTTCGTGCAGGGCCGGGCCAGCACGCAGCCCGCCAGCCCCACGCTGGCTCTGCTGCGAGTGCTGGCGCTGCTCGCCGACACTGACTGGTCGACGGAGATCCTCATCCTGGACTTCAACGAGGACATGACGCGTAAGTCGATGGCTCAGACCTCAGAGAGCTTCAATCAAGAAACATTGTTACACCAATTTTTTTTTTTTTTGGGAGTCGAAGCTGCTCGCGTCCGTAGGCTTTACCCTAGTTCCCCTACACGTGACTCCTGGGTGGTACTAAACGAGCAGCAGCGAGGTGGTAGGGCGTCGGTGCCCGTCTGGATCGCGACCACAGTACGTGGGTGTAAAGCCCGTCATAGTGACCAGTTTCGGCTTGTCGCGTTTCGGGATCAGCTTGAGTATATCCAGTAGCTCATATACCTAGAGACCTTCAGTCGTGGTATATGTGGGCCGACATGACGATGTAGACTATCAATGGATATTTATCCTTTGATAGTCGCTTTCGTTTTTGGACTACACTGTACTTACCATCAGGTACTCTGTAGTCACTATTTCGAGCCAGTTAAAAAAAAACCAATATGTTATCCAACCAGTTTGTTCAAGAGACGATTCTCCCCCACACTTCTCCATGCTAGACTATTTACTATCCCAGGTGATCGTCTTTTTACTTGGAGAGCATTTTCAATTAACCCTCCTGTCCGCACGTAATGGTGATATCCAAGGGGTACCAAATTTATACCAGCTTCTGTCAGTTATGACTGGTGTATGATGAGCATGCTCTGTGCCTTCCCTTCTACATTTCTTCTTTCAAAGGATGCCCGCGGGGACATGTCGCGTGAGTTGAAAGCTTACAATCCCAGAAGACTCGAGCATAGCAATAATCTAGGCCTTTTAGATTAATTTTTAGCCTACTTAATAGAGTTAACTCAAGTTTGATGTGCTTTAGATTTTCCTCTCTCTCTTTTTTTTTCTCTGCGAACCGCCAAGGAGTGGAATTCGCTCTCTGCGTCTATTTTTCCAACTTCTTACGACGAGTGAAGCGGTATTTATTTGGTAAGCGTGCTTCATTATCACTCTCTGTCAGGTGAGATTGAGGTCAAGCGCAAGCCTGTATATAATGAAAAAAAATTGTCCAGGTGAAGAGATAGCTGACATAGAGCAGAGGCTAAACGCAGAGTCCGCCGAGGGTCCGTGCATGAAGATCGTCACGGCCTACGACGATGCCACACCGTCAGTGTGGAGCAGCAAGGCGCCGACGCTGCCGGTTCTCGCTCGCGCGCAGCAGATAGCAGTCAGCGCGCTCAAGTACTTTGAGGAGGCGCTGATGATGAGATTCGAGGATAACATACTGGTTAGATTAATATCAATAATATAAAGTTATATAACTTGTTGCATCTATTCTACAAATTTTGTAGATTTTCGGGTTTGATTCAACCTTCTGACCCACCCACTTAACCACACCTGATGGTAAGTGAGGTGGTCAGCTTTTGAGGTAGAACAATTGTCAAAACTGGGTCGTGACTAGTGATGAAAATGCCCGGGAATTTTCCCAAAGTGCCCAAAACTTGTATGGGGAATATTCCCGGGAATTTACGAAATGTTCGCGGAAGTGCTGGGCACTTTGGGAAAATTCCCGGGCCTTTTTATCACTAGTCGTGACCGCAGCGCACAAGAGCAAAGACCGTCAAAGTGACTCGAATCGGCCTGTCGCGTGCAGATATCAGCTTGTGTAATGACAGTTGTTTATATACCTAGAGACCTTCAGTCTTGGTGTATGTGGGCCGACGTGACGAGTGCGATCGTCAATGGATGTTTGTTTCTTGTCAGTTGCTTCCATTTTATTACTGATATCCTCGCGCTTGACCTCAATCACACCTGATGGAAAGTAAAGATGAGGCCGACGGTGGAGCGCGCTCGCCTAGCGAATAACGATTCACTGGACGTTTGAAGATTCCCATGTCATAAGAAGTTGGAAACACCGACGCAGGAAGTGAATTCCACTCCTTGGCGGTTCGCAGCAAAAAGGAAGAGGCGAATCGCTTCGTGCGAGCAGCTGGAATGCCATTCTTAGGCTGCACTGTACTTTCTATCAGGTGCGCTGTAACCACTTTGTCGCACAGGTATACAATCTTACACTTGGTGAATATCTCAGCAAAAGTCTATTCAATATTCCTTCAAAAGCTCTCAAATAGAAGAATAGACTCGGGCAACTTATTGTTCTATCGTGCGATGTGTTCTTTAAATCATCTTACAACATTTGCCAATAGATGTCAGCACTGTCGAAATAAATCACACAATCGTTATGTTAGGTTCGTTGTACTTAATCGTTTGAACTGTTTGTAGATGTAACGAGTGCCTTAGGTTGTGCCTTAGTAGGTTTAATTAGGTGGCGTAACTTAGGGTTATCAACACTTTACCGTTTTTTTGGAAAGACTTTACGGAGTCTTTAGAATTTAATGGTTACTCGGGCCGGGATAAGTTGATGGACTTGTGCCGTTGCACAAACACACCTCGTAGGTGGGATAATCTATACTAATATTATAAAGAAGAAAGATTTGATTTTTTGTTTGTTTGTTTGAAATGAATAAGCTCCGAAACTACTGGACCGATTGCAAAAAATATTTCACCGTTAGCAAGCTACACTATTCTCGAGTGACATAGGCTATGTTTCATTTTCAAAAATTGGGGATGCTTACTAAAACTTGAATAATCTAACCCAGGGTGTAAAAGAATAAACTAAAAACTTCCTTCAATCGCCTGCGCTGCGAAAACTATTAATAATAGCACAAAATGATGTATTACAATTTTTCAGGACACATCACTATCTATGAAAAATTTCCCGACAGCATGTCTCTATCTTTTATAGTTACGTCACAATAAGCGTCCTTTTATTATTTTTTTTATTAAAATACCACCGCTAGAAAAGGCTCTTTATTAGTACCTAGGTATTGATCCTTATCAAAATAAATAAATCATTATTTATGACTACTTCAATACCTTCATCATATCACCTTTTAAATGATTCGATTCGGATATTACATTTAAAAGATATCACGAGTTTAAATAATAGAAAAAACTCCGCTCGGCTAGCTATGCCTTGAAGATTTACGGGAGGGTGGGGAGGGGTGTCAATATCACAAAATTAACTTGCCGCGCAGCTTATCCGCGCGGCCAGCTACTTACGAAGCGGTCGTGCCAGGTATTACTTGAATGTTATGGTTACGATCTAGTTTGGGCAATTGCCCTACCACCTCAAAGAGACTCTGAAAGTTGAATGAGAAGCTACTTCCTCCACATTTATTCTTGATAATTTGAATAGTCACGACATAGCAGTCAATTTATCAGCATGTTTACAAGGCGACATACAACGAGCTCTTCGTTTTGTAATCACTGGGTTCCAATGATGGGCCGATTATGACTTAAGCCCATGGTCATGTTGATGTACAGGGTGCTGTGGTGCCCTCGCTTGCCGGCTACGATGCGTTGATCCATCTGCACCCGAGGCTGGTCCCGCACGCGGCCGAGCGAGTGGACAAGCCGGCCCAGCAGCGCCGTCTACCGGAAGCCGTCTCGGGCGGCGCCATACCGATCCTCGAGTTTCATCCCGTTCACAAATACTTGGATGAATTAAGGGTTAGTTGTACTTTTAAAATATTTGACTGTACTCTATTAATGGATAAAGGATTGGTAACTATGAGCAGCTGACTGCAGTTGGGTATAAAACGATCCCATACTCACAATTATATAAATTGACGGTTTTTTTAATTCCTGAGGACTCCTGTCTCGTAGCTGCCGATCTACCGCGCGGGGCTTGTTGAGGCTAATTCAAAACAATAGAGTGGGGTGTGGAGAAATTCCACTCCCTTGAATACAATTTGAGTGGTGTGTGGGAGCATGTACTCCGCCGTCCCTATAGACGGGCAGTGGACTCCCTCAAGTACCACTGCCGATGATAACGTCTTGGCGAGGAGTTGCGCGAGTGCCGGCGTCCTGTTCGCCAGCGCCGAATGGCCAGATAAGTTGTGATCTCTCTCTCTCTGGCCCGTCTGACAGCCTCCTTGGAGCTCATTACCACGCCTGGTGGTAATCATAGTGCTATCTAAAAAACGACGACTATCACCAGTAAAGAAAAACCTATCGATAACAGCAGTGATCATGCCGGCCTGCACAAATGCCTCTTTACGTTTCCTTTGCAAGATCCCATATCATAGGACAATGGGAACAGGCTCGCCGGAAAACCGGCTTTTTTTTTGTTAACCTGGTGGAATTCCCTTCGGATCGTCAGGGAAGTGGCAAGGTCCACTCCCCCGGAGTGCCGGACCTGCACCGACTGAAACCACCGGGGTGCCAGCACTGCCTACTCTTCGCTGGGCCTGGGGATGCAGATACTTCCGAGGGCCCGGCGGGCGATTGGCCTTAGGCAGGACTCTACTCTGGCAGGGGTCGTAAATTACCCCCTCATTACCTCTCATTGGGGCCGGAAAACCGGCTGCAGTAAAAGCTAGAGAACTTTTCAGTCCTAGCCGCGATGCGCGTTACCGTATAGCTGTGACGCCGCGAACCCGCGCGCGTGGTGCTGCTACGGAATGGAGATGGTTAAACAAGGTTTAATAGCTCTTCCGAACACTGGGCGTGATACAGACGGTACAAGATGCTCAGTGAGGCATTATCTGCCCTCCAGTACAACGTATCCAGGGCGTCTGCAAGTACTGGGCAGAGCCGTCCCGGAGATGCGAACAGTATTCCATGCAGGGCCTGACCTGGGCCTTGTACAATAGATTCGGTTAGAAAAAAACTTGAGTAGAAAGGACGCGGTCCGCCAACGGTAACCTATAACGCTACGCACACAACGCTCTTTTTGTGCTTACTTTTTTTTTTACACTGGCTCGACATAGTGACTACAGAGTACCTGATGGTAAGTACAGTGTAGTCCAAAAACGAAAGCGACTATCAAAGGATGAAAATCCATTGATAGTCTACATCGTCATGTCGGCCCACATAGACCACGACTGAAGGTCTCTAGGTATATGAGCTACTGGATATGCACAAGCTGATCCCGAAACGCGACAGGCCGAAACTGGTCACTATGGCGGGCTTTACACCCGTGTACTGTGGTCGCGATCCAGACGGGCACCGACGCCCTGCCACCTCGCTGCTGCTCGTTTAGCACCACCCAGGAGTCACGTGTAGGGAAACTAGGGTAAAGCCTACGGACGCGAGCAGCTTCGACTCCCAAAACTAACCCAATAACTCACTTATAATACCCACCCGCATACGAGTGGCTATGGTCTTCTGGAACACTGTTGTTATGGTTAATGTATATTTCAGAGCGCATACGACGAGTTTGCTCTATTCTTCCACGACCGATACGGCGGCGAGGTCATCGCTGTGCTCTGGAAACCGGACATCGATAATTACAAAGAATTTCAGGTAAATATTTTATTTTTTTTACAATGGCACGCTAAAGTGTCTATACCTCATTTGATGGTATGTACAGTGTAGACTACGATTGGCAGCCATGATGTTTGTTACATATGATAACCGAGAAGCGGCTTAATAACAGGAAAATTATAATTGAGATATTAACGTGATATAAAAAGATTAGAGGTGTCACGAATATTCGGCACCTATTCGGTATTCGGCCGAATACCGAATACCAAATCATGTAAAAAAGACACGTTATATTACTCAAAGTTATGTATTTATTTCCAAATTACAACACTTTAGTAATTAAAATTGATCAGTGGTAATTTGTGATGGATAAAAACAAGCTTGTCAGCATTTTTTTTGGTAGCAAACGATTACGCTTTTCATCGTAAAGGTTACCAGCCTCAGAAAATAATCTCTCACTAAACACGTTACTTCCAGGAATATTCGGCGCTTCGGCCGACAGCGTTGCCGAATATTCGGTATTCGGGCAATTCACTATTCGTGGCGTCACTAAAAAAGATATGGTAGTCAAGTGGATAAGATATCGGTATCCATACGCGGTAATACGAGTGGTCGTAGATTGAAATCCCGGCAAGTACTTCTAGGATTTTTCAAACTAAGTGCTGATTTAAGCATGTTCGTCGGTGAAGGAAACCCTCATAGTATCTGACAGAAACGTCACGTGTACTAGTGCTGTGAGAACGGCGATCAGTTGCGCTCCTTGACACGTTAGGCACGACTTGAGCGCAAAGGGGATACAGCCACTAATGTATTTCTGCTCAACCCGAAAGGGATATAGCGTGACGATATGTGATATATTATTTTTCTAGAAACAAAAATAACATTTAAAACGATACACATATTTAAAAAATTAATTAATCATTAATAATCAGTATAAATACGAATACAATATAATAGCGAAATCACATTTTACTCATACACTCATTGAATACAAGTCATGATCGAATGCGGTCGGGTTAGAGAATGTAGTATAAAACTCAATTATTTCCAAACACTGAGCTGTGATCACGTTTGACTATGTTACAAAGTTTGCCAAAAGATGGCAGCGCTGTTGAATTGAATCACGCAATCGTTATGTTACCCTCGTTGAATTTATCCAACTTTTTAAACTGTTTGAGTTGAGCTTTTATTGTATCCAGTGCTTTAGTAGTGCCTTGTTGCTGTTCTGGCGCTTTGAATGTTAAATGCTGTCGTAATTGTGCATGTAACGCTTTCAATGTAAAATGCTGTCGTAATTGTGCATGTAATGCTTTCAATGTTAAATGCTGTCGTAATTGTCCATGTAATGCTTTCAATGTTCGTTGTTAAGTGTTTTAGTCGCATAAGCCTTGTAAATTTTGTACTGCATGGGTAACGAAGCTTTAATTATGTAGTAAGTAGTTGTAGTAAAGATCGTCGCAGTTTTTGAAAGGACTCTTTTAGAGTCTTGAAAATTGAATATCATTGTTGTATTGGAGTTGAGACCGTTTCTATTGGTTGTTTAACCGTCATAAGCAAAATAAATCTAGTAAAAAAATAGATTAGTTATAATTCTATATCCTCAGTTTGATTTTGGTTCTCTATATAATCTCTGAAGAGTGTGCGGTTGAGTTGTATAAATTAGTTCGGAGGGACGCGTTTGCTCAGAGCGAGCGTGACATCCACCGGTAACAACAGCCGGGCAGTAGACTTGAGGGAGTTTGCTGCCCGGATGAGAGGGCGGCGGTGCGCAGTGTCTAGCGTGCCGCCTATGAAAGAGGTACTGGAGGCGTGGGCGCTTTATTCCCATCCCTCCCAGAGA
Organism: Automeris io; assembly: GCA_036320925.1. Classification (NCBI taxonomy): domain Eukaryota; kingdom Metazoa; phylum Arthropoda; class Insecta; order Lepidoptera; family Saturniidae; genus Automeris; species Automeris io. Next base: position 9,201,227 of record JAUDJH010000024.1, read on the forward strand.
GGAAGCCTGAATAAGGCTGTTCGCTCCCCGGGCGACTGGACGAGTTTGGTTTCCCAGGCCTGGGTGGAATGATTAGATGGACACCCCGGGGGTTTTTAGTCAGTAGGAGTCTGACACACCGAGGTCGCTACCCTCACAGTGACCCTGATGGTCTAATATAGGATTTTCCCCCGGGTTACCAAAAAAAAAAGTATAATTTAGTTCCCCCTCCCCTTTTCTGCTATAAACTGTCTGCGCGCCGTGCGATGTGAGTGCGTGTTTATATGAGATCGACATTCCAGTTACCCGCGCGGGGAGAGTCACCTGATCTCTTTAACTGGGAACAGCCAACGAGTGGAATTCGCTTCTATTCACGTTGACGACACTTAAACGCAAAGTGGAAACAGCCACTAATGTATCTCTGATCACCCCGTAAGGAATATAACGTGATGATACATTGTTATTAATAAGACTTGACGAAGTTTCACTTTTGAAATATATATTGTATGTGTTACAGTTGTCAAGCGCGAACGCCCTCAAGCCAGTAGATGTGGGGGGCGAAACCAGGTATAGAGTGAACAAGGAGGCTCTCATTGAAGACTTCAAGGTGCTGGGAGAAGGACTCATCAGGGAAATTGTTTTAAATGCATAGGACTTTATTTAAAATTAATTAGAAGAAAATTAAAATTGAATTTGAGTTTTTATTGTCAAATCTGACCCTACTATTTCGGTTGAGAATTTTTAACACAAACCTGTAAAGAAAGTATTTTATTTTATTTTTATATTTACGCGGAAACGCGCAAGAATATTTAAATAATATAAGTACACAAAAAGATAGATAAAAAAAGTTTCCACAAAAAAAAAAAATGTTACGACGGTTCTAAGGCGAAACTGAAACCCTAGATTTTTAGGCTTCTAGGTATCGCACAACTATGATTTTAAAAAGCATATATTGTATCGAGCAGTGACGTGCGTAGGGTATTTGGGCAGGTTAGGCAGATTCACATAATTAATGTTAATATTATATAATGATAATAAATATTATATACTCTCATAGGGAAGATAGATGGCGTGAAAATAGAATAGCTATGAATACAAATGAGTTCCTTTTTTTGCTTAAATTAAAGCAATTTATTCCAATTTTAATTTTCGTTAGAGCATGCAATGCTTTTATGCATCTATGGAATTAACGCTACTGGTATCGAGGTACCCTTTCGATTGTACTAACTGCCAAACAAAGGCAATAAGTGAACTTCAAAGGTGCCGCCCTGCCTACACCGGTTGTCGGACGTAGATACACCGTTAAGCTATATTAAGACTGGATTTCTGTGACTGTTACTAGTCATGTTGGGCAAGACATGAGCGCAAAGTGGATAGAACCACTAATGTATCTCTGCTCACCCCAAGAGGGATATAGCGTGGAATTCCACTCTGACGCAGCCTTGACCTTTTTCGGCGTTTTTCTCTAGTTAGAACTAAAACGCTGGTAGATTACTATAAATAGGTTTTGTTTGGTGGCAGCCCAAGCCAAGGTCCGCCCCAACAGGGGTGCCTTACCATGCCAATAAACATAAAACCCGCTTGCCGAGTGTCTTAAATGTTAGCCCCCTCTCGCCCAGTAAAATTGTAAAGGGCTTCATTTATTTTTCAAGAGGAATATCTTCATAAATTCTCGTTGCCATACCAGATTGAGAGACACTGAGGTGTTTCGGACTTGTACCAGCTAAAAATCTCAGATATCTGAATCTGTAGGTTCGAATTCCCGGCACGTACTCTTTATTTTTCTTGGTTAACAACAGATACGGACATGGCGGTCAAACCCGGCCAGCTCACCGATATAGTAAACTCTCATGGCAACTAGTAGAAATGTCATGTGTACTCGTGCTGTGAACGGCGATCAGTTGCGCCACTGGCTACGTTGCGCACGACAAATGAACGCGAAGTTCTGATCACCTCAAAAAGGGAATGTCGGGAGATATGGTGGGGGATGTGAGGTTTTGATAAAAAATACAAGTTGTTGGCTTGAGGAGCATATGACAACTGATGAAACTAAACTCTCTTTATTAAAACAATACAATCGCTTATATACTAATGTTTTACAAGTGGGGATGCATGCACTTGGTAAACAAACCATTAAATAATACTTATAAAGATAACAGTTGATACTTATGACTAATGATTACAATTAACACACTAATGCTTCCTGTTAAGATAAGGTATAATGGTGTATTCCGATCCTGGTATGTAGGTTGCGTGTGCTATGCCTACATAACTTGGGACGGTATATTATTGTTCAATTGTAGCAAATAGCAAAGATTTACCAAGAAAAAGACTAATAGAGTTATTTATTAACCAAAATCACAGTTTAACAAAATAGGGCAGAGTGTCAAGGGGGGCTGGGTAGTTGCGGAGCCACTGGCCTCCGTTGAGCCTTTGGCTGGCGTCTCCCTGGGCAAGCCACGTGCCTTCGGGTAAGTAGACGTCCCGCCTCGTCGCCCGTCTCTCAACTACTGGCGCTACCAAGATATTCTCACCGAGAAGGTATTCTGAAAAAGGTACATTATTCGATTACATATTACAGACATTATTTTTTATTTAATATTCATTCTGTAATAGCTCTGCAAAGTAACCATACAGACGATAGCGCATCACAGTTAAAAGTCGACGGCAACTATCGAGATTTTTTTTTACCTTATTTTTTTTTTTTACACTGGCTCGACATTGTGACTGCAGAGTACCTGATGGTAAGTACAGTGTAGTCCAAAAACGAAAGCGACTATCAAAGGATGAAAATCCATTGATAAGTCTACATCGTCATGTCGGCCCACATATACCACGACTGAAGGTCTCTAGGTGTATGAGCTACTGGATATACACAAGCTGATCCCGAAACGCGACAAGCCGAAACTGGTCACTATGACGGGCTTTACACCCATGTACTATGGTCGCGATCCAGACGGGCACCGGCGCCCTACCACCTCGCTGCTGCTCGTTTAGCACCACCCAGGAGTCACGTGTAGGGAAACTAGGGTAAAGCCTACGGACGCGAGCAGCTTCGACTCCCAATCATCATTCATTTTTGTTTCTGTCATAATAAACCAGAGAAAGATTTATGGAAATTAAAAACTTCCAAAATCTAGTGTCTATTACATTTAAATGTCGTCTAAGAGTGTGTGTATGGAGTTCATATGCGGTAGAAGTGAGACCGTATGATGTATTCTATCTCACTCTCTCGCATACAACCTATATATGTATTTATGTTTGTCTCTTTTTAGTTTTACTATTTCATTCCTTGGAGTTTATCTAAAGAAGTTTCACTTCAGTCTTATTGAGGTGGTAGGGCGATTGCCCGAACTGGGTCGTGACTACAATACACAAGTGCAAAGACTGTCGTAGTGACTCGCCTCGGCCTGTCGTATTTCGAAATCAGTCTGAATCCATCTGTTCATATACCTAGAACTTTGTATCGTGGTGTACATGGGCCGAGAAGGCAATCACGATTGTCAATTGGTGTTCGTCCATCGATAGTCGCTATCGATCTTGGATTATACTGTACTTTTCAATTGGTGCATTAAAGTCACTTTGTCGAGCCAGTAAAAAACCTTCGATAGTATAATTTGCCTATAATTTTTTTTATTGCACTGGCACGACATTGTGACTACAGAGTACCTGATGGTAAGTACAGTGTAGTCCAAAACGAAAGCGACTATCAAAGGATGAAAATCCATTGATAGTCTACATCGTCATGTCGGCCCACATATACCACGGCTGAAGGTCCCTAGGTATATGAGCTACTGGATATAAGCAAGCTGATCCCGAAACGCGACAAGTCGAAACTGGTCACTATGACGGACTTTACACCCATGTACTGTGGTCGCGATGCAGACGGGCACCGACGCCCTACCACCTCGCTGCTGCTCGTTTAGCACCACCCAGGAGTCACGTGTAGGGAAACTAGAGTAAAACCTACGGACGCGAGCAGCTTCGACTCCCAAAAAATCTAATCTTCTAAATCTAAATCTATAATCTTTTAAACGTAGCGTGAAGAGATATTTGTGCAGGCCGGCATGATCGCCGTGACTACCGATGGGTTTTTCTTGCCTATCGATAGTCGTTGGTGTTTTTTGGACTGCATCATGCTTACCATCAGGTATGGTGCAGTCACTGTGTCGAGTCGGAATAAAAAAAAAATCTCAAGTTCTAGTGTAGATTTTGAGTACACAAACTTATACTGTTACTATATGAAAAAGCCGTAAAAACGCCCCTATTCCTCGAGCAAAATTCTCATAGGACCGACCAAGCCGCACGGGAGGGGACGCAATACTTGCACCGGCTAAAAACTCCAAGGTTACATCTCCTTTTTATCAAGGACTGTAGACCCTGAAGTCAATACTCCAGAGCCTCGCCGTGCCATGCCCTTGCGGGCTCGTTCTCAGGGATAGAAATGGCCTCACCATCCCATATATCGTAAGTAGCTGTGTCGTTGGGCGCTATCCACCAGACGGGCGGGTTCACTGGCGTGCCGTCAAGCGCCGCTCGTCTGCACGCGCCGATGATTACCGGAGCGTATTCTGCGTGCAGTTGTACATACTTCTTGCTTATTTCTATTGTCTGTGAACAATGTTTTTGGAGAACCAATTAGCTTTGATGGCCTTGTGGATAAGGAACTGATATCCGTGCGTGGCGGCGTTAATGGTCGTAGATTCGAATTACGATCCGTACCTCTAGGTTTTTTTAGACTACTTACGGATTTAGGTAGCACATGCTCACCGGTGAAAGAAAGCATGGAGATGTAAACCGCATGGCATCTAACAGAAATAGCATGTGTAAATGAATATGCCTCAAGCACGGCGATCAGTTTCGCTACTGGTCACCTTGGGCACGACATATAAGCGCCAAGTGGATACGGCTATTAATTTATCTCTGCTCACCCCGAAAGGGATATAGCGTGTGGACATATAGTATTATTATTATGAAATAATTGCTGGTTGCACATAATTGATGTTTCATTTCATAGTAAAGCGAATAAAACGTGACCAGCTATTGAAATATCCTCACAAATAATTTCAATTTAATAACAAAAACACAACAAAAATGACAACCACACAGCAGGCCCGGAGCTAGACAGGGGTCAAGCTGGGACCCGCGCTCCGGGCGGCACACGAGCACGTCACCCAGTGTACTCACTTAATAACATATTTATAATAAAAAAAGTGGGTCAACTTCTCCATAAAAATATAAGCTGAAAATTTATACAAGCCTTTGATTTGAAGTTTCAAAAGTTAACTCAAAAGAGTCATAATACATCAACCGCGTTTTAAGTAATACAAAGTCAAAGATCGTGTTTTGTGAATATACTCGTATCGCTTATCATGCGATAAATGATCTTTACCAGAGGTGGGCGTAATGTAATTTGATTAATGATTAACAATTATAAAATTTAGTCGTAATTTTAATTTTGCTGCTCTGTAAACATGATTAAATCCTTTTAAAATATTAAGGAGTCATAAATGTGCATACGCTTGAGGATTCCGTAGTGTTTAGAACATAGATGAGCAAAATGCTGTCATATTAATAACTAGCTGTCCCGGCAGACCTTGTTCTGCCCTATTTCTCTAAAACAAAGTCACTTTTTTTTTTAATGTTAATAGCTTCCCCGTCAGATTTCATTCTGCCAAAACATATTGGCCTGTCGGTTGTTTTTTAAAAATTGTTTGAAAGAACCTGGCCTTAATGCTATATTTATAAAAATTGACATTAATATTTATACGTCACTCAATAATTGTTTAGCCTTCCCGGAACCCGTCCACTAAAATTTAAACTTTATGGTATGGTGTTAAAGTTCAAATTGACTTTTAAATATTATTACGAATTTTTTGTATGAGAATATAGAAAAGTGTTGTTTTTAGACTTTTTCAGACAATTTTTTAAATTTTTCTCTCCGTAATAACCTTCCCCAGACTTCAACAAACACAACAAAAAAGAAATCAGCCAAATCGGTTCAGCCGTTCTCGAGTTTCGCGCTTATACACATTTAACGATTCATTTTTATATTATAGATGAAAAACGCAAAATGTAACCGTAATCATTTTTCATTAATCTGATTACATTTTTCCCATCTATAATCTTTACAAAGTTGTAAAGCACAAATCCCCTAAAAATTGTGTTGTAAACATTTTTTTGATGGATTTATTTGTATAAGTGAGGGAACTGCATCAGAAAATAGCTTTTGCCTCACTTTGGAAAATTCTAGATTCTTCTAGATTGAGACCACAGTACACTAGTGTAGACTATAATAGTGCCTCGCTTCGGTCTGTTTTAACATTTACCTTTATACCTCCAGTTGCTCATATACCTAGAGATCATTGTTTATCTGGGTCAACATTTGCCGATCCTTGATAGTCCATACCAATCTTGGACTAGACTGTACTTAAAATCAGGTACTTTTACCAGCCTATATAAAAAAAGGTCCTCACTTCTTCATCAAAGTCCCAAGGTACGTAGGAGAATTGCATGCTCGGCATGAACACTGTCGCCTGGAGCCATCTGATGAACAGTTCCTTGCTCGGCGGCTCGTTGTATCCGTTTCCCCCGATGATGTCAGGCAGCACCAGAGGATACCCATTGAGGTTCATCTGCAGGAGTGTCGTGATGAGCGTAGGAAGACCATTCTCGAAGGTCCAGTAGGTATCTTTGTCGACCATCCGCACGAAGATTGGGAGGTCTTGAGTCCTGATGACAATCATAATCTATAATCATTAAATTTGAACTTAAAAAATATTCGTTAAGGGTGATTCGAAATTTATCAGTTACTCCTCGGCTACAGCTGCTGACATAATAAATGGTGTTAGCTGAAAATCTGACTCATTGGTCACTTAGCATTTGCTGAGTTGACTTCCCTTTGGCGCATCATCACAGCACAGGGTACTTGATTTTGTTGGTTTTTCCTTGATTAATCTACTCTACAGTTTAGTATGTTATATGCCAAATAAATGCTTTTTCTTTCTTTGGAGTCTTGTCGATAAGAAAACAGATCCCCGCTAGGCCAGGTTTCCCGCATTCCTATGATTTAAAAGAACAATTGAAAAACACTTGTTGCGTAAACTCGTTACATAGACGTTGCGGCCTATTAATTGCGGAATAATCGCGGAATAATTTTAATTTTTTTATCTGCCCATACTAGTTTACTGTTGGATGGATATAGGCATTTCCTATTAAACACCATTGCGTTCTGTCTTCAGCTCTTTTCATACTTGTATTGCTCTCAACATTCAATGATTCCGTCCTATACTACGTTTTTCAATTTGCCGTCTCCGCACTAGAATTTGAGTTTCATCTTGTTTTAAATTAAGAAAGTTTAAAGAAGTATTGTACATCATTGAAAATACATTCTCTATAGTCCTAGATACTTGGCGGTAAAAATCGGACTAGAATATTTGATCGAAGAAACGGTCTAACCTGTATCCCGATCTGACTTCCACCATCGGTCCAAATTGAGCAGCAGTTCTAATGTAGTTCGCTGTGATAGAACCCGGCTGTTCTCTAATATCACCTTCCAGGATTGGAATCTAAAAGATAGAAAGAAGAATTAATATCATTCTGTCGAGAAACAAAGGATGTTTTAAATACCCTGTCTGATCTGAAAGGGGCATATTGGTGACACGATAACATTGCCAAAATACACAGCATTTTGTACCCATATATTATTCGGGAACATTCTAAAGTTATTGTTATATATTATGGAAGAAATTGCAATATTTTATAAACGATCTATGCTCGAATTGCTTAAAAAAATAGTTTAAAGACTAATAAAACGATTTAGTTGATACACAGCGCTTGTGAACAAGGGGATGTAGTAGGTAAGTAGGATCCTTTTGACGTCATGACCTGCTAGCATGCTCTTTGCTTTCCCTATTTCTTTTGTTCACGATGTACGCACGCTCCCAGGTTTGCCATGTCAGTTTTACCCATTTACTTAATTTTTAGCTTTATTTTATATTTGCTTTTTAGCTTAAAATTCCATTTTATCTATACCGTGAAACGTTTTCACGGATCGGTTTTATAATATACTAGCTGTCCCGGCAAACCTTGTTCTGTCCTATTTCTCTAAAACAAAGTCACATTGTTTTTTTATGTTAATAGCTTCCCCGTCAGATTTTATTCTGCCAAAACCTATTGGCCTGTCGGCTGTTTTTTGAAAATTGTTTGAAGGAACCTGGCCTTAATGCTATATGTACAAAAATGGACAAATATTGACTTTAATATTTATACGTCACACAATAATTGTTTTGCCTTCCCGGAACCCGTACACTAACATTTAAACTTTATGGTATGGTGTTAAAGTTCAAATTGACTTATAACAAATCTTTTGTATGAGAATATAGAAAAGTGGTGTTTTTAGATTTTTCCAGACAATTTTTTTTATAATTTCTCTCCGTAATAACCATCCCCAGACTTCAACAAACACAACAAAAAAGAAATCAGCGAAATCGGTTCAGCCGTTCTCGAGTTTCGCGCTTATCAAGACATTTTGCGATTCATTTTTATATATAAGAAGAAGATTGTATACAACTGACAGAAAAGGGTACTTTATACCAGAACAATGTCGAGATAAAAATAAAATTCTAACAATCTTCCCAATTTCGGCAATATTTTTAGATCATAAATTAGCTTTGACTTTCTGTAGTACACAATAATCTGTGTGTATATTGTTTCTGTAGAAACAACATGGTCGCCACGAGATGTCAAAAACAATCCGTCCTTATTGGAAAACCCTTTACTTTTTTGGAAAACGCACAAAATATGTGCCCATACAAAAATGATAATTTTAGCTTTTTTAAATTTGATTGCTTGGTTGGTAGTCCATAAGATAATATTGTTTACTTCTTGTAAAACGTTCTATTTGCCAGTTTTTTCAAGGCGCAAAGTAAATACTTACTTGCGGAGACCAACTTGATTCGCCTCCATCAAATTTGAAACTGTCAATTCCATAAATACTCTGCAAGAGCTCAAGGCGGTCGACGTACCATTTACGGGCTTTGGGCTTGGTGAAATCGATGTAGGCTGTTGTGGTATCATTATCGTTCCACCAGCTGGTCTCCACTGACCCGTACTCCGAAGACACCAAAAACCTATAAAATTATATGAGGATCATATGCCAAGGGTTCGACCATGTTTTGGGGTTAATGTGTCGTCACGTGCTCGCACTTTTAATTTACCAGGTAAAAAGAAAGGTGCGTGTGCGTCTGTATATCTGTCACTGTCTATGACATCGTATCTCCTTAACTGATGAACCTATTTTGATTCAGTTTTTTAGCTGATAAAGTAACCTAATGGAGAATATTTTAAGCTATTATTAAAGGAAATGTGATCAGCTGTTTGAAGGTCATAAACTCTTTTCTAGTTGAAAGTATGTAAACTGGTTTGATCGATTCAAAGTTTTAAATCATGTGCTACTCGTGTTAACGATGCTACAATAATGTGGCAATGTTGCTAAAATACTGCAGCGTCTTCTGAAATCAGCAATGGGCAAAATATAATCAGTTTAATGATTACGTTACAAAATTTAATCGTAATTTTAATTTCGTTAATATATTATCATTATTAAAACTCTTCTAAACATTATTTAGTGTTTAAAATATAGATGAGTAAAATGTATGTAATTATATTTATGATAAAAAATGTAATCGTAATCTTTTATATTGATCTGATTACATGTTGCCCATCTATCAATGTCTGGAATAAGCAATGATTTTTGTTTGTATTTGAAACAATATATGTTCAGGCAATTTTTGAAATTGACGTACATTTTGAGTTGAGATTACGTCTTCTAGGACCTTATTCTAAGCTCTAGCTATCCTTTTGTTTAAAAAGTGTTTGTGATTTGTTGTTTAATTTGCTTCTTACCCTTTTTGTTTAGCTTCTGAGTACCACGGCTCGCAGCCCTTATTAATGAAGGGATGTGTCCACACGGTCACCCTAAAACCTTTCATCTTCAGAGCTTTCACAGTTTTCTTCATATTTGGAAAACGATTGATATCAAAAGTTTGCGAACCGTAGCATATTTCCCATTGATTATCAATTTCTAATTGGCTGTTTGGGAAACCGTGTCCCCTGATCTCATCAGCGAACTTAAGTACAACGTTATGATCCACATTTGTCTTATACCTCGCCCAAGTTGACCAGATAGGGTAAGCTATCATTCTCTCATCTGGAACCCCTGTTGGTTTCCCCAAAAACCTTTCTACAGCGAATTGGTGAGCTTCTTTTACGTCATCAAATATGCCAATAGAGTATGATAAGAAGTTTCGTTGCCTTTTTTTCGAATATGGCGGTTTAATGTGCGCCGTAAAACATGCTGCGTTTTTTTCGACATCATTTTGGTCAACGAACAGCGGGACTCTTTGGTCGAAGTAGTAAAATACGCCTTCGGAACTTAGCCAATAAGGTTCAGCGATAGCGCAGTTATCTGCTTCTTTCGTAACATAAGAGTAATTGGGTAGAACTAGTCGCTCTATCGGCCAGTATTGGCGTTTTTGTTGAGGTCCTCCATACCAGTTGTTCGGTCCTAAAATATCAACATTTAATGTTTAAATAGAAGCTTTATTGTCAATGAAATAAAATTCTGTTTCAATAAGATTTACGTTATATATAATGTAAGAAGATTCTAGAAATGGAAATCAATTCTACACTTAAGACTTTCAAATACGTGCAAGATTTTATTTAAACTTTTCTTAACATCAATTATTTCTATAACGACAAAATCTTTATACCTTACTAGAAAGACATGGTTAGTTATAATAATGTTCACCTCAATAATCTAGATTTTGACTGTTTCACAGGTTATTTGTTTAAAAAATATTGTAGAATATACGTATCAATGAAAAAAGCTTTTATCAATCTTACCCAGATTAATGCAATCTTCCAGCCGAACGTTTTTGGGTGCTTCCCAAGTGAGCGTGATGAGATGTCCGCACCTCTCTCCAATGATTTCTTCAGTACTGATCCTGACGGTGGTTTGGTTGCTAAACTGCATAACTACATCTCCGTGCTTAACCACATCTTTGATTGTAGTTGTATGTCGACCTATTACTGATATAATTTCTTGTAAACCTCCTGTTGGATAGAACATTACATAATTAACAATTTCGTCAACTAGATCTTCAATTTTTTTTACATAACATTTTTTTACTCATTCATACGGGGGATAAAATGTATTTTAGACTTACAACAAGTAAGTCATTACAGTGGGATGCGAGATACAGTCTATATAAGGATCAACTAGATATTAATTACAACTATAAGTAATAAGGATTACGGGCTGAAAGCCGCTTCGAAAGAAACTCCGAAACAATCGAAACTCGTATCTTTTCTCAAATAGCAGCAGATAAGGTCCAATTGTTGAATAATAAAATAAAATAGTTTCCCTTATTTCGTATACGCTATGAAAGATTTATAGACTAAATGAGAATAATAATTGCGTGATTTACTTCACTGATCGCGCCATCTATTGGCGTAGCGCTACACAGCTCCCATATAATAATTTAAATACTGTTTGTTACAAACTCGTAAATATATTTGAGAGTTATGTGGATTTATGGATGGATAAGTTTAATATCTAAGTAAATGATATTTTTGTTCTCAAATAATTGGGATAAGTAACAGTTTAAATTACCCAAAACAGTAAATAACACATAACAACTTTTACTCTCTTTTTTATTGTATTCGAGTACAACAATACATTCTTTAAATTCATATAATTGTTATTTCATAGTAACCATACAACTGAGGTGAGCATTGTGCTGCCCAAAAAACGACTACCATTAGTAAAGAAAAACAATCGATAATCGTACTATTCAGCTTGTCAGCCTGCGAAAATATCTCCTCACGCTTCGTTTAAAGGCCATAATATCACAGGACTGGACGGTCGGAACACGCTCGCCGTCCATTCCATAGCTCCAAGACTGACCAAGACTCGGCAAAAGTAAGATTGAGAGTACTTTCAGACCTAGCCGGGATATGAGCTACGTTATAGGCAATGGCGCTCGTGGATTTTTTATGTAAAAGAGAAGATGTAACAAGGTTAAATAACTATTCAGAACTGTCGCCGTCATACAAAACATAGAAAACCCTTAGTGAGTCAAGAGGCTAAGTAATGCTGATAATTTTATAGTGACTGTAGTTATGTGAATAATGAAATTTATATTCTTACTTCTTTGTAGCACCATACTGATTCCTCCATGTGGACTTTTCTGAAGACGTACTTTAACTGACTGTGTGGAGATTATCGGCACATTTAAAGCATTTGCGCTCAACACGCATAAACTCCAAAAGACTGTGGACAAAACACTCGTAGTAGTTTTAAATTCCTTCCATTTTTTCCGAAAAACAGATCTCACTTTCGATTCTCTTCAAACTTAATTATTTAGCTAATTTAGAAATTTACTGAAATCTATCCCTTCTATACTTATTATAAAACTTTGGGACCTTTAGTTTCTCAGAATCAATGTTCTCCTTCTAATAATTTTGAATAATCGTCACGCTACATCCCTTGCAGGCAGAGCAGAGATACATTAGTGACTGTACCCACTTTGGAGTTATGTCGTACCCAACTTGACCAGTAGTGTAGTAGTTATGTGAACTAGTGCTTTGACAACGGCGATCAGCTGCACTACTTGGTCACATTGGTCACATTGAGCACGACATATAAGCGTAAAGTGGATACAATCATTAATGTAACTAATCTGCTCACCCTGTAAGGGATATGGTGTGACGATATATTATTATTAAAATGGATTATAATGCACTTACAAAATACAGTGCCCATCTCGACGTTCGTAGATTGACTATTCCAGGTCACGATCTTTCTATTCCTCATATAAGGGCTTATGTGTCTCCATAATTTCATGTAATTGCATTGATTAATGTAGATTGATTGATTGTTGACGCATTGCATATTAATTACGTATGTACTATGTACTATGTCGTTAATTATAAACTCATTGTTCAAGCCTTTGGTTTCAAAGGAACGTATTAATAAGACTACTTTGAATTAAGTATTTCATTGAACTTGAGTGGAATTAAATTCCTTTATCTTTGATTCGTATTCACTAGCTGTGCCCGCGACTTCGTCCGTGTAGAAGTAGCCTTTTTATTATCAGAATAATTATTTCAGGTTGAAATCTTACAATACTCAATTATAATAAGTTTTCGAATAAATGATCGAAGTGTTCTTTAATTGACTTGTTTATTTAGGGGCCGATTGAAATAAAATTAACACTGTAGCGTGCACAGTTAATAATAATGCGCGCGGGCTGTGGCGAGGCATACGGCACTCGCCCCTCACCGCGCCATAGGGATGTCGAAAATGAAAAAATATATCGTTATATCGATGTATCGATATTTATAAAAATATCAATATCGGCGTTGATATATCGAAGGAAAGATATCGATGTATCGATATATCGATTAAATCTCAATAAACACGAAAGTATTTTACCAGTATTCCTTTTTATTAGACAAAATTACAAAAATATCAAGAACTAAAAGGCTATCTTCTAACTTTAAGACCTATTTAAGATATCAAACAAAAATAAATAATACATAAATAAATGGCGGCAAATAATATACATGCAACAAATTCGGATGTCAATGCATGTAACGTAACAAAACATAATACTCAACAGTCATAGACAATATAGTTCTTTTTTTTTCGTTCGGTCCTATCTTCTACAGTTTCAGATTTCAGCAACTTCATTGCCCTAAGAATTAAAAAAAATATCGTTTTTGATACAATTTTCGACACTGGATATTTTCTATCGATATATAATAATAATAATAATAATAATAATAGCTCTTTATTCCATTAAAAATAATACATACAGAAAATACATTTATTTTTTTCACACTTTTATTTAATGGATCCCTTTCGGGTAAGAGCCTCCTCTAATCCATACCATTTATCTAGGTCTATCTTTGCGTTGTAATCACCCATAACTATTAGTCGCTATTACTTGCATTGCATGAGCCTTCTCCAAGTCCTTGTAAAAAGTTTTGAGATCCTCCTCACTTGCTTTTCAGTTGGAGCGTAGGTTTGTCTTATTGATATTATATTATCACCAATATTTAGTTTAAGTAATGCTATTCTTTCCGAAATCCCAATGAAATCTACTGTGTTGTTTTAATTTTTTATTTATTAGAAAGCCAACTCCGTATTTTCCTACTGTCTGTCCAATGTAACATAAAATAAAATTGTAGTATTCTTTAATTTTTTGCCATGTCCTCCTATTTCTGCAAGCCTTATTATATCCCAGTTAATTATCTTAAGCGCATACTATAGTTCGATTAATCGTTCAATTGTTGCTAGGGATCTTACATTGTAGGTACACATTTTTTAATGTTTGTTAAGTCTTTTTTTTTTTATTTGATGAAAAAGCATTGGTCATTGGTTCCAGATTACTCGATTTGTTTATGTTTTTTTACGAATTAGAGGGTTTTGGTCATACTCCTCCACGGTGACCATCCGAGTTGGAGGAGGGAGAGGGATCGCTGTGTCTAATTTGCTATTTTGGATTGGATATACCTTTCTTAGGAGTTTCCAAAGTAGAATTATCTTTATTGCGTGAATTAGACCAGTATGAAGAAATTTTATTCTTTTTTTGGGTCTGCGTTTTAGTTTCTCTCGTGATTTTATCCTCACTTAATTGAGGTGGGGATATTGATAGCATTCTTTTGTTGTTTTGACCTGGTTGATTGTTCGAAAAATTAGATGTAAAAGGCAGTATTATTAATTTATCATATTTTATTATCACTCTATTCCCATTCTTTCTTTCTTTCTTTGCTTGTTCTTGTAATTTTTTTCTTATTTCTAGAATTTTAGGGGGATAATCTTCTTGGATAAAGTAATTAGTGTTTCGCAGTTTATTTTTATTCTTCATTATTTCTATCTTTTTTCCCAATGTAGTCAAAGTTAATACTACTGGCCTAGTCTTATCGGAAGTTTTTCCAATTCTTCTTAAATTTTGTATTTCTTCCGTTTTGCAGTCTACACTAACTATATCA
The DNA here is from genome assembly GCA_036320925.1 of Automeris io. Classification (NCBI taxonomy): domain Eukaryota; kingdom Metazoa; phylum Arthropoda; class Insecta; order Lepidoptera; family Saturniidae; genus Automeris; species Automeris io. The sequence goes on from JAUDJH010000024.1 coordinate 9,216,266, forward strand.
TTCGAAATTAACAGTATTTTTTGAGTTAGCTCATGGTAGCTATATTCATTTTCTTCAACTCCAAATATAACTACATTTCTTTGTCTTTGAATCTTTTCTATAATATCCAATCTTTTTTCTTGTGAATCTTGTTTTAATTCAATATTTTGTATTTTTATTTGCATATGCTCAAATTTTTCGTTTAAAATTTTATTTATGTTTGTTGTTATATTGTTCTCCATTTCTTTTAAAGAGTTTTTGGTTCCAAGAACTTCTTCTTGTAGTGATTTGAACATACTTCTTATTTCTTCCATTGTTTATAGTGCTACTATAGCCCTCTGTTATACTATATTGTGAGCGCGTTATCGTTTTGCTCGCGATGATACTTAGTTTATGTTGAAGAAAAACTAGTTCCTATATAATTTTGTAGATGTCGTTACATGCAATAGTACAACATCATTATCCTTTATTTCGTCAGTTTTAAAGTGTTTATGTTTTTATTTAGCGTTAACCACTGAATTAGTGTAAGTTATCACTGTGTTTTATAACATTGTTCTTTTATTGAAAAATTTGAATATTTCTACCCTTATTTATGTAGATTCACTTTACATAGTTCGCATCAAATTTTACCGCATACCTTCACTGATTTGTTATTTCCTTGACTGATTTTTTATTGTTTATTTTTTATAACTGCATTTATTTCACGATATTTATTGTTCACTTTTCACTTCACAACATTGAGCTTGAATATTTATCGTTGTATATAGTTTTTAAAGTGTTTATATATTTTTTTTTACAATTAAATAACAGAGTGATATAAAAGTAAACTGTACGTCGCGGCGTCAGCGCCCTCCCCAGCTTCGATATATTGTCGATATATCGACACTAAATATATCACCAAAAAATATCGATATATTGAATTGAAAATATCGATATATCGATGTATCGATATTTATTTGACAAGCCTACCGCGCCAGTCTTCATTTGATAATCGCATGAACGGCCGCGCGCTCCCACGCTCCGCGACCGCGCTCCGAATTTCGCATTAAACTGCACCGCGAACGGCACAACACTATTATTTATTATATCTATTATAAATATTAAAGACTGCTTCTCACAGTACAATAGTAAAGACGCATTTAAATCGGTTAAACCGCATCTTAATCTCAGATTAGCGGGCATAAATTCGTACAGATGTTTACATTGATTAATGATTCCTATACATATTTACTAACCTACATCGCGCAAGCAAAATTTTTCTGTAGGGCGGTATATACATCTGTGTTTTACGCTGACTTGACGTCCAGTCCGACGCATCCTTGAGTTACTTTCGGCGTTTCTTCTCAAGGTATTCGCTTCCGAAACGCTACTAGATCAAGACTGGTTACCCAAGTCGAGGTTCGTACCCACAGGGGGTGCCCTTGCGTTGCCACCCAACTCATAAACTCCCTGGCTTCTGTGCTCGCCCCCTAATCCCAGTTAAGCTGTATAAACCTGTTCCGGCCATCAGTAGTTAGACCGTCATAAAAAAAAACTGGCTCGACAATGTGTCTACAAGTACAGTGTAGTCCATAAACGAAAGCGACCATCAAAGGATGAAAATCCATTGATAGTCTACATCGTCATGTCGGCCCGCATATACCACGACTGAAGGTTTCTAGGTATATGAGCTACTGGATATACACAAGCTGATCCCGAAACGCGAAAGGTTCAAAGCGAGTCTCTATGACGATCTTTACACTTGTGTACTGTGGTCATGACCTAGTTCGGGCAATCGCCCTACCACTAAAAAATAGAAACTCTCAAATAATTTTTCATGTAGATATATAGGTAGCTCAGGAATGGTTTTATTATATGTATTGATTAAATTAAACGGTGCGATAAGGGTTGTTTAAAACCTTATTTAACTGTGACATAAAACCTATTTTAAGTGTCACCTCTTTTCTATATATAGTAATATTGTATTTTTTAAATTTAGAAGAAGTTAGTGTTTTTGTTTTTAGTTTTATCAAATATAAATAAAATATGTAAAAATAGTAAAAAAACACGTTCAATTATTTAATCATCGCCTTCAACCCTGTATGCGTTGATAAAAAAACAACTAAAAATCAAAATATAATTTAATAATTAATAATGGTTTTAGAAAATGTTAATTACAATGAGTCCCAAAAGTATCATAGCCCCAGTAACTACTGGAGATATCGCAGAGTCTGGAGAGACCGTTTTGTCTTTCACGAAGTAAGGCAGGACGTCGATGGGTGCTGGGTAGTTCCTTAGCCAGATAGGACCTTCGAGGACTCTCTCGCGGTCTCCTTCTTCATACCAAGTGCCGGTGGGAAGGTAGATGTCTCGACTGGTAGCGCCTTCGGTAAGTATTGGAGCCACAAGTATGTGTTCACCAAGAAGGTATTCTGTAAGGAAACGTAACATTGAAAATTGAAACTAAATGATGTGGGATTTATGATTTTTAATTGATGTTCTTAACCTTTGGAATATATTAAAGTGTAAATTGATGACTGAGATGCACAGATTTGTTCACCCAGTGGAAATCCGTTATAGACTTTCGGAGAAGCGGTGAGGGTTGCTCCCCCGGTGTGTCGGACTCTCAACGGGTTAAATCACTGGGTTGATCCTGCACTCGCGTGGGCGCTCGGCCCCGGGTGCACCGAAGACTTCAAGACTTGGCTCGAGCTTATTATATTTGACATAATTATTTAGTACATCTTTTGAAATAAATTCTGATCAAAATTGGCTTATTTAATTTATCGTAATTGACAACCTAGGTTATATAGTATTTCGGAAATTTCTTTGTGTAACTAACTACATGTACTTTTAAGTCTATTTGGTAGAATAAAAGATTTTGTTAATAATGTATTTGGTATTTTTTTTGCTTTTATCTTCTTTGCTCTGTATTTTGTGATTATGTTCTTTTAATATCATGTTTATCTCGACTTGTAGAAAAGTAAAATACCTTTTACACTCGAACTGGTCAAAGGTATAAAGATAAAGTACTTACCGTCCCAAATAACAAGCGCATCTTCATCAGTAGGGTCGAGCCACCACAGTGGTGGGTTTACTGGCGTACCGTGATCAACCGATGCCTTCATAGCAGCATATATGTCTTCAGCATACTCCGCATGTAGATCTGTGTATTTCTTGCTTATTTGAACTGTCTGAAAAATTAACCTTCATGTGTCATTTAAATCTAATTACGTTCCTCAGATCGTTCTAAGTAAGTAGGGAGTTGGTAATGCAGGTGACCATTTAAATCAGTAGCGTGCATTTCATAGATGCATGAAAGCATTGCATACCCTTGCAATAAATAAGTCTAGGATAAATTACTTAAAATAAACAAAAAAAAGGAAATATTCATATTCATACTTATTCTATTTATACGCCATGTATCTTTCCTATGAGAAAAATAGAATGTTTACATAATAATAAATATTTAAATTAATTACGCGAAGTCTGCCTATCTTGTTCAAATGCCCTATGAATGTCACTGATTTAAATCATGGCCAGATTATATTGATCTAAAGATCATTCTAGAATTTCTACGTTGATTATTTTAATCTCCAAGACCTTGACATCGTTTACGTAACAAACGATGTTCCGGAAAACAAATGAAAAACAACGTTTATGCCATTAGAGCCCAGAGTTCTAACTCACTCAATTATTATAATAGTAGACATTCTATCACATGATTATGGTAATACACAGTTATGTAACATTCAACCTGTTAATAGTACGATTGGCTTCAACAGGGATTATATAATGTAACTCAATGGATTCTGCAATTCTATTGTTACATTTGTTTTTGAATTTCCATTACTTAGGGAAAAGAAACTCGAAGAAACTCTGCTTTCAGTATTAAGATTCTTATAAGGATATACTAAATAGTTTTTCTTATCTCATACAGAGTGCTAAGATATTTGGACCTTTTATTATTTTGACTTATTTGGATTTGGGGAGTCGAAGCTGCTCGCGTCCGTAGGCTTTACCCTGGTTTCCCTACACGTGACTCCTGGGTGGCGCTAAACGAGCAGCAGCGAGGTGCTAGGGCGCCGGTGCCCGTCTGGATCGCGACCAAAGTACATGGGTGTAAAGCCCGTCATAGTGACCAGTTTCGGCTTGTCGCGTTTCGGGATCGGCTTGTGTATATCCAGTAGCTCATATATCTAGAGACCTTCAGTCGTGGTATATGTGGGCCGACATGACGATATAGACTATCAATAAATTTTCATTCTTTTGGTGGTCGCTTTCATTTTTAGACTACACTGTACTTACCATCAGGTACTCTACAGTAACTATGTCGAGCCAGTGTAAAAAAAAAACTTGAAATTCAGATTTTTTTTTAACTGACTCGACACAGTGACTGCACTATACCTGATGGTAAGCATGATGCAGTCCAAAAAACGCCAACGACTATCGACAGGTAAGAAAAAACCCATCGGTAGTCGCACCGATCATGCCGACCTGCACAAATATCTCTTCACTTACTTAACGAATACTTAAAATTACTCTAGATATGTCAAAGAAGCCGTATACGTTATACTAATTAAGGATCGCACAAAGAGCGATTAATTACGGCCCCTTTGTTGTTGTTTTAGGCTTAGATTAATCTTGGTACTTTCGTTAGATAAAGCTTGTATGTTGTTAGATTTACTTAGAAATTTGTAATGTAGCGTTAAGATTAGATTTAAGGTTATATTGTGATTTTTTTATTGAATAAACGACACCACTTTGACTTTATCAGCGGACGGATGAAAGCAGAGATGGGCAAAATGTAATTTTGATGAATGATTAACGATTACAAAATGTAGTCGTAATTTTAGTTGTCTTGCTCTGTAATCATGATTAAATCCATTTAAAACATTAAGAAATCATAAATGTGTATGCAATCTGGGATTATGTAGTGTTTAAAACATAGATGAGCGAAATGCAGCCATATTAATGGTAAAAACCGTAAAATGTAATCGTAATCATTTTTATTAATCTGATTACATTTTGCCCATCTATGGATCAAAGAATGACGAATGAAAGGCAGTGGAATGAAAGTTGTCTGAAATTTGTAATTTGAAAAAAGCAATAGAACACGCAATGTTCGGTATCACAGATTGCCAGATTGTGTACCTAATCTTGAAATCTGGTTCGTATCTTTGATGTTGATGATTGAGTAACGGCTGACAAGTAGAATAGATCAACATGCTTAACCAGACAAGGTAAAGTTAAATGGAGTTATGGAATACGCGAATGGTGGCACAGACTGGGCAAATGGCTGACGATATTGTAAAGGTCGCGTGGTGTGCCTGGATGTTATTTGTACAGGATCAAGAATAGTGCCACAGTATGATTGAGGCCTAAGGTCAACAGTTGGCTGAATCATTATTCGAACATTTAAATTTATAAATTTTTGCTTTTTTTTATCATGACTGTCTTGGCATAGTGAGCACATTACCACTGATGGTAAGCATTGTGCGGTCCAAAAAACGACTGTTACTATCGACAGTAAAAAAACAATCGATAGCCGCAATGATCATGCCGGCCTGCACAAATATCTCTGCACGGGTCGTTTAAAGGACTCAATATTATAGGACGGCGGAAACACGCCCACAGCGTATTACATCCTTAGAGGTATACCTAACTATACACAACAAAAGTATATATAAAAATAAATATAAAAAATACACATCAGTTAATTCTACGATATTCAAGAGGATCCAGATAAGAACAATGTCATTAAAGCTAATCGAAATCCTGACAAGGAGCAGTGAAAGAAATCAATGTTACTAACTTTGTTATAAGTCTCTTCCATTTGATCAAAAGAATGGAGATTATTTCTTTCTGTTTTATAAACAACTAGCAAACCCGGCGAACATAGCTTCGCCACCAGATGGCTTCGTTTTGGTTTTTAGTTAGCGTTTGAAAGAACGTGCGCATAATAAATGTCACATGAAATTAACTGAGCAGAGTACAATGAGTAGCTGTCAAACAATGTATAACGCATCGGCGCCATCAACTTAAAATACTGGTGCGATCTGCTCCACCACCATGCAAAACCATATTGGTTTGTAGTACATGCTATGTATCAGAGATGGCGCTGTATGTGAAAAATGATTTTCCCTGTTTTCCTGCTTTTCTGTTGAAATTTTTCCTGAATTTTGTTTGATATAAACCTCACGGAGCCCGAGACCTTTCCAACAAATGCAAAACCGTGGAAATCGGTTAGCGCGTTCTGAAGTAATAGCGTCAGGAAGGAAAACCGGACTTATTTTTATATAATAGATAGTTAAAACTTACTTCATTATCAAAGTTCCAAGGGACATACGAATATTGCATCACTGGCAAGAACGTGTTCGCTTGGACCCATCGAATGAACAACTCCTTGGTCGGCAGGTCAGCTTGATCGTGGTCCAGGTTGAATCCGTTCCCACCTATCATGTCCGGGAGGACCAGAGTGTACCCGTTCAGGTTCATCTGTATGGTGGTCGTGATGATAGTCGGCAGACCGTTGTTGAGACCCCAGATGGAATCTCGATCGACCATTCGCACGTAAAGTTGTAAGTCTTGCGTTCTGAAAGTAATCAAGTTTCCCTTTCGAAGCTTAAGTACATTAGAAGTGGACCTTACAGGTGTTTTTTTTTTAATCAAATATATTAATGAGCCTTTAGTGCATCCTTGATGACCATGCCAGCCTCGTAAGGTATATCATATTGTTTAAACTCACTTCTGGCGAAGTGACAACTGTATAAGTCTGTTAATTCTTTTAGCATTAACCGACGTCGCTTCTCCCAATATGATATCAATTTCTCCGACACTTCGCCAGTCCTGAGAGAGAAGTCTTCTCCTAAATTTTTCGTTGCCACCACATTCCCAAAGGAGATGATAAATGTCATCAACCACCTTGCAGCGGTCACAAAGTGGGGAAGATTTCTTTTTTATAAGAAAATAATAATTGTTTAAAGGGATGTGTCCTGATCGAATCCTAAATGCTGCTACTAAAAGACCCTTAGAGGTGGTATTTAATAAATAAAATAATAATAATAAAATATTTATTTGGCACACAACACAGCACAGTTGGTTAATTAAGACAGAAAACAACAAAAGCAAATACCCTGTGCTGTGACGCGCCAAAGGGAAGTCAGCTCAGCAAATACTAAGTGACCAGCCGAGCCACCCAGCGCTGATTTTCAGCTGACACCCATTTATTGCGTCGACGCGCAGGAAACAGCGAGGAAGGGTTCAATGGAGTACAGATACACAGCATTAGAGAATAAATTCAAAGTATCATAGATAGATATACATATATCAGATGAAAATGATGATGTCCTAGCCGGATTCGGCCACGGACACTGTTTCAACACCGATTAAGAAAATCGAGGTGCAGTTTACGGAAACAGTCAATTGCGCAGGAGATATTTAAGTGCATAGCTGGACGCGCAGCCAGAAAAGCACTCTCTCGTCCGAGCTCCCTCAGGCCCGATGGAATGGAGAACCAGTACGATCGGGAGGGAGCGGGATGCAGGTTTGGTCGAGTTTCCCTTCTCTGAACACCTGGTTGAATTGCGGTGTTCAAGAGATACCTTAGTCGCCATTTACGACACCTCAGCGAGAAGAGGGGGGGTGCTATTCTATTCCGCCGGCAGCCACCACGGCTCCGCACATACCATATACATTATTATCATTATTATTATTTCAAAGGTAGTGGTGGTTGCACGTACTGCCGGCAGTATCATTGTACCAACAAACCATATATTGCTTAACCCTTTATGGCGCAAGGTCGTTAAATTTGTTAATTTTGTAAAAACTAGGTGGTAAATAGTGTATAGTTAACGAAAATAATAATTATAAAAATGTATCGTTTATAATTCTTAAAAACCTTGCATGTACTAGAAATGGAACATTAGATTAGTACTAAATCATTAAACTTAAAATTAGGAACAGATTATTAAAAAACATCCTCTTACCGTTTACTTACCACAATTTCAACAGTCAAATATTAGTATTTTACCAAGAATAAATTTTTCGTAAATGCAATTGAAAACTTGAAAACAGGTTTGTATTCGTTCTACAATACAATGAAACTGAATTGTCACTAAATCGTAAGAATGCTTTGTTGGTACCGTATAACACCAAGCAAAGTCAGTCTGTCGGCATTTATTTTATTGTTGCTTCTATTTGAGTGGTATGTTGCAGAAATACAACACGGCGCCATAAAGGGTTAAGGTCGTTATGAACTTTTCAATATTTTATAGCTTTACTTTGAATTTGCTAGTTAAGGGTTGGTATCCTTTTATCAGATATCCAAAACTACGAAGGCAGTTTTTCATGGCGGAATTAAAAATAATATATCGTCACGCTGTATCCACTCAGTGTGTGAGCAGAGATACATTAGAGGCCGCACTTTGCGCTTGTAAGTCGCGCTCGACGTGACCAAAGGCGCAGCTGATCGGTGTTCCTACAACACTAGTACACATGATTTTACTATTAGACGCCATGCGGCTTTCTTCACGATATTTTCCTTCACTGTGGAGCCGGAAACTGTACTAAATTTGGTAGGATCCAGATGTACGTGCAAAGATTCCAACCTAAGGGCATTTACGTCGCCGTGAATGGACACCCATCTCTTATCCGCTAAGCTAGCACAACCAATGGACGAAAATGAATATATCTTGATGAAGTATCCCAATTTCAAGCATAATTACCTGAAGCCAGCTCTTATTTCAACCATGTTCCCGAATCGGGCGCATAGTCTAGCGTACGCTTGCACAATGTGGTGAGGCTGATGATCAATGTCACCGGTTTGGACTGCTATCTGCAAGTATAAAACAATAATATACTAGATTCCTGGGTTAAATTCTATTTTAATGGTTTACAAGAGAATGCTTGACCTCAATCACATCTTATGAAAGGTGAAGATGAGATCAACGATATAATGCATCCGTCCAAGAAATGCCTATTCAATCTTTCCTTAAGGGGGTCGTCTAGTGTTTCCAAATCATAAGAACGCGGAAAGCGCGCGTTTTTGGGAGTCGAAGCTGCTCGCGTCCGTAGGCTTTACCCTAGTTTCCCTACACGTGATTCTTGGGTAGTGCTAAACGAGCAGCAGCGAGGTGGTAGGGCGTCGGTGCCCATCTGGATCGCGACCACAGTTCATGGGTGTAAAGCCCGTCATAGTGACCAGTTTCGGCTTGTCGCATTTCGGGATCAGCTTGTGTATATCCAGTAGCTCATATACCTAGAGACCTTCAGTCGTGGTATATGTGGGCTGACATGACGATGTAGACTATTAATGGATTTTCATCCGTTGATAGTCGCCTTCGTTTTTGGACTACACTGTACTTACCATCAGGTACTCTGTAGTCACTACGTCACGCCAGTGCAAAAAAAAAAAAAACTCGCTCGCTGGAAACACCACTTTTTTACTGTTCTCATGATGAATATAGAAGCGAATCTTTTACCTGTGGAGTGAAACTGCTTTCTCCGGCGTCAAATTTAAAACTGTCAATGCCGTAAGTGACCATTATATTCATCAGCCTCTGATACCACCACTCAGCGGCTTCCGGCTTCGTGAAGTCTATGAAACCAGGCGTTGAACCGTTGTTGTTCCACCACGAACAATCTGGACTACCAGATTCGTCTAACACGAAGTATCTGCGAAGTTAGTTCAACGAGAAATTACCGATCTTCAGTTAAAGAGTTCATAAAGAAAATACCTAAATAGACAAATGTGTTTTTTTATTCTGACTTGATATAGTGATTACACGACAGCTGATAGTAAGGATTTTATAGTCTAAAAATATTACTATAACTATCAAGAGCAAAGGAAAACCTAGTAATAGTTTCATTGATAATATGGGATTGCACAAATATCTTAACACGCTTCATTTTGATAAACCAATATCATAGGCGGATGGAAATACGCTCGCTGGAAGACCATTCCACATCTCAACAACACGGATTAAAAAGAGTTAGAGAGCTTCTGAGTTCTAGCCGAAATAGGAGTTACTGTAAATCTGTAACTCCATAAAGCAGTTCGCGTGGTTATGGTAAGAAAGGGAGATAAGAGGGTGGGATAAGGTATTCCAACAATTGCAATGATTATTCAGAGAAATAGCTCAAATATATGAGTACCCGTCTGAATTTATTCTTCTCAGGATCCTTAAAAAGGAAAAACATTAAAAATGTAAGATGACGCTATCGAGGAATTACAAGAATTTACTCGTAATACAGATAAAAATATATGTAGTGCTAGCTGACAATAAATTATTTTAATGCCAGGAAAATTATAATAGGTGATGTATTATAATAAAATGTTGTCACACAATAAAAGCGGTACTTACCCGCTATTTAGAGCCTCAGAGTACCACGGCTCACAATTCTTGTTAATAAATGGATGAACCCAAAGCGTTACTCGGTAGCCCAAGGCCTTGATATCCTGAACAGTCCTTGTAAAGTTCGGAAACTTGTTCTCATCAATAGTCAAAGACCCGTAACATAATTCCCATTGATCGTCAATCTCGAATTGAGAATTTGCGAAACCCTGCTCTCTGATTTGCTGAGCGAAGTCTATCAGCTTATTTTGGTTAATATCTCTTGAATACTGAGCCCACGTGGACCAAACCGGATGCTGAACCATAAGGTAATCTGGTAAGCCTGATGGTTTGCCCAAATAATTGGCTACAGCGTGTTTATGCGCTTGTTTCACATCCGGCAGAAACCATATATCATAAGCGAGAGTTGTGTGGTTTCGTCTAGAAGAGTACGGTTCAGCCAATTGAGCTCCAAAGCACAAGTGATTGTTGTACAAATTGTGGTAATCTATAAACAATGGTACTTCAGAATGAACGTAAATGTATTCTCCTGCAGAGTTCAACCAGTAGCGTTCTGCTATAGCTCCGTTGTCATATTCTTTGGAGTACGATGGTGAATAGCTTTGTTCAGCTGACTCTATAGGGTATACTTGATCCACTTGCATAGGACCCGCATACCAGTGTTTTGACCCTTGAAAATGTGCAGAGATAAATCAATATGGCCTAACATTTACGTTTGCCTTAGAAAATGGGCAGAATATTACCAATAAGGTCTAAAATAATGTAGGAAAGTTGTAAATTCTTGTAAATTTGATGCCAATTTGGTTCTATTTAAGCTGGCGTCCAAAACATTGGACTTATGTTCGTAATAAAATTTTAGAATCTAATTTTCAATTATCTGTAACATTGTATATTAATTATGGCCAAATGTGCTATATAATGCTACAAACATAAGTCAAATAAAGTATTTTTATTTATTTTTTTGTGATTTAATGGGGATAAAAACTTAAATTTATTTAATTTTAATATATATACACCCATTTGCCTGTGCTTGGAATTTACTCACACATTACAAATTCAATTATTTAATTAAGGTCTAACTTGAACTTGACTCTTTTAATACTTAGACTATACTCAGGTTACTATTATATATTCCGTATTTTAGTCTAAGATCAAAAAAATAGTGATTCATAAATTGCATACCAAAATCAATGCAATCCTCAAGTCTGGTGAGAGGTCCAGAGTTCCAGCGGAGTTTGATTCCTCTTGCCTTAGTATTTTCATCATACAGTGTATGGATTGTCAGGTTTACGGCTCCAACATATATTTCAATGCCGCCCTCAATGTCTACCATAGTGTAGGATGAGCTCGAGAGAATAGTTCTTCCGATTTGCCCGAAAACGTTGCGGTCATCCCCTGAAATTTGTATTCTAGCTATACATCGTAACATTATAATAATAATATAGAGGGGTGAAATGCTATTTAGTTTTAGCGACATTTTTTGGTGATATAGTAATATATATTTTCGGAATCGGGGTTTTTTATCGATTCCAAATATATCTATACTAATATTATAAAGCTGAAGAGTTTGTTTGTTTGTTTGTTTGAACGCGCTAATCTCTGGAACTACTGATTCGAATTGAAAAATTCTTTTTGAGTTGAATAGACCATTTATCAAGAAAGGCTTTAGGCTATATAACATCACGATGCAATTTTTAGGAGCGAAGAAATAATGGAAAATATAAAAAAAATGGGGAAAATTATTCATCCTTGGGGGCTTCCATTGCGTGCGCTGCAAAAACAGTTCAAGATACCAAAAATATATTTATGAAAGAATTATTCCTCTTGAAATGATCTAAAAAAATGTCCTGGACAGTATATGTCTAACTTTTAAGATTAAGTCACTAGAACCGTTTTTATGGTAAACAAATTTGGTCGAAACTGATGCATTATTTGTTAAGAGTTGTATCAACGTAATAATATTAATCTTTATCCAAATAAATGTGTTGTTGATTAAGAGTATTTAATTGTGAACAAAATTGTCTTTGACATCACTTAATTTCAATGAACATCTTAGAACATATTACAAAACCTTATATAGCAAAACAACGTTTTGCCGGATCAGCTAGTAATATATATTACTATATCACCAAAAAATGTCGCTTAAACTAAATAGCCTTTCACCCCTCGATATATAATCACGCCATATACTTTTCGGGATGAGCAGAGATACATTAGTGACTGCATCCACTTTGGGCTTATATGCCGTGCCCAATGTGACCTGACGAAGTTGATCGCCGCTCTCACAGCACTAGTACATATGCCATTTCTATTAGATGCCGTGCGGGTTTTCTCACGATGTTTTTCTTTACCGCTTAGTACCTAAATCTGGTAAACGTACTCAATCTGGAAAACCCAGAGGTACATGCCGGGATACGAACCTACTGCCATTCGCGTCTCCACTCAGGATACCACAGACCACTAAGCCATTACAGACACAAATATAAATTAATTGATCGAAGAAAATAGTATATTTCTTTTTGTTGTAATACGAGTTACTAAATATAGTTTTTTTTTATGATTTATAAGCGGGCGCATGATCCCAGTCACACCCGGAGGAAGGTGAAGTTGAGTTCGACGATGGACCGCGTTCGCTCAACAAAATGCCTGTTCACTCTTCAAGTCATAAGATCGTGGAAATATGCTCGCTGGAAGCATATTCCACTCCTTAGCTGTTCGCATGATGAATGTATAAGCGAAAATCTTCGTGCGGATATAAGGAGCGTCCACCATATACGGATGGTTTTGAACACGGCGTCTAATTGTCATCTGTACATATCATTAGTCAGTTTTGATAAAAGATATAAAGCTGAGATTCATAGGCGTTACTTAGACTTTATTTAAACGTTACAAATCATATTATTCAATGCGTAACAGAGTATATGGTAAATTATCAATTTTCTCAACTTGGACTTTGAACACTTATGCAAGATTTAAATCACTATTAAATATTCAGTTATAGTCAAAGAGGAACTTTTTTCCTGAGCAATGTCTAAGGCAATGAAAATAGTGTATATAGATCTCGGTTTTAAGGAACGCTTTAGGTTATAACAGGCGGAGCGTTGGTGGCGACTATCCGGCCGGAATATTCGTCTTTCTATGGAACGCCGTCCAATGTTTGTGACTGCTCAGTACTCGGGACATAACAGTACAGTACTGCAGCGCGTCTAACTCGCCTCTCTATGGTATGCAAGCAAAAAAGGTACCTTCAATAAGCACGACGTCGAACCCTCCCGTAAGCTGAGGTTCCAGAGTGAGAGTGGCATCATCAGCTCTTGGCGACGGGAAAGCCAGACTCGCTGTGTGCGCGCGCACACCCAAGGACAATATCGCTATTAAATGCAAAACAAATAAGTATTATGAAAAGTTATCATCACCACCGGCTGAATCCATTTCACTCCGTTATAAGTTGGGCTAGTCGTATCGTCAATAGTCCAGGATTTACGAACACTTTAGAGCCCCTAAATCTACATAAAAGACGTCGCGTCTCTGCGGGCAATGTGTTAGAAAAAGAAAGAAAGAAAACATTAAATCGGAAGCAGCCTCAACAAAGTTAACAATAGAATACAATTACTGTCACAAAAAAGAGAAATAAAAACAAATAATAATATTTATAAAAAAATGAAACACTAGGCTGCTGGCTTTGCCTGTAAAAAAAATATTATTAAAGACTTTTTTTAATGTCGTACATCCAAAACATTTATTACTAGAATGTCTATATGTTTTTTGGGCAATAATATCAGATAAAATCCAATTAACCCTATAAGGCTGCTTTTATCCTGAAAATGTATCCTCTACTTTTATTTTAAAGAACTGTAAGAAACAACTAACGACATCTATTGTAGAGTTGTGTAAGTGATTAGTACTAATTGAATTCTATATTTATAGTTGTAATAATTTATATAACAAAAACAAACGATAGTATATCTATTAAAACTTATACAAAGTTTTCAGCTGGTAATAATTATTGTTACAGCTATTATTGTTGCAAAGAGGAAAAGTTTGGTTGTTTATAGAAAGGAATATTCGCCTTATTCATCCGTTCCACTCTGACGTAGTATTGAGTTTTTTTCGGGGTTTCTCAAGGTAGTCGCTTCTAAAACGCTAGCACTTCGCCGTAAGTTTATTTTCTGTGGCTGGCCGTCAAAGCCGAGTATGTATACACAGGGGTACCCTTGCATTGCCACGAAACCCATAAACTGCTGGCCGAGCTCCTTAAGTGCTCGCCCCCTACGCCCGATGTAGTTGTAAAGGCATTGCCCAGTCACAGAGAAAATTACCAGTCCAAAAAAAAAACAATATTATGGAACAAAATTTAGATTAATCCAAAAGTTCCACTGTAATGTTCTCCATTTCAAAGAATAATGGCTATAAATAATTCCGTTCTCAATAGAAATAAAAAAAAACAAAAACACTTGAATTAGGTCACTAAGTAGAAGAGTTGAGTTGGTTGAAATGGGTTGGGAGTCGAAGCTGCTCGCGTCCGTAGGATTTACCCTAGTTTCCCTACACGTGACTCCTGGGTGGTGCTAAACGAGCAGCAGCGAGGTGGTAGGGCGTCAGTGCCCGTCTGGATCGCGACTACAGTACATGGGTGTGAAGCCCGTCATAGTGACCAGTTTCGGCTTGTCGCGTTTCGGGATCAGCTTGTGCATATCCAGTAGCTCATATACCTAGAGACCTTCAGTCGTGATATATGTGGGCCGACGTGACGATGTAGATTACAATGGATTTTCATCCTTTGATAGTCGCTTTCGTTTTTGGACCACACTGTACTTACCATCAGGTACTCTGTAGTCACTATGTCGTGCCAGTGTAAAAAAAAAGAAAAACTATGTTGGTTATTAAATAATTTAAGATACTCCTAAGCACAATAATGAGTATCCTTTATTCCTTTAGCTATTGAAGATGATGAATTGAAGAATGATAAAAACTTATATAACTCACTTAAAAGCAGTTTGAGCGCGGCCATGTTGGTCCCTGAGCATCTGTAGGTGCCGACTGTTCTCGTGACCGACAACTTCAAGCGAGATAATCCTATCTATAACGCTATCAATGCCTTCTGGGATCGCCAAATCTGGTACTTGAGATAAGCTCCATATCCCGTTACCTACACTAGTATCATTGCGCCTCATTTCTGCTGTTTTATCCACTGCATCCAATACGAATCCGTGATGACCATTAAGTAAAGAAAGAAAGAAAAGAAAGAAAAAGTTTATTGAGCCAAAAAGATAACAACACACAACAAACATATTTATATTAAAAAAAACAACAATGAAAGAAAACATAACATCACATCATGTATCCTGTGTGCTGCTACCCATCTCAAAGAGCACTCAGCACAGCGTATGCTGGGCGACGCTGCACGCGCCATCCAGCGCTGATTTTCAGCCGACGCTCAGGGGAATCGATTGCGCGGACGTCACGGTGCTATTTAAATATTAGGACCAAATATACAAAAACATACCTTATAAGTTATAACGTACAACAAATAAGTATGACAATAAATACATAGAATACTTTTAAGTAGCATAGAAAAATGTAGAATACTAAATAAAATATAATAGAGATAGGGTAGATTGATAATAAAAAACATTTACATACATACAGGCTGTTCCATAAAATATCAAGTCAAATTACAGAAATATTTAAAGTTACTTTTTCGTATTTAATTTGAGATTCAAGCAAATATTTTTTCAATTTATTTTTAAAAGTATAAATACTCAACGAAGATCTTATAGGTGGAGGTATATTGTTCCACCATTTACTTGCATTGTATTTGAAACTACCTCTAAAAGCAGCAGTGCAATGACGAGGTATAGCGATTTGTAGTGCACCGGTTCTTGGAGCACTCCCTCTTTTACTGCCCACCCAACTGAGCTTATCATAAAGATATGATGGAGTTTGATACTTGATAATTCCAAATAAAAGACATGCCAGATGCAGTTTCCTTCTAGCTTTCAAGTAGATAATATAGAACACCTCCTGACAATACTACTACTATACTGGGGATTTTATAGACGGAGATATATTCAGGTCATATATTCAGCATTCAACTTTAATGCCAATATGTAAAAATAGCGATATCTTAATATTTCTTTTAAGACTACGTAAATTATAGTCAGAGATGGGAAAAATGTAATCTGATTAATGATGAACGATTACAAAATGTAGTCGTAATTTTAATTTTCTTGCTCTGTAATCATGATTAAATCCATTTAAAACATTAAGAAATCATAAATGTGTATACAATCTGGGATTTTGTAGTGTTTAAAACATAAATGAGCAAAATGCAGTCATATTAATGGTAAAAACGTAAAATGTAATCATTAATCATTATCATTAATCTGATTACATTTCGCACATCTATGAATATAGTCATCATTATTAGGGACAGTTACACACATGAATGAATGAATAACAATTAATTATTGAGCAGGCATTTTGTCTGTCCTTAGCCCTGGCTATTCCTGATAAAGTGCGAAAATTGTGTTTTTTTAGACCAATCCTTTGGATTGCATATCGTCGAATGAAAAGCTATTTGGTTTAAGCGACCTTTTTGGTGATATAGTAATATATACATTTTTGGAATCAGCGTTTTTATCGATTCCAAATATATCATCATATATATATATGATGTCCTAGCCAGTTTCGGCCACGGCGACTGTTTCAACACCGGTTAAGAAATTCGAGGTCCAGTTTTGGGAAACAGTCAATTGCGCAAGAGATATTTAAGTGCATAACTGGACGCGCAGCCAGAAAAGCACTCTCTCGTCCGAGCTCCCTCAGGCCCGATGGAAAGGAGAACCAGTACGATCGGGAGGGAGTGGGATGCAGGTTTGGTCCAGTTTTCCCTTCTCTAAACACCTGGTTGAATTGCGGTGTTCAAGAGATACCTTAGTCGCCTTATACGACACCTCAGCAAGAAGAGGGGGGTGCTATTCTATTCTGCCGGCAGCCACCATGGCCCATTTTTAGTCATATAGTATATATATATACTATATGACTAAAAATGTCGCTTAAACCAAATAGCCTTTCACCCAACGATATAAACCGTAGTTTTATCAAATTTTTGAGTGAGCAGAAATTCTATAATGGTTGTATCCACTTTGCGTTAATATGTCATGCCCAACTGGATCAGGAGCTCTGCTGATCGCCGCTTTCAGCGCACTTACACCGGACATGTCTATCAGATGTCATACGGGTTTCCTCACGATGTTGCCCTTTATCTGTGAACTTGTGGTGCCTGAACCCGTACGTAATCTGGAAAAGCCCAGAGGTATGTACTGGGGTTCAAACCTACGACCATTTGCATTGCCACGCACGGAAAGCGGCTCTATATCCGCTAGGCCATCACGGCCAATATTATTTCATTACTAGCTGATCCGGCAAACGTTGTTTTGCTATATAAGGTTTTGTAATATCTTCTAAGATGTTCATTGAAATTAAGTGATGTCAAAGACAATTTTGTTCACAATAAAATACTCTTAATCAACAACGCATTTATTTGGATAAAGATTAATATTATTACGTTGATACAACTCTTAACAAATAATGCATTAATTTCGACCAAATTTGTTTACCATAAAAAGGGTTCTAGTGACTTAATCTTAAAAGATAGACATATACTGTCATTTTTTTAGATCATTTCAAGAGGAATAATTCTTTCTTACATATATTTTTGGTATCTTGAACCGTTTTTGCAGCGCACGCAATGGAAGCCCTCAAGGATGAATAATTTACCCCGTTTTTTTCACATTTTCCATTATTTCTTCGCTCCTAATAATTGCATCGTGATGTTATATAGCCTAAAGCCTTCCTCGATAAATGGTCTATCCAACTCAAAAATAATTTTTCAATTCGAACCAGTAGCTCCTGTGATTAGCGCGTTCAAACAAACAAACAAACAAACAAACAAACTCTTCAGCTTTATAATATTAGTATAGATGTAACATGCAATGGTACTGTTGATAGCCCATAAATAAATAAATAAACTTTTCCTTATTTGTTTTGTTTTATTTATTCTTAAGACACTGTATATTTGTACTTACGCTAGGTTTTGTAATATACTTAAAGATTAGTTTTCATTTATATTGTATCACTTTTCTTCAATAAATGGCAACACTGGACCTTTTCAGCTGATGGATGATGCGCGACGTATGAAATAGGGTTTAGAATATAGGTCGAGCGAAACTTTACCTTTTTTTTTTAACCCGGGGGAAATCCCTAACGGACCTCAGGGGGCGATGAGGGTTGCCCTCAGGTGTGTCGAACTTGTACCGACTAAAGCCCCCGGGGTGTTCCTTTTCCCGCCTGCCGAGTGCCAAGAGCAAGGCTGAGCCCTCTTCCTCGGCACCCGGCAAAGCGAAATTTTACCTGACAAAGACCTATACGCCGGTGCCGCACCTCTACTGGCAAAATCCAAAGAATGCTTAACGTTGTAGATTCAGATTGTTTTATTTGGTCTACAGATCCTACATCACACAACTACATACAAAACATAAACAAAGCTTTAAACAATATCATAAAAGGTATGTTCTTAATAGTAACCAAACCAATAATATTATGACAAATAAATAAGACATTAAGAAAAAAAAGAATTATAATAAAAAAAAGCAAAACACATGTTACATTTGTACACTGTCCAAATCTTGTTTGGCTGACGGTAAAGTAGGGTGAAAAATATCCAGGGTGGTGGGTGGTGACCTGTCACTGCCGGCACTCGCTCGCGCGATGGTCGGTAGTGACAGGGCATGGCAGGCGGTCCTCTCCTTCACGGAGACGACAATGCAGGTGAAGGAGGCGGCGGAGCGGGATCGGGAGGCAATATCCAGCCCCGAGAACCCAATCCGCCGCCCAGCTCGGACTGGACGCCGGAGGAGGGCCTATACGCCAACGGCCTTCCTTCGTGACCCGGACATACGCCGGGCGGCGCGCTTTGAGGGAGTGCGTCGCCCAGATCCTGGCGTGAGCGGTGTGCGATGTGTTCCCGCACACCGCTCTGATGACAATTTCAAGGAGACGAGGTGATGATGAAGATGGAACTCTACACCACTCTCCCCGAAATGTGTTAGGTGTACGCGGGGGGCGGCGACTATTTAACCGTCCCCCCGCCTAGTAGGTGAGGCCTGCACAAGGCCGGACGTCGCCGGATGCCGAGGAAGATGGCTCGGCTTTGCCCTTAGCATCCGGCAGACGAGAGAAGGAACACCCCGGTGGTTTTAGTCGGGGCAGGTCCGACACACCGGGGGAGCGGCCCTCACCGCTCCCCTGAAGATCCGTAGGGATTTCCACCGGGTTACCAAAAAAAAAGGGTGAAAAATATCAATAAAATTACAAATGCTTTTGTAGAATGTTGTCTAGCTATAATTAGCTAGAGAACATTCTACTAAAACGCTTCATTCTGCTAAAGATGTTTTATAAAATTATATAGTAACAGGCTCACGGTATGAGTAACTCATATGCCTAGAGACCTTCAGTCGTAGTATATGTGGGCTGACATGACGATGTAGACTATCAATGGATTTTCATCCTTTGATAGTCGCTTTCGTTTTTGGACTACACTGTACTTACCAACAGATACTCTGTAGTCGCTATGTTGAGCCAGTGTAAAAAAAATAGTCTACTACTTTAACGAGGGACTTAAAAGTTTACTTTACCTAACAGTTCCGGACAATCAATTAACTCAGGTACCAATTTATATAAAAAGATACAACAAAAAGAACTGAACAACAATGATGACTGAATTCTCAAGACTCTAAAAGAGTCTTCCAAAAAACTAGGAGAGTTCGATATAACTAAACTATTCTAATAATGGTTCTAACTACTTTAGCGTAAACGACATTTATAGCAACTACGCAAACAACTATGTACAAATTACCTTCTACATTATTAACTACAGAATTTAAAGCATATATCTAAGGCACAACATTGAAATAATGGACGCGTTGTGAAACAGTCTGCTAAGCTAAATTCGGTGAACGTAACATAACGATTGCGTAATTTATTTCGACAGCGCTTCCATCTTTTGGCGCATTTTATAAGTGGCTGTGGTGGCCAGGCGAACAATGGACCGGCTTCCGTGAGCTGCGACGTGAGTAGCTGTACGTTTAAATCCCGGAACGTATCTCTGGATTTTACAGATTACGTACGGATTTAGGCGCCAAATGTTCGCCGATGAAGGGACACATTGTAAGGAACCCCGTTTGGCATCTTATAGAAATGTCATGTATAAGTGCCCTGAGAATGGCGAGCTGCGCTACTGGTCACGTTGGGCACGACATATAAGCGCAAAGTGGATAAAGCCAGTTATGTAACTCTGCTCAGTCCGTAAGGGATGTAGGGTGACGATATATTATTATTTATTGTAAAAAAAAAAAAAAGCCGTGTTTAAGCCGTGGTGGCTGCCGGCAGAATAGAATAGCACCCCCCTCTTCTTGCTGAGGTGTCGTAAAAGGCGACTAAGGTATCTCTTTAACACCGCAATTCAACCAGGTGTTCAGAGAAGGAAAACTCGACCAAACCTGCATCCTGCTCCCTCCCGATCGTACTGGTTCTCCATTCCATCGGGCGCAAGGGAGCTCGGACGAGAGAGTGCTTTTCTGGCAGCGCGTCCAGTTATGCACTTAAATATCTCCTGCGCAATTGACTGTTTCCGAAAACTGAACCTCGAATTTCTTAATCGGTGTTGAAACAGTCGCCGTGGCCGAATCCGGCTAGGACATCATCATTTATTGTAATATTATAACTTTTTTTTTGGTTTCTCGGGGGAAAATCCTGCATAGGACCATCAGGGCCGCTGTGAGGGCAGCAACCCCGGTGTGTCAGACTCCTACTGACTAAAAACCCCCGGGGTGTCCCTCTAATCGCTCCACCCGAGCCTGGGAAACCAAATTCATCAAGACGCCCGGAGAGCGAAATGCCTTGTCGAGGCTGCCTCTCTGGGAGGGGTAGGGGTAAAGAGCCCACCCTTCCAATACCTATCTCACAGGAGGCGCGCCGGACACTGCACACCGCCACCCTCTCAGGCTAATATTATAACTTGAAGTAACCACAGCTTACTATTTTAAAATACCTTTTTTTGATTTGAATATATTGAATAATTTTGTTTTATTTGTCGTGCAAAAATTTATAATTTCTCAAGCAAGGATATTATTTCATATTTTACTCCTTTTGATGCAAGCAAACCTAAATATTGTAAGAGAAATTTTAGCTCAAATCTGTATGTGCGGATTATATAGAAACCGATGGTACTTTTCCCGTACTTGTGATATTAGACATTAGACCTTGCTGGCCACATTTCATGCTTCCAGGTCAACGGTAAGGGCCCTATAGGTTTGATTTTTTCAGGGCTACTGAGACCGCAGATCTGACTACTCGAATTCTCCTGTATCTTACGACATGGGAATTTATAACGAGTAAGTGAATATTTATTGAGTGAGCGCGTTCCATGATATAACCAATGCTCATCATCACTTTTCATCTGGTCAAACACAAATCTGTCTGTAAAAAGGAAGAAATTGTAATGTGGTTGTGGTAGCCAAACGGAAAATAGACCGGTATCCATAAGCGGCAACGCGATTGGTTGTAGGTTCGAATCCCAGTACGTGCATCTGGGGTATTTCAGATTACATACGGATCTAAATGCACTAAATGTTTAGCGGTTAAGGAAAACATCGTGAGGAAGCCCGCACGGCATCTAATCCGTTGGCGATCCGTTGCGCCACTGGCCACGTTGCGCACGGCGAGCGCAAAGTGGAATAATGATTATTCTTAAAACAGAAATATAAAATTTAAAACGATACACATATTTAAAAAAATAAATAATAATTAATAATCAGTATAAATACGAATACAATATAATAGCGAAATCACATTTAACTCATACACTCATTGAATACAAGTCATGATCGAATGCGGTCGGGTTAGAGAATGTAGTATAAAACTCAATTATTTTCAAACACTGAGCTGTGATCACGTTTGACTATGTTACAAAGTTTGCCAAAAGATGGCAGCGCTGTTGAATTGAATCACGCAATCGTTATGTTACCCTCGTTGAATTTATTCAACTTTTTTAAACTGTTTAAATTGAGCTTATGTTGTAATTAGAGCTTTTCCTGTGCCTTTCAATGTTGCATTGCTTTAAATGTTAAATGTTGTAACTGTGTATGTCAGTAGATTTTCCACAGCATATGTACATAAAGCTTTAAATGTGTAGTGTGTAGTATTCGTTGGTTAAAAATACTACGTGTTTTTGAAAAGACTCTTTTAGAGTCTTGAAAATTGACCATCATTGCTATAAGCATTTCTATTGGTTGTTTTGCCGTCATAAGCAAAATAAATCTAGTGAAAAATATATTAGTTATAATTCTATATCCTCAGTTTGATTTTGGTTCTCTATATAATCTCTGGAGAGTGTGCGTTTGAGTTGTATAATTTAGTTCCCCTTTCTGCCATAATCTGACTGCGCGCCGTGCGGGTGCTAGTCGACATTCCAGTTTTCCTCCTCCTCCTTCTCCTCCTCTTTTTAACTGTGAACTGCCAACGAGTGGAATTCCCTTCTTGCGCTTTTGTTTTCCAACATCTTATGACATGGGATCTTCAAATGTCGAATGAATTGGTATTTGCTGGGTCAGCGCGCTCCATCATATTATATTTTCTTTTTGTATTGTGTCTATGTTTGTATATTCTTTTTTTTTTAATTGTAATACAATATTCTTCATTTTACCGTAAACTAGCATTATAATATATTAATTATTGTGCATGCCGTGGTGCTTTATAATTGTGGCGGCATTTATGTACCACGCAATTGTGTACCATTTTTCTTTTGTTTTCTTACTCAATGTCACTCATGTTGGGTACCCATTAATGTAAAATAAAAAGAAAATATAGTGTTGGAGTACTTAAGGTGGACTTTCGGTTGTTTTCTACTTTCAATAAAATACATGTTTCACTTATGATTGTTTATTTGACACTAGTTTAAAATAATATATAACATCATTCATGCATTCGCTCCCTACCTGCATAAAAACGCAGTAAATGCATCGAAAACATAGAAATATATTTAAAAAAAATTAGTATTGTGCGTGTGTGTGTGCTGCGGGGAGAATATGCGCATGCTCGTAAATACATAGATGTGAGATAGTGAATGTGACACATGTTTTTTATATTTTTCTAACAATATTGAAGCCCTTTTCTACCTTTATTAATGCCATGCTCAACAGGGTCCATAATTGTAACAAAAAAAAACAATTGTGATCTGTAACTATACATTGTGGAGTGCAATAAATGGATTGATTGATAAAAAAGAGCATCCTATAAGGGTTTCATTTTTCATTTTGAACCTAAAAAAATACAAAATGATAGAATTTAAAATAATTTATTTAACAGTTCAATCCTCGAGAATGAAGTAGGGCAGGACGTCCAGCGGCGCGGGGTAATCGCGCAGCCAGACCGGACCCTCGTGCAGATCGCCGGTGGTGCCGTCGCGCCAAGTGCCGCGCGGCAAATATACATCGCGAGACGTCGCGCCCTCATCCAAGACCGGCGCGGCCAGCACCTTCTCGCCCAGTAGGAATTCTAAAAGACGAATACCGACTTAATTCATTGTAATTTCGTAGTTCGGCAGCGGCTGTTAGGCCGCGATATACCCTTATGCATGTATATGCAAGCTTTTCGACTTAGGCGACTGCGTAGCGCTGTCAGCTGTCACGATCGGAAGCTTGACATCCTGCTAGGCAGCGCTGCGCAGTTACCCACATCAGACTCCTTTCCATATAAAGAGCAATTGTGACTGCGTTGGCATAGTGGATAAAGAGCCGCTTGCAATATGCAGCGACGCGAATGGTTACAATCGCGACATGTTCTTCTGGGCTTTTCCAGATTACGTACGGATTTAACCAGCACATGCTCACCGGTGAGGGAAAATAGTGTGGGGAAGCCCGCATGGCGTCTAATAGAAATATCATGTGTACTGGTGCTGTGGGGAGGGCGATCCGCTGCGCTACTGCACACTTTCAGCATGACATATAAGCACAGAGTGGATACAACCACTAATATATCTCTGCACATCCCGTAATGTAAATAGCGTGAAGATTATTATCATCATTATTTATAAACAAAAATGTTATACGCTAAAATAGCGAAAAATATTTGCTAATTTTAATTTGCAATAAACGCGTCTTAAATTTTTACGTCGTTTGTTATGACATTTAAAAGCTTACTCAAAAATCAGCAGCGCAACTGATCGCAGTACTCTGGGCATTTACACGTGACATTTCTATTAGCTGCTATGCGGGCTTCTTCACAATTTTTTACCTTCACCGGTGAGCACGTGGGGTCTAAATCCGTACATAATGTGGAAAACTCCAAAGGTACTGTCTGTGGTTTCAACCTACGAGCATTCGCGTTGCCCCACATGGAACCGGTTCGTTATCCACTATGCCAGGATAGTTACAATTTCAGGTTACAAATGAACTTAAGCGAACAAATAAAGAAATGATTGTTTCACCATCCCAAACGCCGAGAGCGACTTGATCAGTAGGGTCCAGCCACCAGATGGGGGGGTTGACAGGAGTTCCTTGGTCTACTGAAGCCTGCATAGCTGCTACGATGTCGTCGGTAAAATCGGCATGCAGTTGCGTGTATTTTTTGCATATTTCTACGGCCTGGTGGAAGGATGTAAATATATTTTTCCTCTTTTTTAAAATTGGCAGTACTATGGTGACTGCATTTTTGGTACCACTTGAAGACTCAGTTATAGACACTCGATTCGTAGCTCCTTTCCAGTTAGTTCTCATGACTTGAAAGCCTTTAAAAGAACAGTGAATAGAGATATCTTGGGCAGACACAAGCCATCATCGCGTTCATTTGTACCTTTAACTGGGTGTGATTATATACTTAGAGACCTGACGTGATGACAGTCTTCCTGACGTTATCCGGCGACGGCGAACTCTGTTAAATTATATACATATATCCTGTTTTGAGGTGGTAGGGCAATTGCCCGAACTGGATCGTGACCACAGTGCACAAGTGTAAAGACCGTCATGGTGACCCGTATCGGCCTCTTGCGTTTCGAAATCAGCTTGCGTCTTTCCAGTTGTTTATATACCTAGAGACCTTCCGTCGTAGTATGTGGGCTGACATAGTAATAGCTATTCCAACGGATTTTCATCTCTTGGCAGTCATTGTCGTTCTTTTTTTATTATTTATAAGGGCTTTTGCCATTTTGGCATGTCAGCCCTATTGTACCCAATACGGTGAAATACACCTCAGTTCTGAGAGAGCCGCTGATGAGTCAGTGCTGCCATGTCCACCAAAGATTCCATAGTACTCCCTGTCGGATCACATAGGACGCCATGAAAGGCACCTATATCACATAAGCTGACTCTGCATTGGCTCATCAGCGACTCTCTTGCACTTTTATTCCGGTCACACTCCATTAGCAAGTGATGCAAATCCTCCCGTCTTCCACAGGTACTGCAATTATTCGATTCGATTTTCCTCATAAGATATACAAAACTTGCCGATGGATAGTGACCGGATCGAAGTCTTGACGCTACCTTGATGTAGTGTCTATTTTGTACGCTATTACTAAAGCATGGGGAATGCAAGGGCTGACACTGTATCGTTTTATGGTCGTTCTTGGACAACGCTGTATTTGCCATCAGGTGCAATCCAGCCACTTTGTCAAGCTAGTATAAAAAAAAAACTCTGTCGTAGTACACGAGAGCTAATATGGCGTCGGCTATTGACAACGAATTCCTGCTCTTTGCTAGGCGTCGCTATTCTTGGGCTATCCGTTGAGGTGGGAAATAAATCAATTGTTAATAGGAAGAGATAAGGCACATCCTTGCAATTTCTATCAAGTTACTGTACCTCTTCATCATGATCCCAGGGGACGAAGGAATACTGCAACGTCGGCATGAAGACATTAGCCTGGAGCCACCTCACAAACAGCTCCTTAGAGGGTTTCTCATTGTAGCCGTTGCCGCCAATCATGTCCGGGAGCACCAGCGTGTACCCATTCAGGTTCATTGACAGGAGTGTGGTCACCAGGGTTGCGAGCCCGTTGTTGAAGTCCCACAGAGTGTCTTTGTCGACCATGCGGACGAAGACTGGCAGGTCTTGAGTCCTGCGTTAAACGGTAGAGCTTTTTATACTGGTTCGTTGGATCGCTAGAACTGATGGCATAGCATTGATGGATGTTAAGAAAATTGTAGTCCAATAATTTTAACTGTAGATTATAATATATAACATTGTTATGATCACCTGGGTGACTCACTAAAGAATATCAGATATATACATCCAAGCTATATGATGATCTTCTAGAACAAGACATGTAATCTATCTATGTTGGTTTCTATTCGTTCACCGTTTTTATTTTACGATAATCGTAGAATGCTACTGTAATATATGGCGGAGTAATTTCTCGTTGTTAATATTAGATTATATATGTATATACTAGCTGACCCAGCAAACATTTTGCCATATAAGTTATTTCTATATAGGTAATTTCTAGTGTAGACAAAAAATAACTAACTTATTCTGTGTAAGGATAAAATAAGAAAAAGAAATGTTAAGGGTGAACAACCCTTATCACTTAGGGGTATGAAAAATAGATAGTAGCCGATTCTCAGACCTACTGAATATGCATATAAAATTAGGTAAAAATCGGTAAAGCCGTTTCGGAGGAGTAAGGTAACTGACATTGTGACACGAGAATTATATATATATATATATATATATATATATACAGATTTAGAATAGTGAAAACTTACATGATAGTAATACTGGGAGCGTGTATAGCTCGTGAACAAAGGAAAAAAGGACAGCTCAAGATTATGCTAATAAGTTTTGACGTCACAAATACCCTTCATTGATCCCAACCACCATTTATCAATTAAATCGTCTTAATCTTTAAAATGATTTTTATAAGTAATCCGAACATAGATCGCATATATTATAAAATAATTCAACTTCTTTGATTTTATATGGAAATAAGTTTTTAAGATCACGGATACAATTTTCCAGTGACGTGTATAGAGTATTTGGACAGGGTAGGCAGAATTCGCGTAATTAATTTAAATATTATGTTATGATAGTAAATATTATATTGCTTTCATAGGAAAGACAGACGGCGTGAATATAGAATAGATATGAATATAAATGGTTCCTTTTTTTGTTTAACTTTAAGCAATTTAATCCAGACTTATTTATCACAAGGGCATGCAATGCTTACATGCATCTATGGAATGAACGCCACTGCAATTTTCTGACTTAATTTGGTAGTCATCGTGTCACCAGTGCTACTTTCAGTTGACAGAGTTTTGAAAACATACTGTATACGTCTACAGTTAGATTAAAGATAATTAAACTTACATGATATGATCCCGAAATACTTTCATTCCAGGTCAATATTTATAAGTAGTAAAAACAATATTTTGTAATGGTTAACATAGATTTCCATTGAAATTCAAAACGTACCTCATTCCAGCGCGGATTTCGATCATTGGACCAAACTGCGCGACAGTTCTTACGTAAGCAGCAACGATGTGACCTGGATGCAAGTCGATATCGCCAGGTTGAACCGGGATCTGGTTGAGAAAGTAGTATGAAGTTGCATTCGCACGCATGGACTAACCGAATCCATAACTTGGGTATGCAATTCCATCTTTGAATAACTAAAGTTTAAAGATTCTTAACGAGTTTTCTAGTATTCTGGTACAATTAAGAGGGGTACGAGACAATTCCTTCTCATTATCAATCCAAATAATATTAAATTTAAAGTCTCGTGTAAGTACTTGTCTTATTAGAAATATTATATTACCATTCCTGTTTACGTTTATTTTGTTTTAGCAAGCCTATCGCCAGATGGCGCTATTCGGCACTCTTTTTTTATTACATACAGGCTTGCGTTTGACCTCAATCTCACCTGCTGCAAAGTGATGATGAGGCCGACGATGGAGCGCGCTCACCCAGCAAATACCAATTCACTCGACGTTTGAAGATTCCCATGTCATAAGATGCCGGAAACACCGACGCAGGAAGCGAGTTTCACTCCTTCGCGGTTCGCAGCAAAAAGGAGGAGGCGAATAGCTTCGTGCGAGCAGCAGGAATGTCAACCACAAAAGGGTGCAAACCCGCACGGCGTCTCGTCAATTTATGGTAGAAGGGAGAGGGGGGTACTAAATCATACAACTCGGCCGCACACTCTCCAGAGTATAGTCTATAGAAATCCGAAAGGCAAGCTACTTTACGCCGGTGTTCCAAACTGAATAGTTTACGCGACGTAAGAGCATTATCGGCAATGAGTCTAAAGCAGCCAGATGGTGTTTGGCGGAACCATCCCAGAGGTGGCAGCAATACTCCACACACGACCGTACTTGCGCCTGATACAGGTTAAGAAGTTGAGTCGGCGTAAAATGCCGCCTAACCTTGAAAAGAATCCCCAGTTTCCGAGCAGCTGTTTTAGCCTTAGCTTCAATCGAACGCCCAAAGTTAAGGTCGGCAGTTAGCTCCATGCCTAGAAGCTTGGGGCTTTCAGCCAATACGGATACGGATAGACACTTACCGCAAAGCTGTCTAGCAAGGAGCACCGTAATTGCTTCGAAAGTAAAGGTTTTACAGATTGCTGCTTCGGAGTGCCTTTTATCTCAGTCGATTATACTATTTTTGGAGGATTATGTGATTTGAGTTTCATTTGGTGGTGGTAAAGACACATTCTTTTGATACGCAGGCGGCATAACGGTCAGTGGACCTTTCAATTCCTCTACGGGGGCACGATAGCGGGCATGATTCGCTACATCAGTGCCTATTTCTGGATCCAGTCAGAGAGATATCATCGCGGCAAAGGTAAGCGGAATAACTATATGTTGTGTGATGGTTGAAATTTTTAAGCCCCGGATTACAACCTTAATAGCACCTTCAGTCACTTAATTCGAAACTTACCAGTTCAGCCCTTACCGGCTTCACAATTAGCTTGATAAACTGCTGTATTTTCTAGAAAGTAATTCTAAAAGTTCATGCCCAATTACCAACATTTGTTTGTACGGTTTATATTAAACGGTTATGTTTTTTTTTTACACTGGCTCGACATAGTGACTACAGAGTACCTGATGGTAAGTACAGTGTAGTCCAAAAACAAAAGCGACTATCAAAGGATGAAAATCCATTGATAGTCTCCATCGTCATGTCGGCCCACATATACCACGACTGAAGGTCTCTGGGTATATGAGCTACTGGATATACACAAGCTGATCCCGAAACGCGCCAAGCCGAAACTGGTCACTATGACGGGCTTTACACCCATGTACTGTGGTCGTAAAACAGACGGGCACCGATGCCCTACCACCTCGCTGCTGCTCGTTTAGCACCACCCAGGAGTCACGTGTAGGGAAACTAGGGTAAAGCCTACGGACGCGAGCAGCTTCGACTCGCAAATAATATTATGTAATCCAAGTTTGTAAGTTACCTGAGGAGACCAGCTGGATTCACCGGCATCGAATTTGATGCTGTCGATATCGTAAGTCTCGATCAGATTGCGCACTCGGTCTGTGTACCAGGCGGCAGCTTCAGGGTTGGTGAAGTCAATGTAACCAGGGACTGAACCGTTGTTATTCCACCAGCTTGTATCTGGACTGCCTTCTTCGTTTAGAACTAGGTAGCTGTTTGGCAGAACACGCTATCATTAGTTGGAATTGGATATTACCAGCAATAATAATAGTGCCGATATTATGAATACAATAAAAATAATTTACACAATACAATAAAAATGCAATAAATTACAATTTAATACAATTTTTGTGGTAGTAGGGCGATTGTTTGAACTGGATCATAACCACAGCACACGAGTGTAAAGACCGTCATAGTGACTCCCTTTGGCCTATCGCATTTCGGGATCAGTTTGTTATACGCACTAATTCATATACCTATAGACCTTCAGTCGTGGTATATGCGAGCCGACATGACGACGGAGACTGTCAACGGATTTTCGTCCTGTGATACACTATACTTACCATCAGGTGTACTGTAGTAGAGCCAGTGTAAAATAAAGAGATTCCTAATTGTAGAATTATGGTGGTATCTAAAGTAACTGGATTTGATTAAACAAAAGTGTATTAAAAAATAAAACATATTATATAATATACGCAAAACACACTCATGGAAACAAAAATGGTCGTAGGTTCGAATCCCGGCATGTACCTCTGGGTTTATCAAAATTAAAAGCAAATTCGGGCACCACATGTTCACCGTAAAGGAAAACATTCTGGCGAAACTTATATGCCGACTTATAAAAATGACAAGTGTAACCTGAGATGGGCAAAATGTAATCTGATTGATGATGAACGATTACAAAATGTAGTCGTAATTTTAATTTTCTTGCTCTGTAATCATGATTAAATCCATTTAAAACATTAGAAATGATAAATATGTATACAATCTGGGATTTTGTAGTGTTTAAAACATAGATGAGCAAAATGCAGTCATATTAATGGTAAAAGACGAAAATGTAATCGTCAATCATTTTTATTAATCTGATTACATTTTGCCCATCTATGAGTGTAACCTGAGTTTAACAATCAGCTGCGCCACTGGTTACGTTGGGCACGATATGTAAATGAAAAGTGAATACAACCACTAATGTATCTCTTCTCACCCTGAAAAGGGTATAGCGTGACAAAGTATTATTAATAAAGTGGGATGTCTCTTACCCTTTTTCTAAAGCTTCCGAGTACCACGGATCGCAGTCCTGATTAATGAAGGGATGCATCCAAATAGTGACCCTGAACCCAAGGGCTTTGATGTCCTGGACCAACTGTTTCAAATTGGGCAGTTTATTCTCATTGACTGTTAGGGAACCGTAACAAATCTCCCAGAGGTCGTCGATTTCGAACTGAGCATTGGGGAATCCAGAGTCCTTGATCTCATTAGCGAAAGCCCAGAGGCTGTTCTCATCGATCTCACGGGAGTACCTGGCCCAGGTTGACCAGACCGGGTACTGGATCATTCTATAGTCAGGTATACCGGAGGGCTTGCCCAGGTAAGTGTCAACGGCGTGCTGGTGAGCGACCTTTGCGTTCTCAAAGAACCAGATGTCGTATTTGAGGACATTGTGCGTGCGACGAGTGGAGTAAGGAGCAGCGACTTCAGAGATGAAGCAGATATTGTTCTGCTCAGTATTGTGGTAGTCGACGAACAGCGGCGCTTCGGGTTGCACGTAGAAGTACTGACCGGCGGAATTGACCCAATATCTTTCGGAGACGGCGGCATTGTCGTCCTCTTTCGAGATTATGGAGTATTTGTTCAGTTTTCCTTTCTCTAGAGGCCAGTATTGTTCTTTCTGTTCAGGACCACCGTACCAGTGGTAAGACCCTGATAAACATATCAATAAACGTAACCATTTATACATGAAAATTTCCAGAAATCATATTCATTTCGGTATCCATACTTAAATTAAACGAGTCAGGTTTTTATGGAACGAGAACTCAATATATAAGTAGTATAAAATTAGGCAAAATATAATGGACATTTGTAGAATTTCAACCGTTAATTGAATAAATGTGTAGATTCAAAACCATGTCTAGAGATTCTTCAGAAGAAGCTACCTAGATATTATTATCAGGACTATAAATTTCAAGTCGATAACTACTGTCTAGACTAGTCTAAAGGTATTAGTGCTAAGATAACATCTATAATATAAAAAAGAATCGCAAAATGTCTTGATAAGCGCGAAACTCGAGAACGGCTGAACCGATTTGGCTGATTTTTTTTTTTGTTGTGTTTGATGAAGTTTGAGGAAGGTTATTACGGAGAGAAAAATTTTAAAAATTCCCTGCAACTGTCTAAAAATGACACTTTTCTGTATTCTCATACAAAAAATTCGTTATAAGTCATTTTGAACTTTAATACCACATCACAAAGTTTAAATGTTAGTGGACGGGTTCCGGGAAGGCAAAACAATTATTGAGTGACGTATAAATATTAATGTCAATATTTGTCAATTTTTATACATATAGAATTAAGGCCAGGTTCCTTCAAACAATTTCTAAAAAATGTGATGGGGAAGCTATTAACATTAAAAAAAAACAATGTGACTTTGTTTTCGAGAAATAGGGCAGAACAAGGTCTGTCGGGACAGCTAGTTCTAAATAAAATAATCCTTTTACAAATGTACGAGTAGTGTGAGTTTGAGGAATAAAAGGTGAGCTCTGTGTTAAATAGTGGAAGCAATGTATTCTGAACTCCTACTGCCTTGCTTCTGCAGTGCGTCGGCGATGTTCACGGAGGTGCGCTCCGATTCCTTTTTCACAATTCTGCGCAAGCAGTGCGCGTCATTACTGCGCTGAATGCGGGCCAGCTGTAACACCGTACTGGCCATGATAGACGGTAGACTGCTCTTATGTAATCATATGTATTTACCGCCATACAACTTTAAAACCAAGCGCATTAATTACGTCAACTTACCTGCGACCAATTTAGGAATGGCATATTTAAGAATTGTTCTCTAAAAACCTATGTAAAGTTAGTTGAAGAAATTGAAATAAGCCTTGTCGCTGCTTACCGAAATCGAAGCAGTCTTCAAAGACTCTGTCGCTAGGGCCGTCCCAGGTGATGCTGACGCGATATCCGCCGCTGGCCTCGTCAAGGGAGGAATTTATCTCGAAGGTCACCTCGTCGTCATCCAAGGAGACTTTACGTCCCAGGTGCCCGCTCAGCTCGGGTAGGCCGGAAACTAAAAAATAATTATTAATTCAAGATGTTAAAGGGATGCGGTAAGGTTGAATAGGCTCTGAGCTGTAGAATCGTATTCTAGTCCCCGTATGAGGATGAGGCGGTGTGTGTATGTCCTAAGCATAGAGGTCCTGAGAGGAGAGACCTTATACACCCATCTGCTACGAGCTTGGTGCCTAAAAAAGGGTTTTCGTTCGCCGGGTCCTAGGAGGAATATGGATCCCATGGTCCGCTTACAATTAGTTAAGGAACAATTAGGAAGGAATAACTTAGTTAAGGGGTTTGAGGTCAGAAAAATTCTGACAAACTAGGGCCGCCGTCTTCACCACCGCTCTGAGGGTCCATGTGAACTTTTCATCAGGTTACAAAAACATTAAAAAACTATACGTTGAAATAATCTTTTACAATTGTTTTTCTGTTTCCTTGAAGCGGTAAAACAATTGCGTATATAAATTCACCCAAAGGTTGGCCCACTTTCTTGGATATATTAATCAGTGGGTACGCGACGTGATGTACTTGTCTCTTCCCCTTAGAATTTGGCATTCGGGGCAGATGCCCCGGCTAGCCCTACCCCCTAGATCCCGGTTTGAGTTCTCTCCTGGACATACAGTTTAAATCATTTACCTCCGATAGCAGTGAGGATAAAACCTCCGTTTGCATGCTCGTCGATCAGGAGATCTCT
The DNA here is from genome assembly GCA_036320925.1 of Automeris io. Lineage (NCBI taxonomy): Eukaryota > Metazoa > Arthropoda > Insecta > Lepidoptera > Saturniidae > Automeris > Automeris io. The sequence goes on from JAUDJH010000024.1 coordinate 9,250,031, forward strand.
CTGAGCTGGACCCCTGGGAACAGCGCAGAGCGCTGCTGTAATACCTTTAAAAATAAAAATTGGTTAAACTTATCATTTAGTCTTTCAATCAAGTACACATACAGGTTCAGTAGTTTCAATCAGGCGTAGTTTAGTCCAATTTTATTTTTCGAACCAATATAAAAGAAGCACATACTTTAATTTGATTGGAACGTCAGAGATAATCTTTTAGACCTGCTAATATTCATAACTTAGGGTGGCTTGCACTAACGAATTAATCTAGTTTAAGTTTGTATAAAACGCTTATGAATTGAATTGGTTTGATTCCATCTTAATGATGATTTCAGTTTAAGTGTTGTTACAACTAGATTTTGATTTAGTGCAAGACAATAAGTACAGATCAGCGCTAAATAGCATTTTATATAACTCTAAACTAGATTTAATTTTTAGTGCAAGCTGCCCTTAGTATCTAGAAGAAATATTAGGATTAACTTAAACAGAGAATTGAAAATTGCTACAAAAGTTCAGATAACTTGTCACGATAAGACCCACTCGAAGTTTACGCGAATTCCTCCAAGATAACTGAACTTTGATATAAGATAGGAGGGAATAAAATTGATAACAACATCTCGAAAGATTACTGATAAAATTACGAAATAAAACACAATCATATCCCAAACTTAAGCTATGCTCTTTTAGTTGCTACGGGGACTTTAGAAGGCCGTTGCCTAACTACAGATTTTCAGTAGGGGCGAGCGTGCTTCCACGCCCCATTAAGTGGGAAAGAGGCTTCTTCCACCTTCTCCTATGAGGAGGAGCCCTAACAGGTTGATCGCACGGTGGGCTCGTGGAAGTTAATTGTATCCAGAGTCCGCAGTACCACGCGTGTAAAGGAGCACCCAGGTGGTTTTAGTCAGTACTACTCTGGCACTCCGGCGGCCTTCATTCCTGCTCCGACAGTCCATTAGTATTTCCACCAGGTTACAAAAAAAAAGTAGACTTTAGCAAATGGGATTGATTACAATCCTGATTTGTACCACAATAATTTACAGCTGAAGTACGTTCTTTCCTTATTTATATATATCTTCACGCTATATTTCCTTTTCTTGTGAGTAGAGATATATTATCCATTTTAGCTTAGTGACCTGTAGCGCGGCTAATCGCTGTCCTCACAGCACTAGTACATAAGACGGTTCTATTTGATGCCATGCGGGTTTCCTTACGATATTTTCCTTTACCGGAGATCTTGTTGTGCCTAAGCTCCCACTTGCTTTGGAAAAATTTAGAGGTATGGCCGAAATCCGGATCTATGACCAAAACCATTGCCGTGCATGGATATCAGTCATTTGTCCACTAGATCACCACAGCTAGTCATTATCTATATATAACTCTCGTGTCACGGTGTTTGTGGTATTACTCCGCTGAAATAGTTCTATTGATTTTTATGAATTTTTTACGTACCTATTTATATACATATATAAATAGGTACGTAAAGTACGTAGGTATTTATATTTGGTTGGAATAAGAATAGGTCGTAAAGTATATTTCATGCCGCTAGTTAAATAAAGCGTCCCTATACAGAATTTATTTTTCTATTTCTTTGACATACATTTTTTTTATAATTTGGCACCAATTTTTACACTCCTACCCACACTATCCCATTTTTTAATTGCTATTTTAATATGAACGAAATTAGTAATATAGTTGAAAGACAGATGGCGCCACGTCTCCTCCTGTCATAGATTCCGTCCCCACACACAGTACATTCGTTACTTTTTAATTTAACAACCAAAATATTAAATATACATGATTTTTATGGCAGAACAACGTTTGAAGGGCCAGCTAGTCTTATTTATATCATTAATTACAGTTCATTCGTATACTAAACTTAAAATACGGTTACAATTCGTTTCTGTTAATAGGGGTTAAAGTTTAAGTTGATTAGGTACTTGGAATAGACTCACCAGCCAAAAGGATGACCCACTTCATCTCTGATCTCGAGAAAGACTGAAACCGAGAACCTATATATAACTATTTATTTGTATCACCTATCAATACTTATCTTTCCCTCACACTGCTCTTAGATACAGCTATATCTTTAATTTTATCGAGATCTTATATACAGAATGTTCTTTTACCGTCTTAAAATTGTCTTTAGAGCGGCTTTCACTAATAAATTAAATCTAGTTTAAATTTACATAAGCAATGTTATATTCAACAGTAAACTGCACTGTCTCGCTCGGAAACAATGTCCACTTTAACGACTGCTAAATTTAAATCATCACTAAGGTTGACTTGAAGTAGTTTTTTATCTGCAGGATATAATACTGTTGACCGTGAAAGGTCTTCAAAGCCAGTGAGTTATATATAGGTTGGGTGGTAACGCAAGAGCACCTCGTGGATACAAGCTTCGGATTGTGCAGCCAGACAGGAAATTAATCTAACTGATCTACTAGCGTTTCAGAAGCGAATACTTTGAGAATAAACGCCGAAAGAAACGCTACGCTACGTCGGAGTTAAATTAATTCTGTATTTGCTCTCATCGTCACCAGATTATAACCGCTTCGTGTTCACAACTAATGGCGTTATACTTAGTAGATAATTTCAACCGTCTTTTTTTATATTCGAACGGCATTGTCTCGTTATTATGGAGATTCGTTGTGTAGCTGTAATTAAGGGCTATATGAAGCACAGCTTTTTGGAGCTAGGAGAAAGCTTGGTGCAAAGTGAATGTAGATACAAGCGGATTTTAGAGACGAGGGAGATATTCAGAGAAGATATTCAGCATTCAAGAAGCAGCAAGATGAAGTGAAATACATGTTCGAATGTATATTAATGAATAGAAAATTGTAATAAATAGAAAGAAGATTAATAAGGTCTCTCATCCATCCCGGAGGCGACAGCATAGAATAAATAAAATATTTCTGACCATCCTGTAACGTTTACTCAATACTTGAAATTCGTTTTCGTTGATCCCCTCCCCCATCTTCAAATATCGATAAATCGCTTGGCGATAAGAGACATCACTCAGAAGTCACTATCGAGTATTTTGTTTGTGACATACACTCTATTTTGCAGTTCCTGACAAGCAATATAAGGGTGGTCGTCTGTAACTAGAATTCGACAGCTATGCAAAGGGTGCAAAGTCCGTTATAGTGATAAACATCAGCCTGCCGCATTTCCGACCCTTATACGTCTAGTAATCTATTTATTAGACCTAAGCTTATCGTATATAAAGCAGGGATGTCGATAACTGTCAATAGATTAATATCCTATGGCGATCGCCGCCATTTTTAGAGACTGCACTTATTGATAGGTGCGGTGAAATTGTTATGTTTATTTATGTATTAATTATTATGTTTTGTCAAATATAATATAAATATAGTAATTACTATCTATTGTGTCAATAAAATTTAATTACATACTAATTGGGTGGGTAGGTACAAAACCAGGATTTTTGAACAAAACAAACTTTAATTTCGTGTTTTTGGTAGTACTAACAAGTAACAAAACACTGTTGCCAATATTAAAAAAAAAAACTACAAAATCAATAAAACATATGTAACATACACCTTAACACTTACGTTGACACCTTATCACATTTCAATAAAAACTGTGATTGAAAGATAAGTTAGTAAAAATATTTTTTAAATTAATTATCTTGTTTATAAAGAAAAAATGATTCACCTTTTTCCTTTTATGCATGTCATTTCATTACATGGCCTTTGTCTCGGTGACAAAGCCATTTAAAAAAACAGTGATGCCAACATAACTGTTTTTCCTCTAAATTTAGGGGTTTTGTAAATGTCAAGGTAGAGGTTTAAGTATAAAAGTTGTTTAGAAAGTTTTTAATTTGTTTCTTTCATAAAAAAAAAATGTTTGTTTGTTTTTTATAATACTGCTGATTATGTTGATATAAAAACTTTAGTAAAAATAATCAATACTTTATATTAATATTTACTCGTTATATGAAATCTCAATTATCTTTAAAAAAATGCTTAATAAAGGTTTATTTCAATTGACTTCAATTCTATACTTTATGATTGAGCCAACAAAAGGAGAGCGTCAATATCTGTAAAATATTTTTTTATAAGTTGAGGCAGATTTTCTTGACTAGTATTGGCAGTACAGAAAGAAACAAAAGCGAAACTTCTACAATGGCAGATCCAAGAATTCGTCAAATAAAAATCAAAACCGGTGTTGTTAAGCGCATAGCTAAAGAAAAAGTGGTTTACGAGAAGGAAGCTGAGCAACAGAAGAATAGGATACAAAAGATTAAGGACGAGGGACAAGACGAACATAACATCAGAAAGCAAGAAGAGGTTTTGCAGGAGTCCCTGATGATGGTCCCGGACTGCCAGAGGAGGTGAGTTACTCCAGAATTACTTTAAGTTTACTATTTTCAAGTTTTGTTGTATTTTTTTTGTTCTTAGAAGTATAATTACATAGATAAGGGTGTGAAAAATCACAGGTGTTGTGAGGGTAACTTTGGCGATTTTTAGGGCGGCTTGTACTAACGAATTAATCTAGTTTAAGCTTGTATAAAACGCTTATTAATTGAATTGGTTTGATTCCATCTTAATGATGATTTCAGTTTAAGAGTTGTTACAACTCGATTTTCATTTAGTGCAAGACAATAAGTACAGATCAGCGCTAAATACCATTTTATATAACTCTAAACTAGATTTAATTTGTTAGTGCAAGCCACCCTTACTCTTAATAGTGACTCAACCTCTTGATAAAGAGATAGCACAGTATAATCGCTAGATTATAACAAAGGAAACTTGTAGATTAGATTATTTGTTACACTTTTTATTTAAACTGTTAGTTTAAATTATATTTGCTTAAAACTTTTTGACTGAGCAAAAAATACAGAAAATCTTAGGAATAGTTACTCATTCACTATCAGTATATTATCTACTTTATAAGAAATATATTTATAACCATTTTTGGCGTGGTAGGTATGATGGTAGTGACCTACCTTACACTATAGCGCAGGATAGCGTGTTAAGATGAGATGATAGAATGAAATGAAGAAAGTCCAGACAGCAAGTTGGTAGACGTTTAATACAGCACAGTACAAAGTCCAGAAGGAATAATGAAGCACAAGTATGATAGTTCAAGTAGAGATAAAGTTCACGACACAATAATATAAATAACAAACACCAAAATAACAATGCGAGCGAAAGCTATAAATAGCGAGCGAGTAGTGCGTGGAGGTGCGTCGAATGAGATATCGAGACTGTTTGCCGGGTGCGCGGGCGCTCGCGTCGTGTGTACATGTACAATCCCCCCGCGCGCGCCCGGTATCCTGCGGCTCTCTGGCTTAGTGCCGTTTCCATCGCACGACACGATTTTAAGAAATAAATATCAAGTGTGTTAGTACGAAATGTGTTGATAAAATTACTTAGATAAATAAGTGAAGATATAATAATGTTATTTAAAATAGTTGTTGGTGATAGGTTAGTATAGTGAAAAGAATTAGAAAATAGATATTGTTAAAGACATATATGAATAGTAATAAATGAATAGTGAGTATGCCACACACTTATTACTATAAACACCTTCGTTTTTTTTATACATTTTTAAAATAAGTGATGGTGTAAGGTAGTTTAGCAATTATTGGCATGCAATTTTTTTTAATTATTTATATTTACATGTGGACGCCTGACCTCAATCACACCACATAGAAGGTGTCAATGAGTCCGATGATGGACCTTGTCTGCCCAGCAAATGCCTATTCACTCTTCTCTTAAAAGCTCCTAAGTCAAGATTGTGGAAATATGCTTGCTGGAAGCATATTACACTTGTTGCTGATCACATGACATATAGAAGTGAATCTCTTCATGCGGATATAAGGAATACCCACTACAAGCACATGTTATCCAATATGGTGTCTAGTGGTTGGTGGAGTGTTGAGAACTGTCAGTATTTATTATACTTGCATATAAGAATGATGTTGAATTCAGTTTGTTTATAATTTTTTACTCTTCCTTTTATAACAAAACCATATGAGCCAGTATTAGGAGCCAGTCTTACTGTGACCTCTATTTCAAATAGGACAAAAAAACCTCTAAATCTTGCCTTTTCTGGGTCATTGTACTGTGGAATGTTCTCCCAGCCAGTGTATGTTCCCTTTGTCTTATGATATTAGGTTGTTTAAATAAAAAGTGAAAAGATATTTGTTTAGGCCAACATGATAGCGGTGACCATAAACTGCTGATTATGTCTTGAGTCACACTCAGATTTTGGATTTGAGTGTACCTTCTGTTTAGTACAGGGCAGTCACAGTGCTGTCTCAGAATAAGAAAGTCTCCAACTACATCATATCCACTCTAGGCATATTTTTGTGATAATGTGGAAAAATTGCATTAAAAAAAAATATAAATTCTGTATTTCAGATTAGCAAAGGCATTCACGGATCTCAAGAACACTTTAGAAACAGAAAAAGACCTCAAAGATCACGAGGACTACATTGCAGCTGAACAAGTGCTCAAGGATGCAGAGCCCCAGTTACCTGAAGTAACATCATCATAAAAATTATTTGCTATATTTTTATATTATAAAACTAATCATGTATAATTCTTATTATAATAATTTACCTGGAAATAATTTGGCATTCCACCCCATCAACATACCACCACCTCCGCAACCGCCTAGGTTCTTCATACCACCTAACCCTGCTCTATGCCAAGAGTTAAACGACAAAGAGTTTATCAAAAGCATAGAGGGTAGATTACTGCCAACACAGCCCAAACCACTTAAGCGGAAAATTAATATTTCCCAAGTTTTTGATCAATTACGGAATGTTGTGGTAGAAATAAATGAACTGAAGAATCAAAACAAAATTTTAATAGAAGGTATGCATACAATTTCGGATGATGAATGGAAAGCAAGACTACAAGATGTTGAAGAAAATAAAAGAAAAATTAATAACATGTTACTAGAGATAAAAAAATTAAATATAAATGATCTGAAACCTGTACTAGCGAAAAGGATGGCTAAAAGATTGCGCTTGAAGAGAATTCGTAATGAAAAGAAGAGGGAACAGGAAGAAAAATTCAAAGAAATGCAAGAGAGATCAAGGAAAATTGATGAACAAGTACAGAAAATTAAGGATGAAGTTATAAGGAAAAAACAGGTATTAATTTGATAAGTAATTAAAATTTTAATTGCACTTTTCATAGATCTATGAAATATAATACATATATAAATACATAGTTTTATGAAATAAATGATTAATTTTACTTTTTAAAACTCTATTAATGTTATTATTTGTTATGTTTTAATTCTACTAAAAAAATATATATTTTATATGATGAAGTCATTTTCACTTCTCCAATTATAAATATACACAAAAGTGTATAATATTAAAAAAAGAATGTGAGTTGCCTCTAATCAGTATATCTCAACCAGTCAATTTAGGATGATTAAGGGGAGGCTTGTAGTCATATAATCTATGGATGGTGCCAAATATAAGTTGCTTATTTCCAGGAGGAAGAGGCCAAAGTGCAAGCAGATATTATCCTCAAAGAAGTGCTACGAAAGAAGCATGATGCAAAAAAATGCATCACCAAGCTCAATGCGTTTGTGAAGCTCCGTAAGGCCAGAGAAAATACTCTCAAAGGCAGAGGAGAAAGCGTTTCGGAGAGTGAGGCCAATGCCTTCAATAGTAACATTGGTATGTATTAATAAATAGTACCATCTATACCACAAAACCAAAAGACGTAATTCTACAACCAGTGCATCCTGATTGTGATGACATATGGAGCTGAGATGTGGACACTCACAGTAGGACTAGTCCACAAATTCAAAATTGCTCAGCTTACTATGGAACATGCTATTCTCAATGTTTGTTTGAAGTATCAAATCAGAAATGAGGTGACAGCAGAGAACTTAAGTCTTCGAAATAGCTCACTATAGCTTGCTAGTCACCTGAGATTAGCAAGCTGAAGTGCCAACGGGCTGGTCATATTTGCCCAAGAATTGATAACTGCTGGGATACATGTGTTTTTCAGTGGAGATTGTGCCTTGGTAAGCGCAATGTAGGACATTCTCTGGCTAGGTGGAGCAAGCAATTATTGGATGAGAAAAGCCAAAGATTGAGCTTAGTGAGATACCTATAGTGACAGTAAAATTGATATTTTTGCATAATCTAGAGATTTTGTGTTATGATAAATAGAAATAATCTATTTTTTTCATAATATGTCGTCTCACTGTATTCCTTACGGGCTGAGCAGAGATATATTAGTTGATGTATCCACTTTGCGCTTATATGTCGTGCCCATCGTGACCAGTAGCTCAGCTGGTCGCCGTTCTTGCTGCACATAACATTTCTATTAGATGCCATGTCCCTTCACTATGTTTTCCTTCAACGGTGGGCATGTGGTGCCTTATGAAAACACGGAGGCACATGCTGAGATTCCAGCCTACGACCACTCCCGTGTCTGCGCATGGATACTGGGTCCTTGTTCACTAGACCAGCAGAGCCGCTAAATAATAGTCAAATGATTTCAGAAAAATTAAAACTGCTGTGGTCCCAAAAACTTGCCATCTATGAAAAGGAGGAATCAGAATTGAGGAAGCAGCTGGAACATGATTCAGAAGATAAGAGTGCGAGAGGAAGAGAGATGGATAATCAGATTATAAAGAACTTGGAACAATGGCGTTTGGTGTTATTTGGCGGTGAATTACCTCAAGTAGACTTTAAGGGAGACATCACTAAATTTGTTTCCATTAGGTAATGTTTTCTTATGTAATATTGTTTTTACCAGTAACATGGCTGTATTTACAAAAGCAAATGTCATATTATAAATTTTATCGTTTTGTTTTGCAAATATTTTAACGCATCTTACGCGCGAAGAAACTTACTTCTAATTATAGCTTGATGTTTGGACTTGGTAATACAAGGCCTTGGTGTCCAGCAGGGTTTTTGTCGGAAGCGGGAAGTTACTTCCATTAGAAAGCTATTTTTTTTAATTTTCAGTCTATCTTCAATGGCATTTCAATCACACGCTACTTTAGATATTTGTTTTATAGGATTAATATCATTTTTAAAATTGATAAGACAGTCCGAGTTGAAGCACAATTGAAATTAAATTTTGAATGTGATTAAGTTACGAGAATTTTCCTTCAGTCCTGAAACAACTATATTAAAACTCGTCTTTTTTTTTTATTCCAGATCACATTGGGATCAATATATAAATTCGAATGGTACATCGCTGCCGGTCGGTTGGGTGTCTCCTACAGTGAAAAGTGCGGACAAAACATGATATTTAAATTAGAAATTGAAATTGGACTTTTTAAAAATTATTTCCAGGTTTTATACGCTTTGTGAAGCTTCAATTGCATTTAGCTTTATATTACTGTAAAATATATTTACATAATGATTTTGTAATAAATATTATTATATTTTCTTTAAAATTTCTATTCATGCTATACCTACCTCCTTACATTATATGTCGTAGCAAATTGGTTAAGTGTGCGATTCAGTGAGATGGCTAGGCAATTAATCAAATGGCGAAATTCGTATCACTAGGCAGTTTGTTAAATGGATGAAGAGTGTTGTAGTTAACAGTTTCAATTAGCTATTCAATCAGTTGACTAGGCCGTTCATTAAATGGTGATTTGCAATTTGATTTAATAGGTCGATCCTTGAATGGACCCAGATTCCAACCAACTGGTTAATATGTTATTGGCTGAGCCTGTAATTAAATGGCGGCATTCAATTCTTATTCCATTATTATTATTTCTTTTCTTAGGCTGATTCTTGAATGGAGGAAGAATTGTAGCTGACTTAACTGTAATTTGTGATCAGAGAGCTGCACAATGATTTTCCAGGTAACATGGTTTTGCTTTTATGTTATTAGTTGTTTTAATTTATTCTTTCTCAGTTTTATCATCACGCTCAGTTACTATTAGAGCAAGCAAAATGAATGGAACATCTCTATATTAACAAATTATTTCCGTATCTGTTTTCTCAAGTCTTAATTATAGACAGTGCAGAATCTATTTACTTATTAAAATGTTTATTAAAAAACATTTCTAAACTTATGATTAATTACAATTGAAAATCACTTTTAAGTATAAAGGACAATAAAAAAGCTTTGTTCGTACCCAAATTTTATTAATTATATCTTATTGCATTCGGTACAAATGTTTTGTGAAAAAGGTATTTGTAATTTCTATATACAATCGTCTATAATATTACAATAAATTATGAATAAATAACGCAATAGCTAGGTATTTTACGGTCGTTATTTATTTTGTTGATATTTGAAACATATCGGTAATTTTTAATATAAAAAGGAGTTGGAGCGGTCACGCACTGTCCGAATGAAGCAGTGAAACATAGCCGTACAATAAATTTTATGGTAGTTTACGCACTAAATCCGCCATCCGTCATTCTCAAAATGATCTGAATATTGTCGCCCCGAAATATAATTATTTTATGAATGAACTATGAAGAATTAAAGACAGGACGCTTTGCGGTTTATTTTATAGAGCTCATCTCTTCAACAAATTCTTTTTTTTTTTAGGTTATTGCTGCTCAGGGAGGGTTCTCTGAGTAACCGGTTGGCGATTCTCGAGAAGTTGCTAGGCCCCGTGAGCGCGTCTCGGTGGAGCTGTGGAGAATTGTTTACAGACATTACAGTCCCCGTTAATGCGTAGAAGTCACATTGGGGTTTTTAGCAGATATAAGTCAGGCATATCTCTGCCGACACACTCTGTACGGCCAAGACTGTTATATAAGCCCGAGTACCAAAAAAGGCTTTGCGGTCATTGTAACGAGCTTCGATATTCAGACTTTCACGGGTTCCAATCAAAGGCAGAGAGAAAGGATATATCCGCGTTTTATAGGCTCATGTTTTCACGGATTAGGACGCAGTGCGAAACCGCTTTGATAGCCCGTCACTAGCATAGCATATTTTGATACAAGAACTACTTTGAGTTCGAGGCATATAAATTGCTTCTGTGGGAGTCAGTTTCGCGCACGTCAGACTTGCATCTGACTAGTATGCAATAATCCACAGCTATTCACGGTAGTTAATCCAGTAATGGATCTTTTCGCTTTAACCCTTTCGCTACGACAGGCCTCGCTGCACAGTGTTTCGCTGGAAACAACTTGTTGCTGAAAGTAAGTACATCAAACGCGCGCAGTCTTCAGCGCCAAAGTAAAGGCCAAAAACGATTTTCATTAGTTTTCAGAAGAAAAATATAACGGGTGAATAAAATATAGTCACCCATATTAGCGAAAGGGTTAACAAATCCACCTTAAGAACAATACCGCTAATATTTCTAGCGTTATAAAGGCAAAATATAGTTTACGAAACACGTTACTTGAAAACGCAAATATAACAGCAGTTTTTCGTATAAACCTGACTAGTGTCCAAGCGAAGGTTTTGGCAAAGACTACATTCGGTATGAATTTCAAATGGACCGAAGTTTTAGCTAAACTTTAAGGTTTAGCATTTGTCAAACTAAGACTGACCTGATTGTTGAAATCATTTTAATTAGTAACAGATTATGGTTCGATACTGGCTAGAGCCGAAGGTTTAAAATCCTAAAAAATCGGTTCAAGATTGGTAATATAATGATTTTAAATGCAATTTTTCTGTTATAATAATTATCATCAGACTGTATACCCGTCGAGGTGAGCAGAGCACACATTAGTGACTGTATACAAGTGTCCAGTGGCGCAGCTGATCGCCGTTCTCACAGCGCTAGTACACATTACATATTTATCAGGTTTAGGGAGTCAAAGCTGCTCGCGTCCGTAGGCTAACCCTAGTTCCCCTACACGTGACTCCTGGCTGGTGCTAAACGAGCAGCAGCGAGGTGGTAGGGCATCGGTGCCCTTCTGGGTCGCGACCACAGTACATGGGTGTAAAGCCCGTCATAGTGACTCGCTTTAGCCTGTCGCGTTTCGGGATCAGCTTGTGTATATCCAGTAGCTCATATACCTAGAGACCTTCAATCGTGGTATATGTGGGCCGACATGACGACGGAGACTATCAATGGATTTTCATCCTTTGATAGTCGCTTTCGTTTTTGGACTACACTGTACTTACCATCAGGAACTCTGTAGTCACTATGTCAAGTCAGTGTAAAAAAAAAAAAAAGGTGCGTAGATGGGCAAAATGTAATCAGATTAATAAAGATGATTACGATTACATTTTGCGTTTGTATCATTAATATGGCTGCATTTTGCTCATCTATGTTTTAAACACTACAGAATCCCAGACTGATACACATTTATGATTTCTTAAGGTTTCAAATGGATTTAATCATGGTTTCAGAGCAAGAAAATTAAAATTACGACTACATTTTGTAATCATTAATCATTAATCGGATTACATTTTGCCCATCTCTGGGTGAGGCTTGCAGAAGACCACACGTCACCGGGAGCTGAGGAAGTTGTCGTAGCCGTAAGCTTGATATCGACACACCAGTAGGAGTACCCCAATGTTTTAAGTCGGGAAGAATCCGACGCATCGGGGCAGCTGTCCTCACGGTCCATAACCATTTCCAATGGGACAAAGAAAAAAAAACGGCTTAATTTGACTTGTCGCCATTGAAATTTCCCGTAAGGACAAGGAATAATGGAAAAAACGGGTAAATCCGGTGCTAGGAATGTTTCATGTCTAATTTATGTTTTACTACGTAATTTTTTCATTACTTATTATTTGCACTGCCAACACTGCAAACACTAGAAAATGACACGTGTTAATTTGACACCTGTCACAGATGGTATTTCTTTTATTTTACTAAGTTCTTCGTCTAGTATTTTAAACGATATTGAGGTAATACGGCTCTCTCGGTTAAAACGCTAAACAACGAATTTTAGAACATTACAAATACATTAAAAGCTAAATGTAAAATATTTTTTTACAGATCCATTTTTTATAATTTTTTGAGGTTTTTTTTTCCTTTGTACATTGGCGAGGGTAACAAATTTGTAGTTTTTTTTTATTATTAAAAAAATCATTTATTTCAAACTTTAAAAAATCCGTAAAAAATCTACACACGGACTAAAATATAACTGAACAAAAATCTAACCTTTTCTATCGACGTTACAAAACCTTAGGAATCTAATTATTTACATTATTAACGTATTTATATCATTCATAAAGCAATTGGAAGAATATTGTTCCTCAGTAGAAGGCAAAAAAGCAAATTTGCTTGAGTCCATATTATACTTTATACTTACAGTTATAAAAAAGTCAAATCAATTTAATATTTTTAATAAATTTATATAAAAAACTTGACATAGTTATTTTATAGATTTGGAAAAAGTAATTCATACAATTTATCACAATTTAAAAAATGGACTGAAGCGATTTTGATTCTGTACCCCATTGATTGTTTTTTTCATTAGCCGATACCGATAAAAATTATCGTAACCGGTAAAAAAATTGAGTTTTAGATTATTAATACGACTAGATAGTCATCTTCGTCCTTCAGATGTACCTAAGAAGTAACAGTTCTTGCGCACCTATTCTTGTTTCATTTTACACAAAAAAATGTAACATTCAATTAGAGCTAAAATAATAATATCGATGATTAAAATACATATAGAAACGTCATTTTGACAGTTTCATCTTGTCATAACTTTAGCGCCGGATCAATCTATGTTTTATAAACTATATTTTTGAGTTCTAGGCTAGTCGATTCACAGTTGTCAGCTAATAAAAAAACGACCTTAAGTACAAGGCAATTAGGTGACTGCTCCAGTTTTAGGTGGTTCAGAATGAACTTTTATTGCATTCTCATCAAAACATTTTACATTACCCTCTCATTATATTGCACAGTTCAATAATAACAAACATTTTTGAAACGATCTTCGATAACATTTATTTTTATATTTACCTGTGTATAAAATATTCAAATACGATTACTCTATTTCCTCAACTAATCAATGACTGTCTAAATTAATAAATAAAAACTAGTTTTAAAATGAATTATTTATAGTCTCTTAGCGTTTTTATGTTGATCCAATTATAATTGAAGCAATACATATATATATACATAAAACACAATAAATTAGGATATAACATTGAAAATATCAAGACTTGAGTGACGTCACTGGAAATAAAGACTTTAATCGGAACAGCGACCGCAGAAAATAAAAAATGGAAAATGTTAGAACCCCATGATTTATTCACAAAATGGATATTTCGCAATCTAAGCTAAAATTTTAGCCAGCCTCATTTTAAAAAGTTGTAACAAAAAGAAATCATTTTTTGGATATACATATCATATTTTTATCAATTTTCCTATTTAAGCTTTGTACGCTTCAACAGCGACACTCGGCAGGATGTCACACAATTCAGCATGCAACATCACATACTCTTGATATTAAAAATAAAAGCGAAATAATATGTGGTTACGCTATATCTCTTTCGGTGTGAGCAGAAATACATTAGTGGCTGTATATTAGGTTATATTATGTGTGTGTGTTCGATATTATTGACGACGTTTAACATCAATCTGTGAATGTTATCTGTGACGTCACCGTCAGAGTACTTTGTAGCTTTTGCTTGTTGACATTTAGTGTTAGAACGCAGCATGTTTTAGCGAATGACGTTATAAGAGAAACGTAGCGCGTTCGTCAAAGTGACGTCACTGTCAGACTACTGCATGCGCGGCCGCTGCGAATACATCGCGTGTTCTTCCAACATACACTGTGACAATGTCCAGTGAGATATTTACCGTCAGCGCACAGTCACTGAGCCAGCGCAGAGTGTTCGTCAGAATGACGTCAATGCTGAGATTTTCGCACTGCCAGAACGCTATTTTTCAGTATGACGCCACTGGCAAAGCTTGATATTTATACTGTGTGGTCACAGATAGGATGTATTTTGTACCATCTTCAGAACATTATGCGTGTCGTTACCAGCAGAAAGACGTTGGTCACTATGACGTGTGTTGATATTTTCTTCATTGCTAGAACATTGCATATGCTACCGCTGTAAAAATATTATCCAGTTGTCCAAACGACGACACCTAGTAGGAGCTGTTCTTAAATTTGATTGTTATTGGTGATAGTAGTGCGGCGTTTTCGCCAGTATGGCGTCACAGGCAGAGCGGAATGCGCGTCATTATGACATCACTTTGTAGATGTACTCTGCTCATTGCATACGTCATCACTGTAGAATTTATTACTCCGTCGTCAAAACGACGTCACCTGGCAGAGGCTGTTTTTAATATTGGTTGTCATCGGTGATCGCGGAGTCCTCGTCAATATGACGTCACTAGCAGAGCGTGATGACATCGCCGTGGAAGATGAGCTTTCATTCACCGGCAGAGCATTGCACACGCTATCGCTGTACAAGTATTACCCAGCTGTCACCGGGGGAGCGGCGCGGGGGCGGGGCGCCGGCGTCACTGCCACAGCGCGGCGTAGTTGCCGTGCAGGGGCGCGGGCAGCGGGCCGCCGGCAGCGAACACGCGCGTGCCGCTGTCGTCGTAGCAGTGCGTGTATATCGCCGGCACGTGCTTCACTTGCCCTGCACCCTCCTGCTCCTCCTCGCCGAACTGGAACACGACCAGGTTGAGTTAGCGCTTCGAACTCCGTTTGCAGCATAGATAGGCAAAATGTAATCAGGTTCATGATGGACAATCACTATGCCATTGAGGTGGTAGGGCAATCGCCTGAACAGGATCGTGACCGTCACAGCGTCTCTCTCAGGCCTGTCGCGTTTAGGGATCAGCTTTGTGTATACCCAGTTGTTCATATCCTTTCCATCTTCCATCGTGGTATATGTGCCCTCATAGCGATATCGATTGTCAACGGATTACTGTCTCTTCACGGTCGTTGGTATTGATGGACTACACTTTGCTTTCCATCAGGTGCATTGTAGTCACTTTGTCGAACCAGTATAAAAAAGCAATACTATTATATTGTTACTACTGTGGTTTCTAGAAATCTAAGCTTCAAGTTTTACCTTAGTTCCATCATAACAATATTATTTACATTTATATATTATATTACAGTATTATTACACCATTAATAATAAAAACGATAGTTAATACATGCGTAAGACCAGCTTAAGTATTTATAATGAGTACAAAACGCAAAAGTTTAAAAGACGTCAATATGACACTTACCACGTAGCCTCTTGATGCTTTTAATGTTACAGTTTTAGACGAGTGGATGTTGCTTTCCAAATATTTGCCCGCCCTTAGGTCATAGAACATTAGCAATCCTGGAATAATATAATCTATAAATATATTATCTATCGTTTGATTTTGACAGCTGTTGGAATAGATACATAATCAAGGCGCTAGTGTTTGAGAATAAGCGAAAAAATTATGTGTAATTGTATCAGAATTAAAGGGGGAAAAATTCCGCGCATACTTCAAAGCCGTAAATTCTATAAGGCATAGCAACATCAGTAGTTTCGTTTCTTTATGATTTACAGGCAAACGCTTGACCTCAATCACACCTGGTGGTGGCTGAGGCCGATAATGAACTGCGTTGTCCTAATGAATGCCTATTGACACTTCTATGAGCCAATTTACTTGTAATGTTATGTGGAATTCAATACACTTCCAATGTTATGAGAAGTTCAGTGCAATGCATCGTAAATAGGAAGGTCACGTGAATTGTATTTTGTTAGATTTTGAGAATCTTTGATTAAAATAAAGAAAAGATTTATATAAACAGTTTAATTTTAAACAGTAACACAATTCAAACAACAAACGCTAGAATGACAAGTGACTATTTACAACTGACAAATGACAACCATAGAGTTGCGTTCCATTCTACTCAACATATTTAAATACACATCAAATGAATAAATTAGAAGAGTCCCGATAAAACTGCCTTCTGATTCACTCGTCACCATATCCTTACTCCAAAATAATCATACTTGGCTTAAATTGTTACCTGAAAAATCGGTATGAAAATAGTGTTGGTATGCGTACCGAGACCGGTGCCGACGGTGAGCATGGTTCCTCTGAAGCTGGCGGAGCGGATCCCGCAGCCGTTGTAGCGGGAAGTGATTTTCCTCACCGACTGCAGCGTGCGGCAGTCGAGCAGCAGCGTGTAAGACTTGCACCCGATCGCGTACAATCCGCTCTCCTGGACAAACGACCTTTTTTTGTAACCCGGGGGAAAATCCTGCATAGGACGATCGGGGAAACTGTGAGGGCAGCGACCCCGGTGTCCCTCTGATTGCTCTACCTGGGACTGGGAAACCAAATTCATCCAGACGCCCGGGGAGTGAAATGCCTTGTTGAGGCTGCCTCTCTGACAGGGGTAGGAGTAAAGAGCCCACTCTTCCAAAATCTATCTCTAGACTCCCTCTAGTCTACTGCCCGGAAGACAAACAGCCTTTGTTAACATGTCTTTGTTAACGTCCGTCCAACAAATGCCTATTCACTCTTGTCTTAAAGGCTTCCGAGTCATATAAACGTATAACTGTTCACATGATGAATGTAGAAGTATGAAGAATGGGATCCGACACGGCATCTATTGGTTGTATGATAAATTGGGGCTGGTGGAATTAGAGAATGTAGCCCTTGAGAACACTCTACATTGTGTAACCAGTAAATCAACAGTAAAATGAAAAACCTATTGATAGTAGTAGTGATCATGCCGGCCTGCACAAATATCTCTTCACGCTTATTCGTTTAAAGGACCCAATATCAGAGGGCGGTGGAAAAACGCTTGCAGAAAGACTATTCCACAGCCCAATAATTCTGCTGCCGTAAGAGATAGAGAACTTAGCCCAACCATCTTTTTACATCAGCTCGTTTGAACCCAGTACATAAAAACCATAAATTAAAAAGGTAAATAATTTCTTACACTTTATAGCTGTGATGGCTTAGTGGACATGGACCGGTATTTATACGTGGAAAAGCGTAGGGTCGTAAGATTGAATCGTGGCACGAACTTCTGGGTTTTTCCAGATTAAGTATGGATTTACGGCTCCACATTATCACCGGTGAAGGAAAATATCGTAAGGAAACCCGCATGGAATCTAATAGAAATGTCTAGAAAACTGCACTCAGCTGCGGTACTGGTCACGTTGGGCACTCCATTTATCCGCAAAGAGGATATAGCCACTAATGTGTCTATGTTTCCCTCTTACGAGATATAGCGCAATGATATATTATTATAAAACTTCCTCGACTCAATTATGTATCTACATGTAATGTTTACATTAAGAGTGTAGCTGCACGTCTGCACGGCGCCACAATCGGAACAGAAAAACCCGAGTATGATGTCGCCAAGGCTTATATGCAGAGATGGGCAAAATGTTATCTGATTAATGATGAACGATTACAAAATGTAGTCATAATTTTATTGCTCTGTAATCATGATTAAATCCATTTAAAACATTAAGAAATGATAAATATGTATACAATCTGGGATTCTGTAGTGTTTAAAACATAAATGAGCAAAATGCAGTCATATTAATGGTAAAAAACGTAAAATGTAATCGTTAATCATTTTTATTAAACTGATTGATTACATTTTGCCCATCTATGCTTATATGCACTCTCGACTGTGGCAGTGCCGCTTTCTGATTGGCCAATCAGCTTAGGATAAGGATAAGAAAGAACCGTGCGCGTTCTATTTGTTAGGCTTAAGATGTAAATATAATTTGTAAGGATTTTAACTAATACATGTTTTCGGAATGTAACACGCTATTTATTTCGCTACGTGCTCCAGCCTCAACAAGAGCATTCCAATGAACTAAAACGCGATACTTCTTCTGTAAGTTACTGAAAAGTTTTGTACCCTGCTGATGCCACATGATGCTGTAGCATCAGATCCAGGTTATTGTAATATGAAAACTCTGGTCATAAAAAAAAAATCCACAGAAATACCTGTCTGCTGTTGGAAGGTTGACAAAGGAAGATGCGGAGCGAACTCACCTGTGTGGCGAGGCAGACCAGGTCCTGGCAGGAAGGCAGTTTCCTCGAGAAGGTCTGCTTGAAGGTCTCAGCGTTGAAGACGTGGATGTATCCATTGAGTGTTAAGGCGGCAATCTCACGCCAACGCGAATTAAACGTGAGGGCGCGAACTTTCTGACCTGAATAAGATCACAATAATTAAAGGTAAACATATAATAATTCATGCCCAACGTGACCAGTAGTCCAGCTGATCACGGTTCAAAATAAAGAGAAAATAGTATAAAAAAGGATGAGGATCCCTTCACAGTTGCCTTTTTCATGCCGGCCCAGACATACTATACTCGTAACTGAAGGCGTATATTAAAACCTGATCCCGAAACACGACAGACCGATGTGAGTAACTATGACGAATTTTCACTTGTGCACTACTTACTACTTTAGTCATGACCCAGTTTGAGCAATCACTCTACCACCTCAGGATCAGATGAAAAAGCCAAAACAACGTCATGACGAATGCTAAAGTAACCGTCATAGTGACTCGCTTCGTCCTGATGTGAACAGGCATCAGCTCGAGTTCAAATCTAGAAGCCTTCTGTAACGGTATAGCGATGGTGACTGTCTATGCGTACTCGCAGTAGCGTTCATTTCATATATGCATGGAAGCACTGCATGCCCTGACGATAAATAAGTCTTGACTAAATTCCTTATAGTTAAATAAAAAAGGAATCATTTATATTAAAATCTATTCTATATTCACGCCACCTATCTTTTCTATGAAAGCAATATAATATTTACTATCATAATATAATATTCATATTAATTACGCGAATTCTGCCTACCCTGTCCAAATGATGATGATGCTGATGTCCTAGTCGGGTTCGGACACGGCGACTGTTTCAACGCCGATTAACAAAATCGAGGTCCTGTTTTCGGAAACAGCCAATTGCGCAGGAGATATTTAAGTGCATAACTGGACGCGCTGCCAGAAAAGCACTCTCTCATCCGAGCTCCCTCAGGCCCGATGGAATGGAGAACCAGTACGATCGGGAGGGAGCGGGATGCAGGTTTGGTCGAGTTTTCCTTCTCTGAACATCTGGTTGAAATGCGGTGTTAAAGGGATACCTTAGTCGCCTTTTACGACACCTCAGCAAGAAGAGGGGGGTGCTATTCTATTCTGCCGGCAGCCACCACGGCTAAAACACGGCCTGTCCAAATACCCTATACACGTCACTGGATACTCGTCCCCTAAAGGTTGCTGCCGTTCATGGTCTACACTGCACATCCGATCAGGTGCAGGGTAATCACACTTTCGAAACAGTATTAAAAAACTGCTGCACATACCCGAGTGGCACTCCTTGATGACATGCGGTGATATGTAGTGGTGATGGGGGGTCGCGAGAGGATCCTGGGTAGGCGGTTCAGGGGCACGCCACAACGCCAGCTTTGAATCCCTGGACCCAGTCACCAGGAACTCGTCGTCCAGCCAGCACATGTCCAAGATCTGTAGAGTTAGACTGGATATTTATCAGCTGACTTTGATTACAATAAATAAGAGCTGGAAATTCGTTCGTCTTCGCTTTCCGTCAGGTGTGATCAAAGTCATGCATAAGGCTGTTTATAAAAAGACATCAAACTTGAAGGTGCATAATAGAAGAGTGCCCATGACTCATGGAGAACAAAATCAGAGATAATTATTTTATTTTAATAACAGTTTGGACTCGTCTTAAGTAATGAGCGATGTTTCTTTCATCTGATGTAAGTCATTATTATATTTGTGTGATTTCCTATTACTAACCATTCTTGAGAATAGCCATATTATAATATAAACCTCACGATATTGTTACGGAATAAGAATGAAGTATGTAGTTTATTGTCTAGTAGAACAAACGTTCTTAATGCCATCTTGCGGCAAGCAGCGTAACTACAGCCACTAGTGGTGCCATCTAGTGGAGAATGGAAAGCGATATCTATAAGTGTCGCTGCAGCATAACGTGAATTCTGGAATATACAAGATAGCTGGAGAATCCTCTATGGAATTTGTGGGACCTACCGCTCCGCTATAAATACGTGGCAGATTCAAACGCGTGACGTTAGTTATCTACGGAAAGCGAAATAAAGCGATCTAAATATGTATTTAATAAGTTATTTATAATATTATTATATAAGTGTTTGGTGCGATATAAATTGTTTTTTTAAATGATATTATAATAAAAAGGTTCATACATACCCAGTCCTTGTGCGCTTCCCCGACGCATATCGGGTCCAACGTTGGCAAGCTGTATACGGCCAGGGCGCACGAGTTTCGCGCAGCAGTTGCCAGTAACGACCTGTAAATAAACGTTAACATAGGTAGTTAATGCCTTCAATAAATAGGCTAAATGACTTGGAATGGGCCCATAGCCTCAAAAACATGTCAAGTATATTACCAGAGGAGTAATTTAGTTTTTATCATAGACAAACTTAGTTTTTGAGCATAGTGTAAGTAAAGTCAAAGTAGCGTCGATAATTTTGAGACAAGCTGTTGCAGCGCATTGTATGCCTCGGCATTAAGACACAGCCTGTTGCAATTCACGTACCTGGATGGGTTTATTTGTAAAGCGTGTATGCCGGTGTGATGCTCTGCCCCGGGCCACGAAGTCCTGGCCCTCAAGGTCGGGATGGCATCCAGCGCTCTCCGTCTTACGTCGTACACCATTAGCTTAAAAAAGACGTTAAAATTACAATGTGCAATTCGTTTTTGTGACACTAGTTGATAGTGAGCCACATAAGAATGCTATTGTAAAGAAAAGTATGAAGGTGCCCATTGAGTTCTGGCAAGCACGACCTGGAAGCCTGCTGGGTTGGAACTGCTAGAATTGCACGGACGTCTCTTTTTACACTGGCTCTACGACGCGTCTACACTGCACCTGATGGAAAGTACAGTGAAGTCCAAGATCGGCAATGATCGCCAAGGCACGAAAATTCATTAATATTCTCAATCCTTATGTTAGCCCATATACCACGACGTAAGGTCTCCAGGTATATGAGCAACTGGATACACATAAACTGATCCCGTATTGTGAGAGGCTGAAGCGAAATGACAGCCTCTATCCTTGTGTACTGTGATCATGACCCGGTGTGGACAATCAACCGACCACCTCAACACAGTCTAGATTTTTTTTGTTTATTAGGTTGGGGGAAATCCTCATAGACCATCAGGGCGGTAGTGAGGGGGTTGCTTCCCTGGTGCGACAAATATTGTTTACTCTTAGCTCTCGCCACGGCAGGCCTCCAATCTGGGAGGGGGTATGGCATGAAAGCGTCCTCACTTCCTCTCAAATGGGTACACAAACTCTACGCCCTACTCTGTTGGACGGCTGATACCCTAACGTAAGCCGCCCGGTACGATCCAGGATTTTACCCAAGTAAAATAAAAATACAGTGGAAGTTTAAAAAATATTTTAAATAATTTACCTTACCTTGTTACACTTAGTGCCAAACACCACCTGCCTGTCGGAGAGCCACTGGGAGCAGAACACCTTGTTCATGTTGCCCAGGTTTACTGGAGACTCGCGGAACATGTCATGCGTAAGCATGTGCCGTGTAGCATATGAAGGGTCTACTGAACGAGGCTGAAATAATTAAACAATTACTGTCTGAATCTATGGCTTCCATGATCTTCGGTTTCAGCCAAAATTTGACCTTCTATCAAACACTACATACATATCTAAAGTGTATACATGTAAGTGTGTGTGAAACATACTTGAATATCATTGTAGAATGTAAGGACATCGTCATCACAACTCAATTAGTCATTGCTACGACAGATGAAGAGTAGTTGTAGTTTTAGGTCAGTATGTATGAAACTAGTCTGTACAAAACACTTTATGTAAACGCGAATCATATCTGGCAAGGTTTTTTTAGTTTTGTTTTTACGTATAATTTCGTTAAGTAAAGGTTTTTGTTTAATACGTTTGTCGCCAGATCATCTGTATGTTAGTAAGGGGTGTGCTTCTCCTTAGGTCCTTCATCCATATACTGGAGACCCTATTCTTGTTGAAGTTAATAGGATTTAAAGTTGGATTTTTTTAAAGGAATTTAGTGGAATAAGCACTTATATGTAAATACAGGATATACAACAATTAATTACTAAAAACATTCACATTATACAATACCTTTTATTAATTTATATAGGATAACATAATAAATTATAATATGACGTATATTTTTCGTTAAAACGCTGTAAACATTAGAGGTGAAGAACAAAATTCGTGGTGATAAATCGAAGATAGTAATATCATAATATAATCATAATACTCAAGTTATATTGTTATATATATCACTTGTTTATATTACGGTGTAGCAAGAGTCTGATTTGGGCGCCATGAAAAACACAGACAAATCGCGCTAGCCGATGTACATGTTAAGATTGCTTAGCGACAAAGTTCTGAAGAATACTTTTCAAATGCCATTATAATCTAATAATGCCATAAGGTCTCACTTAGCCACAAATGACTAGTTCCTAATTACAAATCGTTATTTTATTTGGCCTAAAAGTTACATGACCTGACAGATGAACAAAGTGCCAAACACCCCAAATTGACTCAGAAACCTTGATTTACTCTGTCAATAACTATAAAATCTTTATTATACAGGCTCCACAAAGAAACTACAATGCTCTGATGGAAAGTACAGTGTAGTCCATGAACAGCAAAGGGATGAAAATCCTTGTTATTTATTGTCTCTATTAATTTATAATTAATATCCACCATTGAGTAGCTCACTAATTTTATAGTCTATCTTTGTCCTACCTCAATTCATTATCTATTCACCTAAATACCAAGATATGATAAGTTATCACATAAGATTAAATACCATTTTACCCTTTAAATTAGCTGACATTTAATTTATCCCATATTATGGAAGTGCTTGTAGGAAGTGTGGTTATTATAGACATTTAATATTGTGTAATTGAACTAGAAATCCTAGTTTATGTTAAGAGATGAGTTTGTTAATATATTAGGACAACAAAAAAAAAAGGTCTTTAGATAAAGGACTATAATTTATGAATTACAACCTAATCTTATCAATCATGATAGGAAGTCACACACCCATGGCATGTACTTATCGTGATTTGCAAAATATTTATGTAAATAATGTGGCTGTGGTAATTTAGCGGGTAAAGAATAGTATTCATACACAGATCTCTGGATTTTTTTAGACTTAGTGTGGATTAAGGCATCAAATGCTCACTAGTAAAGATAAACAATGTCAGGAAATCCACATGGCATATAATAGAAATGTCATTTGCACTAGTATTGTGAAAATTGCAATCTGTTGAGCGATTTGACGAATGTGTCATGTTCGTCACCACATATGAGCGCAAAGTGGATATAGCAACTAATGTATCTTTACTATTCCTGGTAATATTTTTCCCTTTCTCACATGCCAGAGACAACTAATTGGCTTGTGTATATGGAACTTGACAAGAAATATAAAAATGATGATAGCCACATGAGAAAGAAAAAGATAAGCAGTAGTTCTGCAAAACATGAATCATTTGCTATAATCAACCTAAAAGATGGACACTGGACATTTATGTCACTGATATAGAGAGAAAATATAATCTGTAAATAATCACCTCTGGTGCCTGTATTTCTCTAGACCTCACATAATCTACAAAGTTGTAAGATGTAGACAATATTTGATGCTGTTGAGTAGGTGTCTCCTCATCGCTGTCACTGTCAGAGTAACAGACAAAATCCTCTAGTTTTTCAGGTTTACGGTTCTGTTCTAACCTGAAAATCACAAATTTTAACTAAATTATACATCAAATGAGAAAGTATTTTTGATGTATGTTAAAAAATAAAACACTTTCATAAATGAAACCAATTTGAAAAAGCTACTTTACAAATGAGTAATGTGGTCTGTATTTTTACAAAATTTTATTATGGACTTTATTACAAATATAAATAAAATTAAAAATTGAAGATCACTTTTTTCACCAGAATTACAAAAATTTGATGTTTTATTTCTACTAAGCCTCGATATACGTTTAATTCTTATTGATTACATTATCAACATATATATTTTATGGTATTACAAAATAATATCATAAATTTTGCACATAATTCAGAATTATAAGCCACCTGTTTACTTCTAATATTAATAATTAGTAGCACCGTATAAAGAGGCGTAATTATAATGATTATTTACCTCAAAGCGCGAGCCTTTGCTCGTCTCTCTTTGATTCTGTTAGGTAAATAACAGGAAGGGTATCTGCCTTCAACCGCCCTACGGATGGTTTGCGCCATTTTTAGTATCGAAGCCTAGTGCTGCAACAAAATCTTTCAATAATAAACGATCACTTTCGTTTTGTTCGA
Organism: Automeris io; assembly: GCA_036320925.1. NCBI lineage: Eukaryota > Metazoa > Arthropoda > Insecta > Lepidoptera > Saturniidae > Automeris > Automeris io. The sequence continues at coordinate 9,275,239 of JAUDJH010000024.1, forward strand.
CTATACACAGGTCCGTAGCACTGCATTTTTCATCACAATGGGTCAGTCCTTATTTCAAGTTCGTTTTGTCGTCTCATTTATCAACTGCGATTGCATAACATTTTTATTGCAAAACTAATGTGTACACGAATACTAAAAATAGTTAATATTTTCTATTTTTCTTTATTTTGTAGAAAATACAAATCACAATCAATCACAATGCTGAATTGCTGACGGCTGGCTGGCTGACATTGATGTTACCAGTCAAATTAAATAAAAGCATAGACTATGTAGTAGTTTTGGCAGTATGGTACCATAGTTTCGTCTGTCTGAACAAAGTATACATACTCCAATATTTTGATTATTCATTACGAATAATTATTTAATATACATTAAATAATAATTTAACACTTTAAATAGATATGTCTGATATATTGACTGTATTTTTTTATTATTATAATAATTTTTCAACAACACGACTTAATAGTTTGTTTTTTATAACAACAATTTATTACACGAAATCGTGGAAGATGTTAATTGGACTATAAATACCATCCTGTCGGGCAGGGGGAATAATACGCTTACCGTATTGTATAAATATGTTTAAATGAGTACTTTTACAGAAATATTATCCCAGAACACATGCATGTATGGTTGAAAAACCTTTGCCTGATTACATTTACAGCCGGTTCGGTAAATAATGTATTAAAACGTTTGGGATAAGCTTAGGTGCAAGTCAAAAATATCGCTGAGAGAACTCAATAAGCGACTATTCTGTTGATTTTGTTCAGACCTAGAAATTATAGCCGCTTTTTTTAAACTATAACTTTTACAAATTCTGCTACATATAACATAATCTACTAAATGCGCTATACTAATAGATTTTAAAGTTTAACCTCAAATTGATAATTTATATCGAAATAGTTGCCAAAGCCGCATAGCGTCATGTCACCGACCTCAGGAAAACACTTTTAGTACCGCAGTAGGACAATATTTATTGCTACATCGCGTTACCTGCTAGCAATGCAATTACTTATTATTACATTTACATACATTTGTAACTATTTTTGCATTCTGTGTTAAGCTTTTATTCATACTATACGTTATTACCCTAACTTCAGCAACGAATTACATTTTTTTTTAATATCCAGTTGCGTTAATAATTATAATGTAGGCAATGAGAGAAACAATGTGTGCAAGTGAGTGACTGAGTTATTATATAAGTGAAACTTTTTTAGAATTGCTGTGATTTGAAACACGATGATTCGAAAATCTAAAAAGAGTGAAACGCATAAGTATAGACTAGGAATGCGAGAGAACGAGAAAGAATACATTATACGGTTTCTCTTCGGCCGAATGAGTACTTCCAAAACAAAATATTCATTTATTGTATATCCTTATTTCCTCAATTTCCTCTCAGGTGCCACTGTAGAATCTTTTTTTAGCGACATTAGAAGTTGCAATCAAATATACACAAGAACAGAGGCACATAAAAGAGTTAGTGGGTCACGAAAGTAAATTGTTAAAGGTTTGCAATACAAAATCAATCCCTAAAACTTGAGGACACGCGATTTCTTTTGTTAAGTATTTTAAACGTTCGTTTATCCATTAGAGGGCTGGTATTCCTAAACCAAGTCAGAAAACGACTTAGCATTTTGATACAACCTCTTTCTTGCATAAAGTCAACATGAAACTTAAAACGCAATTTATATGAAGGAACATTCATGAAAGACGATCGAGAATTTGTTTTTTTTTTTACAGATAATGCATATATTTGATTAAATTAAAGCGATATTTTTTTCAAATCATTCTATAATTCCATAGGATACCTGTTGTAATAATATCCCAATTACATAGTTCTTAATTTTATCGATAGATGGTACTAGTAGTTATAAATATCTGTTTAATTCAATTTGATTAAAGTATGACAATTTATGCATAGTTTTATTTAATGTATAATTGGAGATTAGATCTTACAGACGGAAGATATTGGTTTAATGGTTTTTTTTGTATATGTAGCTTCGGAGCTTGAAATTTTTAAGGCGGGGCAAAAAGTACCTACTGTCCTTTGCCATAACCTACATCTCTATAAATATAATTTATCGCATAAGAAGCTATATATTCACAAAAACAACCTCTGACCTTGTATAAGTTAAGGCGTGATAAAGATATCTTATGAGGTTTTTGAGTTAGCTTTTAAAACGTCCAAATAAAGGCCTGTATAAATTTTTAGCCAATTTTTTGTGAAGATGTTGGCCCGTTTTTAATTATATTGCCGCCCTTAGAATTTGGCGGCTGGGGCGTGGGCCCTGGCTAGACCCGAGCCTGCGTATCTGTGAACAACGTTAATTTAAATTCATAAATAATTCATTGTCATTCCTTGCATTGGAAAAGGCAAAAGTACATTTTTTATACAGACAAGATATTTTCGGACATGACTTATTCTGTTTTTGCTATATTTTATAAACCATACATTAAAAGGAAAACCCTATTCATAGTATACCTGCCTTAAAATCTTCATTACTCGACCCGTTTCAAATATTTTTGAGTATAAGACATATATTACCATGAAAAAAAAAATTGAGTCAACCACGATGTATTTTAATGCTAATTGTTTTTACTTAACACTAGTGATTCGCCATGAATTGAGACCTCGCAATACTTTTTTAATATTAAGATCACATAAGATCGAGATTTCCATAGTACTCGTAAATACCCAACTCCACTCTGGGTATATATTTTCAGAAAATCTTTACAATATATTACAAGCAATATTTTAAAAACCATTAGTTAATACAGAAAGTGTTTTTTTTTTACGTTTAGCTTCTTGTAGATGTTGATAGATTACTTTATTTATTTATAGGGCAACCAGTGGTCGTTACATTATATGAAAATATAACAATGATAACTTAGGCAACAAACATTTAAATTCACTAACCGGTGAAGACTACCGCAGCACGCATCAAAAGTAAAGAAAAAAGGAGAAGAAAACAAAATTTACATCAAAATGCAAAAAATTTACAGATTCGTAATAAAAGGAAATTAATGATTAATACGCGTACATAGATTTATATTTGAATATAAGTTTTTCCAAAGCAAATAGACGGAAAAGAAACTATCGCCTATAAGAAAAGGTCGAGTATCGGGCCTATATTGATGCAGTATAGGTCTCTTGATGGACCGGACCTAGTCAGCAGCATCGTCCACTTTTGGCTTCCATTTGGCTTGTCTCCAATGACGAGAAGTCTCGAGTTTAAAACCAATATTGGAAAAATATCTTAAGATTTCTTCGACACCGGAAAAACGGAATGGTTTCTACTTCTTAAATACTGGCTTAACAAAATCACTAAACCTGATGATACTACCTGATGAACTGTACAGTGCAGTTTAAAAACGGTGACGACCCCCAAGGGATGATAATCAATTTAGAGTCACCATTATCATGCCGATCCAAACAATACGACATAGTCAAGCGTAAGCAACGGGAGATATACAAAATGGTCCCGAAATGCGACAGGCCGAAGCGGATCACTGTGACGGTCTTTGCGCTGGTGTACTATGGTCACAATTCAGATCAGGCAATTACCCTATCACTTTTAACCGGATCGTTGATAGAATACGAATCCCCATTTTGTCATGGTAGGTGGTGGGTGAACACGGCTAAATAGCTCCTCAGTCTTCTCACCGTGGCACAGATTATAGAAGACAGTGGCTCCCATTTCAGTTAGAACTAAGAAGTTCTTAGACTCTTACCTTGGACATTGGATAGTGAAATGGTCTTCCAGCAAGCGTGATCTCTTCGTTCTATAATGTAGAAAGTCACATGACGTGTAGGCCGGCATGATCTTCTCAACTATAGTTAGGTGGTTGTTTCTCGATAATCGTACTCGATTTTTGGAATGCACTACATTTTCCATCAGGTACGGTGCAATTATGGTACAGAGTCGGAATAAAAAAAATATATCAAGGGACGAAAATCCATTGAAAGTCGCTGTCATGTGGGCTCACATGTACCACGACAGAAGGTGTCTTGGTATATTAACAATTAGAAGTACACAAGCTGGTCCTGAAAGGCGACAGGCCATAGCGAGTCACTATGACAGTATTTTCACTTGTTTACTGTAGCCACGATTCAGTCCGAGCAACAACCCTACCACCTTAAAATAACTATAATACTAAGAATATTCGATGATACTTTTGTTGAAGGAATATTATGTATAAATATAAAAAGGAAATTGTATAATATGTCTGTATGTTTGCAGAAGTTTATCTCGTTCTCTTATTTTAAAAGAAAAACAATTTTCTGGATGAGAATAAATTCATTCATTGTTTGTATATAAATTTTTTAAATTAATTTATAGGTGAATGCTTGACCTCAATCACACCTGATGGAAGGCGAAGATGAGTCCGATGATGAACCGCGTCCGCCTAACAAATGCCTATTCATTCTTCTCTTGAAGACTCCCAGGTTATAAGATCGTGGAAATATGGCCGCTGGAAGCGTATACTATATAAATTATACACAGTGCTGTTATTAATGTATTTCTGCTCACCCCGAAAGGGATTATATAGTGTGACGACGTATTATTAGAATTCAAAAATTAATGTTTTACGTCAGAAGCCACTGAATAATAACCGCAACAATTTTTTAAATTACCACCAAGTATCTATAATATAAAAATGAATCGCAAAATGTCTTGATAAGCGCGAAACTCGAGAACGGCTGAACCAATTTGGCTGATTTCTTTTTTGTTGTGTTTGTTGAAGTCTGGGGAAGGTTATTACGGAGAGAAAAATAAAAAAAAAATGTCTGAAAAAGTCTAGAAACACCACATTTCTATATTCTCATACAAAAAATTCGTAATAATATTTAAAAGTCAATTTGAACTTTAACACCATACCATAAAGTTTAAATGTTAGTGGACGGGTTCCGGGAAGGCAAAACAATTATTGAGTGACGTATAAATATTAATGTCAATATTTGTCAATTTTTATACATATAGCATTAAGGCCAGGTTCCTTCAAACAATTTTCAAAAAACAGCCGACAGGCCAATAGGTTTTCGAAGAATAAAATCAGATTTAGAGAAATAGGGCAGAACAAGGTCTGCCGGGACAGCTAGTTTTTAATAAAATTATCCAAATTATCTTGGGAAAAATCGGATGCGCTTTTATACTTCTCTGCGATCCACGCTACTGCGAGTTCTAATACCCTCGCAATTTCCAAATTAATCCAAGTGCCCTAATTTACTTAAATAAGAAGCTATTCGTTTTTATTTTCCGTACAAAGTAATTCCCTGGCATACATCCAGTTTGGTTCTGCGAATACCGTAGGGACTCGATAAAGCAGTTATTAAGTAAAGATCAACATTTGTACAGAATCGAATAATATTATTTGTTATGTGAATCGTCAACATCTAAATTTAATTTGTTCCAAACTCCAAATTACTCTAGGAATTTAGGCCATGATGCATGCATTATGCAGGATCTAGTGATTTCGATACATTGTGTAATGACATTTCGAAATAAAAAAAAGAATGTTTTTCGGGAGAATTATGGAATAGCTTTTTGTTTGTTTTTTACTTTTCATTTCTTTTATGTATTTTTATATAGTAGAGTTAGCGCTTTTTTCTGTTCCGTCACCGGAGGGATGCGTTCGCTCAGAGCGAGCGCGACATCCCCCGGTGACAATAGCCGGGCAGTAGGCTTGAGGGAGTCTGCTGCCCGGATGAGAGGGTGGCGGTGTGCAGTGTCCGGCGCATCGCCTGGGAGATAGGTATTTGAAGGGTGGGCTCTTTACCTCTACCCCTCCCAGAGAGGCAGCCTCGGCAAGGCATTTCGCTCTCCAGGCGTCTGGATGAATTTGGTTTCCCAGGCTCGGGTGGAGCGATTAGAGGGATGCCCCGGAGGTTTTTAGTCAGTAGGAGTCTGACACACCGGGGTTGCTGCTCTCACAGCGGCCCTGATGGTCCTATGCAGGATTTTCCCCCAAGAAATAAAAAAAGCGCTTTTTTCTGTTCAATTTTTATCGGTAGGACAAAATGCAATTATTTGGGAAAGGCCTTTCCAACTTCACCAGGCGAAAGGGGGAAACACTTAAGGTGCTCCAGGTAGCGAGTTAGCAGCATCATTTCACGATACCTATATCACCGGCAGCGTCAAAAAAACATATTTCAATCAACAGTCGCTAACCGGTAAGTATTTTACGGTCCGACGCAGTGCTACTCCGGGTAGCCTTGAGTTTTTTTCAGCATACTTTCTCAAGGTAGTCGCTTCCAAAACGCTAGAAGATCACTGTTAGGTTTACTGACTGGCCGCCAAAGTCGAGGTTCGTACCCACAGGGGTGCTCTGGTGTTGCCACGCAACCTATAACTCACTGGCTGAGCCTTTCCCAGCCAACAGCAAATTATGTAAAAAAAGTATGCCATTTTTTAATTCAAATTGGAAGGAGTTGGTATATTTCATTTGATATTTCAGCAACATGTTGAAAAGATCTATAGTGACGTCAAAAACCTTCGGTATCAAGTCATGATGCAATCGATCAGCAGGCGACCTTGCCCGGGTCAACGACCTCCACAAGTGGGTCGCGGGGTGCGTCGTGCCCCCCTATGGGTAGGGGGTGGGACTGTACACAAATTCCCTTACACTTTGTTAGTTACATCTTCTGTTGGCTTAATTAAATGTTACTTTGGGATTTACTGTTTGTGATCTCTAAACAATTCACACTGAATAAGTCATTAATCCACTGAGATTGACTTGAAATTACACGAAGATTCTACAACAAAACAAAGGTAATAAATGTTGCTATAGTCTACATAATTATAGTCATATAAAACTAAACATACTAACGAATCGGTTCCGTAGTTTACGTACTAGCTGTTCATACTAGAGATGGGCTAAGGGTGGTTATTTACACCACTCCACTCCCCGTAAACTTGAAAGCAGCGTAAAGACCAGTAAAAGGTCAGACGTCGCCATGTGCTGAGGAAGTTGGCAAGGCCGTTCTCGTGGCACCGGCAGACGGTAGGAGATACGATGAGGAATTCCCTGGCTTACCAAAAAGGGTACCAGCTGTGCTCGCGACTTAGCTCGCGTGGAAGTGGTGTATTTTTATTATCGTAATAATAATTATTTCAAGCTGAAATATTTGTATGATATATCGATAGATTCTTATAAATAACTTGTTACAATAACAATAAATATAGAGCTCAATTAGCACTAACCTACAATACTCGACAATAGATGTCGTTAGTTGTTTCTTAAAGTTCTTTAAAATAAAAGCAGAGGATACTTTTTTGGGATAAAAAGCAGCCTATAATTAAATCAGTATTCAATTTATAAGGATACGAGTTTGTGATGTTATCGCGCAAAAAACGTATCATTATATATATCGTCACGCTATATCCCTTTCCAGGTTGTCAGAGATACATTAGTCACTGTATCACTTTAGGCGTATATGTCGTGCTGAACGTGACCAGTAGCACAGCTAACCGCCTTTTTCGCAGCACTTGTACACATGCAATTTCTATTAGATTCTGTAAGAGTTTCCTAACGTTGTTTTTCATTCACCGGTGAGCTTGTGGTGTCTAAATGCGTACGTATTTGAAAAAACGCAAAGGGACGTACCGGGACACGAACCTGTAAACATTCGGGTTGCAGCACATGGAAACAGGCATAGATGAGGAAAATGTAGTCAGATTAATGAAAAACGATTACGATTCCATTTTAACTTTTTTCATCATTAATCATTGCTCTTCTATGTTTTAAACACTACGAAATCCTCAATTGCATACACATTTATGACTCTAATGTTTTGAAGAGATTTAATCGTGATTACAGAGCAACAAAACTAAAATTACGACTACATTTTGTAATCGTTAATCATTAATCAGATTATATTTTTCCATCTCTGTATACAGGTTCCTTATCCACTAGGTCATTACAGTTACCAAAAACAGTTGTTATAAATAGTCTTACATGTAAAATCTTGTGTGTTTTAGCATTATTGGGAATTCATTCCCTTGGGGTATAAAAAAGAGGGTAAGTATAAAATGGGACAGCGGTGGCTGAAATACCTAGGTAGAATGCAAAGAGATGTGTTCGGAGCAATTAATATCCATTACTGTCAGTTTGTGTTTTTTTCCTTGTCTGTCACTGCCTACTCTTGTTTCGTTCTTTTGTCTAGGGTTGACCTTTATCGCAGGAAGCTTTGTTATGGTTGTCAAATGAAAAATTAATTGTAAAAAGATTTTTGGCGGGTAGCATTTTACGCAAACCCTTGAGTTATTTCTAAATTGTAGATTTGTAAGAAATGTTTTGTTTTATTCACTTAATTTACAAATAAATAGTTCTAGATTTAATTTAAATCATTTTTTTTATTTTTAGCATGATTCGTGTTCGTTCCATCCAAGAGAATGTTGTGTTTTATAATACTCACTTTACTCATCCTGGGCCCGATACAGCTTGTCGATATAATACTATATATTAAAATAGGTAGAGCGTTGACTAAATATAATATTAATGAAAGGGGCTATTTGAAATGGCTTCGTACTCGGAATAATGGAGTTTAAGTGAAATTGCCTGTTCCCAGAGGCTTTTACAAATATTTGTACATAAACAACTCGTGCCCATTCGTAGTTTGTAGGTACTCCTTGAGAGAGCTTTCTGGAAATCCATTTTGTATTTCAGTTCAATTATTAGCTAGCCTACATTTAATAAATTCAGCTTACAAATTGTATACAGAAATGTAATTTATGTATTTATTGGAACTAAATATTTTATTTTATTTTTAAATAATTAAGGAGTAATATATATATATATATATATATATAAACAATAAAATATACATAAAGAACACAAGACAGCAAAGATTGCTTAAAAATATTAAACAAAATAAAAATCAAGTTAAGGGACATAATGATATTAATATATCCTCATGCTATATTCTTTCCGGGGTGAGCAGAGATAAATAAGTGGCTGTATCCACTGTGTGCATATAAGTCGTGCCCAACGTATCCAGTAGCGCAGCTGATCACCGTTCTCCCCGCACTTATATATTTCTATTAGATGCCACGCGGGCTTCCTCACAATGTTTTCTTCACCTGTTACCTCGTGGTGCCTTAATCAGTACGTAATCTAGAAAAACACAGAGGTACGTGCCGGGATTCGAATCTATTATCGAACTTGTTTACGAAGATGGCATTCTTTTTGGAAGTAGTAGGGCGTTTTCCTAAACAGGGTTGTGACCATAATACACAAATACAAAGACCGTCATAGCGACTCGTTTCGGCCTGTCGCGTTTCGGCATCGGCTTGCGTACGTCCAGCAGTTCTCTGGAATATATTGGAGTGCTTCGGAGATGTGGAATGTGGATGTGGGTGCCCGGTATCGTGTTCCTCCAGCGTTATGACATGGGATTCTTCATAAGGTCATTAACAGACGTCCTATTTGATCGGAAACGCAACAACTTCTTTCTTACTTCTTTATAACTTAGTATCAAGTGAGTCGTCAGCTTATTTACCGACGAAAATTAAAAACAAACGATGATATAATACCGTAATTATAATAAGAATTTTTAAAAGTCGGTTGGACTGCCTGATGGATATAAAATTGGAATTAATAGGCAGAAATCCTCTTAACTGAATAGGAATAGGCAATTAATTACTGTGAGTACTAGATCCATTAGTGTGATCAAAATTTGATGGATTACGTGAAAGTTTTTAGGAATATAAATAGTGCTTGTTGAATTTTTAACGATGTCCTTACTATGTAGAACATAATGGATAGTATTTTTTTGTATATACTAAAAATTAGAGATGCCACGAATATTCGGCAACTATTCGGTATTCGGCCTATTCGGCCACTTTTTTTGCCCAATACCAAATCATGTACAAAAGGCACGTTATATTACTCAAAATTATCTATTTATTTCCAAATTACAACACTTTAGTAATACTAATTGATCAGTGGTAAGTTTTGATGGATGAAAATAAGCTTTTCAGCATTTTTTGGTAGCAAACGATTACGCTTTTCATCGTAAATGTTACTAGCCTCAGAAAATAACTTCTCACTAAACACGCTACTTCCAGGAGAAGAAAGATAAACTTTAGCAAATTTCGAAAGGTTTGGGTATTGTTTTTCGTTTGTATTGGGTATTGTATTGTCTTTGCTGGCCGCGCCAACGCAACGAGGAAAACAGGTTGCAACTTGCCTTAATCCAGCTAACGCGCCCCCGACAAGCATGTATTCCATGCCGAATATTCGGCGCTTCGGCCGACAGCGTTGCCGAATATTCGGTATTCGGCCATTTCACTATTCGTGGCATCACTACTAAAAATAGTATCTTCAATATACTGAGGTCTCGTAAGGGCGTAAGAGCCGACTAAGGTATGTAGTATGCCACATTGCACTCAGATTGCTATCGCGGGCATCTTCTGCATATAGTGTACACCCGCCAACCCGCATTTTTTAATTAATTTATAGGCGAACGCTTGACCTCAATCACACCTGGTGGAAGGTGGAGATGAGTCCGATGATGAACCGCGTTCGCCCAACAAATGCCTATTCACTCTTCTTTTAAAGACTCCCAGGTCATAAGATCGCGGAAATATGGCCGCTGAAAGGGTATTCCACTCCTTAGCCGTTCGCATGATGAATGTAGAAGCGAATCCTTTGCTGCGGATAAAAGGAACATCCACCACATACGGATGGTATCTAGCACGATGTCTAATGGTTTTGTGGTGAAATGGGGCTGGTGGGGTTGCACATTGTGTGCTGGGTTAAATCTACAAACCATCTTTTTCTGACATGACAATATGCTGTTGGTGGGGAAAGTCCTTAACAAATAAACCGGGCTAAGAAGACGAGCAATTAATATGCTCAGCCGGCGAATTTACGGGTTGGGTGGCATCACAAGGGCACTTCTGCGGGTACAGACCTCGGCTTGGGCGGCCAGGTAGGAAATGAGACCTGAGGTGATCTACTAGCGTTTGGAAAGCGACTGACTTGAGAAGAAAGGCCGAAAGAAACCCAAGGCTGTGTCGGAATGAAACTGCGCCTCGGAGCGTAAACGCACCGGGTAGATCAAACCTCTTCCCATGTATTCCAAAGAGGGAAGGCTTTTGCCTTGCAGTGAGACGAAATTAGCTAAGAATGATGATAGCAAAGATATCTTATTCTCAATTTTAGATTTTGGAATAGCGCTTGATAAAAAATATTAAGTTAAGATTTATAGGCCTTATTACTTAGACTTACGCTAAGTTTTACTCAAACATTACTAATTGTATTACAATAATAATAATTTTTCGTGATGCTATATCCTTGGGGGTGAGCAGAGATACATTAGTGCCTGTATTCTCGTGACCCGCAGCGCAGCGGATCGCCGTTCTCACAGCACTAGTGATGATGATGTCCTAGCCGGTTTCGGCTATGACGACTGTTTCAACACCGGTTAAGAAATTCGAGGTCCAGTTTTCGGAAACAGTCAATTGCGCAGGAGATATTTAAGTGCATAGCTGGACGCGCAGCCAGAAAAGCACTCTCTCGTCCGAGCTCCCTCAGGCCCGATGGAAAGGAGAACCAATACGATCGGGAGGGAGCGGGATGCAGGTTTGGTCGAGTTTTCCTTCTCTGAACACTTGGTTGAATTGCGGTGTTAAAGAGATACCTTAGTCGCCTTTTATGACACCTCGGGAAGAAGAGGGGGGTGCTATTCTATTCTGCCGGCAGCCACCACGGCTACAGCACTAGTACTCATGACATTTCTATTAGACGCCGTGCGGGCTTCCTCACGATGTTTTCCTGTGAGCATGTCGTGTACTTAATCTGGAAAAACCCAGAGGTACGTGTCGGGGGATTCGAACCTACGAACATTTGCGTTGCCGCGAATGGAAATCGGTTCATTATGCGCTAGACCACGACAACTACTTACAACGATATTAATTTAATTAACACATGAAAGTTTATAAATAATTACAGTAATTAGTTTTTCAAATGTATTTGAGCCAGGTCCAGGGAGCTATTACGTTTCCAGGGCATAAGGTCAGAGTTCACGGCGATGTAGGGTTTCTGGTCTATATTTCAGGCAGTCCGGTGTGTGGGCCACAAATTTAGCGATAAAGAGCTATGTTAAGTATGTGAAAGAAGAAAAAACACAGAAAAGTGAAAATGTCATTTATGGCCTCGCTGCAAAATGTTTCGCAGGAAACGGAGCTCCGTGCTCAAAGTGCGCATATTAAACGTTCTGAGTCTTCAGGATTCAGAGCCAAAGTTTTGGGTCAAAACGATTTTCATTCGTTTTCAGAAGAGAGTAGTTTTCGGCGTTTTTTGTCCTTAACTATAGTTACCGATAGTAGCAAAAGGGTTAAAATAAAAAGTTCAACCGAAGCTTCGGCTGAGTTCTCGGCCTCGTTTTAACAAGTTCTGAGGTCAATTTAATCATTCTTTTTCTATTTATTTAAGGGATTTTTATGCCGAGGTATATGACAGCCCCATCGTAACATAAAAACCCTACTAAGATTTATTTGTGACGGAGAGCCATTGGCTTGAAAAATACTTTTGCTTTGGCGGAGTAAGATCTCGCTAATATTTCGCAGAACCTACCTAATTTCTAGACATTGTTTCTATTTATATCGACATAGACATTAGAGTAGAAAGTTGTAAAAAAAAGAAAAAGAAAGAAAGAAAAAGTTTTTTGAGGCAAAGGAAACAACACACAACAAACACATTTATATAAAAACAACAATGAAAGAATACATAACATCACATCATGTATCCTGTGTGCTGCTACCCATCTCAAAGAGCATTCGGCTCAGCGTGTGCTGGGAGACGCTGCACGCGCCATCCAGCGCAAACAACAAAACAAAACATTTAATTATTCAATTTTAACCAATACTGAACTGACTTTGCTCTTGTCTGATGTGTTTGCTTTTGCTATTAAAGCTGTGGTGGCCTAGTGGATAATAGACCGATATCCAAGCGCGGCAACGCGAACAGTCATAGGTTCGAATCCCGGCACGTACCTCTGAGTTGGTGATCAGCTGTTCTATTCCTCAAGAGAATACAGACACTAATGCATCTCTGCTCACCTCTAAGGCATTTAGAGTGATGATATATACTAATATTATGAACTGCCTTTTTTCTAAACCTTCGTCTTCGACATTGCCCAAAGATGCTGGCATTACCAATCAATTGATACTTATGAACCCTTGCTTATTACTTTTACTTAAATTTTACTAATTACTTATTAAAGAAACCTTATGTTGCAGATATATAACATTGTATATTTACTATACACTATTGTGGTACAGTGGTATGTTGCAGTTTTTCATCATTATGCATTTAAGGGATAAAATAAATTTTACATTCACTATGCAATCAGATTCTCTTTAATTGACGTTAAGTTAAATAACCTTTAGTTAAAATTTCTGCCTATTAGTACGGTTTACCACATGTGGTATTTTTGAGCGAAAGCGAAGCCTTTGGTCAAATACAAACACTAATAAAATCAGAAAAACAACATTCAGGACTCGAAATACATGCAAATGGGGGAGAAACCCGCTGAAATATGATTTCATGGCCCAACAAGATTGTTTGGCTCGATACAGACGCGTATCACGCGAGTTGCTAATAAGGCTGGACGACGAACGATTTAGGTTATAGGTTGTTCCTAGCTCACCTTTTAGGCTTACATAAATTCTTTTTGACCTTACCCAATGACTGTCCAGGCTTAGATTCATTCAATTGTGCTTGAAATAAGGAAAGGTCTCTCGAAACGCTGCTCATAACAGTTTTTTTTTATATTTCACGGTTTTGGATACAAGTCCTTTGGAGTCCACCGTTAGTGTTTTCAAATATTCAGTAGTCTCTAATTGAAGTAGAACCCCACGACCCAGGCGACATTCATTCTACACCACGCATCAGAAAAATCAACATTTCCTCCATCCATTAAAAAATTATAAAAAAAAAACATTTTAAAATAATGTACTTACTCGTAACTGTTCCTTCCATTTCGACGCTTGTCAGAATTTTTCGTTTTCGGTTAAAATTTCGGCACATTTTGTTCGAAGGCCGAAGCTTCGAGCAAACTTTATTAATAAGGAAATGCTTTTGTTGCGTCCGTGGGCGGAGCGCCCTTGACAGATATTATTTTTGTAAACAAGGATATCTTTACGACGCCGTAGTTAATTAGGCAATTAGTTTTGTAAATAATGACTGAAGGCTGAGGAAAAGATTCTCCCGGAACGTGACACAAAGCTGCGGGATAGAATTACGCGATCATCGCTTGGGGATGTCGTGAGACGGCCGGAGATTTCATTGTTTAGATACTACGACGAGAATAGAAGCGGCTTTGAGGTTAGATTACTCCGGCTCAACCCTACTACAAAACTTTCTTTTTATCCTGACTTGGTGTAGTGACAGCATCGGTCCTGATGGTAAGCATGGTGTAGTCCAAAAAACGCCTGCAACTATCAACAGTAAAGAAAGAATCGTTAGGCGCAGTGATAATGCCGGCCTGCACAAATATCTCTTCACATTTCTCATTCATTTTAGGGAGTCGAAGCTGCTCGCGTCCGTAGGTTTTACCTTAGTTTCCCTACACGTGACTCCTGGGTGCTGCTAAACGAGCAGCAGCGAGGTGGTAGGGCGTCGGTGCCCGTCTGGACCGCGACCACAGTACATGGGTGTAAAGCCCGTCACAGTGACCAGTTTCGGCTTGTCGCGTTTCGGGATCAGCTTGTGTATATCCAGTAGCTCATATACCTAGAGACCTTCAGTCGTGGTATATGTGGGCCGACATGACGATGTAGACTATCAACGGATTTTCATCCTTTGATAGTCGCTTTCGTTTTTGGACTACACTGTACTTACCATCTGGTACTCTGTAGTCACTATGTTGAGCCAGTGTAAAAAAAAAACACTTCGCTCGTCTTAGAATGTTTTAAATTTTTTGGGTTACTTATTAAAAGTCATTGAAAAGCCTTTTTTTTGGTAAACCGGGGGAATATCCTGCATAGAATTATTAGGACCTCTGCGAGAGCGTCGACCCCGGTGTGTCAGGCTCCTGCTAACTAAAAGCCCTCTGGTTGCCCCTTTTTGCTTCACCCGTACCCGGATAACAAAATTCATTCAGTCGCGGGCGAATACCCTTATTCAGGTTTCTTTTCGGAGAGGATGGGTGTAAAGAGTCCATATCTCCCAACCTTTCTTATGGGCGGCGCACCGGACACTGTGCACCGCCTCCCCCTTCTCCGGGCAGCAGACCCCCTCAAGTATTCTGCCCAGTTAAAAATCACAATTATATCAATCAGTGTTAAGCATAGTTTCAAAAATGCTCCCTATACTTGAGGCCGCTTTTAAACACTAATAATTCATTAATTGCCTACAAAATTGTGCTTCATTATAGTTTAAAAACGTTTTAAAATTTTAGCAGCCCTTACGAAAATGGGCGTTAATATGTCGCTTGCTTACCCTAAATTACATAAGGTTTTACTTAATGTAATTTTAAATTAGGAGTCATTTGGAAGTTTTATCGAATTAGGTTCATTTGTTTTAAACACGTTAATAATAAGAAATAACATTGATATATCATCGCGATATGTTCTTTACGGGGTGAGCAAGGGTACAGTAATGGTTGTATCTGCGTTTATACGTCGTGCCCAACGTGACCAATGGCGCAGTTGATCGCCGTTCTCATAGCACTAATACACATGACGTTTCTATTATGCCATGCGGGCTTCCTCACGATGAGTTTCCTTTAGCGGTGGTAAAATACTTTAACTGATCTTAAGCGCAAATGTAAGTTAATTCGCGCTTAAGACGTCGTACAGTTGAAATTATTTACTACCAGCAGTATTTCAAATGTGTGCAAAAAGTGAAAAATTAAAGAATGTTTTTTTTTAATGGTCAATGTCAAAGGCGAAAACTTTGTTTGGACTGTAATTGTGACTTAAAAAAGGTTAGTACATTGCATGTTATTGGTGTTTTTCTAAATATAGTGTTGATTTCAGAATCTCTCGAAATAAGGTTACATTGCCTTATTATTATTTGCCCTGAAAGCTATAAGACATGATAGCGTACTATCAAAACTGGCTTATCGCGCTTCATCAATGAGGCAAATAGAGTTGCAGGAGAAAGAATAATGTGTGTACAAACATAGGTATACGAGTATATAGAGTGGCCCCGAAGACCTTGCCGCCTCTACGTCGAGACTGGCTGGCGGGCATCTCGGCCAAGTCACTCCCCTATGTCGCAGTCACTGTGTAAACAAATGAATCAGGGGAAAAGGATACATTTATATTTAATTTTCACATTTTAGCGTTAACTGTTTGTTTAGATGATACCCTGCTACAAACGGGACTAGCGGCCGGCCCTGTCTAAAATTAAGAAAAAAAGGCGTCTAATAAAAGAAAAAAAAAAGACTAAATCTACTTAAGGTTGCCAAATGACGTTTAGCGGATCCGTCTCAGATGTGGCTGCAATACTCCATACACGACTTCACTTGTGCTTGACACTATATATTCACTTCATGTAAATATATCTAATAAAAAAATAATTATTTAATTTAAATTGTAGGTATTATTGTCTATTTTTTTTCTTTTTTCTTTTTGGCGTTTTGATTTTAATTTTTTGTTTTGATATTGTTAGTTAATGTTTTTGAGCCCTGCTGTGGCTGTCTTTTATTAGTATCTGTTGCAGACATTTAGCTTATGCGTGTGATCTCATTGTGAATGTAAAATGCAATGGAACTGTTGTTAGCCCATACATTATTAAATCTATACTAATATTATAAAGCTGAAGAGTTTGTTTGTTTGTTTGAACGCGCTAATCTCAGGAACTACTGGATCGAATTGAAAAATTCTTTTGTGTTAAATAGATCATTTATCGAGGAAGGCTTTAGGCTATATAACATCACGATGCAACTATTAGGAGCGAAGAAATAATGGAAAATGTGAAAAAATACGGGGAAAATTATTCATCCTTGGGGGCTTCCATTGTGTGCGCTGCGAAAACGGTTCAAGATACTAAAAATATATGTATTAATTATTTATATGGCAGAACAACGTTTGCCGGATCAGCTAGTAAATTATATGTACCCAACTTAGGAGTAACGTAGTTGCTTGCTGTTCTCAAAGCACTTACACATGACATTCTATCAGATACCTCGAGATGTTTTCCTTCATGGATGAGCTTATGGTGCCTAAATCGGTATTTAATCTGGAAAAAATCAGACGTATGTACTGGGATTCAAACCCACACCCACATGCGTAGTATCGCATTCCTAAAAACTTCATTAGTGTCAAATAACAGCTTAATTTTTATTTGGTCCTAACCATAGATGGGCAAAATGTAATCAGAATAATAAAAATGATTAACGATTACATTTTACGTTTTTTACAATTAATATGACTGCATTTTGCTCATTTATGTTTTAAACACTACAAAATCCCAGATTGTATACACATCGTTTCTTAATATTTCAAATGGATTTAATCATGATTACAGAGCAAGAAAATTAAAATTACGAGTTCGGGGTCTTTCACGAAAATCAGCGCTGCAGGCTTCCTATGCGGCTTTAGGCTGATGAAGGTCCCATTTTCGCCATGTTTATGTGTTTTGTATTTTCTTTTGTTTATGTGTGTTGTTTGTGTTGCTGCATTTAATTTTCTGGTTTTATGTTGGTTTGTGGCGAAATAAATACATTTTTACTTTCATTTTGTAATCATTCATCATTAATCAGATTACATTTTGCCCATCTCTGGTCTTAACGATATACTTCGTCTGTAGTCATTTTAAAGATTAAGAGCAATTTTTAGTTTTACCGTAGCTTGCGACACGGTGTACGCACAGAAAAGTATGTTTAAAAATTGTTTCGTCCAAATATTTAGTTGATAAAGTATTCTTTGCAATTTTTTCCACATTCGCGGCGCTTTATATGTTTTCATTTCCGTACAAGGTTTATATTAATTATTATGTGTTTTGTTTACACTGGGTCGATAAAGTGACTACAGTGTACCTGATAGGAAGTACAGTATAACCCTAGAACGACAGAGACTATTAAGGGATGAAATCCATTTACATTCGCCGTCGTCATGTCAGCTCATACATACCATGATAGGAGGTATCTAGAAATAAAAAAAAACAGATAATTATCATTAATCTTAGAAATAATACTCACATGTGAAGCAAAACAGTGAAGAGACCAGCAGGGCATCTAATAGAAATCAGCGACGTGGATAGGGTATTTGGACAGGGTAAAATAAATAGAAAATATAATAGCTTAATAGAAATAGCTTGAAAATAGAATAGATACGAATATAAAGGGTTCCTTTTTTAATTTAAATTAAAGGAATTTATTCCTGACTTATTTGTCGTAAGGGCATGCAATGCTTTTATGCATTTATGGAATGAACGCAAATGATAGAAATGTCATGTGTAAAAAGGCATTTGCCTTGAGCACAGCGATCAGCTGCGCTTCTGGTCACGTTTGGGGGCTACGTATAAGCGCGATGTGGATACTGCCACTAGTTTATCACTGCTCACCCCAAAAGAGGTATTATTATAATAATATTATTTTATTGTCTACACCCTAAACCACTGGGGTCAGAAATTTTAAATTTATGTTATAGTTGCTTTTAATAATATAGGCGTCGATTTCGGAATAATTTTCGCAAAATTTGTCCCCTACGTAGTTGAAATTAGGTGTTAAAATTTCTGTGAGATACTCACATATCGATGTCTCACTTTAAGACAATCAACTAGATATAAAAATCACACACACACCGTCACATGACCGTTTTTATTAATATCGACTTTTTTAAAGAATCGTTTATTTCACCCCAGTTCCTACAAAGTGACATTATAGAGCAAATTGCCCAGCTTAGGGCATTTATTCCGAACTTCCTAAATGACGTGCATTACTCGAATAACGACAGGTCTATCAAATACCGCCATTGGCCCATATGGCGCTATTCTCACGAATTTTCTCATTTACCAAATACCCTTATGCTAGTGACTTGGATTTAGTACATTTCTAAATCCAAACAGAGCATCTTTGATTGAGGTAAAGCCCCCTGCTTCGTAGTCTTTTACCTATTGCGCAATGGAGAGTGTTCTGAAGAGCAATATTATTTAATTCCACCAGCCCTATTTCATCATAAAACCTCTAGACACCAGATACGAATAGTATCTGGTGGACGTTCCTTATAGCCGTACGTAAAGATTCGCTTATAATTTCATTCAAATGCAAACGCATATCTGTAAAGAGATGTGTATATATTCTGTATATATAATATATTTATTAAAATAAAAATCGTTTTCGATTTTAATTACGAGAATGCCTCCAAGTATTACTTTTTGCTCATGGAACGCTTAGTTTAAGGAAGGTAAGTTATTTTAGACTAATTTTTAGTTCAATGTGTGTTAGTTTTAGATGTTTTTTGTGAAAAGTTCTGATTTTTTATCAATAAAATAAAGAAATAAAATTAATTTGCGTTAATTTCAGTGTATTTTTAAGTGTAGAAACATTAACTTTCTTCGGTTAATAAAACAAGGATGTTTATAAAATCGCTTTGAACTTACGGAACAAAGTGTGGACTGAAAGCGGCGGTTAAAAAGCGTAATTTTACAGTCTCATTATGTAAACAAGTGTTGAAATTTGAAGGACTTGTACGGTTTGCAGAGAAAGTAACTTTAAATTAAGTTTTTTTTCTAATTGTCATCTTTATCACGGCGAATGTTTTGAAGAGTTATTAAACCTTGTTCAACCCTCTCACATACTTAATAGAACAATACGCGCGCGTTTGAGGAGTCACATCTACACAGTAACTCACATCCCGGGTAAGAATAAAAAGGTCTCTAATTCTTACTTTTGCCGTGTCGTTAGGCTGTGGAATGGTCTTCAAGAGAGCGTGTTCCCACAGTCCTATGGTATAGGGTCCCTTAAGCGTAGTGTGAAGAGATATTAATGCAGGTCGGCATGATAACTGTGACTACCGATGGGTTTTTCTTGACCGTTGCTAGTTGTTGTTGTTTTTTGGATTGCACCACGTTTACCATTATCATCATTATAGAGTCAGTATAAAAAAAGTTAAATTGATAATGGTTACGCACTGGGATCGAATCCAATCCGACAAAATACAGATTTAGGAAACTACGCAACTCGGGACCAACAGTAACATGAAATCTATAATATAAAAATGAATCGCAAAATGTCTTGATAAGCGTGAAACTCGAGAACGGCTGAACCGATTTGGCTGATTTTTTTTTTGTTGTATTTGATGAAGTCTGAGGAAGGTTATTACGGAGAGAAAAAATTTAAAAATTCCCTGCAAAAGTTCAAAAATAACACTTTTCTATATTATCATACAAAAGATTTGTTATAAGTCAATTTGAACTTAAACACCATACCATAAAGTTTAAATGTTAGTGGACGGGTTCCGGGAAGGCAAAACAATTATTGAGTGACGTATAAATATTAATGTCAATATTTGTCAATTTTTATACATATAGCATTAAGGCCAGGTTCCTTCAAACAATTTTCAAAAAACAGCCTACAGGTGAAGCTATTAACATTAGAAAAAACAATGTGACTTTGTTTTAGAGAAATAGGGCAGAACAAGGTCTGCCGGGACAGCTAGTAAATAAATATATGAAAAGAACGTTCACTACATTTCAATTTGACGCTCTTCGCCGCTCTAGACACGATGGTCTATATCGGGGCTACTTGGTTTTGGCTACTTGGCTTTGGTTTCCAAGTGACAGTTGTCACTGATGTCAAAGTCAAAGAACTCAAATAACCTATACAAATAACGAACTTTCAAGGAAGCAACGGTAATTGTTTACTTTAATTAAAAACATTATAAAGGAGACAATAATAACTTCAATGGCTATTTCTTTGTTTACAGGTTAGATTGCGCTTAACTGTGTGTTAGAAATGAACTACGGGCTTTGTAATTGTATAAATAAGACTACCGGCTTGTATACAAAGAAACCCAACCCTTATTTTCAAAATATTTAAAATCACATTATATATTATAGAAATAATAAAAAAATTCTTCAAACTAATATGGACAAATATGGATCGATGAATGAGCACCTTAATTGCTGGCTCTCCTCGCTCGGTGTAGTTGTAAAAGCCTTTCCCGCTCATCAACGTATACTCCTGTCAAAAAAAAAGTTTGCATCTTTGTGGTTGACATTCCAGCTGCTCGCACGAAGCCATTGGCTTCCTTCTTACTGCGAACCGCCAAAGAGTGGAATTCACTTTCTGTGTCTATTTTTCTAACATGTTAAAACACGGGAATCTTTCAACGTCGAGTGAATCGGTAGTTGTTGGGTCAGCGTGCTCTATCATCGGCCTCATTATGATTTTCCAAGGGGTGAGATTGAGGTTAAGCGTAAGACTATATCTATCTATAATATAAAAATGAATCGCAAAATGTCTTGATAAGCGCGAAACTCGAGAACGTGTTTGATGAAGTCTGTGGAAGGTTATTACGGAGAGAAAAATTTAAAAAATAGTCTGAAAAAGTCTAAAAACAACATTTTTCTTTATTCTCATACAAAAAATTCGTAATAATATTTAAAAGTCAATTTGAACTTTAACACCATACCATAAAGTTTAAATGCCAGTGGACGGGTTCCGGGAAGGCAAAACAATCGAGTGACGTATAAATATTAATGTCAGCATTTGTCAATTTTTATACATATAGCATTAAGGCCAAATTCCTTCAAACAATTTTCAAAAAACAGCCGACAGGCCAATATGTTTTGGCAGAATAAAATCTGACGGGGAAGCTATTAACACTAAAAAAACAATGTGACTTTGTTTAAGAGAAATAGGGCAGAACAAGGTCTGCCGGGACAGCTAGTATATAATAAAAACATCTGAGGCAGGGGTTATCATAATAGTTACCTTTAGGGAAATACTAAATAAAGGTGACCTCATAGAAATAGAAATGTTCAGGTCGACCCTTATAATTTAAAGACAGATATTAATAATGTAAATTGCTACATCTGTCCACGGTACAGGCCCGGGGTCCCCTTGAGTGCTAAATTTCCCCACAGCTAAATGTTGTGGTCTAAGTCACAAGAGATCGAATTCAATTTTATTTTTAATATATTTTCTTTTCAATCACCTATTCATAACATACTATAATGTGGAAACTACATTCAACCGCGAATCGCAGCCAGTATTCACGCGTTTTTTTTTTTTGGGCAGGACAATTGGCGGTTGTGAGTGACCTTCACAACTAAACCGAGCGAGTATACACGCGTGGACACGCTGCAATAAATTTAATCTTCTATACTTGCGACTTTTCGCATTTATGTTGGCGTATTTGACTGAAATAGACGCGAAAGATACTGTTGCTGCTGCTCTGAGACTATAAGCATTATGTGTGTTAAAATGATACGTTTTAAGCCACAATTTAAGCAATAACTTTATCGAAGGCACTTTTAAAATGTTTATTTTCAAGTAAAAACAGCTAGAGCTTCCTAATAACTGGATGTCACATCTCTTGTAGCTTAGTATAATATTTCGTACGACGCGACAATCGGCAGGCAACAGTATTTATTTATTATATATTACCAACTTTAACTCAGAACTGCAAATGGGGTGCGACAATTGCGTCTACCGTTTGTCGCAACGTACGAAAACTTCACATTTAGGTAATGAGTTTAAGCTGTTAAAACACTATAAATATAACTTGTTAAGTCCACAATTCTCGGACAGCTATTGTAATAGTTTTTAATTTTAACGCTGAACACCTGTAGATTGGACCACACACCAGAGAGTGCTCTAGGCTCTAGGTAAAGCGCAAAAGGAAATACACCCAGATTAAAGGGTAGGGGTGATTCATTAGAATTTTTTTTATGAATTATAACTTTCGTCGTCCTTGGAGGCTTTTCTCTAAAATTATTTTTTATTAAACTAGGCGGAGCAATTTTATCAGGGTGAAATAATTTATAGTCTGTTTCTAAACATATTAGATACATTAATTAAAGGACATTAAAAAGGTCCCAAATTTTTTGGCAATGTCAAATGCGGGTTGGTGGGTGCTCACTATTTTTTTATTTTTTTTTATTCTGTCTCTACACAGTGACTGCACCATACCTGATGGTAAGCATGGTGCAGTCCAAAAAACGCTAACGACTATCAGCAGGTAAGAAAAACCCATCGGTAGTCGCAGCGACCATGCCGGCCTGCACAAATATATCTTCACGCTACGCTTAAAGGATCCCATATCATAGGATGGTGGGGACACGCTCGCCGGAAGACCATTCCACAGCCCAACGACACGACAAAAGAAGGAGTTAGAGAACTTCTTAGTCCTAGCCGGGATGTGAGAAACCGTGAAGCTGTGACTCCGCAAACCCGCGTGCGTTGTTCTATTCAGGAAGGGAGAGGGTGGAACAAGGTTAAACAGCTCCTCAGAACACTCGCCATGATACAGACGGTAGAAAACGCTCAGTGAAGCAACATCTCTACGCAAACGAAGCGGTTCAAGATGCTTAGTCACGTCAGGATCATTCACAATGCGGACAGCCGAAGCGAAGTTGCGGGAGTCGAAGCTGCTCGCGTCCGTAGGCTTTACCCTAGTTTCCCTACACGTGACTCCTGGGTGGTGCTAAGCGGGCAGCAGCGAGGTGGTAGGGCGTCGGTGCCCGTCTGGATCGCGACCACAGTACACAGTTGTAAAGCCCGTCATAGTGACCAGTTTCGGCTTGTCGCGTTTCGGGATCAGCTTGTGTATATCCAGTAGCTCATATACCTAGAGACCTTCAGTCGCGGTATATGTGGGCCGACATGACGATGTAGACTATCAATGGATTTTCATCCTTTGATAGTCGCTTTCGTTTTTGGACTACACTGTACTTACCATCAGGTACTCTGTAGTCACTGTGTCGAGCCAGTGTAAACAAAAAAAGCCCTATGCGCAAAGAAGTTGCCTGCAGCTGCGACCTGCGTGCAATGCAGCCTGCTGTACACTTTAGTCAGCTCTTACGATACCTCAATATGATGAAGAGGGAGGCGCTATTCTATTTTTTATATTTATCTTTTTTTTACACTGGCTCGACATAGTGACTACAGAGTACCTGATGGTAAGTACAGTGTAGTCCAAAAACGAAAGCGACTATCAAAGGATGAAAATCCATTGATAGTCTACATCGTCATGTCGGCCCACATATACCACGACTGAAGGTCTCTAAGTATATGAGCCACTGGATATACACAAGCTGATCCCGAAACGCGAAAAGCTGAAACTGGTCACTATGACGGGCTTTACACCCATATACTGTGGTCGCGATCCAGACGGGCACCGACGCCCTACCACCTCGCTGCTGCTCGTTTAGCACTACCCAGGAGTCACGTGTAGGGAAACTAGGGTAAAGCCTACGGACGCGAGCAGCTTCGACTCCCAAATTTCGATTCTGCCGGCGAATCCCACGGCAAAATTTTTTACTTATTTTATTTACTTTTATTAAATATATTCTATTATAACACTGATAATTTGAGAAGGGAGTAACACTATACTATTCGTGGCTTACGTATTTACGTGTTTAGATAAGTGTTCGCTTAGCGTGTTTCTATATTATTAGCAGAAAACAAACTGAGTCCACAAATAACTTGGTCGAAAATCAGCTGTGAAGGCAATAGCGAACCATTGCCGCAGTAGAATAAGGAACAGTATCGAAATTCTATAGAGTCCTGAGTGCATACTACTACTACGTTTGTTTTTCCAGCATCTACGACATGGGACTCTTTTAGCAACGAGTGAATAAGTATCTGCTGGTCGAGTGCTCTCCATTATCAACTTCATCATCTTTTCATCAGATGAAATTGATATCAAGCGAAAGCCTGTGTCTATTAATAAATAGCCTAAAACGTAAAATAAGTAATTTATGATTACTTTTAAACACGGTTCTAGAATCTTTTATTCGTTTGAGCAATTTATGTTTACTTTTTTGAGTGTGGTATGTCGTTTTACGTACTGGCCGAGTTTATATACTGTTTTTATCAACCTCGTGGTAATAGCAATCCACCGCGCCGCAATGCGACGCGCGATCAATAGCGACCGCGTCGTCTAGCACGGTCCCGACACGTCGATCCTTGCTGTTTCGTAACCTCCGCAAATCGGCCGGTTAATCTCCACGAACGACGTGGAATTCTAATTTTTGGATTAGCCTTCTTGGAGCCTTTTGCAAGATTACTGCATTGCGCATTATGGTAAACACTTCCTGACCCGGGAAACTATATCACGACCATAGATGGGCAAAATGTAATCAGATTAATAAAAATGATTAACGATTACATTTTAGGTTTTTTACATTAATATGACTGCATTTTGCTCATTTATGTTTTAAACACTACAAAATCCCAGATTGTATACACATTTATCATTTCTTAATATTTTAAATGGATTTAATCATGATTACAGAGTAAGAAAATTAAAATTACGATAACATTTTGTAATCGTTCATTATTAATCATATTACATTTTGCCCAGCTCTGATTACGACTGACAGTCAGTGAATGACGTGATAACTATTAACTAAATCTACTTACCCTCTCCTACTCCCCTTCTCTTTCTTTTTTCCTTCCCTCTCCCCTCATTATATCAAATTACCAAATAAGAAAAAAACATATATATCCCAAACATAAACAATTTAATTTCCCCGTGGTAAATCACACTCCTTATTTCAACCCTTTAACTTTTATTTCCCCAACGGAAGGTAGCTTTTCATCATCTCAAAGTTGTAATCTATTTCTATGCTAAAATTAATCAAAATCGGTTTCGCCGTTTTGGAATGAAAACGGGATAAACAAAAAACTTTGAACATACGAACAACACACTTTCGTATTTGATAATATAATCTGCCTTTCAGTTTTCTATAGACTATACCTTAGAGTTAGAGAGCATGCAGCTGAGTTGTACAATTTAATACCCCCTACCCTTTCCACCATGCATTGATTGCGAGCCGAGTGGGTTTGCACCCTTACGTGGTTGACACTCCAGCTCCACACACGAGGTGATTTGCCCCCTTTTTTTGCTAGGAACCGCCAAGAAGTTGTATTCGCTTTCTGCGTCTATGATTCTAATATCTTACGACAGGAATTTTCAAACGATACGTTAATTGGTATTTATTGGATGAGCGCGCTTCATCATCGACGTCACCATCACTTTCCATCAGGTGAGATTGAAGTCAAGAGTAAGCCTGTCTGTAATAAAAAAAAAAAGAACTGGGGGGCAAAATTACGATCATAGTAGTTTTATTCTCACCGCAAAACCCCTAATAATGGCCAGATCTTTTATTATACATTCATAACTTATTTTTATTTCTAAACTACTTATCAATAGGTTTTGAGAGGGTGGGACAAGCCGAGGACCGCGCGCAAGGTTCTAGGGGCGGCAGACCAGCTCGTCACCGAGCAAACCCACTGAATAATATATCTAAAAAATGGGTCAAACTTCCATAAATAGACTGAAAATTTTTACAAGCATAAATTTTGACGATTTAAAATTAACTCAAAAGTCTCATAAGACATCGATACCACGTTTTAATTAATGTAAGGTAAAATATTGCGTCCTATGCGATAAATTATATTTACATTTTTACAAAGATGTAAACGTATAAAATGGATTTAAGATTTTTATGGTGGCAGGACGATTGCCCAAACTGGGTGGTGATCACGGTCTACAATTACATAGACCGTCATAGTGACTCACTTTGGTCTGTCGCGTTTTAGGATCAGCTTATGTATATCCAGTAGCTCATATACTTAGAGACCATCAGTCGTGGTATATGTGGGCCGACACGACGACGGAGACTATCAACAGATTTTCATCCTTTGATAGTCGCTTTACTTTTTGGACTACACTGTACTTACCGTCAGTTGCACAGTACTCACTTTGTCGAACCAGTGTAAAACAAAAAATTAAAGCACGATCTATACACTTTGTTGGGACTTCCGTTCGAGACTGCGCTGGTCACTTAGAAACAAATTATAACAGGCAAAGTACACTTTGAAATACTTAGACATTCAGGGCTAAATGATGATGTCCTAGCCGGTTTCGGACACGGCGACTGTTTCAACACCGGTTAAGAAATTCGAGGTCCAGTTTTCGGAAACAGCCAATTGCGCAGGAGATATTTAAGTGCATAACTGGACGCGCAGACAGAAAAGCACTCTCTCGTCCGAGCTCCGTCGGGCCCGATGGAATGGAGAACCAGTACGATCGGGAGGGAGCGGGATGCAGGTTTGGTCGAGTTTTCCTTCTCTGAACACCTGGTTGAATTGCGGTGTTAAAGAGATACCTTAGTCGCCTTTTACGACACCTCAGCAAGAAGAGGGGTGCTATTCTATTCTGACGGCAGCCACCACGGCGGCGGCAGGGCTAAATAGAAAGCTTACTGTCACCAAGCTTGTCGTGTTTAGAAACTAACTTTCTATCTTCTTCTTCTCTTATTTTATCATTACTTTATCTTTGGAGACTGCCGACAGTAGTGTTTACCCCGCTATGAAAAATTAAAGAGAGGGGGGGGGGGCTGTGTTTTCATAGTATCTGTATCATTAAATTATTGAAATATATATTTTCTTATTAAGGAATTGATATAGACTTGTAATCGGATGTTAGATTAAAGTTAATCTTATTATTCATGTCAGAAAAATCAATTTATTAAGGTAGTACCAGGATGGATTAATTGCGAATTTGATTGGCTTCCGTTTTAGTTGAAAACGCTCGCGTTTTTTAGCTTGTCTTAAACAATGGTCTGCCTAATTTTAACTAACAAAAAACTGTTAAAATTTGTATTGGTTTTTAAACCTTTTAAGGCTTACAATGTTCTAAGAATTATAATCTAGACTCTAAGTCTGGGATTTATAAACGATACTTTGTTTGCTCTGATTTTACTCGAACATTACATATATTAGTCAATTAATGCGGTTGCGGTGGCCAAGTGGTTAAGAAACCGGAATCCATATGCGGCACGTACCTCTGGGTTTTGTAAAATTAAGTGCGGATTTAAATAAGACATGCGCACCGGTGTAGGTAAGCATTCTGAGGAAACCCGCACGGCATCTAATAGAAATGTCATGTGTACTAGTGCTGTGAGAACGGCGATCCGCTGCGCCA
This sequence comes from Automeris io, assembly GCA_036320925.1. Taxonomy (NCBI): domain Eukaryota; kingdom Metazoa; phylum Arthropoda; class Insecta; order Lepidoptera; family Saturniidae; genus Automeris; species Automeris io. The sequence goes on from JAUDJH010000024.1 coordinate 9,303,354, forward strand.
CTGGTCACGTTGGGCACGACTTATAAGTGCACTATCTCTGCTCACTCCGAAAGGGATATTGCGTGATATCTTTATTATTAAAGAAAAATCTTTATCAGCCTTTTTAGTTGAAGATAATAGATTCAAAATAAAAATAACGCTGAATATATAACCTATATAATAATAGTTATTCTTGCATATAATAAAGTTTTGACCATTTGTATGAAAGGTCTAGGAAAAGGTTATGATCTGACGTAGGTCTGGTTCACACTATAGTTCGCAGGAAGGCGAGCAAAAACTGTCAACTGAAATGATGTATGTAACATACGGCTTTAGACCTATCAACGGCACGAAACGGCGCAAAAAGTATTAAGCTGTGACATGATTATGGCCGCAAAATGTTTACAACCCCTACCATTGGTCAAACTATTCTCACAAAATTTTCACTATTTTCCCTATGTTTTTTATTATGTTACTTCAGTATGTTTGTGTATGTGAATAATAAGATTGTGTTATTAAGGTTAACCAATGCAAGTGTGACTGAATTCATAGATAGGAAATTCAACGAACTGGCTGTTTAGGCTCCTTCTCTGCGAGAGGTGTAAAGAGCCAACCTCTCTTCGGACCTCGATCTCATCTGGGCAATAGGCTCCCTCAAGTCTCTTACCAGGGTATTGTAACGGAGGCTGTCGCGCTCGTTGTGAATGTACGCATTTTTCGGCGATGGTGTCTTGGCCGCCGAATTTCTACTCACCTCGTATATTATTAAAAGCAAGTGTACATAATAATGGAATTATCATAAATTATAGTAATATCTCATCAATGGACTTGTTTAATAAAATAGCATTTAATTATTAAATGTTAAATTTATTCCGTATCGTTGATACAGTCAATAATATAAAAAATCCGCGTGGTCTGGTGTAGATCTCTTAATTAAATAAAAAAACATTGATGACTCGATTTATTTGATTTTTTTATACAAACTTGACAAAGTAACTACAGTGCACCCGATGGTAAGTATAATGTAGTTCATAAACGACAGCGACTATCAACGGGTAAAAATCAAGTCTCGGTCGTTATGTCGGCCCAAATATATCACAAATGAATGTCTCTAGGTATATACTTATATGAGTTGCTAGACGTATACAAGTCGATCCCGAAACGCGCCAGACCATCGCGAGTCACCATGACGGTCTTTACGTTTGTGTGCTGTGGTCACGACTAAGCTCAGGCAATAACCCTACTACTTCATAAAAAAGTATTACACTTGCCTTATTTGTCACACTTGCATTGGTTGACTTTATATGATTTCGTGTATCGTTGAATACAGGTTTCTACGATAGTAATCATAATGTGTTAACTAGTTGTGAAGGAGGCCTCTACCACTTATGGGAGGCATGTCAATAAAAAGGCAGTTAAAACTTGAATTATTTTTATTATTTATTTGGTGCGCGTTTTATGTAATTCGCGGGACCTAGACATTGCAGTGTATTTCACTCTATAGTATATCGAACTTTAAATAACCTTACAAGTGCATTGACTCTTATAATTATATTGGCAGTGAGTTGGGATCGAGTTTGAGAAGTACGGTAGGAGCGTGTAGACAGTTTTGGGTCAGGCGTTAGTGAGCCGGCGAGGCGGCTGTATATTGTCGCGATTGGCCGAGTACGTTGACTTGTGATCGATTAGCGAATTCAATATGATAGTTAAAAACTGGGACAGTTTGTTTTACCACTTTTAGCCGTGTGATATATGTAATTTATGTATAGAATTGCACATGCGAGCGATGTTTTATGGTATATAGAAGGATAACGTATAAAACACTCGGTTAAAACTGAGGCAACATATATTCTATGTTTTCATAAGGTTAATGATGCTGATTTGATTTTATCATGTTTATTTATTTATGGGCTATCAACATTATCAATATATATTCTACAAATATAATAATTTGCAGTAGTTATATATTGACAACAAATATTAATAACAGATAACCACAGTATTTCTCGAAAGAATTGACTAGTAATATTAAAAAATCAAACAAATTCATTAAACTTTAAATGCATATTGTTGCCAATTGTCTACATTTATTTTCACGTAAATTTATCAAAAAACTTGAATGTCTCCGTTTTCGAACGCAAGTTAATCATGAATTTAAGGGTTAAGCATAATTTAAAAATACTATTGGTCATAACTTTACAAACACAGCACATAAACAAGAACAATGTCAAACTTGACACACCTGCTGACTAATTTTCTTCTTCTAGGCCGGCGGCGTGTCTGAATATTTATTTATTACTAGCTGATCCGGCAGACGTTGTTTTGCTATATAAGGTTTTGTAATATCTTCTAAGATGTACATTGAAATTAAGTGATGTCAAAGACAATTTTGTTCACAATTAAATACTCTTAATCAACAACACATTTATTTGGATAAAGATTAATATTATTACGTTGATACAACTCTTAACAAATAATGCATTAATTTCGACCAAATTTGTTTACCATAAAAACGGTTCTAGTGACCTAATCTTAAAAGATAGACATATACTGTCGGGGACATTTTTTTAGATTATTTCAAGAGGAATAATTCTTTTTTACATATATTTTTAGTATCTTGAACCGTTTTTGCAGCGCACGCAATGGATGTCCTCAAGGATGAATAATTTTCCTCGTTTTTTTTACATTTTCCATTATTTCTTCGCTCCTAATAATTGCATCGTGATGTTATATAGCCTAAAGCCTTCTTTGATAAATGGTCTATTCAACTCAAAAAGAATTTTTCATTCAAAAATTCGAACCAGTAGTTCCTGAGATTAGCGCGTTCAAACAAACAAACTCTTCAGCTTTATAATATTAGTATACATATATTCTTGTCCCTGACCACAAAATTGTATAGACGCGAAAGTCTTGGTATCAGAGAAAAATGACCAAAGTTGGTCTTATAACGTTTGATAGCAAATATGAGAGCAAGCACGTATTAGTAGAGTAGCAAGTCTTGTTTCTTCAATCTTGTAGCATTCTTTGGCGTAAGTATAACACAAAAACTGCATAATACACATTGGGAACTGTTAGATCCTGATACAGAAGGGACCAGTCGGGGCCTGTGCCCTGGACGCCGGATTCTAAGGGCGACAGTCGAGTGCATCACTCATTTCCGCTGAATAATGTATCTGAAAAAATGGGATAATCTCTTTGTAAAAAATTGCCATTGATTTTTAAACTAATTTTACAAGGATAAAAACTGCGACTTAAATTTCGGTCGAAGATTGTGGCAATAGCTAAGTAATCAACTTTGGCCCTGAATACGGCCAATCCATAATCATATGATTATGATATCTGATTATCTATAATCGGATAATTATTAAAAATCACAACCAGATAAATCAGTTTTACATTAATGATTGCTAGAAACCTAAGGCGTTAACTAAAATTTCGACCTATTTGAATGTTTTTTTAAGTTTCGTGTTTTTTTTGTATTTGCTATCTGTTATTTTTTTGTTCCTTTCTTTAATTATCTTAATAAGATGTCACACGACCGGGACCCTTCGCCACCAGCGCCATAGCTTTCATCTGTGCCATTAAGCTGCCGAAGCCAATTTCGCCATGTTTTTATCTTTTTAACTTTCTTCTTTTCTATTTGTTGTTTTTGTATTTCTTATTACGGTGAAATAATTATAGACATTCTTTTAAAATCATTTATTCACTTAAATAATTCACTCAGATAGAGTTTTAAATAAAAATATTTCTCCGCAACACTGATAAGAATTTATTCTCTCCGGACTGATATCCAAGCTTTATACGCGACCAGTTTTTTTCTGTGTCGTTCAGCATTCGTTAGTTCATTGTTGATTTGTCGTTGTTGTGGGTCTTCTGGACGTGTTGTGATTGTTTTTAAGGTTGGTGTTGGGTCTGGACAGAGACAAGATGCCCGGATACCAAGCTGCTGCGAGGAGTTGGTGATTTTTCTGAAGCGTGGAATGGTATGTGCGTCGCTTGGATCATGGTTTTGAAGTTGATCATAGACTAATGAATATTAGGAATTGCTACTGTTCAAATGTCTCTCCTATACTTTCAATCTCTCTCACACTCCCTTTTAACCCTGGCTCGACAAAATTACTACAGTGGACCTGACGGTAAATATAGTTTAATTCAAAAACGACAGTCATCGTCACAGGTTGAAAATACATTGACATTCTCCGTCGTCATGACGTCTCACATATACCATGACTGAAAGTCTCTAGGTATATGAGCTACTGGATATACACAAGCTGATTCCGAAACGCGACAAGCCGAAACTGGTCCCTATGATGGTCTTATACACTTATGTAATGTGCTTACGATTTTGTTTAGCTTATCGCCTTACCAACGAAACTAGTCTTACAGTGTTCCTTATCATTCTAATACCATTCACATCATATGTTTCGTTCTACTTACAATCCTATTTTTTTTTTTTACACTGGCTCGACATAGTGACTACAGAGTACCTGATGGTAAGTACAGTGTAGTCTAAAAACGAAAGCGACTATCAAAGGATGAAAATCCATTGATAGTCTCCGTCGTCATAGCGGCCCACATATACCACGATTGAAGGTCTCTAGGTATATGAGCTACTGGATATACACAAGCTGATCCCGAAACGCGACAAGCCGAAACTGGTCACTATGACGGGCTTTACACCCATGTACTGTGGTCGCGATGCAGACGGGCACCGACGCCCTACCACCTCGCTGCTGCTCGTCTAGCACCACCCAGGAGTCACGTGTAGGGAAACTAGGGTAAAGCCTACGGACGCGAGCAGCTTCGACTCCCAAATATAAATATATTTCATTTCTTTTTCATTTGTTACCGAAGCTGAGCTGAACGAAACCGAAACATTTTATAGGACATAACAAACATTATAGGACATATTGCTCAAATTAATGCGAAAATAAGTGTCAATAATTCTGAAGATCATGTTTGTGAGCGGTTATCCCAGCGACGTACATCATAATTAAGAGCGTGGACGCGTCGCCTGCCGTTCAGACTTGCAAACAAGCCCATTGAATACTTTATTGCCACTCGGGGAAATGACATAATAGGACGCTTTTTTATGTTATTAGCTTTTTACTCTTTGTACTGTTTCGTACAAAAAGTGTAGATTCATTCTACGATACCAGCGCCGACGAAGGATAGTCTTTTGTTTGGTAACCCTGGGAAAAATTCTACATATGATCATCAGGGGCCTATGAAGGCAGACTCCGGTGTGTCTGACTCCTGCTGACTCAAACCCTCCGAGGTGTCCATCAAATCTATCTACCTGAGCCTGGGAATTCTTATGCTTTCAGTTGCTCGAAGAGCGTACATCCTGTTCAGGCTCCATTTCTGTGAGAGTTATGTGTAAAGAGACCGTCCTCGGATCTCTATTTCAGGCGGCGCGCCAAGCACTGCGCACCTACTCCTTCTTAGCCAGGCAGAAGACTACCTCAAGTCTACTGTCCAAACGAAAGATAGTTCTGTTAATAATCGCTAACCGTGACGCAGTTTCACTCCAACGTAGCCTTGTGTGTCTTTCGAAACTTCTTCTCAACCTTACAAAACGCTAGGAGATCAGCGTTAGACTCTTTCCCTGGCAGGCCGCCCAAATTCCGGTTCGTACCCACTGAGCTACCCTTGCGTTGCCACCTAACCCATAACTTGCTGGCTGAAATCCTTAAGCGTTCACCCCTCACGCCCGGTGAAGTTATAAAGATCTTCTTTGGCCAACAGCATAATTTTCTATCGTAAAAAAAAGGAATAAAAGGGTATAGAATTCATTCGCATTCACCGTCGTCACGCCAGCCTGCATTGTATCACGAGTTTTAGGAGTCTTCCTAGACATAGGTTAAGCCTTGGCCGTTTGTAGGATAGGGTCTAAACTGTCTATTTTATGAATTATAGACGGACGCTTGACCTCAGCCACACCTGGCGGAAGGTGAAGAGTCCCATGATGAGCGCGTTCGCCCAACAAATACCTATTAACACTTCTATTAAAACCTTCGAAGTCATAAGAACGTGCAAATACGATCACTGGAAGCCTTTTCCTCTCCGTAGTAGTTCCCATGATGAATGCAAAAGCGAATCTCTTCCTGCAGATATAAAAGATGTCCACCACATACGGCGTCTGTGGTTTTATGGGGAAATGTGGCTGGTGGAATTAGAGAATCTAGCTCTTGAAAATACTCTCCACTGTTTGACAGGTAAAAGACTGCGAGGCAGGCGACTTTACGTCTTCTACCAACTCTTGCTATACTCTTAAAATAACGCATTTGGAAACGAAAGCCATTTTAATGTGAAAATACTGTTACAATCACCTTGAATTGTAATTTACACACATGTGCATCAGTAAACAAACAAGATAACGTGCGATAATCTATCTAATGTATTGTGCATGACGCAACGCCTTGGACTCGCTGAAAAATGTACAAATGACACTTTTTTTACACTGACTGGACAGAGTGACTACAGAGCACCTGACAGTAAGTACAGTGTAATCCAAGAATTATTGCAACTATTATAATACTGCAATCCATTGACAGACTCCGTCATGTTAGTCCAGATACACCACGGGGCTGCGGCGAATTGATTACAGGACCCGCAGTCCCCACTAATTCGCAGGAGTAGTCACCTTGGGGTTTTTAGCTGGTAAAAGTACGGCACAGCCCGGCTGCTATCCTCTTTGTAACCGGGACGGTTCTATGAGGATTTTTCCCAAGTAAAAAAAAACATACATCACGACACGTGAAACTAATCCGGGAATGCGACAGGAAGAAACGAGGAACTATGAAGGACATTTGTGGTTTCTACTCTTTGTATCATGACGAGTGTTTTTTTTTATCCTGACTTAAAATAGGGACCACACCACGCCTGATGGTAAGCATTGTGTAGGCCAAAAAACGATTAGTACTATCGACAAATAGTACAGAAAAATAATCGATAGTCGCAGTGACCATGCCGGCCTGCAGAAATGTCTCTTCACGCTTCGTTTAAAGGACCCAATATCATAGGACGGTGGGAGTAGACTCGCCGCAAGATGAGATAGATAACTTCTTAGTTCTAGCCGGAATGTTCTGAAGGGTTGTTTAACCTTGTTCCACCCTCTCCCTCCCTGAATAGAACCACGCGCGCAGGTTTGCGGTTTCACAGCTTCACGGTTTCTCACATCCCGGCCAGGACTAAGAAGTTCTCTAACTCCTTTTGCCGTGTCGTTGGGCTGTGGAATGGTCTTCCGGCGAGCGTGTTGCCACCTTCCTATGATATGGGATCCTTCAAGCGTAGCGTGAAGAGATATTTCTGCAGGCCGGCATGATCGCTGTGACTACCGATGAGTTTTTTTTACCTTTCGACAGTCTTTGCCGTTTTTTGGACTGCACCATGCTTACCATCAGGTTTAGTGTAGTCACTGTGCCGTGTCAGTGTAAAAAAGAATATGGGCTACTGTATAGCCATGACTCTGTAAATCTGCGCGTGTGGATTGTAAAGGGAGAGGGTGGAACAAGATGAAATAGCTCTTCAAAACACAGATGATAGAAAACGCTTAATGAGGCAATATCTCTACGCAACTGGCAGCTTAATGCTTAGTCACGTCAGGATCATTTGCAATGCGGACATCCCTTCGCTGCATCCTAAGTCATGAAGTAAGTACTGGGCAGAACCATCCCAGAGATGCAAGGAATATTCCATAAAGGACCTGATCTTGGCATTATACAATAAGTTCCCTCTGACACTCAGTTCAGGATACCTATTCTACATAATGTTGTGAAGGTATCAGACCCTTATCATTCAGACAAACTTCTTACGTGACTGATGGCAAAGTGGTTTTGCTAATAAGAAGCTGCATAGAGCAACCATACTCTATCTTTGTTTATTAAAAAAAGGCTTGTACTTGACCTCAATCTCACCTGGTGGAAAGTGATGAGGAGGACTATAATGAAGAGCCCAACAAATACCGATTCATTCGCGAGGACGTAATTTTAATTATTTGCATCAAAACATCAAGTTAGTCATTCGAACAGCACGCACTATAACTATTTATATTCCGTTCATAGTAAAAACTACAAACACATTATGATTTCGTGATTTGTTTAAAAATATTACTGATAAGTAAATACGTAATAGTCGTATTGAAATATTTTTTTTATTTTATTTTGTTCTTAAGTATTGTATGTATTAATAGAAAGGGAATCAAAGAGTTAAGCGGCGTCTATACCGAAAAAAATTAAAAAATCGATATCTTTTTAAAGCAATATTTGAGTTACACATTCCTTGATTTGTAGCATTGAATTGTAAGGTGTGTATGCCTCTTTACTAAATATTAAAAAGTAATTAGCTTCTTAGAGACATTTTTTTATATATCTAAATGCAATATTGTAAATCTAGGATCAATATTAGAGAAAAATTGTGTAAATAAATAGATAATCATACATTTATAATAATAGTATTAATTGTAACTGAGAAAATAAAATTAAGGCCAAGGAACAAAGAAATAAAGGAAAGAAATAAACATAATAAGTGGCAAAGGGCAATAACCATTTATTTTCGTAAGATCACTATTCTCCGTATTTAGGAACACGGATGAAAGATATTCAATGACTTGAGATAGATTACATATTAACTGTAGAGGAAGAAATAAAATTAAGTATAAAAAACAAAGAAATAGGTAAAAGAAACAAAATTAATCAGATGGTATAATTAGTTTTGTAAATAAATAATTCAACTACGCATTAGAAACGCAAATGTTTACCGAGATAGATAATTAACTGTAAAGGAAAATATAAAATTAAATAAAGAAAAAGAAGTAAAAGGAATAAAAATAGTTTAAGAGTGTTAAAGGGCAATACATATTAAGGGCAATATTCGTGGGCGTAAGATTGCAATTCTCCATACTTAGAAATACGAAGAATTCAGCTTTTCTATCGCTAGAGCAATTATAAATTGTAAATATACATTTATTTGCTGGAATTTTAGGAGTTGGATGGAGTTTAAGCTTAGTTAAAAATAGTCGTATTACATGCTACTACTTTGGATGAGCTATAGTGAAATACACCTTTATTGAAGATCAATACAAAAGTAATGTCAAATGTAGAAATCGAATGAAACGGTTTTTTACTAGAATTTGTGATAAACAAGGCAGTAAATGCCTGAAAGTAAAGCATGATACGTGAAGTAATCGAAATTATTACAATATCGATTGTAAACCTTAACAGCTGAGGTTATTTTGCCGGCGTGTTTCGACGCAATGCAGATCACGTGTGCGCCGGGATACTCGAGCTTTCTGTATACGCCCTTACTTATCTTCACCTCTCTCGCGCTAACGATGTCAGGGGTGAGAGCGAGAGGGATGGAACAAGGGGTTGGTAATGCTACCGCGGCGACTGCGTGTCGCGTAGGAGAGCGGTCGATGCGAGAAATGCGCGCGCCTCAACACCTAGCCGTGGACCGTAAGCCATTCCGAGCGGAGTATTCGTGCAGAGCAGTTGTGCACAACGCTCGAACTGGCCGAACCGTCGGCAGTCGCGCCGGCGCCGCCGTCGGCGATGGACCACGACGACGATAGGTCCCTGTCCCTAGGGACGGAGGTTTCCACCTCCGTTCCGCCGCCAAGCCCTCTCACGGGCTGTTACCTCCTTGCCGTGATCGGCGAGCCCCACACACAGGAACACAAGGAGATTATCCTACAGCGACTCTTCAAAGGTAAGGCTACACCACCGTTGTCATTTTTGTGGGATTTATGCGGATTTTTGCTGTTTAGTATGGATAATTTTTTGTTCGGATTTGAATACACTAATTGGTTGATCCAATTCAAAGAGTCAGTAAGTACAAAACTTTGTATTTTTTGTTTGTAATAATTATTATAAAAGAAACTATGAATTAAATTATTTTTTGTTAACTTAGTGATTTCTTGAATCCGGGAAATTAAATAACCCGCCTCTTTTTAGGTTTTTTTTGATAACACCTAATTAATCTTGCATAGACTTTTAGTCCGTTTGTGGACGTAATTTGGAAAAACTTCTTTGCTTAGCAGTGACTTAAAAATTTAATTTGTTTGAAGAAATAAATCAATTATTAGATGATTTCAGTATGATAGAATAGACGCTATATGAACTTATTTTATCTGAATTCTCAATTAAAGTGCGAAGTACGGAGCTTGTAAGCTCCTGAATAGATTTTTTTTACAAATTATCGCAACAATGGCTGTATAGATTATTTCCTTGGTCCGGATGGCAATGACAGCTGTCAAAATGCCGGTCCGCAGTTCGGTGCGATGCACTTTCACCGTCGACTGTTGAAAAACGGTTCACGGCGTCCGAGGAAGTGCTTCTTTATAAATATAGATCTTTATGCACATAAATTTCGGTCTATTTTTAGTTATATCGTAATCCGTGGCACTGAATTTGGTTTTCGTTACGCCGCGCTTGGAAAAGTTATCTTTTTATTGGACGAAAAAATTGGCCCATTCTCCGTTTCTGACAATGGTTCCGTTGCAAACAATTACGACAGAAAAAAACTGACCTAATCGATATATTCGAACTCGCTTTTCTATATTATATGTAAGAAATAATTGTATTTCGATTTCAAATTAAATGAACAATTATCAACGTTTTAAAAAAGATATTTTATGTTATTTAAATGGGAAATACACGCTACATAGTAAAATAAGAATATAGTTAAATAGGTCTATAGTTAACTATTTACAGATTTTCACTATTAAATTATGTATTAGATATCGTGTATGGGTAGTGTCTGTGGTGGCCCAGTGGAAAAGGGACCGGTATTCATGCGTGGTAACGCAAATGATCGTAGGTTCGATTCCCGGCACGTACCTCTGAGTTTTTCTAGACTAAGTGCGGACTTAGACACCACATGTTCACCGGTGAAGGAAAACATGAGGAAAGCCGCATAACATTTAATAGAAATGTCATATGGGGCACGACCTATAAGTACAAAGTGGATACACTCGCTAAAGTATCTCTGCTCACCCGGAAATGGATATAGCGTGACGATATAATATATATATTTTATTATAGATATCTTTTTCATTCCTTCCTTTTTTCTCTGTGTCAAATCAATCAATTGCTTCAATACATCAATCAATTTGTTCTTTTTCAAAGAAAAATAGCACTTCGAAAGTATTCTTTGCACGTATTTCTGTGAAGAAGACTGCGTTTTTATGAGCGCACATTATAATATGTAATATTAACTTAATTTTACTATGATATTAGCCACTTACATAATAAAGATACTTTTTTATTTTTATTGAGATTATAGGCAATTCTCCCGATTTTTTTATTGTTGTAAGGACATTTCTTTTTACGATATTTTCTTTGATTATTACTTACATTTCCAATTATGTATATTACCTTATATTACTCGTTTATTTGAGAGAGATATTTTTCCTATTTAAATTACAGACAAGGATCAATAATCGAAGCCAACAGCAAAGATGGTTTTTAAGGTGGTAGGGCGATTTCCTGAACTGGCACAGTACACGAGTGTAAAGCCCGTCATAGTCACTCACTTCGGCCTGTCGCGTTTCAGGATCAGCTTGTGTATATCCAGTTTTTCATACCTAGAAACCTTTCGATGTGGTGTACCTATGTAAACCCGATGGCGACTGTCAACGGGTTTTGCGTCCCTTGGCGAACCTCCCTCCCTCGTCTTTTTCCATCAGGTGTAATGCTTTTTTGAGCCAGTATAAAAAAGAAGGAGTGGAATACTCTCTCTACTTCTGTGTTCCATAAACTTGCGATCTGAGAGACTTTGAAGAAGAGCGAATAGGCATTTCTAGGGGACGTCTTCACTCACGAACAGGAGTGATTGTGGTCGAACATTACCCATTGATTGTCAATAAGACCAACTAAACAACCGACCAACCAACCAATAAGACCAACCAATACAGTTCCATCGCAATATACACCTACGTTTACGCTTGTATTATATACATATGACAAAATCTGCATCTATTTTTGGCGAGTTGTGACATTCATAATGTTAATACTAGAAATAAACACAAATTAGTGGTGCCTAATTTCCGGCTTAAAAAGGTTCATGGTTCCTGCATGGGGCTCGGTATTCGCTTATACAATACAATACCTAAAGACATCTTGGAGTTACCACTATTGTAATTTAAAAAAACTATTAAAAGTAAATTGCTAAAAAAGGGATATTATTCCATTAATGACTGTTTGAATGATAAAAGTGCGTGGTCCAAATATATGCAATCGTTCTCGCGGGGCATTCAATCCTTTATATATTATACCTGCTATTGTATCTCATTATGTTAAAAGGAGCAACTACCAGAGTTTCTTGCCGGCTCTTCTCGGTAGATTCTGCTGTCCGAACCGGTGTTACATTCGCTTTGCTTTTTTTGACGATTCAAAAGTGCTTGGAAGTAGGCCTATTTGAATAAAGTTATATTTCATTCATTCATTCATTCAATTACAACAACCTTAACCAATAAGATTATCTAAACTAGTTTAGTTCCCGTATTCGCTTATATTCCTGTTACATCGCTGATGACGCCATTTTGTATTAAGTAATTGAAATGACTGTATTGCGGTGAACACCTTTCATAAAAATGTTATGTAATTTTCCGCATGAAACAAACATTCTCGGTGATTAACCTATATACGTATCTTCACGCTGATCTGGTGGAGGGTGATCAAGAGTTTCTCCATCGAGCATGGGATATTTCAGTTATCACCTGCTGTATAACAGCGGAAAAAATATCGTCGCGCTATATCCCTCAGTGATCACCTGTGAAGGGAAATATCATGAGGAAACCCGCATGGTATCTCATTGAAATCTCATGTGTAAGTGCTGTGAGAACGGCGATCAGCTGCGCTACTGGTCACGTTGGGCACGATATAGAGGCGCAAAGTGGATACAAGCACTTATATATCTCTGCTCACTCGTAAGGGATTTACTGTGACGATATATATATTTAGTATATATTGTCAGGGCTATAATTGTTTTCAAGGAGATATTTATGGCGAGTTCAAGGTGAAAGTCAAAATTCTTATAGATCCATGAGTGATAGCAAAGAGTGTTGATGAAGGTTGCTAAAACAATATGCGACGCCAACACCTTAACCAATATTGTGTATTAACATAATAAATGCGTAGGCAAAGATTTGTCTGTCTGTTTATTTGTTTTTTGAGTATTTTAAACATTAGTCATCCTCGGCCGGGGCTGGAGTTGTACACAAAATGCCGACGCACTTTTGTGAGCAATCTAGATGCATTTAAAAATAATACAAGTCTATGGAATTTCGGAGTTTCCTGAATTGTATTTATAATTTCAAGGACTTAAAGATGCGTAAATTATTGATCGGGTAAAAAGATATATATCTGTAGAAAACAGTTATCTTATCATTAAATCTTTCACTTCTCGAATACATCTTTAAAAACCTAATGGAAGGTGAAGATGAGTGCGAAAATGAATCTCGTCTATCAAATAAATACCTATTCACTCTTCTCTTAAAGACTCCCAAATCATAAGAACGTATGTGGGAACAATGTCGCTGAAAGCATATTCCAATCCTTAGTTGTTCGCGTGATGAATATAGAAATGAATCACTTCGTGCGGATACAAGGAATGTCCTCCATATACGGATGGTATCTGAAACGGCGTATAGAGGTTTTATGTGGAAATTTGGCTGGTGGAATTAGAGAATCTAGCTCCTGAGAATATTCTCCATTGTGCAACGGGTAAAAGACTGCGAGCCAGGCGACATTATATCGAGGTACGATAAAATTATATTGAGACAGCTGTAACATACTTCGACGGAGGGAAAAAGACAGAAATACAACTTAAAGATATTTATTCGAATAGTAGCTCATCTTCTCCAAATACAATTTTGTGGATAAACATATTTATTTTAATTTTTACACATTTATAGAAAGAACGTTAATAATGACGTAATTAAGTAATTGTAACTTGAAATCACTAGTGAATTAACAGTGATAAATTAAAACCCACGCAGATTAAAACCGAGATAGTGCTGTGACAATACTCCACGTACGAAAGAGATGAAGCTAATAAACAGAATAAAGATTATTTATACGTTATTTTAATTAAAAGAAAAATATAAAATGAAAATTATATTTCTTTACAAATTTTGTATTTCTTTAGGGGTGCTTGTACCAGCAATTTAAATCTATATTAAAGCAGAGATGGGCAAAATGTAAACTGATTAATGATGAACGATTACAAAATGTAGTCGTAATTTTAATTTTCTTGCTCTGTAATCATGATTAAATCCATTTAAAACATTAAGAAATGATAAATGTGCATACAAACTGGGATTCTGTAGTGTTTAAAACATGAATGAGCAAAATGCAGTCATATTAATGGTAAAGAACGTAAAATGTAATCGTTAATCATTTTTATCAATCTGATTACATTTTGCCCATCTATGGTTTAAAGTTACATAAAATCCTTTTTAGTGTTAACTGTATTTATAGTCCTGCACGGAAAAATTACTCAGTTTTAACAACTGTTAAATTTAAATCACCACAGAGGTCGAATTAAACCTCTTCAATTAAATAGCGTTCTATAAAAGTTTTAACTAGGCTTAATTTGATGGTGCAAGCTGTTCTTAAAGTCTTCCAGCCTAACTCACAAGGCGCAAGCGTGAATGTTATAATGTATTCACTGTAAATGCATATAAATGTCCGAATTATAATGTTATCAGTACTTATCTTATCTAATTATTACCTGGAACACGCGATAGTCCGATATATGATATCTGAAAATATCTAAACGTACCTAGGATTGTCTAAAAACATTTTTTGGCTGAACCTATGCTGTTGACCTACAGATTCTTTACAGTTTCACCGGGCTCCAGAGGGTTAGTGCTACATTTGTCAATTAGTGGATTCCTCTCTACTCTAGAACCCGCCTGCTCTAAGAATCATCAATTTTTCGACATGTAGTCAGCCATTGCCGCTTCAGCTTGCTAATACGGAGAGTTATGTTGATAGCTTTGGTTCTCCAGTGCTTTGGATACGAGAGGATGCTAAGATCTGACCCAACGATCAGGACAAATGGTTCTTCGATACAGTCCAGGCAATGGCAGAACCTGATTGTGAAGAAAGAAAAAAAGAAAGAAAGAAAAAGTTTAATGAGGCAAAGGAAACAACACACAACAAACATATTTATATAAAAACAACAATGAAAGAATAATACATAACATCCCATCATGTATCCTGTGTGCTGCTACCCATCTCAAAGAGCACTCAGCTCAGCATATGCTGGGCGACGCTGTACGCGCCATCCAGCGCTGTTTTTCAGCCGACGCTCAGGGAAATTGATTGCGCGGACGTCATGGTGCTATTTAAAAAAAAAAGGAAAAAAATGAATGAATGAATTTTTTATTTGAAGCGAAGTTTGGGAAAAGTGTTGTGATCAAATAATGAATAAAAAAATGAAGAATAAAAGAATTAAAAAAAAAATATTCATGTCGTGGCTCTGGGTTTTACCAGATTAAGTTCGGACGCTCACCAGTGAAGAATAACCTTGTGGTTAACCCCCACGGCGTTTAGTGCGTGAGTGCGGGACTAGTGCCGTGAGAACGGCGATTAACTGTACTTCCAGTCACGTTGAGCACGACATATACGCTCAAAGTGGATACAGGTACTAAAGTATGCTCACCCCTAAAGAGACATAGCATGACGATATATTACTGAAACTACATATAAAAGATAACATACATTTTGAAATATAAAAACATGCAGGCCTTTGCTCCAAGCTACTGGTAGTTAGGAGCTCAGAGTGAGGAATCTCCTAACAATGTCGTATCGAGTAGAACTGCCTTCTGTATACAGCCCTTGATGCGACAACCAAGCGAGAGCCTCTTAAGATGGTAATCGAGGCTCTTTGCGATCAGCCCATTAGTCAAAACGACTATCGGGACAATAATCGTAGAATCTACATCCCACAAGCTGTTGATCTCGTGTGCGAGGTCTAAATATTTTTAAGATTTTTCTTTTTCCGCTTTTACGAGATTCTCATCTCGTGTTATGGTGATATAAATGAGTATTGTCCGGCGCATTAGTTATTATAATTCAGCAACATTACATCGCACCGCCGGAGCACGCGCAAGACGTTCAGCTATCAATGATGTCATCTTCACACGTAGCCGAGCTGGGCGGCAGCGCCAGCCGGCGGCCGTTGCGTCACTAGTCGCGGCCCGCTGAATGGCTCATTCGGCGCGTTGTTTCGCACGGCATGACCGAATACTGCAGTTGCCGTAACACTGAAACAATGCTTCAATCACGCTTATTAGCATATGGAAATGTACTAACAATTTGTAGTTAAGTTGCTTGAATCGCTTCGTCTATTATACAGCTTCTACTGAGGCAAAAATGCGGGGTATCGACATACAGATGCCTGTTTCGCAGTCTTTTTTATACTTTAGGAAACAAAGAAAGAAAAAGAGACATTTAATCAGTAGCAGTTACAACCAAGTTAACAATAATATAGTACAATAAATGACTCGATCTAAAGGAGAAATAAAAAAAAAACAGTCCAAACTCTATATAACAACCCTCAAGGAAGGGATCTGGTATAAAACTTGGCAAAGTGAATCTCCTCAAATACTCTGGTTTTCTGGAACAACTTTGTGCAGGAAGTTGGTGTCAGTGGCACACAGAATAAGATCCGGACACATTCCATCTAACAAATTTAAACATCTTATGAAACTCAATAATTCTCCACTGTGTGTAAATTGTGGAATCATAGATGATATCCACCATTTGTTGATGGAATGTGTCCGATCTGAACCTGTGAGGGAGGCGTTTGTGAGTGCCTTTGCTCTGAACAGACTTGACATCGGGATGTTTAACAAAATCTTAACAGAACTATTATCTGATGAGGCGTCTGGCTTTTTCAGATCCATGGCCCTATATGTAATATGTTAGGTATTTCTGTATTAGGGTACGATGAGGCTGACATACGTATACACGTAATAGTCCCTTAAATAAATAGAATAAAAAAATAAAAAAAAACTCTCAAGGGACTGTGCATATTTTAACGTTATAGAGAGTTGTCGTTGAATGGAGAGAAGAAAAATCTGTATTAGAAAAAGAAAGTTTACTTCAGACTAGTGTTAGTAATTACATAAAAAAAACAATTCTTATTTGGTCGCTATTGAGTATTGTCTGTTATTTTTGTCTGACGTCTTTTGCTGCACCAGTGATTTAGTTGTATTTTTTTAAATTATTTTATTCATATCTTACGATATTGAAGCATCTTCAAGATAAATAAACTACTTTATATTATTAAATTGCTGTCGTTATTTAGAGTGGTTGTAATGCTATAAACAGTATACCATTATATAGGAAACAAGCTAAACCAACCAAAGCCGAGTGATATCGACGCTTTAAGGAGTTTGTCGTTAAATCGAGTGACGATACATGTAGGTTACACTGTATATAATTAAATTCTGGGCTGTCGCCGATAAGGGTCCTGTCCCAGCTTGTGCTACAGAGCACTAGATACTCCAGCGCTGGTATTCTCCCAGGGCCTCAAGACGTTAAGGACAGCCGCTTCAGCTATATTAAATTATAAAAGCCAGGTAACGAATGAAATTTCCCAATACGTATGAGAAAATATATTTTGGGCAGCAATTCACAACAAAACGCTAATCACAATATGGCAAATCAACAATTGGCTGGTATATAGGCGGCTACGCTTCCTCTGGCTGGCTTATTCGGTGGCTGGAGAGGGTGACGTAGCTGCTTGGCATGGCTATGGCTGTCAGCTGGCGACATCTATCGGGGCGTTGTTACAAATAGAGTATGACGCAGTAGTAAGAATGATCATAAGCCCTAGCCTATAATTATGCCTATATCTATACTAATATTATAAAGCTGAAGAGTTTGTTTGTTTGTTTGTTTGTTTGAACGCGCTAATCTCAGGAACTACTGGTTCGAATTGAAAAATTCTTTTTGAGTTGAATAGACCATTTATCGAGGAAGGCTTTAGGCTGTATAACATCACGATGCAATTATTAGGAGCGAAGAAATAATGGAAAATGTGAAAAAACGGGGAAAATTATTCATCCTTGAGGGCTTCCATTGCGTGCGCTGCAAAAACGGTTCAAGATACCAAAAATATATGTAAGAAAGAATTATTCCTCTTGAAATGATCTAAAAAATGTCCGCGACAGTATATGTCTATCTTTTAAGATTAAGTCACTAGAACCGTTTTTATGGTAAACATATTTGGTCGAAATTAATGCATTATTTGTTAAGAGTTGTATCAACGTAATAATATTAATCTTTATCCAAATAAATGTGTTGTTGATTAATTGTGAACAAAATTGTCTTTGACATCACTTAATTTCAATGAACATCTTAGAAGATATTACAAAACCTTATATAGCAAAACAACGTTTGCCGGATCAGCTAGTTATGTATATTATAGTGCCTTCACTAATGTGGGTGAAGTCGCGAGCAGAACTTGTAGTAAAAGAAATATGAGCAAAGTAACGAGTAATTATTATGTTTTTATTCAGTCAACACTTGTTATTACGATGCGCGCGTTTGCCGATCCATCCGATAGCCACGGTATGTGCTACGTAATTATACTTCGGTAACTTTCTTTTTGCTCTGCGCCAGTGCATGCAAACCCGGGAGACGGTACTTGTAGCGCAGTCGCACGGCCTGATAGCTTTACAGGGATCCTGCCAGCAGTGCATTGAATTAAACGCGTTAAGTCTGATGCGCTTGGCAGAACGGAGCGAGGAGTTGTATGGCGACTGGCACTCACTGGATGATCATAACCGATACCACCGATACTGGTCTCAATGGCCCTACTCATTGAGAGGTGTTCAATTAGTCCCTCCTACCTGATATGACATACGGTGCCGAGACGTTTTTTTTTTTACACTGGCTCGACATCGTGACTACAGAGTTCCTGATGGTAAGTACAGTGTTGTCCAAAAACGAAAGCGACTATCAAAGGATGAAAATCCATTGATAGTCTACATCGTCACGTCGGCCCACATATACCACGACTGAAGGTCTCTAAGTATATGAGCTACTGGATATGCACAAGCTGATCCCGAAACGCGACAAGCCGAAACTGGTCACTATGACGGGCTTTACACCCATGTACTGTGTACGCGATCCAGACGGGCACCGACGCCCTACCGCCTCGCTACTGCTCGTTTAGCACCACCCAGGAGCCACGTGTAGGGAAACTAGGGTAAAGCCTACGGACGCGAGCAGCTTCGACTCCCACGTGAACACCCACGGCAAGGTTGGCCCACAAACCGAAGGTAGCTTATTTAGCTACGAAGGGGCCTATGATCGGAGTGTCCCTGCGTGAGATATTTAGGCAGAGAAATAAATTCATCGATATTGCGATATATTGTTCTGAAGAGTTGTTTAACCTTGTTCCACCCTCTCCCTTCCTGGATAAAATCACGCGCGCGGGTTTGCGGAGTCACAGCTATACGGTATCTCACATCCCGGCTAGGACTAAGAAGTACTCTAACTCCTTCTTTTGCCGTGTCGTTGGGCTGTGGAATGGTCTTCCGGCGAGCGTGTTCCCACCATCCTATGATATGGGATCCTTTAAGCGTAGCGTGAAGAGATATTTGTGCAGGCCGGCATGATCGCTGCGACTACCGATGGGTTTTTCTCACCTGTCGATAGTCGTTGGCGTTTTTTGGACTGCACCAAGCTTACCATCAGGTATGGTGCAGTCACAATGTGGAGTCAGTTTAAAAAAAACACCGAGTGAGCAGCCAGAAGTGATAGCACTCATATTTGCGGAAGAACAAACAGATGTTAAGCTATACGCATTTTGAAGTGCAGACCGCGACTTAGCATGCGTAGTGTGAGACCTAGAGGCCTGATAGACCGAAGACTTGAGAAAGACAGTTGAATGTTCCTGGATGCCAACAACCCAGGACATAGTTAACCCTTAGTAGCCTGATTTACGAAAGTGATTTTTTTAATATTACTGTGTTTGCTTGAGTGTCTAGATGAAAGGAAAAATAGCTATAGGGGAGTCGAAGCTGCTCGCGTCCGTAGACTTTACCCTAGTTCCCTACACGTGACTCCTGGGTGGTGCTAAACGAGCAGCAGCGAGGTGGTAGGGCGTCGGTGCCCGTCTGGATCGCGACCACAGTACATGAGTGTAAAGCCCGTCATAGTGATCAGTTTCGGCTTGTCGCGTTTCGGGATCAGCTTGTGCATATCCAGTAGCTCATATACCTAGAGACCTTCAGTCGTGGTATATGTGGGCCGACATGATGATGTAGACTATCAATGGATTTTCATCCTTTGATAGTCGCTTTCGTTTTTGGACTACACTGTACTTACCATCAGGTGCTCTATAGTCTCTATATCGAGCCAGTATAAAAAAAAGCGAAAAAAATCACAATATTTATTTTACATGTTTATTAAAAAAAAAACCAGGTATCAATTTTGATACTTCAGGCATAAAAACTAATAGTAATGTGAACATTCGGTTTAAAAGACTAGTATCACAATTGACACAACTCTAGGTTATTAAGGGTTAAGGGGCGAGCTTTGCGGGAGACCTATATTCAACAGTCGACAAAAGTGGCTTAATGATGAGGTTAATGGCGTAAAAAGGCAAGTTTTATTTGCAAGACGGCCATACTATTTTTAATTTTATCGCAAACCATGATCTGGGAATTTTCGTGCAAGTTTGACCGTGTGGCGTCATGTATTTAGAGCACGAGATTCGAGTATAACGACAGCTATAAATCGTGTCAGCTGCGAAAGGAGACGTGCCTCTTTTATTCTGGTTTGGTAAACTGCTCGTATACCGCACCTGATGTTAACTTAACTCCAATTAATTCATTTTGTATATTAACAGGTAATACTTTAGATAATAATAATATATAATTATGCTATATCCATTTCGGGATTACCTATACTAATATTATAAAGCTGAAGAGTTTGTTTGTTTGTTTGAACGCGCTAATCTCAGGAACTACTGGTTCGAATTGAAAAAATATTTTTGTGTTAAATAGACTATTTATCGAAGAAGACTTTAGGCTATATAACATCACGATGCAACTATTAGGAGCGAAGAAATGATGGAAAATGTGAAAAAAAAAACGAGGAAAATTATTCATCCTTGAAGGCTTCCATTGTGCGCGCTGCGAAATTGGTTCAAAATACCAAAAATATATGTATAAAAGAATTATTCATCTTGAAATGATCTAAAAAAATGTCCGCGACAGTATATGTCTATCTTTTAAGATTAACTTACTAGAACCGTTTTTATGGTAATCGAATTTGGTCGAAATTAATGCATTATTTGTTAAGAGTTGTATCAACGTAATAATATGAATCTTTATCCAAATAAATGTGTTGTTGATTAAGAGTATTTAATTATGAACAAAATTGTCTTTGACATCACTTAATTTCAATGAACATCATAGAAGATATTACAATAACTTGTATAGCAAAACAACGTTTGCCGGATCAGCTAGTCAGAGATAAATTACTTGTCAAGCCCAAAACGTGACCTACAGCTTATCACCGTTCCCAGGATCCTTACATATAACATTTCTATGAAATGCCATATGTGTTTCCTGATGATGTTAACCTTTACCGGCGAGCATATGGTGTCTAAATTCTTATTTAATCTGAAAAAAAAAAAAACAGAAATCCGTGCCGGAATTCAAACCGTAAAATTGTTAAGCCAGTGCAAATCAAATATATTGGTTTGTTGTTGCAGATTAGGTATTTGCAATATTAATTTATATAGAACTAATCTAGTGTACGTCATTATTTACCGTAAAAATCGGGAAACTAGGCCGGGTACACATCACTAAATTGAACGTTATCGTGATTCAAACCGGGCTATCCGACACCTCTCGTTAAAATAAAAAAATGGCGTAAAAGTTTCAGCCTACAAATCAAGACAATTTCACCCTTGCCTGTGAACTTGAAATTACTGTTGAAATTTCAAGTTACATAATTAACCGCAAAGGAATCATTAAGCCTTACGACGGCACAGTGTCCTGTAGGTAAGGGTCAAGGTCATTTAATCTTTCCGACGATAAAGCCGGATGAGTATAGTGGAAACGCGTCGATGTTCCGCACTACTCGAATAATTCACGGTTATTGAGTTATTACATCGTTTCTATTTTTGTTTATAAAAGTGCTTCTAATTTTTATTATTTTGTGGCAATTTTTTTTTTTATATAATTTCGGGCGGCCGCTTGACCTCAATCACAACTGATGGAAGGTTTAGTTTAGTACGACGATATACCACGTCAGCCCAACAAATGTTAATTCACTGTTCTCTTAAAAGCTTCCAAGTCATAAAAACGTTGAATCTGCTCGCTAGAAAGCACACTCCACTCCTTAGCTGTTCCCATGATGAACGTGGAAGCGAAATTTCTTGCTGATATGAGGAACGTCCACCACATACGGATGGTATCCGTCACGATGTGTAGAAATTTTATGATGAAATGTGGCTGGTGGAATTAGAGAACGTAGCTCTTGAGAATACTCACCATTGTACAATCGGTAAAAGACTGCGAGGTGAGGCGATGTTTATGTCGATGTTTGATGTTATGTATTTTAGCATCAGTCTAATTATTTTCTTATATTTATTTTTCAGAAACGATATAAGGGATAATCCTATATACTCCTCTTTTATATTATATTATATATAATAGAGGAGTATATAGGATTATCATATAAAATATTATATGATATATAATATATACTCCTCTATTATATTAGCAAAAGAAAGTTTAAAAATGCATGCTAGTTTTTTCCCTTTAACTAGTTATAACAACAAAAATGGCCTGAAACAGTTTTATTAGTCTACAATTAAAGACAATATTGGCCTTATTAAAGATTTTGAAATAATTAAAAAAAAAATCCAAGCTACATACTATACAATAAAGGTATCGCCGTAAGCGATGAGCTTTAAATATACGTAAAATGCTGAAAGTCTGTGTCAAGGTCATGTGAACTGTCCAGCCGATAAAACCGGACGTGTTCGATGGAAACGCGTCGACGGACGACGTTACTCAAATCATTGATAGTTATTGATTTTATACTCATGCTTTTTCACGTGGGTATGGACAGAGGGCGGATGTATAAATGGCAATTAAGAATTGTAATAATTTCTCTGAATTTTTTTTACCGACATAATTACTACTCCACGTCTGATGAAAACTACAATGCAATTAAAAAACTGAGTACGTTTATCAAAATAGATACATCTGCCACTCCGACGCAGCCTTGAGTTTCTTTTGGCGTTTCTTCTCAAGGTATTCGCTTCCAAAACGCTATTAGATCACTTTTAGAGTTGTTTACAGACTGGCCAGCAAAGTCGAGGTTCGTACCCACAGGGATGTCCTTAGTTGCCACTGTTGATTAGTGAATATGATCTTTATATTGTCTATGTATAAAAGAGTAAGGATGACATGAGTCTATAGTTTTTATGTTATGTCACTTGTCACTTGCAAAAATATGGTTGTCGGCTATGTAATGCTATTAATATTTGTGTGTGCAATAAAATACATTTAACCATCAAAAATCCGTGTTATGATTACTGCGAACGCCCCATCAGCCACCCAATCCATAAATCACTCGCTGAGCACCTTAGGACCTTGCTCTTTTCGCTAGGTGCCTAGGAAGACGGCTCAGCCTTGCCCTTGGCACTCGGCTGGCGAGAGAAGGAACACCTCGGGGGTTTTAGTCGTGGCAAGTCCGACACACCGGGGGGTAGCCCTCACTGCCTCCTGAAGGTCCATCAGGGATTTCCCCCGAGTTATAAAAAAAAAGGAGCTTGCTTTTTTCTCCTGAAATTGTAAAGGCTTTTCCCGACCAAAAAAACCAACGCCTGATCTAATATTTCTTAAGTGGGCTAAGTCACGGGATTAAGCAAGTTTAAAATGTCATTATATACGTTCAGAAATTCTTGAACTTACAAGGCCGCAGTAACGCGCCGGTAGACAATCCAATTTCGCCTGAATGCGGTGACACGCAATATCACCGCTTTATTTTGTATGATCGGCTAAGAAATTGGTTTACCATCCTGGAAACGTTTCTCAAACAATCTTCGAGGAAATAGCTAACTTTCCATAGCAATAACATTTTTATTAAATTGTCAATAGTGTTGGACCAAATCTTCGGCCTGCGACTTCGCGTATAGCCGCCTTGTGACAAGTTTTGAGGTCAAATTAATTACGTCTACACATTGTTTATAAAAGGTGATTTTATAGACGAGGGAGATATTCATGAAGGGTATTCAGCATTCAATTTAAATTACAGAAAAATAGTGGTGTCCTAATATTTCCTTTAAAACAAAGTAAATTATAAGCAATATATTTAGGGACAATTACATATACGAATGAATATATAACAATGAATGATTAAGAAACCGGTCGCCGCTAAAAATAAAACAAAATTATGAACTTTACCTAGATGTTTTGTAATAAAGCCTCCAATAAATACTGTGTAAAGTAATGTGGTGTGTTTACTTCGTGTTGATGTTGATGAATGTAGAATGTGGAGTTCCTTCTCACTTTAATTAAAATGCTTCTTAATTATTTCCCAATGTATATTTTGCAAAACTACTGATACGTTTACATATTATTTTCTTATTTATTATATTCTAATTTAAAAACGACAATTCTCTTTCATAGCGAAGACGCAATCTCTAGAATAAATGAAAAAACATCCAATTTCAAATCCAAAAACCGATCTTTCTTTTTTCAGTTATTTTGTACAAAAACTTATTTTTTACCCAACTGCCAACATTGTATTAGTGTCATAACCATAAAACCTACTTTTAAAATACTCCTTAGATCCAATGACTACAGTACTTTACCTGTTTTAATCTTTGGATACAATCGATAATAAACTACACGCATGGACGCGCATTCGTGTATATAATTAAAAGATGAATAGAGAATTATTTCCCCACAGTGCGAACCAAACTATGCATGTCATATTACAATCGTTCCACGCATGATTCACCGGCCGCTCGGTGGCTTAGTGATGTGTTGTATTTTATCGATTCCCGGGATTTTTTCCGGGAAATATACCGTGTAAACACCATAACAATCTGTACTTTAGAGGTGATCAGTTGATCGCAGTTTCCCGGGAATTAAACGCAATATTTTTGCTAATCCTATTTTATTTTTTATATTTTTAGGGAAATGTACAGCAATATATTAACATAATAGAATAAGAGAAAATTAACGGAGTAATTATATAGAAACAAAAAGACAACGAGAATTTACTTCTGAGCAATTTTCTTATGGAGCCAGATGCCCCACGCGCCACCCGACGGTGGAGAGGTAGTGACATGTTCCTTCCCATCTCTTTTACATTTAGTGGCGTTGCCCTTTGAGGTTATACGTATTCAGTATTTCTGCAGCCTTGTGCAAAATGCGATCGGAGGAACGGCCCGGTGGTTTTAGTCAGTAGGAGTCTGAAAAGCCGAGGCAGCGGCCCACACCACAACACCAAAGTGCCATACAAAAGACGGTATTACTCGACATTGCACGCATTTTTAGGAAGTTTCTTACTCCTGTTAACTACGGGTGGCCTCAAGTCTCGTTTCCGTAGGTTGTTTTTTTTTAAGTAATTATTTTAAAATATAAAAATATTGTACATAGAATATAGAGATAATTATAAATCGAATATCGACTTTAACCTTACCGGGAAAATATTAAATCTCTACGTGGTACATTACTAGTATTAACCACGCTGCTCCGGAAGCGTTCGAACTGTTTCCTTATAGGCTCAATCCGGGATCGTTCTGGCGTTCCTGGATGCAGATGTATGGTTATCGGTTACTTTGTAACATATTTTAGGACTGATTATATCGCTCGGAACTGATGTAGCATTCGATAGAACTTTTGATGAAGTCCGGTGTGAACACGTTGCTAGCCCGAAACGTACTGTCTTGCTTGTCTGAACACAGGCTTGGGTCTGACTGACCCGGTCTGAAAGCAGGTGTGTTGGCGGCAAACTACATAGCAATTGTTTATATATATAATATAACAATTGGTCACCGTGAAAGATTGACTATTGCGTTATTGCTAAAAGGTCTTACAATTTAGAAATTGTTGACAAAGGAACGCAATTAACAGGGCATTTCTAAAGCGGAGTAAACCTAAATACATTTAAATAAAGATACAATAAACACGTTTTGTGTACCTTCAATATAAATAATGATAAACGATTATAAAAATATTTAAAAAAGTTTTTTATGGTTACGCGGTAGTGTAACTCGAAGCAAAGCGACCCATAATAGGTTTATAATTAAACAATTACGAAGTGTTGAGATGTTTATACTCGTATATAAACACTAGTAATGTATGTAAACTAAGTAAATATCCAACTTTGGTTGTATTTCCCAAAATAGTTGTTATATGAAATCTATTTAAGGCCCATTTTCATGTAGACGAGTGGAATCTCAAACCCGTAAAGGTATGATTTCTCTCCGGTTGTGGTGTACTAGAGATGGGTCGGACTAGGTGAAATGCGTACGTAATCGACCTAATACTAATATTTTAAAATACCAGGTCCTAATATTTATTAAATAATGCATGAACGCCATACCTGTTACCGATAATATGCATTTTTGTTAATTATGTAGAAAATATTCAGCATTGATGGTTTGTTTTTTAGTTAGGTGGGTTATTGTGTTATTAATGGCCCCCAAAAGTAAAGGGAAATGAGAAAGTAGATAATAGTATGTCTCAAGTATTATTTTTTTCCTGGTAACCTTAGAGAAAATCCTAGATAGGACTATGATGGTTGTAGTAAGGGCAGCGACCCCGGTGTGTCACTCTTACTGACTAAAACCCCCGGGGAAACAAAATTCGTCCAGTCGCCCGAGGAGCGAGCAGCCTTATTCAGGCTTCCTCTCTAGGAGGTGTGAGTGTAAAAAGCCCACGCCTCCAACCCTTTCTCACGGGCAGCAGACTCCCTCAAGTCTACTGCCCAGTAGTATCAGGTAAAATATAAATAACTTTGCCCAACAGGGTCCATAATTGTAACTAAACAAACTTATGTATACATATGGTATGTCGAGGTCAATATATTGATTGATTGATAACTTTAATACTATTTCTTTCGTCTGTCTAATAAAATACGATTTAATATAAGCAACAGTTAACTAAAGATGACTATTATTTTTATTTAGTTGCATAATATAGTATGACAATATTATACCAATATTTTCTAAGTACTTAGGGGGTGTGGTGGCCTGGTGGATAAGTAGTAGGTTCGAATTCAGGTACGTATCTCTGGACCTTTCCAGATTAAGTACGGGTTTACGTAACACATACTTATCGTTGAAGAAAAACATCGTGAGGAGACCCTCATGGAACCTAAATGAAATGTAATGCACTACTGCTGTGAGCACGGCGAGCAGCCGCGCTACTGGTCATATTTAGCACGACATGTAAGTGGAAAATGGATACGTAAATTATACGTAATAAATTATTAATGTTTTTCTGCTCAACCTAATAGAGATATAGCGTGAAGATATATTATTATATTTTCATTCTCTGATAATTACTCGGTGCTGAGCTATAGAAGCATAGGTACAAATATATTCAAAGATAAACTGCGACAGAAATTGTGTTTATACTATTGAAAGATTGTTGAGAAGTCTTATGACTGCTTATAAGGCCAATAGATAGTCTCTATGTTTAGTAATACCTGTTAGTACAGGAAAACGTATTAATAGAAAACAATTTTGCCTCGAGGCCCTTGACATATATCATTCGGTAAACGAAAACGCTATTACAAAGTGTAAAATATATGGAATTGATATGTCTTTGGAATCTCATATCGTCACATTTTGTTTATTCCATACATTAAACACTTTTCGTTGTCGTTTATCGAATATTACTTTGTCTACTTCGACGCAGTCTTGAGTTTCTTTCGGCATTTCTTCTCAAGGTAGTCGTCACCAAAACGCTACTAGATCACGGTTAGGTTCTTTTCCCTGGCTGGCTGGTCAAGTCGAGGAGCGTACCTACAGGGGTACCCTTGCGTTATCACCCAACCCATAACTCGCTGGTTGAGCTTAAATGCTCACCCTCTTCACCCGGTGAAGTTGTAAAGACTTTTCCCGGCAATCAATGTATTGTCCTGTCGAAAAAAAACGTAGCTTTTTCTAAGTACTTCGGCATAATTTAAAAATATATTTATCCTGTGTTATTGTCGTTTTTGCAAGTGAATTAATACCTATAGGGTACTTCTCGTTGACATGGAATCATGAAATTTGGCAAGAAACAAGATCTTATATCCCAAATGTAGGAAAAAGTCTGAAAGATGTAAATCAATACTTACAATCGTATGTCGCAGTGATCATGTCTGTCTGCACAAATATCTCTTCAGGCTTCGTTAAAAGGACCCAATGTCGTAGGATGGTGGGGACACGCTCGCCGGAAAACTATATCACAGCTCAACGACGTGACAAAAGTAATAGTTAGAGAACTTCTTAGTCCTAGAAGGGCTGTATGAGTTACTGTATAGACGTGAATCCGTAAACCTGCTCGCATGGTTTTTTTTATGGAAGAGAGTGGTTGGAACAATGTTAAGTAATTCGTTAGAATATTTTCAGTAATACAGATGGTAGAAAAACTTAGTGCGGCAAAACCTCTGCGCAATTGGAGCGATTCTAGATGCTCAGTATCATTCCAAATGCGGGCAGCCCTTCGCTACAACATATCCAGGGCGTCGAGTAAGTACTAGGCAGAAGTCTCCGTAATGCGAAAAGTATCCCACTGACGGTACAATAGGTACAGTTTCCATTTAAACTAGAAAACAATTCGATATTATTTCATAATTGAGTTAGTTTTTACTTTCAATTGCTGAAACTGTTTATAATAATTTCATTGTGTTTCATAAAAGAAGAAAATTTAAATAACCGTTACATCATTTTATATTATAATTATTATTTCGGTTACGTTTGTTAAGATATATTACGAAATATGTTCAAGAAATAATAAATGATTGTATATAATCATACTTTGTCTTATGTTTAGTAAGCAGGAATCTAATATTTTCTAATTTCCTCTCCGACGCAGCTTTGAGTTTCTTTCGGCGTTTCTTCTTAAGGTAGTCGCTTTCGAAACGCTAGTAGAACACTGTTAGGTTCATTTTTCTGGCTGGCAGCCCAGATGGAGGTTCGTTCCCACAAGGGTGCCCTTGCGTAACCACCCAACCATTAAATCGCTGGTTGAGCATCTTCAGTGCCCGACCTCTAAGCCTGGTTATGTAAAGGTCTTTCCCAGGCAACTGCATAGTCCTGCCGAAATAAAAAATCTGTAGTGAGCTTGCTATGGCGTGCAGTGTTGCCAGTTCTCGATGATTAAAGTTGCACGAGACTGCCGAAAAGTAACATTTTAATTACAAATGTAACAACCTCTTCATTTTCTAAATTAAAAGTATCCACTCGAGAACTTCCCTGTCCCTTCGGCCGTCCACTCCAAGAGCTTCATAGTATGGCGATCTCTCAAACTGGGTCATGACCACAGTATATAAATGTAAATATCATCATAGCCTCTCGCTTTGGGATCTGCGTGTATGTCCAATATCTCATATACCTAGAGACCTTCAGATACGGCGACTGTAAATTGAATTTCGTTTTTTGATAGTCACTATCGTTCTTCGACTACGCTTTTTTTTTTAATTTATTATTAATACAATCCTGTGACCATTTATTCCATCACATCCTTACATTCTAGTGTACTATATTTAGTTTGCTTATACTATTTCCTAGCACATTATACAAATTGGTTTCACTTTATTTTGTTTTATTTTATTTTCCTATTCTTTCAATTAAAATAACGCCATACTCTAAAAATTTACCCCAATACTTGCTCTATGTTATACCTTAATAAGTTGTACTTATTTCCATAGATGGGCAAAATGTAATCAGATTAATGAAAATGATTAACGATTACATTTTACGTTTTTTAATATTTCCTAATTCAATGGATAATTCGTGTCAAACGGTTGCCCACAGCACACGCATTGACTCGGGTCAACTCTATCCAATTACTGAAGGCTTTGTACGGCTTCCTAGAAATTCGGGGGAATGCCTACGAGAGTTATAAATTTTGATGTGGTATCATTATGTGAGTCGTTAGGTTTCATTTGTAATACCGACTTGTGCTTTGAAGGAAGATTTTAACATATATTTATATTTATTTAAAAAAAAACAACTAATTATAAGTCTCTTTTCTACAGTTTGTTTTAGAAATTTATAATAATGTTTTGTGGCTGTGGAGGGCTAATCTAAAAGGGACCGGTATCCTCCACTCTGAGGCAGCCTTGAGTTTCTTTCGGCGCTTCTGAAACGCTAGTAGATCAATTTATCTGGTTGGCCGCTCTAATCGAGGATCATACTCACATTCGCGCTGGCCCACGAACGTGTTAAACTGGGACAAATTTTTGGATTAACCCTTATTATCTATAAAAAATATTATTCGAATCGGTCAATAACTGGTAGATTCATGGGTCTGCGCATACATAAAAAACGTACAGCCAAATATAGGAACTCTTTATTGAAGTTTGTTGTAAATGTAAATTGTCGTTTACGACGTTGTTCCGGAACACGCTCGATATACCCAGGATTACATTTGCATTGTACTATTTATTTGTCGGATGAAACAATCAGACTCCTCTCAAATGGAAAACAATATTAACATGACCATTACGGCCTATCAGACCGACTTAAGACGTAAATTGGACGCCTACTGGCGCTTGGTACGTCGACCTGTCTTTTGTAATGACGTCTTGGATGCCACAGGCAATAGAACTCAGCTGGTAAATTAAACAATACAATAATTATATCATCACACAATATCCCTTTCGGGGTGAGAAGAGATACATTAGTGATTGTATCCACGTTGCGCTTATTCGTGTCCAACGTCACGTTGGACACATTAATTTATATTTAAATTTTTCTTTTTATGATAGATAAATATATCTATTATAACTGAGTTTTGATTGTCTGTGGTATTGTCTGTGTCTTTGTTTATAATATAGTCTATGATTCTTTCTCTATTAAATTGACTGCCGAACTGTGTGCATCGTTTGATTTCTGTCTCGTGTTTTGCTCGCTATTTATGACTATTTTACAGTGCCCAGGAGCGCTGCTGGTCGCCGGTCTCATGACACTCATGCACATGACATGCATATTAAATGACATGCGGGCTTCTTCACGATGTGTCCCCTCACAACTGAGCATGTAGCATTTGTATAGTGTCTATGTATGTATAATCCTTTTCTTTTTTGGCATTTTACTACAATATTCTTTACTTTACTGTAAATTAGCATTTTATATTAATGACTGTGTATTCTGTGGTGCCCTATAACTGTGGGGACATTTATATGTTCTATTTTGTGTACTATGGTTTTTTTCATATTCAATGCCACCTGTGTTGGGTACCTAATGATGTAAAATAAAATATTTCATATTAATAATGTTATATTTAATTTTTTTGATCTGTGGATATAACAATATGCTCAATTCCTGTCCTTTATTTGGAAACTGACAAAAAATATTTGCGATGATCTAAGTAATCGAAATCGCGGACTCTTGTCAAAGTAAATGTCATCGCACAGTGATTACATATCACATGTTTGCTTGTTTGAGCTTGATAATGTGTTTTTGTGTCGATTGTAAATATTTCTATATGTTTTGATTGCCGTAACTAGATATTTCTAAAGAAAACTTGTATGACGTTGTTTAGCTAATAATTTGTGGATATTATTAAAATAATTCGCGTACATAGAACTTTGTGGTATTAGACAGGCTTACGCTTGACATCAATCTTACCTGATGGAAAGTTATGATGAGGTTTGGAGAAGAGGATAAGACTGCACCTCCGGCCTCGGTTAGACGGGAAGAAGAAACACCCCGGAGGTTTTAGTCTGTGCTAGTCCGACACACCGGGGGGTAGGCCTCATCGCCCCCTGAGGTCCATCAGGGATTTCCATCGGGTTACAAAAAAAAAGTTGTGCTGAGGTCGATGATGGAGCGCGCTCACCCAAAAATAATGATGATAAATAATAATGTCCTAGCCGGATTCACCCACGGCGACTGTTTCAAGACCGATTAAGAAAATCGAGGTCCAGTTTTAGGAAACAGTCAATTGCGCAGGAGATATTTAAGTGCATAGCTGTACGTGCAGCCAGAAAAGCACTCTCTCGTCCGAGCTCCCTGAGGCCTGATGGAATGGAGAACCAGTACGATCGGGAGGGACTAGGATGCAGAAAATACCACCCAAAAATACCAATTCACTCGTCGTACATTCCCATATCGTAAGATGTCATGATGTAAGATGTCAGTCTTCACACTTGTGTACTGTGGTCACGATCCAGTTCGGGCAATCGGCATACTGCCATAATAGTGTTTGAGTGTGCCGCATTTCCTTTTTGCCTTTCACTGCATGTCAATAGGTTTTTGATATTTTTTGCAACAACTTGTACAGCTTTTAGTGCATTAAATAAACTGATTCGATCAGCATGCATGAACCTTTTACTAACTCAAGGTTTCCAACCTACTGGCAGGCCACGTGTGCTGCACAATGTCTTTCTATTAGTATTCTATATTAAGCTTATAAATACCCCTTATTATTTGGCATTTCAATATACTAATCATTCACCTAAATTATCAAACAAGAAGATTTTTTTTAAAATGTTAATAACTGGAATTATCCATGTGTAAATACAAAGTATATATTAAAGACAACAATATTATTATATAAAAAAGTGAACTCTCATTTATAATAACTATTATATATTATGGTAGTAACTCAAATCTTCTTTAAAAATGTTTGTTTTTTTAATATGCGCACATTCTCCGATAATTTTAAAGAAAAGGAAACTTTAAAACAGCCACAATACTCCAGCAACGTTTTACCGCCAATTAAGGCAAAAAAGTAAGCGCACATTTTATTAAATTTGAATGTAGAACATTCTTTTTATTACGTACTTATTCATTTTTTAAATTTGTATGTGGCCAGTTCATTAATTCGAATATTTTTTACAAAAAACTTTTCATTTACAGAGTCTTAGACTTTGTTGATGTGTGTTAGCACGATTATAACAAGGTTCGACTATTTTTTTTGTCTTATCAATGTCTAAAAAGAACCTATTGAACGAGATAGTTCCGAGTTTAATTTTAATTGCGGACTTCAGATTGAGAAACACTACTTTGGAATATTTAAAAACGGTGCATTTGTTGAGGCGACTGTGGCTAGACATCCGCAATTAAGCCACCGCAGACGACTGACCATGGATTAGGTAATCAATCGACATTTATTATCATTTTTAATGCATCCAAGTCTATCAGGGCAGACGGCAATGCTTTTACGATCCGGTGGCATGACGCGAGCGGCTAATTGCAGTGAGGAATGTTACAAAGTGCATACATAAAAACAATGTCTGTCCATTCAATTACAATTTTATCTATACCTACGCTATTACTACGTGTTCGGGCTTCCATCCCAGGATTCAAGGGTTTTCCTTCTTTTTTTATTCTGGCTTCGCATAGTGACTGCGCTGTACCAGATGGAAAGTGTAGTGCAGTCCAAAAACTTAGTACGTCTGTCAAGACTGCCGTAAGCCGCCGCGATGCAAGTTATGGGTAAATACAGCGGAGTTCAAAAACGGTAATGACTGTCAACAAATGATAATTTAATAACAAACATCGTCTCCATTCTTGCTTAAATATAACATTACAGAAAATCATAAAGTGAATTGTATTGTGGGAGATAATGATGCTGAATTCTTGGTCGGTTTTGGGCTTGGCCACGTTTTGAAATCAAATCAAGTAGGCGCGGGTTGTAGCCCCATTCGGAAGATATTCGGAAATAGTTAATTGTACAAAATATATTTGGTGCGTGAATGCTAGCGCTTGTATAAATGCACCCTTACGCCAAAACTCTTCTTAATCTATGGAATGGGAAACCGGCACAACCAGAGACAGGTTTTACTGTCTGGATACCGATAACTGACCTCTATCAGCACCCTAGCTCGTTCACTATCCATAGCAGCAGAATCCTCAGTAGACTAAGCTACAATTTACGCGACAGATGATGAATAAGTAGGTAAACTTTTGCACTAAGCGGAGATTCACCGCAACAACTTCTGCGATAGAACATTTGAAAGCCCCTGCACCGCCCAATGGTTTCGCCCATGAGCCGATATTCACCAGGTGTGACCGCTGCGTGCTGCACAGCTACTAGCAGCCACTGGTGAGAATTCATGGAAACCAACGAGTTTAGCTAATTGTATCTTATTGTGCGTGGTAGAGACATAAAAGCATAATGGGATTATGAAGGAACGGAATAAATGTATAAACACCCTCCCTGGTTTGGCATAACAACCCCTAATAATTCACAAAACGCGAATAAAGGGAATAACATTAAGCACCCTCATTGTTAGGGGCTTTGCGCAAACACCTGAAGCAGTCGGCCAGCGATTCTCAAACAAGATACGCGCTCACTTTTCGTGACGCGTTATGCCCGTTTCGAGGGAGCAGAGGTACATTAGTAGTTGTATCCAGTTTGCGCTTATATATCGTGCACAGCCAAACCAGTAGCACAGCTGATCGTTATTCTCACAGCACTAGTACAATAAAGAATCCCTTGTAATTTCATAATTCGTTATAATACACATATACTTGCTCACATACACTATCTCTCTCATCCACACTCACTCTCTCTCTCTCTCGCACACACACACTCTTATACCGTAAATATATATATATGTATAAAAACACAAAACAACCTTGAATAACCCGAGCGGAAGTGTGAGTCTCACCAGAGACAAGATTTACTTTATTGATGAGACTTATCACCCTGTGTATATGTATAAGTTTTGTGTTGAAATAAAGATTATTATTATTATTATTGTTATATTAACAAACTCCTCACCCACCCGCCCAACTCTAGCATTAGGCAAGGGATGGTACACCTCCAGCATAAGCACAAACGGCCAGAGATTAGGGCCCCAAAGATAGAAACCTGCGTACTATTCGCGCAGTATCAAGAATGATTGCCTTCTGCATACGCGCCATCATCCCCTTGGCACTGAAACCCAAACTCTCCGGGTGTTTTTGTAGGCTAACTGGAACCAAGCCATTAGCAGAAATTACAATCGGGATGATTTCAACGGATGCCACCCCCCACACGTCAGTTACCTCGTGAGCTAGATCAAGGATTACTATTATTATTAGTACACATGACATTTCTATCAGATGCCATGTGGGTTTCCTCACGAAAGTGCAAATTAAAAAAAAGGATGTTATTAGAGAGGATTGTTGAATAGATTATTGTTTTTTTTTTATTTCTGTTATAAAATTTTCTAATTAGAGTAGTTTATTTCTTTTTGTGTTACTCGTATTTTTATTTTTCTTTTCTTCTGTGCATGTAGTCTACACTTGTAAATATAGTCGTATTTATATTGTATCCTGTTCCTGTCTTATATAGTTTTATGTGTTAATGTAGACTGTGTAAGTGTACTTATAAATAAATAAATGTTTTCATTCACCGGTGAGAATGTGGTGCATAAATCTGTAGGTAGTCTGAAAAAACTTAGAGATAGGTGTCAGGATTTGAGCAAATGACTAATTGACTATTCTTTGCCGCGCATGAATACCGGTTGTTTGTACCGGTAGATTGCTGCTGCAGGCATCTTCTCTACACATAGTCCACAATCGCCAACCCGCGTTGGACTAGCATGGTGGGTCAAATGTCCTAACCCCCATTCCCTAGATTCTATAAATATCACGGAAAAAGGGAAGAGAGACCTTTCCTCTGCAGTGGGCCAAAACTGAGTAATAATAATATATTAGCCCCTTGAATACAGCATCGAGGGGTCAAATTACTTTGAGAACCATTGAACTACAACGCTAAAACAAAGGCTCTTAAGCTCGCAAATACCCTAATGTCCTGTTTGTATTAGACCATTTCTGAATAGATGGGAACAACTGAAAATGGTTTATGCCTGAATAATTAGAACAATGAGATGTGTAGGTGACATATCTAATACTATGTTCCATTGTGTCAAACTGGAACATTTGTAACAACACAGGCTTTTGTTATCGGCTTCGCTTGTGTTATGTTAGCTTTTCGTGTTTAAAGCCATTTATGTCCAATGAGCGTTAAAATTTGAAGATACCAGTGACGTGCATAGGATATTTGGAAAGGGTAGGCAGAGTTCGCGTAATTAATTTGAATATTACATTATGCGATTTATTATTTATGAACATTGCGTTTTGGGATCAGCTTGTGTATATCCAGTATCTCATATACCTAGAGACCTTCAGTCGTGGTATATGTGGGCCGACATGACAATGTAGACTATCAATGGATTTTCATCCTTTGATAGTCGCTTTCGTTTTTGGACTACACTGTACTTACCATCAGGTACTCTGTAGTCAGCATGTCGAGACAGTGTAAAAAAAAACCAATCGGTAAATAGAGTTGACTTTGTAGAGCGTGTGGCGCATTTTTTTTTTTTTTGGAATTTACGCGTTTTTGTTGACCGGGAAACGTCTTCACAACTTAACCGGGCGGGCGCGTGTGGCACACGATTGATTGCTAAGTAGATAAAGTTCCTTTTACGTTGTTTCAGGTATACAAGTATTGACTCGTTTTCTATTCACACTTTTTTTTTGGTAACCCGGGGGAAAATCCTACATTGGACCATCAGGGTCACTGTGAGGGCAGCGACCCCGGTGTGTCAGACTCCTACTGAATAAAACCCCCGGGGTGTCCCTCTAATCACTCCACCCAGGCCTGGGAAACCAAATTCGTCCAGTCGCCTGGGGAGCGAACAGCCTTATTCAGGCTTCCTCTCTGGGAGGGATGGGTATCAAGAGCTCACGCCTCCAGTACCTTTTTCATAGGCGGCGCGCAAGACACTGCGCACCACCGCCCTCTTATCCGGGCAGCAAACTCTCTCAAGTCTAATGCCCGACTATTGTTACCGGTGGATGTCACGCTCGCTCTGAGCAAACGCGTCCCTCCGGCTTCTATTCACACTTTACCCTGACTTAGGACAAGCTAATTACCTACTTAATAATTAATTGTTATCCATTCATTGACGTGTGTAGTCTCTAAATGTATTGACTATAATTTACTTTGCCTTAACTGATGTGAATATGGAATTAGGCAACACATGTTCACCTGTAAAGAAAAACATCGAGAGGAAGCTACGACATTAAACAGAAATGTCATGCCTACTGTGAGAATGGCGATCATTTGCGCAACTGGTCACGTTGGGCACGACGTATAAGCGCAAAATGGATGCGGCCACTAATGTATCTCTGCTCACCCCGAAAGGGATATAGCGTGTTGATATATTATTATTATTGTTAAACGGTTAATAATAAGGCAATGAATACGCGGGCAACACGAGATCGAGATCCGATTCGTAAAGTTTCCCCGACGACGCTTGGCTCGCCTCCAATTGTTCCGGGTTCGAGTCCCTGCGGTGCGAGAGCGTTTGTTTTGCGTTCAATTACTTCCGTCCGTAACTTGTTATGAAACGGTAAGTTTAAGTAGTTTTATGGGCTGTAAAGTAAAAGTACATTTACTTACATCCTCGATTCGAAGATACATTAGGAAAAATGTATTAATCTAATTTAGAAAAAGCTAAAAATTTTACTTAGCTAAGTCTGAACAATCCTATTCAATTGGCTCTTTTAACATGTGATTTTTGTATAGTTTATCAATGTATATCCTATATTTAAATGTCACTGTTTACCTGTGTGTTACTGTGTGTTATGTACAGTGTGTGTGTGTGTGTGTGTGTGTTGGTGTGTGCTGTGTGTGTGTGTGTTACTGTTTGTGTGTGTGTGGAGTGTGTGTTGTGGGTGTGTGGGTGTGTGTTGTCTGTGTGTGTGTGTGTGTTATGTTACTGTTTTTATTAATTTAAACTTCTTTTAAAATTCCAACTAAAATACTATTAATTTCAACAAGACGAGCGTCACCCAGATATGTGTGACGGGACGACGAACGGGTCATGAGACTGGTGAGACAATTTTTTTTAATATTGTGTGTACGGTACTTCGATAGCTCCGCAACAGTGGCACGGGCTGCCTAAAGAGTCTCACTTACTGCGATCACCAGTTCGCGAACTCCTCAGGGGCCCCTGCTTCTCCTCCAGGATACTGGTGTCTTTGAGGATCTTCCAAGCACACTTGTACACTTGGAATCGGATTATGTTTGTATTTATGAATATTTGTATGTTTTATGTCGTTACTCGGCGGACGGGTCGAGCGAAAGCAAAACTCAATCAACAACCCGTACGGTGTTGCCAGAGCATAATCGAAGTTGTCCGCACACTTATTCGAATACAGAACATTGTGTTTATTTTTGTTATAATTTTTATTTCATGTGTTCTATTTGCGTTTCATGTTCCTTAGCTTAATTTTTATTTAATTTAGTATACTAAATATATTTAATATACTAAATGTATTTTACAAAATATATTTTGTGGAAACTTTGCTGTGCTTGTGTATATTGTTCATATAGTCATCGCCGTTAGCCTCTACAAAGTTATCTCACTGTAAGTTTGAAAGTTCTAGGACTTATTTTGGAATGTATAATAATACAGACGTGTACAGAGTTCTGGCTTAAAATAATATAATAAAGTGTCGTGATTTGAGAGATACCTTACATCTCTTGGGATGTATAAGATAAGAATAAACGGTGGCGCAACTCGATCGTTGAAGATATTCATGTAAACGACGAAGACTTGTTTTTTCTGCATCACAAACATCAGCTTACCATGAGCCGGCCTTGAGTCGCGCTACACTGTGATTCACTGTTGCACTGACGCAAGGCATAAGCGATTAGCGGAATTTATTTAACCAAATTGCCAATATAACAGATTTAGATTACGACAATATACTTATTGAAATATCACTATATAATATGTACTCCTATGCCGCCTCTCTAATATGGCGTCCGGGACATGGGCTCCAGCTTGACAGACCCCCTACCCCCCCTTGATCCGGGTCTGGAAGTGAATACAGCAAATATATGTCTCCTCACCCCAAATGGGATATAGTTTGATAATATATTATTAAACTCAAAGTAGATTAAATATAATAAAAAAGACAATTCGAAAAACACAAACAAAACTTTACTTTTTTTTTTAAATTTATTTTTATTTAGGGGCTTTTATTCAGGCGAATATATCAGCCCCATTGTGCCCTAACCTACGTCCTTACATCCTAGGGGAGTCGCGGACGAGCAAGCGTCACCATCTGGCACAGCATTCTGACAAAAAAAACTTTACTTAGAAATTTTACAAATTATCGACTTGAAACACATCAGCCGAGAAATACTATTTCATAACAATTTGTGCTCCAAATTACGATTAAAGGAATAAAATTATTGGTCAAGAAAAATTGCTCACGTGTCTTCTCAACAAACGCACCGAATAACGACACAATGTGATTACTCGAACGCCCACGAGCAAATGCGGCCCTTCGCGGCAAGCATCAAAGGATGTCCATTGAAGCGTAACTTCGTTTGACTCAGCTAATAATATTATTATTTATTTTAAACGCTGTAAGCTTGTGCCTTGCGGTGGCGGGCCGCTGGTTTGCAGAATTACGTAAGCGCCGCCAATTTTTGCACATTTTTACGAGCTCATACAAATAACGTGACGCGCGTGTCTGAAGCTAGAACTGCCTTTTACCACGACCGTTGGTGCAAGCAGCTTGCAGGCGTAAGCCGAGCTTACTTTGTGAACAATTTGTAACAATAATACTGTCCTTTTCTCACACGCTACTAAGTAGGAACAATGACACCATATATTACATAGTTTAGAACGGGACATCGATTTAATTATGTAAATTAGTTGATTCATAGCAGATGAACTAAATTTACATTTTATTTTACACTGGCGCGATAAAGTGACTACAATGCATTTAATGGAAAGTACAGTGGTGTCCTAGAATGGCAACGACCACTAAGGGACGAAAATCCGTTGAAAGTTGCCATCGCTATGTCGGCCCACATATACCACGACGGAAGGTCTCTAAGTATGATATGAGTTACTGGATATACACAAGCTGATCCCGAAACGCGACAAGCCGTAGTAATTCCATATGACGGTCTTTACGCTTGTCTAATGCGGGCAATCGTTCTACCACTTTAAAATGTAATCTAATTTAAAATATTCAGTTATTTTTTTGTATTTTTCAGAGGAATTTACTTTGACTAATGTTGACAAGTTAAAGTGTTTTTTATGCTTTTAATATTAAGTTTATAATGATTTATCATGCTATATCCCTTACAGGGTGAGCTGAAATATATTATTGGCTGTATTCACTTTGCGCTTATATGTTGTGATGTAATATACTATAATAATAAAATTACCAAGGCGATATTAAAAATATAATTTGTTGTTTGGCTATATTGGTTTAATCCAATAACACATATCTTTGTTATAGAAAATAGAGTAAAAAATGTGAAAAGTGTAATTATAAAAAAACCTATTATTGAGGTATAGAAAATAGATTATAAGAAAAACACTGATTAATACAAAATTGAATATTTTTTCACATCCCTACAATAGTCTTAAGGCCTAGGCGGACCGTACGTGCCCTTACGCACTCTTCGAGAGATAGAGTCTAAAACGCTATCCACACGCCGGGTTGGAGGCATTGGAGGAATACGGGTCCCCATGCCCGAATAGCAGCAACTTGAGGAATGTTCCGGGGGATTTTAATCAGGGAGTCTGACACACCGGGGTCGCCGGGCTGATGCTTCTATACAGGCTTCCCCCGGGCTATCAAAAAAAAAAACTTTAACGACTACAACCCCTTTATTTACCGCGGGGTGTAGAATGCGGGACAATTTTGTGTCCTGAATTTTTTATCATGTGAGGTTGGGACGTAGATCCGAAAAAAGCGATGGTCCCATCTAAAACTGAATGTTTGGTCACATTAAGTATGAACGGCTTATTTCGCTACCTTTTTTGCCTTATTTCCCAGCAGCGGCATTTATATTTTTAAATTCTACGATACTCTGGGCCGGCTGCCTTCTTAGGTTATAGAAAGTTGAATTTTAACATCAGAACTCATTGAACTTGAAATTGATCTGGAAAAGTTGTCCCCACTTTGAGAGAAAATCAGATTTTTCTATCGATTGAGGGAATATGACCTTTAGAACGGTTATGAATCCGTGAAAATACGTACGGTTTTTTTTATACTGGCTCGACACAGTGACAGTACAGAGTACCTGATGGTAAGTACAGTGTAGTCCAAAACCGAAAGCGACTATCAAAAGATGAAAATCCATTGATAGTCTACATCGTCATGTCGGCCCACATATACCACGACTCTTTAGGTATACGCACTAGATATGCACAAGCTGATCCCGAAACGCGACAAGCCGAAACTGGTCACTATGACGGGCTTTACACCCATATACTGTGGTCGCGATCCAGACGGGCACCGGCGCCCTACCAGCCCGCTGCTGCTCGTTTAGCACCACCCAGGAGTTACGTGTAGGGAAACCAGGGTAAAGCCTACACACGCGAGCAGCTTCGACTCCCAAGAGGTAGTGAGGTCTGAGCATG
Source organism: Automeris io (assembly GCA_036320925.1). Taxonomy (NCBI): domain Eukaryota; kingdom Metazoa; phylum Arthropoda; class Insecta; order Lepidoptera; family Saturniidae; genus Automeris; species Automeris io. The sequence goes on from JAUDJH010000024.1 coordinate 9,344,951, forward strand.
TCAGAAGACGAATTAATATAGAGCTGATGCAGTGAAACTTTAATCTTCTTTAATAGGGTGCGTCTGTCATTCTCATTCGTAAAACTATTGAGGATACGTAACACTTCTTCGAGAATATAAGACTTCACTGAGTTATTGTTAAAATAAATGAAATAAACAATTTGTTTGATCTACTTCGCTCGAATCACTTTCACTATAGCAGAGCGCGAACAAAAGAAACGACTTTCTTCCATTATTTGAACGGAACATAATGTCTTATCTATTGTTTCCGTTACATCTAGAGAAGATCAATCTGTTTCCTAACTCAATTACCTACGTATAGACTACTTTTTTTTACACTGGCTCGACATAGTGACTACAGAGTACCTGATGGTAAGTACAGTGTAGTCCAAAAACGAAATCGACTATCAAAGGATAAATATCCATTGATAGTCTACATCGTCATGTCGGCCCACATATACCACGACTGAAGGTCTCTAGGTATATGAGCTACTGGATATGCACAAGCTGATCCCGAAACGCGACAAAACGCGTCTGTATGTTATATATTTAGTATACATAAAAGCTATACATGTGATTGTTTTGCGTGGACTACGAACTTAAGGCATTTTTGGATTGGAGAAAACATTAAACTCACATGACCGTCATACTCAATACATAAAAAAAAATGTGTTTTTACTCTGGCTCGATAAAGTGACTCCAGTGCAACTGGCAGGTACAGTGTAGTCTAAAAACAACAGCGACTATCAAAGGACGAATATCCATGGAGTCTCCGTCGTCATGTTGGCCCACATATACCACGACTGAAGGTCTCTAGGTATATGAGCTACTGGAGATACACAAGCTGATCCCGAAACGCGACAAAGCGCGTCTGTATGTTATATATAATATTTAGTATACAAAAAAGCTATACAGTGTCATTGTTTTTAAGTAGGCTGTACCTACGTGGAAATTCTGAAATATAAGTGAACAAAAGCTATATAGATGTCACCACTGTAGACTCGAGATGTGATTTAAATAAAACAAACAGTTGCTATGCTACTCAACATTTATTAATATTTCGGCAGAATATATGTGATTGTGTGTAACCAAACGATATCGCGTCTTAATTCACTATCCGCGCCATCTCTTGAACAATCAACCAAATTAAAATATACATTCTCAATTCAACAATAAGAGATGTGCCAATACGGTCTCATGACTAAGAAGTTCTCTAACTATTACTTCTTCCGAGTCGTTGACTTCCGACGCGACTCCGTTCTATGATATTGATTTTTTAAATGAAGCGTGTAGAGATATTTATGCAGATCTATCGATAAGTTTATCTTGACTGTTTTTTTATTACTGATAGACTTGCGCTTGACCTCAATCTCATCTGATGGAAAGCGATGATGAGGCCGATGAAGGCGCGCGCTCACTCAGCAAATACCGATTCACTCGACGTTTGAAGATTTCCATGTCATAAGAAGACGGAAACACAGACGCAGGAAGTGAATTCCACTCCTTGGCGGTTCGCAGCAAAAAGGAGGAGGCGAATCGCTTCGTTCGAGCACCTGGAATGTCAACCACATAAGGGTGCAAACCCGCACCACGTCTAGTCAATTTATGGTAGAAGGGGGAGGGGGGAACCAAATAATACAACTCGGCCGCACACTCTCACAAGTTAAGAAGTTGGATCGGTGTAAAATGCCGCCTGATCTTGAAAAGAATCTCCAATTTCCGAGCAGCCATTTTACACTTAGTCTTAATCATTTGTAGTCGTAGTAGTTTTTTGGACTGCACCACGCTTCCCATAAGGCGTGGTGTGTCACTACTGACTCAGAGTAAAAAAGTCACATCTGTCTCAAGAAATATTGAAGACAAATAACGCATTTCGCTGCAGCAATAAAGAGACCTTGACCAAGTGAAACACTGTGTGTCGATGACTGTATTCCAATTACGCCACGCGAGAGAGCAATTTAAACGAATTGACCGCTATTTATGCATTCAAGCTTGGCCATGTTATTGTTATGAAATACAATACATTTTCACACCCCGAAAACTTTATACATTACACATTTTTCTAATGAAATCTCTACAATGTCACATTTTAACAGAATAATGTTAACTTTTATTTCTAACTCATTAACTGCCGATGTGTCCCTGAACCCTGGTCTTTGAATCTCCTCCAATTATTTCCAGTCACCTTCCGCACGTTACTTTTACTGATTCGCGGTTTCCACTCGAGAACCCGCCTGCTCCAATGACCATCGGTTCGTTGCGAATGTATATTGACAGCGCAATGACAGTTATCGTTGTCTGTTGTGAAAATTTTATAAGAGATGGCGCTACCGTTCACTGTTTTTAGACTATCAATTATAATTTTGTGTTTTTAAATCTAAGCAGTAAAGATTGACTTAACAAATATACTGTTACTTACGAACAATATAACAGTTTAATTAATTATTAGCTGTGGCCTAGTGGACAATAAACTGGTTATCATTTGCGGCAACAGGAATTGTCATGGATCCGAATTTCGGCACCTATCACTGGGGTTTTCAAGATTAGGTACTGATTTTAGTATCACATGATAACCAGTAAAGGAAAACATCGTGAGGAAACCCACACGGCATCTAATAGAAATATCATGTTTAAGCGTCCTGAGAATGGCGATCAGTTGCGCTATTGGTCACGTCGGGCAAGACTTACAAGCGCAAAGTGGTTACTGCCACTAATACATCTCTGCTGACCTTAAATGGGACATAGCGTGACGATATAATATTATTAATTGATTATTGAGAAAACAGCCGTTATTTACGATCTGTACCAATCAATATATATTTAGCGATAATGTGTATTTTACTTATTTTTTGCACGGAAACATTATCTAGTTTAAACAATTTAAATCAACATTTAGGTAAAATTGAACCGTTTCAAATAAATAGAGTTTCATACAAGCTTAAACTAGACTCAATATGTTGGTGCAACCCATCCTCATTTTAGAAGATTTATAACCAGCAGCGAGCAAGAACTGTCTGGGTTATTATATACAATTTGCATAAACAGTCATTATTTTTTTTATTGTTATTGTTTTGATAGATTATTATCGCGATATTATTCCTCAAAGCATTGTTTGGTAGAATGCATTAATTTTAGTATTCAAAATGTTAACATAAGATCTATTGTGCTAAAAACGTCTAAAGGTTACAGGTTAATGTTTGAAATAAAATACACTTAATCCGAGATTATTTTTAAATTGTCATGAATAAATTAATGTGTTAATTAATTTAAAAACAAATTGTTGCCTAGTAAATTAAAGTACTCATTATACAGCAGTGGTTTAATACACAGTGGCAGCGAACCTCATCATAGCCCTGAAGGTACAAGAGAATTTGCAGAGCATTGTTAAAGAAAAACATAAATTCGGTGAATCTAACATAAATAATGACAAACAATTTCATATAATTTTTGGTTTTAAGATTTACATAAATATTTTAAGAGGCAGCGTTGAAGACGTTGAGAAATACTGGTCTAAATTGTTAGCTTGATAAAATAAAAATCCAATAAAGTACGAGTTGAGCTTACTCATCGCGGGCTCCGCATAAACTGTATTGTTTTACTAGTGCGGTAACACATTACCTAACGAGTGTTAAAATAGGCGGTGGAAACTGCGCGTATATTTTTTTTCTTTTTATTCTGAGGGCTAGGGATTTGTAGACGTATGTATTAAATATTAATTTAAAATTAACAATTACACTGAACGTTATTTGACAGTTAGACCAACGGACTATATGAATTATGAAATGAAATAAAAGGACCCTTTTTTATGAGGTACGGCATTCTAAAAACACGACATATTTTGACAATTAAGTTAAATAAAATATACAATAGACCTGGCTTAAGGTATATGGTAACTCAAATGAAGGTGAGCAAAATGCTGTGCAGAGGCCTTCCATCAATAGACCAGACGTCGCCGGGTGCTGAGGAAGCTGGTACAGCCTTGCCTTTGGACCTGGCAAACGGGAGAAGGAACTCCCCGGGGCTTAGTCGGTGCGACTCCGTCATCATCCTCATCGTCTCCTGACGGCCCATAACGGGTTTCCTCCGGGTTAAAAAAAAATAATACGGTAACTCAAATCCCACCAAGTAAATGAAATGAAAATGTATTTATTTCGCCACAAATCAACAAAAAATCAGAAATTTAAATGCAGCAATACAAACAACACACAAAAACAAAAGAAAATACAAAACATATAAACATGGCGAAAATGGGACCTTCGTCAGCTTAAAGCCACAGAGGAAGTCTGCAGCGCTGAAATACTAAGAAGTTCTCTAACTATTACTTATGCTGTATCCTTGAGCTTTGGAATGGTCTTCCGGCGAGCGTTTTTCCACCGTCCTATTATATGGGGCTTTAAACGAAGCGTGAACAGATATTTGTGCAGGCCGGTATGATCGCGATTTATTATCGACGGTCGTAGTCCTTTTTGGACTGTACCATGCTTCTTTTCAGGTGTTGTGGAGACTGTGGCAGGTAAAACTATAGATATTTCTGTAATTTGACTTGATATTTTATGGAACAGCCTGTATGTATGTAAATGTATTTTATTATCAATCTACCCTATCTCTATTATATTTTATTTAGTATTCTACATTTTTCTATGCTACTTAAAAGTATTCTATGTATTTATTGTCATACTTATTTGTTGTACGTTATAACTTATAAGGTATGTTTTTGTATTTTTGGTCCTAATATTTAAATAGCACCGTGACGTCCGCGCAATCGATTCCCCTGAGCGTCGGCTGAAAATCAGCGCTGGATGGCGCGTACAGCGTCGCCCAGCATACGCTGACCCGAGTGCTCTTTGAGATGGGTAGCAGCACACAGGATACATGATGTGATGTTATGTATTCTTTCATTGTTGTTTTTTTTATATAAATATGTTTGTTGTGTGTTGTTATCTTTTGGCTCAATAAACTTTTTCTTTCTTTCTTTCTTAAAACAAAAATTACGACACATTTTGATAATGACATTAAATAAATTAGAAATACAGTAGCGGGCTTAAATGTCAAATGATATAAAAAAATATTGCGTAAAAATGCAACGTTTTCGGACTGAGTCGGATTTCTCAGAACAATTTGTTTAGAATGTTGCATAAATTAGTACATCTATGTTAGCCAAGTGCCCGGCAAGTTAGTTACATTGTTTGCCGAGAACCTAGTTTTAAACTTAGATGTTTTGTAATTCCTAGATCTGAAGCTATCCTCTGTCGCCTTTTCCGAGTACTAATTACTGTAGGCTATGCTAAGAATTAACAAATACGTGACAATATTAAAAGACAATATAACATATACAACATACACATACAGTGAGTCCAAAAACTATTCGTCTAGTTGCAAGTTTAAACAAAAATCGTGTCTAAAGAACAAGGTAAGGAGCGAATAAAATCTCGATTAGTCAAACATGTTCAAAGAAGCTTTTTTAACTATAATTATCCAAAAATAAGTACATAATCATTTTTCTAGTAATAAGAAGCGTAACAAAAAACTAAACATTCATTTTTAGCTAGTTCAAAAGTATTCGTCCATAACATATTTCATGGCGTTTTGAGCTACAGAACATAATTTTAGAATAGGATTTAGTACTTAGTTGGATTTCCCTTCGCGGCAATCATTGCTTGGAGACTTCTGGGCATAGAATCAACAAAAAATTTTACCACAGAAGATGGAATTTTGTCCTATTGTACGTACTATATGTACATACGTATATACTGAAACGCGATGGGCCAAAGCGAATCACTATGACGGTCTATAAACTCGACTGTCGTCATCTGTCGACTGTGGGTGTCTGTCGTCTGTGGTCATTCTAAAGTTAAGAATTTATAATAAAATAAACTATAATAAAATATTGTTCATATTTTATCATTTAGTTAGTTACCAATCAATTGACAAGTTCCCATAGCAACGTCATCACCTGTCAGTCATGACTAGTGATGAAAATGTCCGGGAATTTTCCCAAAGTAGCCAAAACTTCCGAGAACATTTCGTAAATTCCCGGGAATATTCCCAAGGAAGTTTTGGGCACTTTGGGAAAATTCCCGGGTGTTTTCATCACTAGTCATGACGCAGTTCGGGCAATCGCCCTATCACCATAAAATCATTAATATTAGGACTATATATATCATAGTCATAGTGATTCGCTTTGGCCTATCGCGTTTCGGGATCAACTATCTATGGACATAATATTTATATATATTCCACCCTTTAGCTGTACCCATGATTCCTGTGGAAGCAAATCTTTTCGTGCGCATATAAGGGAGTCCAATATTTATGTTATCTTTTATTGAGTAACTAGCTGATCCGGCAAACGTTGTTTTGCTATATAAGGTTTTGTAATATCTTCTAAGATGTTCATTGAAATTAAGTGATGTCAAAGACAATTTTGTAAACAATTAAATACTCTTCATCAACAACACATTTATTTGGACAAAGATAAATATTATTACGTTGATACAACTCTTAACAAATAATGCATTAATTTCGACCAAATTTGCTTACCATAAAAACGGTTCTAGTGACTTAATCTTAAAAGATAGCCATATACTGTCCTGTACATTTTTTAGATCATTTCAAGAGGAATAATTATTTTATACATATATTTTTCGTATCTTGAACCGTTTTCGCAGCGCACGCAATGGAAGCCCTCAACGATGGATAATTTTCCCCGTTTCTTTCACATTTTCCATCATTTCTTCGCTCCTAATAGTTGCATCGTGATGTTATATAGCCTAAAGCCTTCCTCGATAAATAGTCTATTCAACACAAAAAGAACGTTTCAATTCCAACCAGTAGTTCCTGAGATTAGCGCGTTCAAACAAACAAACAAACTCTTCAGCTTTATAATATTAGTATAGATAATGACATATCGTCACACTATATTCCTATAGGGGTGAGCAGGGATACATTTATGAATTACTTCGGCAAACAGACTGGTAGCCTAGTAATTGGTAAATGGTAACCACCGTCTAGATAAATGCACCACAAGGAGCTTTTTTAAATAATAGTAATATATGGTCAAGCAATATCTCTTGCAGGGTGAAGAAGGATATATTAGAGGCTGTATCCACTTCACGCTTATATGTCGTGCCCAACGTGACCAGTAGCGCAGCTGATCGCCGTTCTCTCTGCACTAGTATACGTGACATTTCTATTAGATAGGACGCAGGTTTCCTCACGATGCTTTTCTTTACCGGCGCACATATGACGTATGATGCCTTAATCCGTATGTAATCTGCTAATACCCAGAGAAACGTTCCGGGATTCTGACCTACAACCATTCGCGTAAAAAATCCCAGTTTCGTTTTTTTAATAAAACACTAAACAATATTGCGTTGTTAATTGATGATTTTACCATAAAGAATAAGGTACTTTTGATATCTTTTAAATTAAAATTGGTGAGGTATTTTATAATAATAATATATCGTCACGCTATATCCCTTTCGAGGTAAACAGAGATACATTAGTGGCCATATCCACTTTGCGCTTATATGTCGTGCGCATCGTAACCAGAGATGGGCAAAATGTAATCTGATTAATGACGAATGATTACAAAATGTAGTCATAATTTTAATTTTCTTGCTCTGTAATCATGATTAAATCTATTTCAAACATTAAGAAATCATAAATGTGTATACAATCTGGGATTTTGTAGTGTTTAAAACATAAATGAGCAAAATGCAGTCATATTAATGGTAAAAAACGTAAAATGTAATCGTTAATCATTTTCATTAATCTGATTACATTTTGCCCATCTATGATCGTAACCGTACAGCTCACCGTTCTCACAGCATTTCTACACATGATATATCTATTAGATATCAGATGAGTATTAGATAGTTATTGGATATTGGTATTCCTGTATTATTATTTTATTTTAATTTCATAATTTGAGTGTAACTCCCATTTTTTACGTATTATACTTTGCATTTTGTCTTCATGTGTGAACATACAGGATAGCAATCTAGTTTGAAAAAAATGCTATATTTGGTGATTGCATTCTGTTTTTGTTTGCTAAATTAATGAAATAAATAAATAAGCTGAGCTACAGGGAAAATGCGAATTGAAAAATTGCCGGGCTGTATCGAACGAAAGGTACGTTTAGTTATTTGGTAGACAGAAACACTGACTCATTTCTAGTGTGACCAACGCCAGCCAACTTTCACCCGGAAAATATAAGTAAAAACCTTTAAAAACCTATAAATTTTTAAAAACAGCTGTAATATTGCTTCTTTTTAAATATTTACTTATAGAATAAAGTACACATTGAAATAGTTTTTGAGGCGAAAGAGAAATTATGATTTTAAAATCGATGAACTATCGATGTATAATTAATTGATCGATTCGAATCGATGAATAATCGATGAAACAATTTACGGTATTACTTATAGAATAAAGTACATATTGAAATAGTTTTTGAGGTGAAAGATAAATTATAATTTTAAAATCAATGAACTATCGATGTATAATTTATTAATTGATTCGAATCGAATCGATGAATAATTGATGAAACTATTAACGGTACTTAATGAGACAAAAACATAATTCTACAAGTTTAATCTTGCGGGAGAATATCTTATATCATGTTACTTCCACCGCGTGTGAACAGCAGATACTTTCTTTCTGATTTACAGGTGGACGTTAAATCTTAGTTACACCTGGTGGAAGGTGAAGATGGGTCCGACGATGGACTGCGTCCGCCCTACAAATACCTATTCACTCTTCTCTTAAAGGCTCCCAAGTCATAAGAACATGGAAATGTGGTCGCTGAAAGCATATTCCACTGCGTAGCCGTTCGCATGGTGAATATAGGAGGGATAGTTTTCGTGTGCGTGTAAGGAACAAAATATAATATACAATATTTTTTGTGAAGTAAATTGGAATAGATTGACAAATAATTTTGGTGTTATATAAACATGTAAGCACAAATAATTTGATTTATTATTTGAAATGAAATCATGGTCGATAATAGTTCAATTCTATGATACAATAGTATAATTTCGAAGTTCTCTAACTCTTGTTTTTAACGAGTGGTTAAGTTATGGAATGGGTTTTCGGCAAGCGTGCTTCCACGGTTTTATGGTATTGGGTCCTTTTAACGAAGCATGAAGAGATATATGTGCAGGCCAGCATGGTCATTATGACTATTTATTGTTTTTCTTTACTGTTGATAGTTGTAGTCGTTTTTTGGACTACACCATGCTTACCATCAGGCATGGTGATGGAATCACTATGTCGAGTCAAGATATAAAAAATGATTTGACTTTCAAACATCTTTTTTTTAGATAATTTTATCTCTAAAAGATAATTTTAATTAAGGCTAAAGTCAAAGACAGCCGTAATCGGTAAAAGTATGTATAAAAATTGCTTTTCTAATTTTAAGCTCCTAAAATTAGAGGTAAAACTTCCAAACAGGTATCACAGTCTGAGTCATCTTTAAAAACGTCCAGTGTATGCAGACACGCCCTGCTGCCCAGCCTTCATATTGTCTTTACGTCTCTAGGGTGGATTGAATTGAATCGCTCGGGTCTCGATTGAATGGGCGTCTCTCACGCACGTCTGCCGCGCGGTTTGACCTTAATGCCTGGGTATAATAATGTTTGCCGTCTCGTTGACACGGTTCGCGTTCTATTAGGTATTCGGCAGGTTGTTTGCAACTTAACTTAATGAATTTATTCTTATTCGGACAACTATTGACGTCTTCTATTTCGCAATGCCTGAAAACCAATGCGTCCTGCCAGTTATGATGTACGGAGCCGAGATGTGGACGCTAGCGGTTGGGTTAGTCCACCTGTTGAAGGTCGCCCAGCGATCTATCTGAAAGACAAAATCGTGAATGATGTTATCCAACAGAGAAACAAATGTCTCAACCTAATAATAAATAATAATAATAAAACATTTATTTGGCACACAACACAACAAACAACACAGCAAAATAGGTTATAAAAGACAGAAAACAAAAACAGTAAACACCCTATGTTGTGATGATGCGCCAAAGGGAAGTCAGCTCAGCAAATGCTAAGTGACCAGCCGAGCCACCCAGCGCTGATTTTCAGCTGACACCCATTTATTGAATCGAAGCGCAGAAAACAGCAAGGAAGGGATCAATGGAGTACAGATACACAAATTTTAAAGTATCATAGATAATAATATGAAAATACACATATACAAGAACAGAAATATAAGACTAACAGATAAAATATTTATAACTCTTTTTTTTTTATAACTCTCCGTTTAAACTAGCCGAAGTGGCACTAGGCAGGACAAATGCCATAGTAGATTCGATTAAAATTGGAACCGACGAGTTCTCGAGTGGAGACTAAATAGGAAAGTGCAGCGTGGGGCGTTCCAACCATGTTGAGAATCGAAGACCGAGCTTAATGAAGCTTGTTAGGAGAGATCTATGTTCAGCAGTGGACTGGGGTACGCTGATGATGATGATACCGTTTCTGTGTAGTACTTGTATCAAGAAATACTGCAGAGTTTAAGAAAAGACACGATAGAACACAATGAGCAAGGAAACACGCAAAGAATCATACGAAAGCAAAAAAAAAATTGTTAAGCAGGTGCTATCAAGTAGAGTTAAGTCAGTCTGCCTATCTTCAATAAGAGAAATAGAGTCGCCACTTTCGCTCGCCGGGCGTTTGGAAGGATCTGAATTTCAGGCCAGGGTGGAGTGATTGGAAGGATATCCTGGGGGTTTTAGTTAGTAGGAATCTGAAACACCGGGGTCGCTGCCCTCACAGCGGCCCTGATGGTCCTATCAAGGATTTTCCCCGGGACACCAAAAAAAAAAGCTTGAACAAAAAACAAAGTTGCATAACAACGATAAGAAATCGTACCGTACATAACAATCGGCTATTAATCAAACTGCCGGCATGACCTTTACTGAAGCAAGTGCGATATATCACGACAGGCAACATAAGCCTTGCCTTAGTCTAGACTGAAAGGTTAGATCTAGATAAACCGCGTAAGAGGGAACTTTCTACCTGCGACGCGGAGGTCGTATCGAAACTCGCTTTCTATTCAACTAATTGCCATGTTCGAATTGTGCACCGCATTCGATTCTCTATTAGTTACATTTATTTTGGGGTTAAGATTCTCATTTGCATATGTATTTATATATTAAAATAAAACGAATGTATATGGTATGTGTTTATGTGTGAAGGTGTGATTGTGTGTTTATTAGGGCGTTTAAAAAAAAACTATTTTTCCTCGGAACCACGCTCAAAAGTTTCGTTTTAATGCCAAAATAGGCCTCTGATAATATGAGCCCTTAATATTAATATTTAGGTTGTCCGCATCGCACACTTCGATTTCCCATACAAATAACACAGGACAAAAGTTTTTTCTTTTGATTTTTATAACTAATGAACGATATATCGTATTGCAATACCCATTCATTATTTTTGTAGCGAATTTAACGCTCTACAAAAAAAGGTCTGAAGTTAATTTTTGATAAATCAACTCATTCAAAAGTTATTCAAGATTGAAGTTTGACCTATGACACTTGGAAATATTATAAGCCAATGGAGCTTTCAGTTTCAGATCACCGTTAGGTTCATTTCTTGGCTGGCAGGTCAAGTCGAGGTCCGATCCCACCGAGGTGCCTTTGTATTGCCACCCAACCAATAAATCGCTGGCCGAGCATCTTCAGTGCTGGCCTTCTTCGCCCGGTGTAGTTGTAAAGGTCTATCCCGGAACTCAAACTATAGTCATGGCGAAAAAAGAAATTAGTAATAGTCTGTAGAACTGTGTATCTTTTAGTCCTTTCTTCCCTGTTGACACTAGAGATGCCACGAATATTCGGCAACTATTCGGTATTCGGCCTATTCGGCCACTTTTTTTGCTATTCGGTATTCGGCCGAATAATAGGTACTATTCGGCCGAATACCGAATACTAAATCATGTAAAAAAGACACGTTATATTACTCAAAGTTATGTATTTATTTCCAAATTACAACACTTTAGTAATTAAAATTGATCAGTGGTAAGTTGTGATGGATAAAAACAAGCTTTTCAGCATTTTTTGATAGCAAACGATTACGCTTTTCATCGTAAATGTTACCAGCCTCAGAAAACAACTTCTCACACACACTCTCTCTCTCGCTCACACACATACTAATAAACTTATACCGTGAATATCCATATAAAAACACAAAACACCCTTGAATAACCCGAACGGAAGTGCGAGTCTCACCAGAGACAAGATTTACTTAATTGGTGAGACTTATCACCCTGTGTATATGGATAAGTTTTGTGTTGAAATAAAGATTATTATTATTACTAAACACGCTACTTCCAGGAATATTCGGCGGCCGAATATTCGGCGCTTCGGCCGACAGCGTTGCCGAATATTCGGTATTCGGCCAATTCACTATTCATGGCATCACTAGTTGACACGACCAATGGATGTCGTCTGAAAATCAGCGCTGGGTGGCTCAGCTGGTCGCCTGGCATTTGCCGAGCTGATTTCATTTAGGCGCATTATCACAACACAGATTCTACTATAGTATAGTAAGTAGAGTTGCCTGCCTCTCGGTCTTTTACCGGTTGCACGGTGGAGTGTGTTCTCAGGAACTGCATTCTTTGATTCCACCAGCCTCATTTCATTACAAAACCACTAGACATCGTGTTGGATATCATCCGTATGTCGCGGATGTTCCTTATATCCGCACGAAAAGATTCGCTTCTACATTCATCATGCGAACGGCTAAGGAGTGAAATACGCTTCCAGCGGCCATATTTTCGCGATCCTATGACCTGGGAGTCTTTAAGAGAAGAGTGAATAGGCATTTGCTAGGCGAATGCGTCTCATCATCGAACTCATCTTCACCTTCCACCAGGTGTGATTGAGGTCAAGCGTTCGCCTATAAGTAATTAAAAAAAAGTAAGTATAGTATAGATTATACTATACTTCAGCGTTCTATGTTATGCGCCAAATAAAAACTACTTTTTTTTTCACAGTTATATGGGATCACATCCCTGCTAGGACTAAGAAGTCTTGAGCTGTGGAATGTTCTGGCGAGCATGAACCTACGGTTCTGTGATATTCAGTCATTGAATCGAAGCGTGAAGAGATATTTGTGCAGGCTGACATGACAACTGCATCTCTATAGGTTTTTCTTTACTGTTGACATTCGTACGCGTTTTTTCGATTACACAATACTTATCATTAGGTGTGATGTGGCCACGATGTCCAGTCAGGATAAAAAAAGATAGGCGAACACGAAGCAATCGTATGTGGAGTGCTTGTATCATTTTGAGTTACGGAACCCTAAAAACAATCAATGCTAATAAAGGCCACGTATTATCTCATTGACCCATTAATAGTGGGACAATCTAATGATATTCCAGATGCGTGCTGCTCCTTTCTGTGTTTATTGAGTCGTTTGTAATCGAACTTGTGAGTCTAGTCAGGTGATGGTGGCAATTTAGAATCATGGCGCCAGGCCGTTACTCATATGTCCTGAAATCAAAATACATACAGGTGAAGTCGGTTTTATAGACGAGGGGGATATTCAGATAACAGGAAAAATACGTAATATTCCTTCGTAAATCTGATTGCTAACATCAAATAACGATGACTCATTGAAATCTAAAGGGGTGAGGAATTCTTGGAATAACGAGGATATCGATCACTCAAGCACCCTAAATACAATTCATACTGAATCCTCACGCAATCACTCTTTAGGGGTCAGTTTTACGCCACGACTCCCTCCAATCTCGCCGGCATAGGTAGAAAATTAAATAATATACCCTCACGCTATATAAGTTTCGTAGAGAGCAGATATATATTAGTGGTATCCACTTTTAGTGGGGCTGCGGCGAATTGATTACAGGACCCGCAGTCCCCAGTAATTCGCAGAAGTAGTCACCTTGGGGTTTTTAGCTTGTAAAAGTCCGGCACACCCCGGCTGCTACCCCTTTGTGGCCGGGACGGTACTATGAGGATTTTCCCCAAGTAAAAAAAAAAAAGAAGTGGTATCCACTTTGCACATACATATGTCACAACCAATATGACCAGTAAGTAGTACGTCTGAGCGCCGTTCTTACAGTACTATTACACATGACATTTCTATTATGGTATATGCCGTGCGGTTTTTCTCACCCTGGTGAGCATGAAGTGATACCGTTTAAGACATTGCAGTAAGATGAAGACAGAGGGAGGGCGGTAAACCCCACCCACGGCTATAATCAGAATATATTGTATCAAACTGATTATCTTATAAACCTGAGTGAGTAGGTTTAATTATAATATTTTGATGTAAACGATATATTCGTAATATGGATATACTGAAACCTGGATCGGAATCCTTGAATCCTGCGATGACACACGCCGGTCACATCGCAAATCTAATTTTAAACGCGTCGCCCGCTTGCAAATTGCTTCGATCGCGTCCCCGTCTGCTGCGCCCATCGTTTTGCGACCGTAAATGGGACATTTTACTTTATCCTTTTAAGAACACACTCTAATCCCGGATTAACTTTTTTCTTTAACGTAATATCTTATCAAGGATTTTACTTAAATGCTTAAAACTTCTTTAAAAATATTTTCCTTCCTCCCTTTTTCACTATATTTTTGGAATATATGGGAAGGTGTTTAGAGGTGTAACCTAGCCCACAATGCGAATAGTATTCCGTGCATGCTCTAGCCTGGGCCTCATAAAATAGCTTCTCATTGTTATATGATTACTTTTTGCCCATCTTTGTTTTCAAGACTAATTAATTCTCAATTGAATACAAATTTTTGACTCATTAATCTTTAGAAGGATTTGAATCATGATTACATATTAATGACACTAGGATTACGATTACATTTTGCCCATCTATGTTGTGAAGCGTAAGCTATAATAAGAATCAGCAAGCGTTGTAACTAAACTTTATCAATAATTCATTATTACTCATCCGATTCTATTAAGATGAGTCAATCAATGAAAACAATGATAATTTTATTGTTTGAAAATGAAGTTATTGTTTATAAATAGTGTAATTAACTAGTGCTAAAACAATCAGACAAAATTACACTGAATGCCGGGTAAAAAAGTTTGATATAATTATTTCATTGTAAATAATCATAATATATTGTCACACTGTATCCCTTTCGGGGAGAGCAAGAATACATCAGTCATCGGTTTTTTTTTTATTTATTTTATGGCTTTACTCCAAGGATTGGTCCTTTGTGACTTCGCCAATGTCAGTGTAAGTCAATGGGCTTATGTCTCTTATAAGCTGCTGCCATTCTAGAATAACATTTTACTTCCTATCGGGTGCAGTGTTATTACCTTGTCGAGTTAGTATGAAAAAAAAAATTGAAATTGCGAGAATTTTCCCCTCAAAAACTGTCCTGTAATATCCGAATTTACGGTGTCAACACAAATTAATAAATGACGTGGAGCAGTGAGTGCGCGAGTAGCCATATTCGTATAGGGATTGTATTTTGAGGACAGGCCGGGAAATTTACTAATTGTGTGCAAATATAGTGACCAAAATTCCTGAATAAAATGTTTTACGTTTTGTTTTTTGGTAACCCGGGGGAGAATTCCTCTATAGAACCGTCAGGAACAAAGTGAGGGCAGCGACCCTGGTGTGTCAGACTCCTACTGACTAAACCCCCCGGGGTGTCCTTCCAATCCGTTTACCCGGGCCTGGGAATCCAGATTATTCCAGTTGCCCGGGGAACGAACAGGTTCTCTTTTGCTGGCTTATGTGTCTTTTCTTTGTGTATTTTTTATTGTTTATATATTACTGTAACGTTAACTGTATTGGTGTGTTAATAAAGGCGATCAGCTGCGCTTACGGCCACGTTGCGCTATATCCCTTACGGGGTGAGCAGAGATACATTAATGGCGGTATCCACTTTGCACTTGTGGCATACTCACTACCTATTTATTTATTTCTGTCCTTAACATTATCTATTTTCTAATTCTTTTTACTATACTAACCTATAACTAACATCTACTTTAAATACCATTATTATATCTTCAGTTATTTATCTAAGTAATTTTATCAACACATTTCGTACTAACACACTTGATATTTATTTCTTAAAATCGTGTCATGCGATGGAAACGGCATTAAGCCAGAGTGCCGCGGGATACCGGGCGCGCGCGGGGGGATTGTACATGTACACACGACGCGAGCGCCCGCGCACCCGGCAAACAGTCTCGCTATCACATTAGACGCGCCACTACGTTCCTCTCGCTCGCCATTCGTACTGTTCTCATTGTTATTGTTTACGTGTTGTTATTTGTATTATTGTGTCGTGAACTTTATCTTACTTGAACTATCTTACTTGTGCTTCATTATTCCTACTAGACTTTATACTGTGCTTATTAAACGTCTATCAACTTGCTGTCTGGACTTTCTTCATTTCATTCTATCATCTCATCTTTACACGCTGCCTTGCGCTTTAGCCTACGGTAGGCTTACTATATACTTCCTGCATACCTACCACGCTAAACACTTATATGTCGTGCTCAACGTGACCAGTAGCGCAGCACTAGTAAATATGACATTTCTACTATATGCCATGTGAGTTTCCTCACGAAGCTTTTCTTCACCCATGAGCAGATGTATGTGCCGGTATTCGAATCTACGATCAGTCATGTTGCCGCGTATGGAACCCGTTCCGTTATCCACTATGCCAACACAGTCTCTACTTTTCGTTTCGCAAATATTCCTATGATTTAGCAAAATTCCGTTTTATAAAATGACATTTTTGACGCGCAATAAAGATGATTCAAGTAATTGATGAAACAGAATTGATATAATAATCGCATGATATAATTTTCTTAAGAAATGATTAAATGAAGCGTCATTATCAGATATTTCGCAGACATTTTTATAATCCTGTTAGAAATTTGCGATTACGCTTTCTGGAACCAATTACCGAGTTGAAGAAAGTTTCTCCTCAAAATTATTCCTTTAGAAATTGTTATTTCTTGTGAAATATCAGCGAATTACGAATTCTAAAGTTTTAATAGGAGCTATTTTGTTATACCTTACTTTAAAATAACCCTATTATCTAAAACAAGATTATTTTTATGCAAAAGTAACCTAGAAAGGTCGATTTTTTAAAAATAATTGTTTATAATATTGTTCCGTTTCATAAAAGAAACCCGCGCGCGAGTTTGCGGGTTCACAGCTATACGGTAACTCACATCTCGGCTAGGACTGAGCAGTTCTCTAGCTCCTACTGCAGCCGAGTCCTTGATCTATGGAATAGTCTTTCCACCGTCCTAAGATACGAGGCGTGACGAGATATTTGTGCAGGCCGGCACGATCACTGCGGTTATAGATTGTTTTTCCTTAGTGTCAATATTTGTAGTCGATTTTTAGACTGCATCATGCATGCGACGGGCATGTATGGTTATTACAATGCCGAGTGAGGATAAAAAAGCTAAATTAAGCTTTACAATTCATTAATGTATCTCTGCTCACTCCGTATCGGATATAGCGGGACGATATTATTATTATTATGACATTAAGTTATCTAAAAAATAAACAAACAAACAAACATCAAACCATCAATATCTATACATATAATAAATCCATTCTCCAGTCGCCTATATAATATTTTCTACATAAAAAAATATTTGACCGCTTCTATATGTCCCGGCTTACAGTAAATTAATTGCGGAATATACGCGTTTGTACCCGCTAATCTCAGAAACGGCTTAACTGATTTAGACTCGGTTTTATTAAAGTATTGTAGAAAGTCGCCTTTAACATTTAGTGTTAATTTCATTTCACTCAGTACCTAAATAATAAAGAAATGCCAGGTTAAAGAAACACTTCATCATTATTTAATCAACAAGATCATTATTTGAAAAAAAAATTAACAGATTATACCATTTATTATCCAAATGTAATGATTTGTTATCGCAATAAAAGTATTATTTTCACGCGATAGAAGTCACGGGTATAACTAGTGTATATTATATCGTCGGGTGAAAGGCTATTTATTTTAAGCGACATTTTTTGGTGATATAGTAATATATATATATATATTTGGAATCAGCGTTTTTTACCGATTCTAAAAATATATATTACTATTTCACCAAATAATGTCGCTTAAACCAAATAGCCTTTCACCCGATGATATGTAGATAGCTATATATTTACCTTCTAGACATATTCATGAAAGGGAAGAGGGGAGAGAGGGAAACAAAAGTATAATCAGGAATATGATAGGTTATAATTTGAGCCGTTAAAGGAAAAGAAAACTGTTAAACCGTTTCCACAGAATGTATAAGTCCGTGTTATAAATAGCGACAAGGAGTAGTGTGAAAACGGCCCTATTTATAGTAAGGTTCTTTTGAAAGCTCCCTGAAGTGGATTGTGTCCGTCTGTCCGTCCGTCCGTTGCTTTTGTTTCTCGTTTCCACTTCGGAAATAAATGTCGCGATTGCATCGAGCGGAGAGTGTGACACAAGTGACGGCGACGAGCGTTTGTACTCGATTTGATTTGAATACCAGCACTCGCTTCAGTATCCGCTTTAATACATAATATATCGTCACGCTATTTCCCTTATAGGGTGAGCAGAGATACATTAATGGCTGTATCTTCTTTGCGCTTATATGTCGAGCCCAGTAGCGTTCATTCCATAGCTGCATGAAAGCATTGCATGCCCTAATGATAAACATATCTGGAATATATTGCTTAAAGTTAAATAAAAATAGGAACTATTTATATCCATATCTATTCTACATCTACGGCATTTATCTCTTCTATGAAAGCAATATAATATTTACTATCATAATATATTATTGAAATTAATTACGTGAATACTGCATACCCTGTCCGAATACCCTATACACGTCACTGGTCGTGCCCAATGTGACCAGTAGCGCAGCTGATATCCGTTCTCAGGACACTAGTATACATGAAATTTCTATTAGATGCCGTGGGGGTTATCTCACGATATTTTCCTTCAACGGTGAGTATGTGGCATATATGGGCAAAATGTAATCAGATTAATAAAAATTATTACGATTACATTTTACGTTTTTTATCATTAATACAACCACTTTTTGCTATATCTATGTTTTGAACACTACAGAATCCCAGATTGCATACACATTTATGATTTCTTAATGTTTTAAATGGATTTAATCATGATTACAGAGCATGAAAATTATAATGACGACTACATTTTGTAATCGTTAATCATTAATCAGATTACATTTTGCGTATCTCTAGAATGTGGTGCCTAAATCCTTATGTAATCTGGAAAAATACAGAGAAAGTGAGAGAGAGAAAGAGTGCCGAAACTACGGTCATTCGCGTTGTCGCGGATGGAGACCGATCCATTATCTTCTAGGCTACCATAGTCACATATACTAAGCTGGATACTATAAGCGGAAACTGAATATGGCCATTAAAGTATCTCTGCTCATCCCCGAAATGGATGTAGTGTGACGAGACGATATATTTATAACTTTCTTCAATAATAGACCGAAACAAATCTCTTGTAACTTGCACCACAAGACGAAATGCTCAGTGCGGCCAAGTTTACCGATAGTCCGAGATAGCTTTTATCGACAATGTTGTGTTCACGCTGGTGATTTGTGAGAACACTTCTAGAAAGTTTGTCTATTATCAATATTGCTTCTCAGATGGCTTATTAGGGTCGGCACTGTCTTCATTTTTTTACACAAGTTCGGCAAACTGATTACACTATATCTGAAAAATCGCAACTGTGTTGAACCAGGAGCCTGTTCTTTGGCAGTCACTGTGATATTGCTGGAGTGTTGAAAATTCTCTTAACACTCCTTTTAAAGGACCAAATATCGAATATATGTAACTACTACAAAAGTGATGTTGTGTTATATATCATGAGTGTTTTATCGTAATCAATTAATATTACAAAAAGTATAAGAAATTTGACGCCATATTAAAATGGAAAAAGTCGTGTGTTAATTCTCAAACAATCTTTAGTTATTTTATGGTTGAATTGTTTCATTATACGAGCGACCGCTTCTCACATTTAGAGTTCCTTGGAATTGTATAATTATTAATTCTTAAGTGAATTATAATATATCGTTCCGCTATACCCCTTTTGGGGTAAGAAGAACCACATAAATGGCTTGATCCACTATGCTGTTATATGTCGTGCTCAATTTGACCAGTACACATGACAGTTCTATTAGATGCCAAGCGAGTTTCGTCATGATGTATTCATCACCGGTGAGCATTCCAATCCCGTACATGATCTGGAAAATCCAGATTAGGCCCAGATTTTAAACCCTTATTTTGACAAATTCGTATTGAACGCAGTGAATTACCCCTAAAGTAACGCGCTCTTATGAATTACAATTTATAGCATGTAGATGCCGCCCGATACGTGCTTGTGTTAAAACGCCCTAAGGGTCGTTAGGGTGTTACGGGACGCACGGGGTAAGGGGATGCGCGCGCGCACGGGATGCTTGCTAAGTTAGTCGAGACCCAAGGTTAGAGTACGTGCGTGTGCGTCGCAGTTCGGTGTGCCTTAAAGTGCAAATAAACAGTAAAACGCCAAAATCCGTGTCTTTCTATCACCACATCCACGACCACCGGTCATAAATTTTACTTATGAATACGTTTCAACGTTATAGTTAACCCAAACAAAGTCGCAGGCCGCAGCTAGTTAAAAATGAATGTACAGAACACAAAGCATCATTATTTAATCATATTTAATAGTCGTTTGTGAGCAAGTTTACAGAGCGGTCGTGGGCACGGTTCGGCGCGTGCACCTGTCGCTCGCGCACGCCAGGCAAAACAATCGATTTCTGTGCTATCCCAACAAATGCTTCATTATTTCTGTTTAATTAATTACTACAGATACAAAACAAAGATTAGCACGTATCTCTCTCTCCCTTACTCTTTTTATTGGTTTAAATTGCAAGTATTTAACAGATGTTTTTGAAAATCAATTACTACTGATATAGACTGTAGGATTGTCGGATGAGCTGTTACCCCGTAAATGTTGGCCTCACCCCGTCTACCACCCCCCAAGAAAGGAAGGGACGGACCTCAATTAAAAAAAAATTGTTTGAAGCAATGTATTTTTTTTTGTGAAATTCTATGAAATATTATCATGTATCTATGTTTCTATTAATTTTGTTCTTTTAGGTCTTTTTTATTCCACTCCGACGTAGCCTTGAGTTTTTTCGGCGTTTCTTTTCTAAGTAGTCGCTTCTAAAGCGCTATTAGACACCCTTAGGTTATTTCCCCCACTGGCTGACCTAGGCGAGGTCCGTACCTACAGACGTGCCCTTGCCTTGCCACCCAGCTCATTACCTCGCTGGCTGAGCACCTCAAATGCTCGCCCTCTTAGCCTGATTTAGTTGGTCTTTCACGCCAAACAGTTAATGGTCCTGCAGAAAAGAATAGATCTTTATTTACCAGTTACAAGTAGTCCGTTTCATTTATTTTTGCTCTTGTTTTAGATATATTTAGGTATTTTTACTGTAGTACTCGTATCACTAATACATTTTGTAGTCGATTTGATTATTATCTGTAATAGTTTCTTTTAGTATCACTCGTCTTTATTTTGTATTTATTATTTAAGCTACATATTATTCTATTTATTGTATTTTTATTGTTTATTGATAATTTTTATAAATACGATACAAAACATTATTAACACGACCGGGGCCCTTCACGAAAACCAGCGTTACACACTTCCACTGTAGCTTTAAGCTGATGGAGGACCCATTTTCGCCATTTTTGTATGTTTTTGTATTTTCTTTTGTTTCTGTATACTGTTTGTGTTACTGTATTTCAATTCTTAGTTTTTTGTAAGTTATGGCGAAATAAATACATTTCATTTCTTTTTTTTTCATTTCATTTATACATGTGCATATATATATTTTCTTGATAATTTATTGCAATAATTTTCATACATACCATAATCTAACTATTGTAGAAATATATTTCATGAACGAATACTCAACATTTTATTTAACACTTTCGTCGGTCAGTGTGATTGGTTTGTTTTTCTCACCGGACCCAAATTCGAGTCTTAGTACGCCGTAATCCTTAACGTGACCAAGTGATATGTAGGAATATAAACAATGTTTTTTTTTACACTGCCTCGACATAGTGACTACAGAGTACCTGATGGTAAGTACAGTGTAGTCCTAAAACGAAAGCGACCATCAAAGGATGAAAATCCATTGATAGTCTACATCGTCATGTCGGCCCACATATACCACGACTGAAGGTCTCTAGGTATATGCGTTACTGAATATACATAAGTTGATCCCGAAACGCGACAAGCCGAAACTGGTCACTATGACGGGCTGTACACCCATGCACTGTGGTCGCGATCCAGACGGGCACCGACGCCCTACCACCTCGCTGCTGCTCGTTTAGCACCACCCAGGAGTCACGTGTAGGGAGACTAGGGTAAAGCCTACGGACGCGAGCAGCTTCGACTCCCATGTAACTCGAGTATTGATATTATCTTCAATTTATCGTAAAGAATAGAGTGTAAAATTAACTTCTATTTTTGTAAAGAATTTTGTTCCTCACCTCAAATGTGTTTAGAGTGTTTTAACGAAAAACATGCGACATTATGTGAATTTTTTTCGTATTATAATTTATTCCCTACATTTACATATATGTGCTTATTCTATTAAATTCTTTTTTTTTCCTCTTTATTTGTTTAAAGGGGTTTTGTCACAGAGTGAGCACGTCACCCCCGTACAGGCGAAACTCTTATAGTTAGCTCAAGCCACCTTTAGGTAAAGTGCAACCAGCATCTTGGCCTGCTCGGAAAGCGGAGAGGACAAGATGCAGTTGCAAGTGCCCACAAGATAGTTGGCAATCCGTATATCCTGACGTTGTGCTTCGTTCCGGACACACTCCATCTATTCAATTCCTTTTAAAAATGCAACTAAAAATCCTATTAACTTCTACAAGAAGAGCGTCACACATATTCGGGTGACGGGGTACCCAGGTAAGCATTCCCCTCACAAAAATATTGGTGACGTGGCAACGAACGTGTTAAAAATACATTGTTTCACATTAAGATTTATTACTGTGTCGTGGGTGCGTTTTTAATTATGAACTTTTCATCTACAAATACCCAAACCTGGAACAAGTACCTGTGGATCATAGAAATATTTGTATAGTGCGGGAATCGAACCCACAACTAAAAGCGCTGAAGTCTTCAACGACCACTGTGCCAGAGTTGTCTAAATTAATACAATATTTACTTTATTTATAAAAAAAAAATCTTTTCGTTACAGGTATGTACAAGTTGTATTGAAAAGACCGCGATTGGTTTGCAGATCAAGAAATAATAAAAAAAACAGAGGGTAAGTTTAGGGAATGATATAATTTTTTACACGAAATTCAATTTAAATAAATATAACGTTTTTTTATAATTAAAAAATAAAGGTGTGTGTATTTTTTTGTAAAAAAAAAAAAACATTTTCCCCCTTGCTTCTTTCAAGAATTTGTCGCTTGCAATGCGCAACAGCTTAAATTCCTTAGGTATGGATCTTCACTGTGATCTCAACCTTAGGGATCATATAGCGACTGTCATCTCCGCGTCATCACGTAGACTTGAACAGAGTGCGAAGGTTTTTCATCTGCCCAGTATTGACTCGACGTCCTGGATAGGATGCAGCGGAAAGATGTCCGCGTTGTGAATGATCCAGACGTGACTAAGCATCTGGAACAGCTCCAGTTGCATAGAGATATTGCCTCACTAAGCGTTTTCTACCGTCTGTATCACGGCGAGTGATCTGAGGAGTTATTTAACCATGTTTCACCCTCTCTTTCCATAAAACCACGCGCACGGGTATTTTTTTTACACTGGCTCGACATAGTGACTACAGAATACCTGATGGTAAGTACAGTGTAGTCCAAAAACGAAAGCGACCATCAAAGGATGAAAATCCATTGATAGTCTACATTGTCATATCGGCCCACATATACCACGACTGAAGGTCTCTAGGTATATGAGCTACTGGATATACACAAGCTGATCCCGAAACGCGACAAGCCGAAACTGGTCACTATGACGGGCTTTACACCCGTGCACTGTGGTCGCGATCCAGGCGGGCACCGACGCCCTGCCACCTCGCTGCTGCTCGTTTAGCACCACCCGGGAGCCACGTGTAGGGAGACTAGGGTAAAGCCTATGGACGCGAGCAGCTTCGACTCCCTCGGTTTACGGAGTCACAGCTATACGGTAACTTAATCCTGTCAAAGACTAAGAAAGTTTCTAACTCTTACTTCTGCCGTGTCGTTGGGCTGTGGAATGGTCTTCCGACGAGCGTGTTTCCATCGTCCAATGATATAGAATCCGTTAAGCGTAGCGTGAAGAGATATTTATACAGGTTGGCGTGATCGCAGCAGCTGCCGATGGATTTTTCCTATGTGTTGATAGTCATCCTTGCTTTTTGGACTACACCATTGTTTACCATTTGGAGTAGTGTGGTCACCGTGTTGAGATAAAATAAAAAAAGTTAAGGTACAGCGTTAACGATTTACAAAACGCTGTCGCGTGTCTCACTTTAATTATATATTTTTCAATATGTCGCTGTTATTGACTAATTTATTTAGTGTTTTATAATTAATAAAAACTGGACAAGCGAGCAGAACGTCACGATTACTTAGTTGCCTTCAAACGCAACCCAATTATATCAACAACACGCTAATGGACTGGACGCAGCGAGGCGTTCACTGTTTTCTATATAAATTCTGTAGTGTCTCACCGAAACCTTCGGCTTCGTCAACGAAAACCGCTTTTTTTATATTTTACCGACGGACGCTTGAACTCCATCACACCTGGTGGAAAGTGAAGATGAGTTCGACGACGGAGCGTGTCCGCCCAACAAATGTCTATTCACTCTTCTCTTAAAGGCTCCGAAGTCTTAAGAACGTGAAGATATGATTACTGGAAGCGTATTCCACTGTTTAGAATAAATCGCTTGTAAAAAAGTTCAACTTTTTGAAATTTATATGTTAATAAATTTTTAAAATTCACGAAAAATATAATTTTCTGATGTACTTTGGCAATGTTTTCGTGTCACAAATATACCTCTTTCAAGTTGGACAGGGTTTTAAAAATATACTGTATACAAACAACGTGTAGATGTTGTTAAAAATATCTCACAATCTGTCAAAAGGTGGTTAAAACTCGAAGTCGGGGCCGAAACTTCGTTCGATAGTAATTCCGTACCATCTTGTCCATTTAAAACGCCGGCACAACTATAAAGTACCGTAAATATTTAATTTTTAATTATTCAATGTAAGTCATACCAAGAACACTACACATAATGTGAAATGATGTAATTTAAGTTATATATTAAATCAGAAAAATATACAGTCAGTTTCGGAAAACTATAATTACTTTGTAACATAATTTACAGACGGACTCTTGACCTAAAACACACCTGGTGGAAGATGAAGATGGGTCCGACGATGGATCGCGTCCGCCTCACAAATGCCTATTCACATTTCTCATAAAGGCTTCCAAGTCAAATCAACGTGGAAATATGGCCGCTGGAAGCATATTCCACTCCTTGCGTTTCGCATGATGAATGTAGAAGATAATCTCACGGATACGGTTCATACGGATATAAGGAATGACAGCCGTATCAGTACCATATGTTCACAAGGCGACATAATACGAGGTCCAAGTTTCCTAATCATTGGGCTCCACGCCGATGATGACATAAACTCGTCATCAGTGACGTGCGTAGTGTATTTGAACTAGGTATGCAGAGTACACGTAATTAATTTGAATGCTATATTATTATAGTAAGCATTATATTGTTCCCATAAGAAAGATATATGGTGTAAAAATAGAATAAGTATCAATATCAATATTTCCTTTTTTTTGGTTCAGCTTAAGTAATTTATTTCAGACTTATTAAGTGTAAGGATATGCAATGCTTTCATGCATTTATGAAATGAACACTACTGCTCATCACCCAGATTAAAAGTTTTATGGTTCTTAATCTAGATCACTTCTCGAACAAGTTTTGGATAGGAGAAACATAGTCAAGGAGCTCGTTATATGTCGCCTTGTAAAGATGCAGATACCGTGAATATTGTGTGCCGTGATTATTCTAACTATTAACAACAAAAGAGGGTAGATGAAGTAACTTCCCGACCCTGAAGAACACTCCGCGACGCGTCATTCTGCTCGTGACCATGATCTGTGTAATCGGGTCGAAACTTCAAGTCATAATTAATAGTAAGTTAATTAGCGTATAAAACCCATTAAAGTTATAATGGGTACAAAACGCGACAGTTTCAAATGTGTTATTATATATTCAGTTTGTTTTTAAAGACGAATCTATTTACTCAGCAAAGTGTAAGGAAATTCAAAGCAACATTCTTAATGCTATGCCTCAGGGAACTAAGGCAGGGCAATTTTATTAGATGTAATGCAGGTCAAGACTTATAAAGGTGATTCGTAGCAGAAGGGATAATAATTTTGAAAGTTGAAATACTTTTCGGTAATATTTCAGGATTTCATACGAGTTCAGTCATGAAGTAATATTTTCAGTGAAAAATTTTTCGTTTCCGCTCTATTTTATGTTGAAGATGAAGTCGTGATAGTATCTGCATAAGCCTGCGGCGTGATGTATAAGAGACAGCGATTTTAATTTACGTTTTCAATAACATTGTAGAATTAACTCTGTAAAATTATAAATTACCTATGTTTATTATAGATATTGACTATTTATTATTTTTTTGCCTGTTTTCAGTAACTTATATGTCATTATGATATAACTAACTAATATTAAACAATTTTTTTAAAATTTTATAATGATTAATTATGAAAAATTATATTATCGAAAACTTATACAAAAACCAGCTTAGAAACCTCTTTGAAATAGCTATAAAGTCCGTTCGAATTCTCTAAATAAAAACAAATACATTAAAAAAAGCTTACAAATATAATGGCGGATGAACATATATAGTTCGTACACAAAAATTCAGAAAAATTAACCGATGTTATTATTCGAATCGCCGCGCATAGATAACGGGTCCTTATCCACTAGGCAACCGTGTGTAGCCATAATGATGCCGAATAAATAAATGTAAAACGATTGCCACCGTTTCATTTGATGACTTGCACCAAAATTCATTTTAGACCGATGCACGATGTCGAATGGAGCCATCCATTGAACAAGTTCAGAAGCGAATGCATAAGATATTTTATCACCTTTCTGCGTATTTCTTTGAGATAGGATTTAAATTGTTATGTGGCTGTAAAAAAGGTACTATATCACAACAGCCCATTTAATTTATGACACTCATTTTGCCAAGTTTACTTGGATTGATTCTAGCGATCTCAGTATTATTATTAGACGAAATGAAATATAACTTTATTCAAATAAGCCTACTTCCAAGCACTTTTGAATTGTAAAAAAACAATGTAAAATGAATCTACCACCGGGTCGGAAAGCAGAATCTCAGTTCAAAGAGTTTATTCTCATAAAGATACAAATCATTTACGTGAAACATTTTAAACTACCAAAAACAGTAAAATAATAAGAGCTTACTTAACATAAACAGAACTATATCTGTTAGTATTTATCTTTAATATATTGTAGTAATTTAGTTGTGTATATGCCAAGCGAGCTCGCGTTTCTATGCAGGAGGGTCACGCGTTGTAGAGTTGTGCTCCCTCAAAAGTGATATTCCCAAAAAATCTGCGAAAAGAGCCGGCAAGGAACTCTGGTAGTTGTTCCTTTCATAATGAAGTACATAATAACAGGTATAATACAGAAAGAAATGAATGCCCGTGAGAAAGATTGTATACATTAAACCCACGCACTTTTATCATTTAAACAGATTGATGAAATAATATCCCTTGTTTTTTTTATTTCAATGGTGATGACTCTTGAAGATGTCTTTAGGTGCTATATTGTATCCTATAGTCGAATACCGAGCCCCAAGTAAGAACAATGAACTCTTTTAAGCCGGTACTTT
The DNA here is from genome assembly GCA_036320925.1 of Automeris io. Taxonomy (NCBI): domain Eukaryota; kingdom Metazoa; phylum Arthropoda; class Insecta; order Lepidoptera; family Saturniidae; genus Automeris; species Automeris io. The sequence goes on from JAUDJH010000024.1 coordinate 9,372,935, forward strand.
GGTAACACCAATTTGTGTTTATTTCTTGACCTGATAATAATCCTGTTACGTGTTCACCAATCATAGTTTCTCTAAACTGTTATTCCTTAATATAAAATTTATTGTTTAAACTTAAAAGTCCAAAAATGTAATTCTGTCTATCTATCATCGCGCTAAATCTCTATTGTAGTACGCAGAAAGAATGGAACGCCATCTCTTTCGATTCTTGCAAACCTCTTTCTCTTCCTTAACAGTTATTAGTCACTTCATGCACTTTCGCCGAGAAAGGGATATACTGTGACGATATATTATTATAATTTTGACGGCTACTTTTTAGTTTCAAACAGCAGTGTTGTTCGTTGAGTGTTATCAATGGATTAAATTGTCTGTTGTCGCAATAATTAAAAATACTAATTGTTACAATAGTAGAGATTAATGAAGAATATTGCTTTGTAATCCAGGATGCGCTTTGGAGGTGCAGGATTATCGGGTGTGTCCCGGGGCTGGTCGATGACATTGATTAGCGGTGCGTTGCTCTCTGCGCCAGATTTAGCGGCAGAGCGCGGCGCGCGGTGCGCTCCTCGCGTCTAGACCGAAACGAAACTATGCCCATTTGTGTACTCACTATAAGTTCTGACCGCGACATCGTTTACCTTAAGGTGGGATTCGGATCCTGGCAAATTCAAAGTCCATGAGCGTGTCATGGAAGGTGCTATGCTCGGTGTTTCTCTTTCAAGAAATGATTAAATTAAAACAACTTATATATATAAAAATTAATAGCAACATGTGTTGCTAAGCGCATAACTCGAGAACAGTTGAATCGATTTGGCTGATTTCTTTTTTGTTGTGTTTGATGAAGTCTGGGGAAGGTTCTTACGGATTAAAAAAAGAAAAATTACGAGGAAGATAGTAAAAAAACAATTTTCTTTTCCCATACAAACCACCCTGTCCCCAGCTATCAAACATATGATGTCAATCAAAACAAAACAAAGCTGCGTTAGGATAAAGTTGATTAGTGGTTGCATGTCATTTATGAAAGTTATAATTTATACGCCAAGTAATCAAACAAAAAATAACGTGTCCCATAAGGCATTATAGAATCCCTCTTATCATCAACCCCTATTTCTTAATAGCCATTTTAGTACTTTATCTTTATATTAGAAATAATTTAACATATATGGCAAAACAACGTTTGCCGGGTGAGCTATTATATTGTATATATGTAGATTGTGATGAAACCGCGTTTGTATAGTATTTTCCACCACATTATGGGAATGAGACAACGATTCTGAAATGGCTAACAATTCTAGCCCCGATTGTGTGTCTCTCGGGTACAATGCGTTGCACTGACCTGGACGACGGCACTCTCGCGGTCCCAGCTTGTCAGCTCCCGCGGCAGGCGGTCCCTTCCTGCTGCGCTCGTCGGGATCAGCGCAACGGATGTAAACTTGATGGGTGATGAGGAAAGTCTACAATACTTGCCGGCCGGCTAAACGTTCTAACACCACACTCTGCGTTTGTATTCCAAGAAATAATGCTCTATACTAGGGATGTAACGGAGGCAGTTTTATCGGAACCGAAGTCGGAGTCGGAGTTTTGATATTTGATTTATCGGAGTCGGAATCGGATTCGGAGGCAATGTCAGTCACAAGTGACGGCAGAATAAAATAGTTTTATTAAGAAACAAATAAAAACGTTATTCAGTGAACCTCTTTAATTAGAAAGTGATAAATTTACAAATACACAGACAATAAAAATTTCTGTGTTTCTTATTAACATTTTCCCATTAACAGTGCACAAATTGAATAAAATTTGCTGCAGGGTTGTTTTTGTGTTAATTTCTATTTTACTTAATTTAATGTAAAATAAAAAAACCTTTAAGTAATAAATTTAAATGTACATTAATTTTAAATTTGATAATTTTAATCATCTTTTTTTAATCTAAATTTTTAAAAATGTCTTCTACAAATTAAGTAGCACTGATTGTTTGATTAATTGATATTATGTTTCAACAACATATAAAATGAAATCATATGAATGAACTACAACAGTGGTGGTGACCTCCGATGAATACCTCCGATTAAAAAGTTTCGGAACCGGAGGTGTAATAACAATCGCAAGTTCCGACTTATCGGAGTCGGAGTCGAAGCTCCGTAACATCCCTGATACATACAGTATCGCGCGCTCGCTCGATGCACCTGTATTTTTCCTCCCGAATCTTTTTATTGCGTATAAGAATTAGCAGCTACTTGCTCCGGTTACGTTTTTCGAGTGTCACTGTCAGCTTGTCAAGGCGTGCACGCATCGCGCCATTCACTAGATGGCGCTCGCGACACATTCCGGGAGCCAATCATGTTAGGCAGAATTCGTGTGTGAGACTTTACGATTACGAAACATAGATTATTTATGAATTTATGTCACACTTGCCTTGGTTTATATTACATGTATTGTACTGTTAAAATATTATCATTTATTAATGGTTTATACAAGCGTAAGAATAGGTAAGTCTTCCTCAGACTCCACTAATCGGATACAAGTTGGACTCGCGGTTTCGCAAAACTGTGGTCATCACCACCGGGATAGGACGGGTAGGGTGAAATAGGGCGGGATTCGGTCGAAAGGGGGCGGGGCGTAACTGGGTAGAACTGGTTCGGAGGGTGGAATGAGAAAGTGATACCAACTTAAGAAATTTACCCAAAATTATTTTATTCGTTAAGAATGAAAATTTTTAGGGAGTTTTATTATTTTAATGACTATTTGTACTATTTACAGTTTTTTTCACTAATACTTACTTTTTATACTGGCTCGACAAAGTGCTTACAACGAACCCAATGAAAAGTTACAGTGTAGTCGAAGAGAGACAACGACTACCAGGGATAAGAATTAAATAATAGTTATTATTTTTATATATTAGTGGCTGTATCCACTTAGTGTTTATATGTCGTGGCCAACGTGACCAGTAGCGCAGCGGATCGCCGTACTCACAGCAACAGTACAGGTGACATTTCTGTTAGACGCCATGCGGGTTCCGCATAATGCTTTCCTTCTCCGGTGATCATGTGGTGCTTAAATCTTGAAAAACCCAGAGGTATGTGCCGGTATACGAATTTACCACCATTAGCGTTGGCACGCATGAATGCTGTTCCAGTATCCAAGAGGCCACCATAGCCGCTATATAAAAAATAAATTAGTGGAATTTCCTGTCCGGTGTTGGCAACACTAGGGTGAGAGATGAGGGTGGAGCTCTCGTGACGCATTGGCGCGTGATATTCTGGGGCTCGAGCTAGCAAGATATCTAGGTTCGGTAATTGATTAGTTTTGTGCGAAGGCTGATCTGGGAAATGTGTTATAAAGGATATTATGTTACCCGTTTATAACGTACAAACCGGTTGGGAACAAGGGATCCTCCGAAATTTAGAAGATCAATCCTATTATTTTCACGTAACTTTAGAGTACAGGTATATGATTTTTTTGTTAAAGCAAATGTTATAGTTATCAATTATCAAAAGCGTTGATTTCAAGTAGCGCAGATGGACAAAACGTGGGTTTGACCTCGTCATAAATAATAGTTGAGCAACAAGACGCCAGTGATAGCTCATCGCTATCAAACATTGCGAATTATTCTTTCTCTCAATTTTTCAATTATTAAAAGTAAATAACTTAATCGATATTGTTTTTTTCCTGACAAATACTTTTGGATACATACGAGTATTACCAGACCAACTTAGCACATTTGTTTCGTAATTAACTGATTAATTTACTCGTATCATATCAAATATTATAACCCTTTTGGACTTGATTTTTTTTTAACTAAAGTCAGTTTATTTTTTGGTTTAACTTGGCTTAAAACTCACTTAATAACAGAATAAGAGATCAAATAAGACAAACCTACGCTCCAACTGAAAAGCAAGTGAGGAGGATCTCAAAACTTTTTACAAGGACTTGGAGAAGGCTCATGCAATGCAAGTAATAGCGACTTATAGTTATGGGTGATTACAACGCAAAGATAGACCGAGATAAATGGTATGGATTAGAGGAGGCTCTTACCCGAAAGGGATCCATTAAATAAAAGTGTGAAAAAAATAAATGTATTTTTTGTATGTATTATTTTTAATGGAATAAGGAGCTATTATTATTATTATTATTAATAACAGAATATTGCATGTTTGGAATAAATTGCCTCAGGACATTGTTGACGGGCCATCCACGAATAGTTTCAGGGTTAGACTGGATAGATGGCGCTCATCTCAGTCAGTCTTTTTAAGTTGAGCATGCCAGCTAAGACATAGGCATATCAGCTAATAGCTGTTCGTCTATTATTGCATAATAATAATAATTATTATTATGAGTTTTTTTAAGTATGTGTGTATTATGTGCGCAAGTTACAAAAACAATTTTCTGACGTGAAGTAACTAATTAATCCGTCGGGTGAAAGGCTATTTGGTTTATGCGACATAATTTGGTGATATAGAAATATATATATATATATATTCGGAATCGGTAAAAAATGCTGATTCCGTAAATATATATACTACTATATCACCAAAAAATGTCGCTTAAACCAAATAGCCTTTCACCCGATGAATTGATTTTATTATATTTTGGGTTGTCATCAAGAGTCGGTTAACGGTTAAATGCATGACTTTTATTTACACTTTAAAAATATATATATATCTTGCAGCTAAGGACACTACAATGCAGGGAAAAATAGAAAAGAATATATATGTATATAATATTTTTTATACAAATCTTAATATATATAAATCTCCTGTCACGATGTTTGTCCGCGATGGACTCCTAAACTACTAAACCGATTTTAATGAAATTTACACACCACGTGAAGTTTGATCTAATTTAAAAGATAGGATAGTTTTCATCTCAATTCATAGTCGCAATATTATTTTATTTCAAATTATTTGTTTATTATTTAGCAGTCATAATTTACAGTTAGCTCCAACCGATTTTAAAAGATGGCGCTATTAGTGATGAAAATGCCCGGGAATTTTCCCAAAGTGCCCAAAACTTGTATGGGGAATATTCCCGGGAATTTTCATCACTAGTCACTATCCATTGACTGGATTGAGTAATTATTCAAAAACCAGTCACAGCAAAGCGTGGCTGGTCTGCTATAATTTATATGGCAGAACAACGTTTGCCGAGTCAGCTAGTTTATTATAAAACCTTATGTTGCAGATATACAATACTATGCATTTACTGTACACTATTGTATTTAAGTGGTATGTTGCAATTTTGCATCATTATGCATTTAAGGGTTAAGGTATACAGCGTGCCACATTCCACGCAGATGGCTGCTGCAAGCACCTTCCGCACTCAGTGTGCACCCGCCAACCCTCATTGGACAATATCCGCTGGTTTACACTCTTCCCATGGTTTCTCAAATATACTGGAAAAATGAAAGGGAGACTTTTGCCCTGCAGTCGGACGAAATGGCTAATAATAATAACAATAATAAAAAAATGTTCAATGTCTTTATCTGTGGACGCTTGGATTAAAGACGTTAACCTATTTCCGTCCATTATGTAATTAAAATGCGCTTAAATGCGAAAGGTTGTGGGTTCGAGTCCCAACTCGTTCGTACCTCTAAGTTTTTTCAGATTAAGTACGCATTTATGCTCACGTCGTATAAAACTGTCAGGTGCACTAGTACTGTTTGAACGGCGACCAACTGAGCTTCTGGTCACGTTGGGCTTAAGACATAACCGCCAAGGATACAGCTACTAATGCTACACAGCTCACCTCGAAAGGGATCCAGCGTGATAATGTATATTAAATTGCGCCTACTTAAATAAATTAGCAACGTGTGCAATAAATACATTTTGCTATTATAATTTTATCAGGATATTCTGCTTAACCCATAGTATTGGTTTTTATTGTTTAACCTATCCTTATTTGTTATTTGTTTGTCCTTAGTTGTTTGTTATGTTGTGTGCCGAATAAATGGTTTTTCTATCGTTCTTTTCTCAATTTTCACGTCACATGAGAAGCGATAAATTCTGGAGTATCATTTCTTAATATCCTTACACTTTTTTGTGTTTCAACCATCCATTAAAGCATGCGTCAGTCTATTGCTGAACTAAGCCTGATACTTCCTGACCTGGCAGCCGGTGCTTGGTCGCAACTGTCAGAATTTGACGCGTGTCTTTACTATATTTTGTAACTGTTATCTTTTTAAAACATTGCATTCTCGTAAACGAAACTATAACTTTTTATGAATTATGTCTTTTATATCTTTCATGGAAATATCATGTCTAGACAATCAATATACAGCTAAAACTGCTCACTAAAATGTATCTGAACTCGGTAAATAACGTTTTATTACGTTGCAATAAAAGCTATTGCTATGTACCTCGAGTATTTGGGGAAAATCGTAAAACGAATCGATGCGTCAATCGTAAAGCAGTGCCTAAGCCCAGCGATGCTCAATGTTCTTCACAGACGGGCCCCTTTACTTATCACTTTGTAACCTTGATCCGCAAAATAACAAAAAAAATATCAAATACTTTTTTTTTTATAATTGTCGATACGTTTGTGACCGGGAAAGGCCTTCACAACATAACCGGGCTCCAAATACATACGTCTATTTTTAAAATCCGGTGAAAAAAGAGTTATTATAAATTTATCGTGTGTATTTGTCTATTTGTGGCATTATTGTTTTTAAACGGATAAATCAATTTTTATTTCTTTTTTTAATTTTAAAGGTAACTCAATCGACTAAATGCTAAAACAACTAATATTCTACAAATATTCATTAAATAATAAGTATTTGAGGTGGTAGGGCGATTGCCCGAACTAGACAGCAACCACAATTACACGACTATAAAAACTGCCATAGTGACTCGCCTTGGGCTGTCGCGTTTCGGGATCAGCTTGTGTATATCCAGTAACTCATATACTTAGAGACCTTCAGTCGTGGTATATGTGGGCCGACATGACGGTGTAGACTATCAATGGATTTTCATCCTTTGATAGTCGTTTTCATCTTTGACCTACACTGTACTTACTCTCAGGTGAACTGTAGTTATTCTGTCGAGCCAGTGTAAAAAAATGACAAAAGACATGAGCTTTCGAAATATCACGTCGACAACTTTTTTTTTATACCGACTCGACACAGTGACTGCACCATACCTGATGGTAAGCATGGTGCAGTCCAAAAAACGCCAACGACTATCGACAGGTGAGAAAAACCCATCGGTAGTCGCAGCGATCATGCCGGCCTGCACAAATATCTCTTCACGCTACGCCTTAAGTATCCCATTACCTTATGTCAATTCCATATATATTTTTTTTACACTGGCTCGACATAGTGACTACAGAGTACCTGATGGTAAGTACAGTGTAGTCCAAAAACGAAAGCGACTATCAAAGGATGAAAATCCATTGATAGTCTACATCGTCATATCGGCTCACATATACCACGACTGAAGGTCTCTAGGTATATGAGCTACTGGATATACACAAGCTGATCCCGAAACGCGACAAGCCGAAACTGGCCACTATGACGGGCTTTACACCAATGCACTGTGGTCGCGATCCAGACGGGCACCGACGCCCTACCACCTCGCTGCTGCTCGTTTAGCACCACCCAGGAGTCACGTGTAGGGAAACTAGGGTAAAGCCTACGGACGCGAGCAGCTTCGACTCCCAAAAATTATATTATTATTATTTCCGTTATCGTTTAGCTACGCTCTCAGTTCCCTATTGTCGTTAACACTCCATCAGCAACTAGAAAAGAAGTTATGATTTTCAAAAAGACAAACAGTATTTCATTAAGCAAAAACGCTTTCAATCATCTTTCATGTTATCTTTCACACAAAGAAAACTCAATCAAAATCGGTCCATTCGTTTATAATCTTGACACGCACACACACAGAAACACACACAGGCATGTTATGTTATAACATCCTTCTTTTTACGTCACGGTTTAACAATTTGATCGCCCAGCGCGATTCGTTTGTCTTCACGGGGTCCAAATCCGCGTAAACAAGCGATATGAACAATGTAACTCGAATATTATGATTTTATTGTGATATTATTATCTTTGATTTATCGCAAAGAATTTTGATTTTTCACCACAAATGTGTTTAGAGTGTTTTAACGAAAGCATGCATACAAAACATGGTATAATCGAAACTGTTATCTCATATAAATTAATAAAAGGTATTGTATAATGTGAAATTTTTCAGTATTTTAACATTGTACATTCTTTATTTACATATAAGTGCTATAGTATGTTGACGCCGTCCGATACGTAATTGTGTTAAACGCCCTAAAGGTCGTTAGGGTGTTACGAGACGCGCGCGGTAAGGGATGCTCCAGCTAAGGCAGTCGACTACCGAGACCGAAGGCTAGAGTACGTGCGTGTGCGTCGCAGTTCGGTGTGCCTTAAAGTGCAAATAAACAGTAAAACGCCAAAATCCGTGTCTTACTACCACCACACCCATGACCACCGGTCATAGTGCTTATTTAATTAAATTCCTTTTAAAAATCCAACTTAAAATCCTATTAAATTCAACAAGAAAAGCGCCACGCAGATATGGATGATGTGGCGACGAACATGTTATAAGGTCAACATGTATTCAAGGATATCCGTTAATGGCGGGACTGATTGTTCGGGACTCGACGCAAGCGCCCTCTGTAATTGCTGGTACTAAGTGACAATTAGGATTAATTTGCTGGCTGCCGTCAAGGACCTTTATTACTTTCCTGTCCTTTGTCTGGAACGAGTTGATTACTTTTAGATTAGCATTTTCTTTTTCCGTACCTTTTTATTCAACGTTTTTGTGTACCAGCTTTTCTGTTAGTCTACATATTAGGTCCTTACATATGAAATTGGCGTTTTGTATGGGAGGAACAAAAAGTCGAATATTTTTTAATATAATATATTTAATTAATCAAAGTATGAACCATTATTTTCTATGCACTTTTGCCATCTCATAGGTAGTTCATTGATCCCTTTACTAAAAAAACCAGTCGGACGGGAATCAATAAAATCTTTGAAGGCGATTTGGACTGCCCCATCGGAGTTGAATTTTTTCCCTTGCAAGAAGTTATCCAAATTTCGAAAAAAATGGTAATCTGTTGGAGCAAGGTCCGGGGAGTACGGAGGATGTCTTAGACTTTCCAATTGAAGCTCTTCTAATTTAGTAGCCGTCTGTTGCGCAGTGTGTGGTCTAGCGTTGTCGTGAAGCAGCAGTGGCGTGGAGCGATTGACCAGCCTAGGTTGTTTAGCCGCTTTTCCATCATGGTTTGCAATTGCTGACAATAGACATCAGCCGTAATAGTCTGGCCAGATTTGAGAAAACTGTAATGAACAATACCGGCACTAGTCCACCAAACGCTTACAAGTAACTTTTTTGGGGTTAATTTTCGCTTGGGGCAGGATTTGGCTGGCTGGCCAGGATCCAACCATTGCGCTGAGCGCTTCCGATTATCGTAAAGAACCCATTTTTCATCACAGGTAATGATTCGGTTTAAAATACCTTCATTATTGTGCCGGTTTAGTAATGTAACGCAGCAGTCGACGCGCGTTTGCCGGTTTGCTTCAGTCAATTCGTGAGGTACCCACCTTTCAAGCTTTTTAATCTTCCCAATTTGTTTCAAGTGAATTAAAACAGTTTTATCAGTAACATCGCAGCCTGCAGCTAACTCGGACGTGGTTTGCGATGGATCCGCTTCCACAATAGCCTTCAACTCTTCATTATCAACTTGAGTCTCAGGCCGTCCACGGGGCTTGTTCTGCAGGTCGAAATTTCCAGAACGAAAACGTTGGAACCAAAAACGAACTGTGTTTTCTTTTACAACACGACCGCCATACACATCATACACCCTTCGAGTTGTTTCCGCAGCACTAGTGCCACGGCGGAACTCGTACTCGTAAATAATGCGATATTTTAAGTTTTCCATTTTGTAAAATGAGTGACGCAAACAGAAAAAAACAGAAGAAAAAAACAAATGAATGACGATCATCGAAGCACAAATACATGAGTCTATAGCTGTACGAATTTGAATTTGTAATTCCTTACCAAAGAGGAGAAATTTGTGATTAAAGTGGCCAGTACGAAAAACGCCAATTTCATATGTAAGGACCTAATATTTAGTTTTTATAACGGTTTAAACAGTCAATTAGATATTAAATACCTGTGAAATATATTCCTACTTTATTATCGTCAAGTTATTCACATCCAGTGTTAAGTATGAACCTCATACTGTGTTGTCGCCAATATCAAATAACGACCTAAGATGGCCTGGTTCAACCCTCAATCCAGGTGTTCTCATATAACCATATGAAGCAAAGCAATAACCTGGCTGGTTGTGGATGTCCTTGCGGTGCACCGCCACACACACGTATTCACAATAGTCACACAGTGTTATTGTTCCTTTTAAAAACCAGAAAAAGTATAAACAAAGAAATAATTCGTTAGTGTCCGCCCGTTGTACGTAATATCGAAAAGTAAGTGTGTAAAACAGGGGTAGGTATCCGTCATGAACCCGGTATCGCAATCTACCTACATATGAAAATATGAAAACGCCCGGACATACTGCGGACTTTGCAGCCGCAGCTCCAAAAACAGTGACATACTTACACGCACGATAAAAGAAACTATTCTTTTAGTTAACTGCTAACCGCGTCATTTCCACTCCGACGTACCCTTGAGTTTTTTTGACGTTTTTTCTCAAGGTAGCCGACTCCGAAACGCTAGAAGATCACCATTAGGGACTTACCCTGGCTAGTGACCCAAGTCGAGGTCCCTACCCATAGGGACCCTTGCGTTGTCACCCGCATTATGAACTCTCTGGTCGAGCGCCTTAAGCGATTTCTTCTCTCCCGATGAAATTGTAAAAGACTTTCCCATCCAACAACATTATGTCCCTGAGTAAGGGGTCTGGGAAGATAGACGGACATTGAAAAGATCCTAAAGTGGGTTCTTTTTGCTTTTGAGTTACGAAACATCTTCTTATATATAAAAATGAATCGCTAAATATCTTGATAAGCGCGAAACTCGAGAACGGCTGAACCGATTTGGCTGATTTCTTTTTTGGTGTGTTTGTTGAAGTCTGGGGACGGTTATTACGGGGAGAAAATGTAAAAAATTGAAAAAGTCTAAAAACATCACTTTTCTATATTCTCATACAAAAAATTCGTAATAATATTTGAAAGTCAATTTGAACTTTAACATCATACCATAAAGTTTAAATGTTAGTGGACGGGTTCCGGGAAGGCAAAACAATTGAGTGACGTATAAATATTAATGTCAATATTTGTCAATTTTTATACATATAGCATTAAGGCTAGGTTCTTTCAAACAATTTTCAAAAAAATCTGACGGGGAAGCTATTAACATTTAAAAAAAACAATGTGACTTTGTTTTAGAGAAATAGGGCAGAACAAGGTCTGCCGGGACAGCTAGTTATAAATAAAGAAAACATTGGATTACACTACATTGATTTAAAATTAAATATCACATCGAGATTCCGCTACTGATTGATCCTCCAAATTAACCAAACGGATTGGTTGAGGCTTAATTAGAGGCCGGACTGGTCACCCATTTGCGATCTGGGTTAATATAAATCGACGAGATCAAACACTGCTTCACAGGTCCAAGGATGAAAGGCATAATTAATCAAGGCCACGTGTAATTTATGCACAGATCATTGACTATTGAAGACATGACAATTTTGCGCGTTTTTATTGAAAACACAGTCAATGGTGATACTTGAGCACCGAGAGTTCTGTGTAAACTTACTTGTACAAGTTTTTTTCGGTAGGTTTGTATGCTTTTGGGCAGGAAAGGCCTTTGTTGAGGAGAGGGTGGCACTTTACACCACTCTCACCGCCAAATGTGTTAGGTGTACGCAGGGGGTGGCGACTATTTAACCACCCCCTGCCAAGTAGGCGGGGCCTGCCGAAGGCTACACGTCGCTGGGTACCGAGGAAGATGGTTCAGCCTTGCCCTTGGCACTCGGCAGGCGGGAGGAGGAACACGCCCTGGGTTTTAGTCGGTATAAGTCCGACACACTGGGGGGCTGTCCTCACTGCCCCCTGAAGGTCCGTTAGGGATTTCCCCCGGGTTACCAAAATAAAAGAAAGCTTTATAGCTTTACCGTGAGAGAAAGGCAAGCACTTCAGGTGTTCAGCTGGCGGGTTATGGGTTGGGAGGCAGCGCAAAGACACCCTTGTGGTTACTAATCTCGACCTGAGCATCTAGCCAAGAAACGAACCTAACGCTGATCTACTAGCGTTTCGGAAGCGATTATCTTGAGAAGAAATGCTAAGTTGGAACGGATTTTTGGATTTTTTTTTGGGAGTCGAAGCTGCTCTCGTCCGTAGGCTTTACCCTAGTTTCCCTACACGTGACTCCTGGGTGGTGCTAAACGAGCAGCAGCGAGGTGGTAGGGCGTCGGTGCCCGTCTGGATCGCGACCACAGTACATGGGTGTAAAGCCCGTCACAGTGACCAGTTTCGGCTTGTCGCGTTTCGGGATCAGCTTGTGTATATCCAGTAGCTCATATAGCTAGAGACCTTCAGTCGTGGTATATGTGGGCCGACATGATGATGTAGACTATCAATGGATTTTCATCCTTTGATAGTCGCTTTCGTTTTTGGACTACACTGTACTTACCATCAGGTACTCTGCAGTCACTATGTCGAACCAGTGCAAAACAAAAAAAAACGGATAATTGCGATGCCTTTTGGGATGTGATTATTTTACAGGGACTTACTGTACAGGTGAATACCGAGCCCCATGTAAGAATCATGACCTGTTTTTAAGCCGGTAATTAGGTTATTGGTGCGTGTGAGTTGGCGAGGAAAATAGAAGGAATCCGGGAACGAACTTACTTGTATATTGTCCCGGTCCACGGCGCTGGTTCAGGCGTCCACACCACAATTTCACGCGCGTTGTTAGGGTAAGCAGAGCGTTCGATTTGATACACAGCGTTTGTAGCGTTTTATATATTTTTTAAGGAGTTTATTACAGCGAGCGCGTTGTACCTTTTCGAAGCGTTCGAACCCAGAGGAAAACGGATGAGGAAGGTAGGGGGATAAAAATGTCGAGTGAGTGTTGCTAGTGTATGAATAGATAGTATAAGAGAATATATATTGAAATATTATAAATAAAGAATAAAAAATAAAATAAATGTAAATTTATAATAAACGGCGCAAACATATCCCCCGGCCTGAGGGTATCCCTCAGAAAGAAAGAGCGCAATTAAACAAATATAAAGCGAAAGAGCGTAGCGTTACAAACAAAATAATTAAATTGAATTAGAAAGCGTTTACAAAAAGCGAATGCGTTTATTGAAGCGGTAGCAGAGAAAGGCGTATCACTGGACGAACGTTACCACTCCGTCCTTGTCAGGATATAGATCCTCAACAATATCAAGCGGACAGTTTATAAGAAGCGATTTGTCTACTCGTATCATAACAGTACAACCATTATTAATATGAAAAGATGGAGTATTCCATTTTTGTCTGTTTTGAAGTAATGTCAATTGATCGAGACTCCACCTGCGCGAGTACGATTGTAGGAGTTTATTGACTAACATAGCGATTGAGCTTTCTCTTTCGAGAGTCACTGACATCCTTGGCGGTTAAATAAATTAGCAATGTTAAGTTTAAAGAATACGTAAGAAGTAATGATTTTGGTTTAGGTGGATCTGTGCTTAGAATGTACAGAAGGCGGCTATTTAAAAATGTGTTTAGTTTAAGACATGTTGTGTTGCATGGTTTATCGGTTTTTTAATAAAGAAACTACAGAATTGGAGCATTATTTTCTGATAAAGCGATATATATAAAAATAAGTGTGTAGATATATTATCCATTTGGATAAGCGTTCGGGTAATTCATAAAAATTGTTTTGCGTTTTAGTAATTAGAGTTATAAGCGAATAAGATACATAATTTATCCACGAACGAATAACAGTTGAGTTAGATTTTAACAGCGTAGAAACTAGAGATAATAAAGGAAGCGGACCTAATATTCGAGTGGTTACAGAGAGAATAGTTTGTTTAGTGCATTTGACATTATTTGCGTTTATTTGGAAAAATAAAATATCTTTCTTAGTTTCCACTGTAATTCAATTATTTTAGTAGACGTTTTGATATAGAAATTAATAATGTTTTTAATTTTATGTTGCGTTGAAATGCGTTCCATTAATCAAGTGCTATTATTAGATAAGCTTTTAAAAGTTTAAAACCCCCGGCCATGAGCAACTGAGTTAACTGGCGATATAATTTTTCGGCCATCTCGACTGATGGTACGGAAGATACGTAGTTTTCCATGTAGAAATGGCGTTCGAGTGCCCATGCCGCGGCAGGGTAGCGCTCACGTTCGTCATCAGCTAGTTGCTTGAGAACGCGCATCGCTAGGAAAGGTGAACTTGACACACCGAATGAAACGCGATTAAATTCATATGTGCGAATAGGATCATTTTCATTAAATCTAATGCGTTGTTGCGTTTGTGTTGAAAGCGTTGATGATAAGATGATAAATTTAATTGAAAATATATTTTTTAATGTCTGCGGAGAGAACTACCGAAAAATAATATAAGATTTATATAGATTGGTATGTAAATTTGGTCTATCGTGTAAAATATCATTAAGAGATTTATTCAAAGTGGTTTATTACTGGCGTCTAAAACTATGCGAATTTTCGATGTCGCTTTGTCCGGTCTATGCACAGCGTGATGAGGAATATAATAACATGGACCTGGTGCGGGTTGTTCCACTAAAGATAGATATCTACTATCTATATATTCGCTTATAGTGGCGTTGTATTCGTCGCGTAGCATTGGGTTTGAAATAAGCTTTTTCTCCAAGTGTGAAAAACGTAATTTTGCTTTAGATTCCGAGGTACCTAATTCGGTAGGATCTGATTTTAATGGAAGATTAACACTGTAGCGTACAGTCGCGTCGCGTGAATAATTATTTAAAAAGTCGCGTTCACATTCTACATTATCTGGGTTAAAATGTTTTTTATTTGGTGTACTATCTAACTCCATGAAGCGTTGAGTTAAATTTTCTAAGCTAGGTTCAACGAATGTGTGAAATGATTTTATTTGAGAGCGTTCTATGCATTCCGTTCTTCCCATAACAATATAACCTAGAGTAGTCTGCATAGCAATAGCAGACGAATGCGGGATTCTCACTTTGTGATTTCCTAAGAGGAACGGAAAGAGTTCACTGCTTATTAAGCAGTCAATTTCAGAAGGCGAGCAAAATTCATCATCGGCTAAAGGCAAGTCGCGAATGTGTTGTAATATATCAGTACTTACCGTAGAGTTTGGAATTCTGTCCGATATTGAGTCTATGACGCGTGCTTTAATTGAATATCTGCAGCGAGTATCAAACCGAGAATGTATCATCAACTGCGTATGTCCTATAATTGATTTTTCAGTATGCCCTAGCCCCTGCACTACGGAAGGTGCATATAAAATATTTAATTTCAAGCGCTCACAGCAAGATTTCGTTATAAAGTGGCTCATGGAACCACTATCTAAAAGTAATCGTATTTTAAAACATTCACCATCACTATTATATATGTAAACAATAGCAGTGGGTAATAGTACGGTAGATACGTTAGAGTCAACTTTATTGTCGCGGGTATTTAATAAAGTAATATCATTACTACGTTGAAAAGAGTGAGCGTTAGGTACGGAGTTTGTGTTTGAATCAAGCTGCGCGGCTGCAGTCTGTGATGACTCATATATACGCGGCTGCGTTGCGGTAGCGTGGTAGGCAGAACTGTTTAGCGAGGCGGGCGGAGCGCGTTCGAGTACAGGTGTCGAACGATCTATATGCAATTTTGTATGATGCATACGATTACAAATAGCACATCTGTTATGTGATTTACAAAATTTTGTATAATGAAATCCTAAACAGTTTACACAGAAGTTATTTTGTTTTACAAAGTTATACCTGGATGACGAATCTAACTTTAAAAAGGCGTCGCATTTATAGAGTGGATGAATATTTTCAATTTTACAACATATACATTTAGGTACGGCGTTATTATTAATAATAAAAGTTTGTACGGAATTTTTATTCTTTATTTGTGGAGAAAATTTAGTATTATTTTGAAATTTATTATGAGCGGGTTTATAAAAAGGTATTGAGTTCGATATCGTTGGTAAATTGAGAATTTTACTTTGGCTTTTTATAAATTCTGTTAAAGAACTGAATGTAGGTATTTTAATACCCCGTTGCGTTTGTTCGAATAATGTGACAGTTTCGCGGTCGAGTTTTGTAGTAGCGATATATGTAATAATAAAATCAGCCAAATTTTCTATTTTTAATTGTTTTAAAGCGGCGTGTGCGGTACAAAATTGTTCGATAAATGTTTCTAGCGAGTTATGTGACGGATGCTGACTGCCCTTGAAATTTAACATTTGTTCTAAGTACATAGAACCTAAACCACGAGTATCTTCATACTTTTCTTTGAGCATGTTCCAGAGTATTTCATAGTTGTCAGCTACGGGTTGAATAGTCCCACAAGCTGTCAATGCTTGACCAGAGAGTTTGCCTATTAAATATTGTATTTTTTCAGCGTTAGATAAATGTGGGTTGTTGTGAATTAATGAACTAAAGTTCTCGTAAAACATGACCCATTTATTAGGTGATCCATCAAATGACATCAAATCCAAGCCAGGCAATTTTTTGTTCAACCTTTCGTATTTAAAATTCGATTGAACTTGTTCTGCAGCGTTATTCATGAATGTTTGCGTTTGAGACAATACGGGAGTAATTTCGCTCTCGACTGACTTGATATGGCAGTATAACTCGTCAAATGATATTAAAGCGGCAAAATCGGGTTTGGCTTTAGGATTATGCGTGATTATTGCGATATTTAATTGGTCTAAAACCTCATTGAAGTCCGTGCGTAATTTTTCTAATGATTTTAAGCGAATCAGGAACATTTTTTTTGCATTTTCATCCGAAATATTTAAACTTAAATCGTACATGTTTTGTAAAATGCCAAACAGGCTTTCTTTTTTGGCTTGTAACATTACTACGGTAGTATCCATGTTTGACTGCGTTTTAAATTTTATCGAAGCGTTTATTTAACAGGATTATGTTCTGTATGTTTTCACAAACGTGAGATATGCGTACTACCGTAATGAAAAAAATGTTGGTAGAATATTGAAGTAGAATAAACTATATTTAAATAATAATATGCGTTATATGAGTATTATATATGCGAATATAAGCGTTTAATATAATAAATCAATACGAAATAGAGTATAAACGTATGAAATAACACGTAAATATTTAAATATGAGTAAAAATAACTGACAGCGGTAGGTATGTATAACGTGTTAAAATGAGTTTTTGGCGAGGAATAAAAGCGTGGCGAGGAAGGAAGCGTGAGGAATCCAGTGAAGAAGGACCAGAGAAATTTTGGTGCGTGTGAGTTGGCGAGGAAAATAGAAGGAATCCGGGAACGAACTTACTTGTATATTGTCCCGGTCCACGGCGCTGGTTCAGGCGTCCACACCACAATTTCACGCGCGTTGTTAGGGTAAGCAGAGCGTTCGATTTGATACACAGCGTTTGTAGCGTTTTATATATTTTTTAAGGAGTTTATTACAGCGAGCGCGTTGTACCTTTTCGAAGCGTTCGAACCCAGAGGAAAACGGATGAGGAAGGTAGGGGGATAAAAATGTCGAGTGAGTGTTGCTAGTGTATGAATAGATAGTATAAGAGAATATATATTGAAATATTATAAATAAAGAATAAAAAATAAAATAAATGTAAATTTATAATAAACGGCGCAAACAGTTATACTAATTTGTTTTCATTAACACTTTTCAAGGTATGAGACTAAAATTAAAAAATAAAAGATTTTAAGGAATTTTATAAGCGTTCCCTATTAACTCTTGATTATTTTTGAGGTATTTAAAATGTAAATTTATTTATAATGGACCGGTTTCCATGCGCGGCTACGGGATGAGGCGCCACAGGTGCAGGAAAATATAGTGAGGAAACCCGCATGGCATTTAATAAAAATGTCATGTGTACTAGTGCTGTGAGAACGCCGATCAGCTGCGCCACTGGTCACGTTGGGCACGACATATAAGCGTAAAGTGGAGACAAGTGCTTATATACCTCTGCTCACCCTCTAAGGGGTATAGCGTGACGATATATTTTTATTATATATATGTAGCTTGTGGAGAGTTTCTGCTTTCAACTGCTGGTTCAGTTGACACAAAACACATTAAACCATGAAATAGTTTGTTGAGTAACTTTGGCTAACTTTTGCTAATTCACGGCGCTTCGGTATAACAAAGTTGTCGTCAAATTTCTCGACACTGCAGTTTTGCTATGGTAACTTTTCTTTATCGTGACTAGTGATGAAAATGCCCGGGAATTTTCCAAAGTGCCCAAAACTTGCTTGGGAATATTCCCGGGAATTTACGAAATGTTCGCGGAAGTGCTGGGCACTTTGGGAAAATTCTCGGGCATTTTCATCACTAATCGTGACAGCCAAATACATGCATAAAAAAGTAAGTAAAAAGTACCCAAGTGCTTGAAGACCAAAGTTATCGATCAATAAATTTTTTTAAATTACTTATAGACGAACGCTTGACCTCAATCACACCTGGTGGAAGGTGGAGATGAGTCCGATGATGAACCGCGTCCGCCTAACAAATGCCTATTCACTCTTCTCTTAAAGACTCCCAGGTCATAAGACCGCGGAAATATGGCCGCTGGAAGCGTATTCCACTCCTTAGCCATTCGCATGATGAATGCCTTGTATGTTGCCAGTGACGACATATGGTGCATATACCGAGACGGAAGGTCTCTCTCTAGCTATATGATCAACTGGATACACAAACTGATCCCGAAACGCGGCAGGCTGAAGTAAGTCGCTGTGACGGTCTTTACACTTGTGCACTGTGGCCAAGTTGGAGTGTAAAACTAAAAAAAAAACGAAAAATAAGTGAATAAACTCGCTGGCAGAACACCTTCCTTGCTTGCCCTCTAAGCCTGGTCGAGCTATATAGATTTTTCCCGGCCCTCAGTAATTAGTCCGTCACAAAAAATAAATAAATATATATAGTATTAACATTATTTATTGTCTAACAGATCTAGACAGCGTCGGATGCTTGTGAGACGCAATTTATTTCTAGCAAGAGACGGTTATGTAATAACTGGGGATGTCGACACTTCTTGAACAATTCCTTTGAGAATAGTAAAGTCTGGAGGTGACATACTAAATAGATTTTCATATTATACGAATAAGGTCAAAATTATATAAAAAGCTAGTTATTTGGGTCACATAATATTTATCTAGAGCATGGGTCGGCAACCTTTTCTTATATAAGGACCAGAAATATTATGAGTATATTGGTGCGGGCCAAATTTCATCTAATAAACACATTTTTTTTAGATAAAACAAATTTTTGCTTTTTTAATCATATTTCTTGTTACTATCATTTTACTGACTGTAATCGCTGGAACTGAATTTCATGTTTCCGCGCACACATAACAATGAAATATAAACTTATTTCTATAAGTGTTTTTAATTTATTGCCTGCAGTGCTGCTTTCTGTGGAACGGTTTTTATTTGCGCGGGCCGCTGGTTTCCGACCCCTGATCTAGAGTAATAGTTATGCTCATATTCGTTTTATCTATATGGGGCGATTGCCCCAAATTGGGTGATGACCACATTACACAAGAGTAAAGACCGCCATAGTGACTTACTTCGGCTTGTCTCATTTCAGGATAAGGTAATGTATATCCGGTTGTTCATATAACTAGATGCCTTTGTCGCGTGGTATATGTGTGCCTACATAGCAATGAGGGCTGTCAACAGATTTTCGTACCTTGGCGGACTTAACTTTCTATCAGCTGCGGTGTAGTCACTTAGTTAAATCAATATAAAAAGAACATTAACAAGTTTTAATTAACATTAAAGAGTACTAAAAGAAACGAAGTAGAAACAAACATATACATAATTTACAAGTAAAAAGAAAATCACAATAGTTCCTAACGAATCTCAGCTTTCCTCTGAAGTAGTATATAGAGTATGATGATACAATGGTTTTTGCGGCGAAATATTTTAATCAAAATACAGCCTCTTTCGTTATTCGGGTTACTATGTATTGCTGTTGTTTGTACATAGCCTCGAGAACGCGGTTTTATTATTCAAATGAAAATGCGACAGGAAATCTCTTCAAAGCGACTGTGATATTATTTTGTATTTTTTAATATTCGCACTGAACATAAATGCATTGTGGCATGAAAGGTTTAATCCACTCATGAACAGTGGCGTGCATAACATAAAAGCATAACCCTGTGGTACTTGGATATTTAATAAATATATTGATTTAAAATCTTGTTTGCTTCCGTTCGGAATAAGAGAGTAAATATTCAACAAAGCAGAGTTTGTGGCTACAATTTAGAACATCGACCTAAAGTCTTCTGCCTCGTAGTTTTTTACCTGTTACACAAATGGACAGTGTTCTCAGGAGCTACATTCTCTCGTCGGTTGCTGAGGAAGATGGCTCAGCCTTGCCCTTGGCACTCAGCAAACAGGAGAGGGAATACCTCGGGGGTTTTAGTCTGTGGAAGTCCGACATACCGGGGGACGGCTCTCAGCGCCCCCTGAATCTGTTAGGGATTTCCCCCAGGTTATAAAAAAAGGAGCTACATTCTTAAATTCCACCACCTTTATTCTAGGATACCATCCCTACGTGGTAGATGTTCTTTATAAACGCACGAAGAGTTTCGCTTCTACATTAATCATGCGAACAGCTAATAAGTGAAATCGCAGGATGCCTCGGTATCCTGCTCCCATGTTTGCCACTAAACGATATAAGACCAACCTTGGTCACTTTTCTATAGTGCCAAGGCTGTCACGTTTATATAACGAGTGTGTGGCCGGGGATAGGAACATATATATTTTTGCGGATTCGAAGCCGGCCTTCAAGGGGAAAATCAGTGAGCAGGTGTGTTGATCTTGGCATTGTTCTTGGTGTTATATAATTTTTAGTTTTAATTTGAGGTATTGTTGTCTGCTGTTTTTTTTTTGTATGCTTTTTGTGTTTTGGTTTTAGTTGTCTGTTTTGATATTGTTAGTTAATGCTTTTGGGCCATGCTATGGCTGTTTATTATTGGTATCTGTTACCGACATTTAGCTTATGCATGTGATTCAGATTGTGAATGTGAAGTGTAATGGAGCTGTTGACAGCCCATAAATAAATAAATAAATAATAAATAAATAAATATGCTTCCAGTGACTGTGTTTCCACCTTGGAAGCTATCCGACGGCCTCTATCAACCATTATAAACAACATAAAACACAAAACAACGTAAAATTCATGATATATAGGAGAGGTAAGGTAAAATAGGGGAAATAGGCTTAGCCAAAAGGTAATATGGCATTCATTGTCTCTTAAGGGACACTTCAGATTCTAGAAATCACGACCCAGGAGCGACTGCCAGAACCCGAAATGTGCCTTTAGTCGTTTCGACGTTCGCAGCATCAGCTATTGTTTTATAAATCTTAAACTAACAGATTTTGACCTCGTTTTCTAAATAATAGAGAATGGATACAAACTCCGTAGCTTACGATAGTAGTGACTATTGTATAAAAACTTTTTTTAAAGCTTAATTTTTCTCTTTTAATGTCGCTATATTGCGCCGAGAGAACAATGTTCATCAATCACTTACCAAGAGTTAGGTAAGTCGCTCCCTACTCAAAAGAAAAGTCTGAAAAAGTCTTTGTTAGTTCATTGTGGCTTCCAGTCGTTTATTAGCCTCGAGGGATGTCCTTGCTTCGGGCAAAAGGACCTAGAAAGCCTTGAGCTTAAATTGGCTTCCGTTGATCTATATGAAAGTTTTTTTATACTGGCTAGGCAAATTAACTACATTGAAACTAATGGAAAGTTAAATGTAGTCCTAGACTGGCAAGAGCGAAAATCCCAAATATACCATGATGTTAATCAGAAACTAAATATTAAAAATTTCTAAGGACGAGATCAAAAGCCGTAAAATTTATTTTAAAAAAAAAGCTGTTCGGAGGATTGATAGGGCGGCCTGACGCTTAGATTTCCAGATATTCCAGAGTTTAAGTAAACTCTCGCTAAAACTGTGTAAAACTGTGTTGACTAGAAGTAAGACATAGTTTTACTACAACTATTTAAGGACATGAAATATTTAAAATAAAACTTGGTATTTTTTCACAGAAATCAGCAACTACAAAATTCCGTTTTAAAATGTTTACAAAAAAATGTTTCTTTTTTCTAGACTTTGATGTGAATTTTTGTGTTTTTTTTTCATCGCTCTTTTAATAATAACAAAATATCGTCACGCTATATCACTTTCGGAGTGAGCAGATATACATCGGTGGTTGTATATACTTTGCATTTTTATGTCGTGCCCAACGTGACCAGTAGCGCAGCTGATCGCCGTTCTCACAGCACTAGTACACATGACATTTCTACTAGATGCCGTGCGGGATTCCTCACGATGCTTTCTTTCATCGGTGATCATATGGTGTCTAAATCCGCATGTAATCTGGAAAATTCCAGATATACAAGCCGAGATTCGAACCTACGACAATTCGCATCGCCGCGTATCTTCCTTTTAACGGTTTTTAACTGTGTATTAAACAGATATCCGTTGTTGTTCCAGGTATGGATGAAACTCGTTGCAGTTGATTTACGAGTGTAGCCTCCACTGTGTCAGTAAGTGGTCATACTTATGTCACGTCTTGCGCAACTGTGTCCCAAATACAGACTTCCAAGCGTTACAGGTGATTTTCATAAAAGATAACGCCACAAATCTATACCAGTTACATTATAATCAAATGCTAATTACATAAATTATTACGTTAAATCACATTTACTTTCAAAGAATTTATGAAATTATATTTTTATTTCGGCATCACACATGTGAGCAAATATAATTGTAATTAAATTAAAATACTGCTTTAATAACAATTCAAACAATTCTAGAAATTTCTAAGTACATTTGCACTTTATAACACTCGGAAGAAAAGTTAAAAAATTACATAATCATTATTAGGTCTCGTAGACTAGCTGGCGATGACTCTTTGATGAGACCAAAATCTAAAACATCGAGCATAGACGCAAAATCGCCTTCCTTGCAGTCTTTTACTGGTTGCACAGTGGAGAGTGTTCTCATAAGCTACATTCTCTAATTCCACCAACTCCATTTCATTATAGAATTACTAGCCACTGTGTCGGATAATTATCATTTCAAGTTAATAATAATATATCTTTGCGTTCATTTATCGTGTGCCCAACGTGACCAGTAGCGTAGTTGACCGCCGTTCTCACAGCACTTACACATAACAATCTATTGAATGCAATGTGGGTTTCCTTACGATTTTTTTACACCTTCGGTTCCGACTTCTATTCCGAAACATTTTAATCGGAGGTATTAATCCAAGGTCACCACCACTGTTGTAGTCAATTCAGTTTTTTTTTCATTTTATGTGTTGATAAAACATCAATCAATGCTACTTAATATGAAGAAGAAATTTTTAAAAATTTAGACTATAATAAAATATGATTAAATCATTAAATTTAATACTAAATATACATTAAAATTTATTACTCTAAAATTTTTATAATACATTAAATTAAATACAATAGAAATTAACACAAAAACAACCCTGGAGTAAATTTTATTTAATTTGTTCACTGTTAATGGGACAATATTAATAAGAAAAAGCAATTTTTATTTTCATTGTCTGCTGATGTGTAAATTTATGACTTTCTAATTAAAAAAGTTCACTAAATAATGTTTTTATTTGTCCTTAAATAAAACTACTTTCTTCTGCTATCACTTGTGGTTTCTGACATTGCCTACGACTCCGATTCCGATTTCGGTTCCGACTCCGATAAATCAAATTTAAAAACTCCGACTTCGGTTCCGATAAAACTGCCTCCGTTACATCCCTAGTACGAACCTACGACCATTTGCATCGTCATGCATGTATACCGGTCCCTTATCCACTAGGCAACCACAGCCATTCAACTCATTCAATTTCACTCAATTCATTTCAAATTGCTGAGTGATAAGACGCGAGCTTAGAATTTTTATAATAAAATACATAATTATAAGGCAAAAATGGTAACGAGTTAACCAACAACTTAGAAATATTGTAGCAACTCTACCGTTAAAGTTGATATACAGTCGGCAAACTTTCATTTTACTTGACGAGAGAAACAAACTTAAATTGAAACTGTTCTCTTTCTCCCAATTTATCATTTTTATTCATTAATTCTTGGGTAAAGTTACTCGTGAAGTTTTTTAGGAGAAATATTAAAAAGGATCAATTTTCATATAAACGGAGCCAGCTCTATGCTAAATAATTTAAATATGATACTACGTTTTTAGAATTTAAAATTAACGGAACCATTTATTTAAACTTCTGCTTAAATTGACGATCTAACAAAAAATCTTTGATTTTACGGTAACTCATATCCAGGCTAGGACAAAAAAGTTTTGTAACTCCCATTTTTGCTTAGTCGTTGAGCTGTGGAATGGTGTTCCGACAAGCGTCTTCCCACTGTCCTATGATATCGGGTCCTTTAAACGAACTGTGGAGAGATATTTGTTCAGGCCGGCATGATCTCTGTGACTATTGATCGTTTTTCTTTACTGCACCATGCTTACTATCAGGTGTGGTTTTAAGACCTTGGGAACTAAAAGAACTCTCTGATACTTTTACAAATAATTTTAAAGATGTTTTTTGAGACTAACGACAAGCTATGTCCATAAATTCCTTCCCACGAAATTCCCACTTCACGTGACAACTGAATTCAAATTTTTTTATGAAAAAAAAAAACTTGTTATTGAATGGATAATTTCGAAGGTTACTCCCTAAATCCAAATAAAGTTACAAATATTAACTGCTTTTGTAATATTATTAGTAATCAAAGTATACATTTTTAATATATCAACAGCTATAATGCTTAATACTAACGTATGGCACCTAACATATAATTTCTTGCAGGCAAATAATGTTTGAACACGGCCCTTTACATTTAATGGTCAAATGAAAATTATGTCTATTTTAGAGCTTCGGAATAATAAAACACTCATATTCCGTTAGAAACAAAAGTAAATACGACCACAAGTTAGAATAAATACCCACTCGCGTACACAATAACTCCGCCGAAGCGTATTAAAATTTTATGAAGCCTAACAAAGCCTTAGCAAGGTCTCTAGACGAGTTCCATATAATACCCAATTCAGAACTCGCTCGTGGATTAAATAACCGAGAGAAAGTTTTTATAGATCGTACAGTACTTTACGGTAGCATCAAACTGTTTAAGACAATAGAGTAGACTAACACTGGAAAGGTATTGTCTTTAATGATGCAAAATGATAATACGTTGCAGCTTATAGAATATCGTTAGTTTACCTTCAAATTTTTATTTATTTTACATGTTAAGAGCAACATTGATAACAACAAGCTATAATGGTAGGTGACAACAATTGTTGCATAATTGAAATTTCCAAGAAATGTTTATAAAATTGCTTAGATGTTTTTATCGAAGTATGTCGCTTTAGTGTGGAGTTAACTTATTAGTGACGATAAAATAATGTTATTTAAAATATTTGTTAGTGTTATATAAAGAAATAATAGATAATGTGTAGGACAGAAATAAATAAATAAATTGATAGTGAATCAGCCACACACTATTACATACATAGCTGGTTGATCATTATTATCAACTAGTATTTGTCCATTGCTAAACAAAGGCCTCTCCCAAGGTTCGCAACTGAGCCCGACCTTCAGCTCTTCTCATCCAACAATTCCCTGTCACTTTGCACAAACCGCCACTCCGCCTGGCCAATGGGCGTCCTATAGCTTCCACTAATAAACATATCTACCACAACGGTTATCAATTCTTTGGCAATTATGACCAGCTCACTGCCAATTTAGTCTGCTAATCCTCTATTTTGATGACTTTAGTTCTCTGACGGATCACTTAATTTCTGATTCGATCTTTCAGAGAAACTCCGAGCATAGCACGTTCCACTGCCCGCTGAGCGCATTATTAATATTGCTGGTTACGTCTTCGTGATATAGATCTCAAAATTGAATATAATAGGTATCACAAACGTATCTCTTCTCATACCGAAAGAATCAGAATATATGGAGCCTGAAGGACATCTGAAGGCCGCCAATAATATGACATTCTTCAAATCAGTAGAACCTTATATTCATAATATATTCCTCAAAACATCTTGCTCGTAAAAATGCTAATAACATTATGTAAATTGGTTCAATCTATGCGAAAGTAATGGAGCACTCCACCGCTAAATTGAAATTCTTACTGAACAAGCATTTACATAAAGTTATCATATATCTGTATTAAGTAACACTGTTTCTATGGGACATAAAGATTCAGGGAAGCAGAACTTAAAACTCTTTAAAGTGATCTTACCGTTTGATGAACAAAAAAGCGACTAGCCGAACACAGAAATAAAAATTTCTTTGGGGATCATGCCAAAGTTTTATTTTTATATCCACTCCGGAATTCATTATTACATTACGCGAAATTGAAGTACGAGCAATATACTAAATTGAAGCGTTGCCTCGTCTGATTCTATCCTCGGGCTATCGTAAAGATTTGTTAAAGTAACGATGTGATATCCCAGCTAAGCAATTTGTCCATTCGCAGCGCGTTCCGGCGTTTCGGGATCTGCGGTGGATCTTTCCAATTGATGTACACTTTCCTCAAGATTGTTTGAGGAAAGTTCCTGTTCGTTGCGTAGTTAGATTATGAACGTAAATGAAAGCAAACTTACAGATATATTTACATTTATTTAGTCTTATATATTCCGCAAATGTTTTTATTTATCCAAAATTTCACTTTCAACATCATCTTTCAAAGATTTTTCTAGGAGTGGATCAGTACTTGCTTCTTGCATAGATTCCTCTTTTTTAAATTTCCATTCTTTAATATATTCTAAGAAATTCTCTCTTTTGTCATGCTGTTGGGCTGTGGAATGTTATTCAACTAAGTGTGTGCCCGCCGCCCTATGATATGAGGTCTTTTATGCGTTGCATGAAGATATATTTGTGCTGACCGGCATGATCGCTGTGACTAATGATGGGTTTTCGTTAACTGTGGACAGTCGTTGTTTTTTGGACTGTACCATACTTATCATCAGATGTGGTATGGTCACTGGGAAGAGTCAGAATAAAAAAAAAAGATTTGCCATAAATCAATAAACTCTTATAATTTCATTTCAAAGATAAGTTTCATAAGATACTCTAGAGTTTTAGCTTTGAAATATATTATGGATTTAATTCGAGAAGTTTTTCGAAACTAGGCATCCCTCCATTAACTTTCCTGGAATTTTTCTATATCGAATAAAGAAATAGGCAGAATACATCAAATATTTATAGCCACATACTTTGATCTTTAGATAGTTTTAAACTAATACACTCAATATTCTGAAAAGACCTAACATTCGAACTTTCGTCAAGTTTAGACAGCCAGAGGACTTAGTTTCTGATATCTTGCGAAACTTGTACGTGAAGGGACAGAGTGCCTCCTTCACTCGCCTGTCGAAAGCGTCTAGTCTGATGTGTAACTTGATAAGTGTCTTCGGCATTATTGTCAGATGTATACCTACCGGTACTATATCGACTGCGCTTCGAGAATCTTTATATGTATCCTATAAAGAAAAAAAAGCTTGTAATAGAAATGCATCCGATTTCACTAGAACACCAGGAATTAATTAGAATTCGTTTGATTTAGAAATTAATTTGTGTAGTGTCATTTTTTCCCGCGCCATATAATGTTAAAGTTTCTTAATGAAAAAAAAAAATGTATTTAGCTTGGAGTTAATGTTATTCAATGCTAGCTTAAACTTTGCTATTTATAACGCGTGATTGAGGTCAATTATGATCTGGTTTTAAATAGATATCATTAACTAAAATAATTATTTTTACAATATCTAAAACTACATTTCTAATTTAAACCCTCTTCCTGCTTATATTTTGTAATGGTTACTTGACTGTTCAAAATATCATTAGAGTTTTTTATTCTCACCTGTTGGAAGTAGCTGTTTTTCATAGACTCCACTTAACTTTCCATTTGGTGCTACTGTAGTCACTCAGTCGAACCATTATTCAAAATTGTCTTAATCGAATTTTCTAACTTTTACATCTTTTTTACAATTACTGGCCTGAGTATGTCAGAAGAAGTATGAAAGTCGAATGAATGCGGTGTAGATGTGATCTCTTCGTTCTACATGTGGAGAATCGCGTTGGGAACGAAGATATATGCAGAATGGTTGGTTTTAAAGATATTGTCATCTATAGCATGCACAAAAGCATTCTTCGATGGTTCGGGCACGTGAAGAGGATGAATGATGAAAGGGACGACGAAAAAGATAAACAATGTGGATGTATGTGGAAGTAGGAGCTCAGGCCGACCGAGTTTTACCTACACTGACCAAATAAAAAACGTCTAATGGATGGTAATGTCAAAAGTATGCGGAATTGGCGCGAGTGCATGAAGGGATTAATGAAGACTAACGGCCGAAATTAATAACCAATCTTTATACCAATCTGGATATCAATCTTTCAAATCCAATCTCCTACGGGCCTATAACCAATCCGCGTCCCAATAAACAACCTTTACATAGTTGAACTCGTTTTTGTCAAGATAGCAGTAGATACCTTTTCCCTCTTTAAAGTTTCGTTTTACGCAAAAAATATTATTATTTACATAATAATTGTTAAAACTCTTCTAGTAAAAAATAATATAAAGAATATCGTGAATACTTTTAAATCTTTATTTTATAAAGGCGTCCATATAGTTTTTGTTTTTAACTTACAAATAATACAAAGCTCGACTCAGTGTTGAAGCATGTCGAAGCTATTGTAATATTAGGAAAATAATATTTTTGAGTAAATTTTAGCCAAATATTTTGAGAAAAGAAAATAACTAAGAGACTCTTTAGATTTACTAATTTGAATCAAGTTTGAAGACTGACTACCTCATACTAGCTGTTTCCCGCAACAAAGGATTTGCAAAAATGAATAATTGGGTTCCATTCCCTCTAGATAGAGACACCTCAGTGGGGATCCGGCATGATGTTAGATAGAACATAGCTTTACATTCTAAATGGCTATTTGTAATACATAATTCTGATTTAACCATTAATATATTAAAGCTTATTGAAGACGC
This sequence comes from Automeris io, assembly GCA_036320925.1. Classification (NCBI taxonomy): domain Eukaryota; kingdom Metazoa; phylum Arthropoda; class Insecta; order Lepidoptera; family Saturniidae; genus Automeris; species Automeris io. The sequence goes on from JAUDJH010000024.1 coordinate 9,402,124, forward strand.
TATTGAAAAGCATAATAATGATTGTCATTGTAATGTAATGACAAGATTTATCAATGGCAGTTCCAATTGTCAGCGATTCTCATAAATTCACCGAGAGATCATAGCAATGTGAAAGGGACCAGTATAAATCAAAGCGAAGACAGTTTTAGAGCGTTATCTGGTCAAATTATTTTGTACTAGCTGATCCGTTGTTTTGCTATATAAGGTTTTGTAATATCTTCTAAGATGTTCATTGAAATTAAGTGATGTCAAAGACAATTTTGTTCACAATTAAATACTCTTAATCAACAACACATTTATATGGTTAAAGATTCATATTATTACGTTGATACAACTCTTAACAAATAATGCATTAATTTCGACCAAATTTGTTTACCATAAAAACGGTTCTAGTGACTTAATCTTAAAAGATAGACATATACTATCCGGGACATTTTTTTAGATAATTTTAAGTGGAATAATTCTTTCTTACATATATTTTTGGTATCTTGAACCGTTTTTGCAGCGCACGCAATGGAAGCCCTCAAGGATAAATAATTTTCCCCGTTTTTTTCACATTTTCCATTATTTCTGCGCTCCTAATAATTGCATCGTGATGTTATATAGCCTAAAGCCTTCCTCGATAAATGTTCTATTCAACTCAAAAAGAATTTTTCAATTCGAACCAGTAGTTCCTGAGATTAGCGCGTTCAAACAAACAAACAAACAAACAAACTCTTCAGCTTTATAATATTAGTATAGATTAAATTATGTTTGATTCTAATCTTTGCTTTCTGTTAATTTTCTAATTAAAATTAATATAATATTGTAACAGTCGTATTGGAAAATTAAAAACGATAGATGGGGTTAGCAGAGACACAATAGTAATTATAACCATTTTGCACTTATATGTCGGTACCCAATGTAACCAGTAGTGCTGATGAACACCGTTTTCATCGAAGTCATGTAGGAGGATAAATCTGTATTTAATCTGGAAAAATCCAGTTGTACGTGCCGGGATTCGAACTTATATCCTTTCGCGTCGCCGCGTATTGATGCCGTTCCCTTATCCACTAGGACACTATAGCCACAAGATCAGGCCATAAGGCATAGGTTTTTTTATTCAGCCTCAACTTATATAAATGTCTATCCAAATTCTCTATATTATATAAAAGCGTGAAAATTAAACACGCAAATTTCTTGCGTAACAATATATCCCTAAGTATTTGCGAAACTTTTCAGTATTCCCTACTTGGCGGGAGACGCGACCGGGTCGTTAATGAGGGTCTCGACACATTCGTTATGCTCAGTCTAGCTTAATTAAAAGGGTGGAAAGTAAAGGGGGGGGGGGTTACCACGATATATGTTAGAATATTTACCTATTCATTTATTGTATTTCATTTTATTAAGCACTAACTGTGCCCGCGACTTTGTTTGCGTGAGAGTCCAAATTTTAAGCATATACATGTATTACATGTTCAAGTTTAACGAGATAATGCTTTTTATGGGATGAACGCCACTGCTTTGGACATATTGTATCCAATCTCCGACGAAAATGTAACGAGTCTCCGTAGTAGTATTTCAAGTGATGTCGGATGTGATATATTGAATTCTAGACGCCGCAGATCTAGACAAATGATCTGTCGTGACTAATGACGTGGCGGAGTGACCGACGAACCCGCAAATCAGTCACTGGACCGCAATAGACGGTATTACACAGAAACCTTCAGAAATCACAGTGATGAAAACGACCTCAAATCCCTTAAGATTTCTGAATTATTTAACAAATTTTTTATACTTCATCGCATCTGATACTCAGTACATTGTACTTCAAGAATGACATCGACTACCAAGGGGTAAGAATAAATTTAAAGTGGCCATCGTTATGCTAGTCCACTTACGGCGGAAGGTCTCTTGTATAAACAACTGGATATGCACAAACTGATCCCAAAACGCGACAGACCGAAGTGTAAAACTTGCTCTGAAATATATTAAAATGAATCCTGATAATCAGTTCCATTTTTAGTTGGCACACTTTGATACTCTCTTTTAGACTTGTTTCTCGCTTGGGAGCTGGCAGACGATTGACTATTCAAACTCGCGGGAGCTCTATATAAGGACAAAGAAATACTGAGGCCATATAAATAGTTTGCGTTGACGCCAAGACAACGATTAGTGTTCCTATATTAACAATGCGCGTAACAGAAGCAAGTCACTATGATGATCTTTATATTTGTATACTGTGGTCAACGCCCAGTTTGGGCAGTCGCTCTTTTTTTTTACACTGGCTCGACATAGTGACTACGGAGTACCTGATGGTAAGTACAGTGTAGTCCAAAAACGAAAGCGACCATCAAAGGATGAAAATCCATTGATAGTCTCCGTCGTCATGTCGGCCCACATATACCACGACTGAAGGTGTCTAGGTATATGAGCTACTGGATATACACAAGCTGATCCCGAAACGCGACAAGCCGAAACTTGTCACTATGACGGGCTTTACACCCATGTACTGTGGTCGCGATCCAGACGGGCACCGACACTCTACCACCTCGCTGCTGCTCGTTTAGCATCATCCAGGAGTCACGTGTAGGGAAACTAGGGTAAAGCCTACGGACGCAAGCAGCTTCGACTCCCAAAACCCCAGTTCTTCATATACCTAGAGATCTTCCATCGTGGTATATGTTGGTCGACATGGCGATGGCAACTGTCAACGGGATTTCGTCCCTTGGCAGTCGTTGCTGGTCATGGACACTATTATCCATCAGAAGCACTGTACTCACTTTCTCGAGTGAGTATAAAAAACAATAATAATAATAGACGAGCAGCTATTAGCTGATGTATCTATGTCTCAGCTGGAGAGTTCTACTGTCACATATTATTTAGCACTGCCTTGACCATAGATTAAACTCTGATTGAGATGAGAGCAATCAATCCAGTTTAATTTTAAAACTATTCGTTGATGGTGCGTCAACAATGTTCTGAGGCATTTTACAAACAATTTATAAAAACGTTCGTGAGCACAGAACACACGTGTAAAGACTGTTATAGTGACCAGTTTCGGCTTGTCGCGTTTCGGGATCAGCTTGTGTATATCCAGTAGCTCATATACCTAAAGACCTTCAGTCGTGGCATATATGGGCCGACATGACGACGGAGACTAACAACGGATTTCCACTCTTTGATAGTCGCTTTCGTTTTTGGACTACAGTGTACTTACCATCAGGCCGTAGTCGTTTGTCGAGCCAGTGTAAAAAAAAAAATTTTTGAGATCTATCGAACCAGCCGCACACCATTCACACAACGAACGTGGTTATGTTATTATATAACAATTAAAATCCTCTTGTAAACACATTACCGCACCAATATCACAAAGGCATGTGTAGGATAAACATGAGGCTTGCGCTCCCCGGCAAACCCCGGGACAACTTATTGAACTAATTGAAGTCGGAGGCTAACTAAATTACAAATTGTTGTGCTCGCAAATTAACAACTGCGCTTAGGGTTGCCACCCGTACTTTATAATAAAGTATTGTATGTTATTTCGTGTAATTTTACACTTTACGAGAACAATAAACTACACGAAAATACTTTAAATCTGCATTAGATATCTCTGGGATTTAGAAAAGTTTAGTTGAAATGACCTGATAAAATATACAGTGTAAGGATGCCGAGTCATTGTTTAGAAATGATAAGAATTTGAAGAATTTGTGGCTGTGGTGGCGTAATAAATAATAGATCGGTTTACATGTGCGGAGACGCTAATGGACGTAGGTTTGAATTCCGGCCCCCACCTTTGCGTTTTTCTAGATTACGTACGGATTTAGGCAACACATGTTCACCGGTGATGGAAACCATTGTGAAGAAACCAGTATGGCATCTAATAAAAATGTTATGTGTACTAGTGCTGTAAGAACGACGATCGCGTGCGGTACTGGTCACGTTGGGCACGACATATAGGCACGGAGTGGATACAGCCACTTATGAATTCAGTATTAAAGTAGATACGTTTTGAATATAATGATGCTCGAACTCTCAAGACTTTAAAATAAAAGTCTTAAAAAATTTAACATAGCTTTCTGAACTGACTAAGTTAGTCATAAGGACTAACTTTACTAAGTATTAATAAGTTTCACAAAAACCTAACCTACAACTTATCAATACTAAAATGTAACTACTTCGAATTGAATGCTGAGGCAAATCAAAAGTGTTCAACACATTGATTGCGAGATTGATTTCAACAGTGCTGCCATCTTTCGGCAACTTTCGAAATGTTAACATGTGTGGCTAAATTTCAAGGTTTATCTTAAAACAATAAAATTATACATTTTGGCTCATAAAACTTCTTAAATGGTTTAATAAAATATTTTGAGATATTTGCGAAGCACGGTTAACCTTGTAGACTAAAACCTTAATGGTATTTATCATTGTTCTATTAAATATGTTGGTCAATTTAAACATTTAATTTAGATTAAAATATATGAAATTACACTATAATTCAAGTTTCTAATATAAATATATTTCATAAGATGGATAAAAAAAAATCCAAAAAACACCCCTTCCTTCCCTATTTCGCTCTTTTTTGTGTTGTATGTTATTTTATGTAGAAAATAAATGATTTTTTTTGTTTTTTTCTATTCCCTTATGTCACCAAGCCTTGTGTTTTACCGAGTTTTTGGAATTTTTGCTTAGCAGTCCGATTTATTACGTTAGCGCAGTCTAAAGAACTAATTATGTTATGCTTTCATTAAATAAATGTTAGTGAATATTTTTCCGATAAGTTTATTTTAGATGTTCCATTAATTTGAGTTTCCTCACATCATCACAATATTTCTAGAATAGAATTCAGCTGTATAAAGCCGACGATCCATCACGGTAAGCGAAGTCATCAATCAAGTCGCTTGATTGATTAAATATTATATTTCTATATAAAACGTAACCTTGAACTTTTCGCTCGTTTGATATTTTGTTATATTTTTTATTAATTTCACAAAGTAGGTATCTTTGATCTCCCTCAGGCATTTGATTTACGCATGTATTAAGTTAAGCTAGTTGTCTGGAACAAACTGAGGCCTTGCGATAGTATTTTTAGTAATATAGCATGGAATAAAGATTTTTAGGGACTTTTCTTAACATTTGAAAAGTTAACATATATATTTGTATGTCTGGCTGTGGCATCGTATCCTTTAAACTGATGAAATAATTGTGATTTTTCTTAGTCACCTTTCGACTTGATCGAGAGTGTTTTTAGCTATGATTAAAGAAAATCTAATCAGCTATTTGAAGCAAATAAGCTCTTTCCTAGTTGTTGATGGAATGTTAATAAGCTGTAATAGTTAATCAATTGAAAAATTTAGTATTCGTGACTCTAGTGATATTACAATAACGTGGTAACCTAGATCTGATGCTGCAGCTCCGTGTGAAACCAACATGATACATAACTCGTCACTAACATACAGCAAAAGTATATTTTTCTTTGTGGCACTTTTTATATATATATTATTAGTTAGATTTCTCTTATTGTATAATATATACAATACATATACTTGTACATATATTTTTAATTCAATTTTTGTCCTATCTTCGAATTGCGTGGTTTCCGGAATCTGAATTTACACCGATTGAGATCATAGGAGGTAAAACATAGAAATGCAAAGCATTTATCTGGCAATTAACATAGCATATAACACAGGAAGATGTGTTAATCAAGATAGAAAACAACAAAAACATACAATGTTCTGTGATGATGTATCAAATGGAAATCAGCTCAGCAAATGCTAGGTGACCAACTGAGCCACCCAGAGCTGATACGCATCTCAGTGCGTAAAGAAAGGTCCGAATTTTCCAGTTCCATATTTTCACGTATACAGATGGGGCGCAGTGCGTTACATCCAATGGCTGAAAGTCCCCTCAGTGTGGACAAGGCAAGATGCTCCACTTAAATATAATTAGAGAAACGCTTTCAATGTTTTAAAAGCCGGGTATTACGTAATAATTTTGAAAGCATCACTCCAACCGAGCGGAAATGTCTAGCCGCATTTCGCAGAATTTCTCAAAAGGGGCTTTCCGTGCGATCTAGGTATCCAGGTCAAGTAAACATTAGGACTCTCCGCTTACGTCCTACTTACTGAAGGCTTGAATTAAATGGGTACGTGCAAATTAAACTACACTTAACCACTCTCTCCTGTATTAAAATAGTACATTATAATACAAGTGTGCTAAGTTGGCCTCGTCTGTAATTATTAACAACTAGCTGATCCGGCAAACGTTGTTTTGCTATATAAGGTTTTGTAATATCTTCTAAGATGTTCATTGAAATTAAGTGATGTCAAAGACAATTTTGTTCACAATTAAATACTCTTAATCAATAACACATTTATTTGGATAAAGATTAATATTATTATGTTGATACAACTCTTAACAAATAATGCATTAATTTCGACCAAATTTGTTTACCATAAAAACGGTTCTAGTGACTTAATCTTAAAAGATAGACATATACTGTCGCAGACATTTTTTTAGATCATTTCAAGAGGAATAATTCTTTCTTACATATATTTTTGGTATCTAGAACCGTTTTTGCAGCGCACGCAATGGAAGCCCTCAAGGATGAATAAATTTTCCCGTGTTTTCACATTTTCCATTATTTCTTCGCTCTTAATAATTGCATCGTGATGTTATATAGCCTAAAGCCTTCCTCGATAAACGGTCTATTCAACTCAAAAATAATTTTTCAATTCGAACCAGTAGTTCCTGAGATTAGCGCGTTCAAACAAACAAACAAACTCTTCAGCTTTATAATATTAGTATAGATTAGCACGCGCGTATCATACGATGTTTTTCATCACTCTCAGAAAGAGAAGAAAAAGACTCTCACTCACTCACAATCCGGCTAGGACTAAGAATTTCTCCAACTCTTACTTTTGCCGAGTCGTTGAGCTGTGGAATGCTGTTCCAGCGAGCGATTTCCCTCCAGCCTATGATATGGGATCATTAAACGAAGCGTGAAGATATATTTGTGCAGGCTGGCATGATCACTGCGACTATTGACAGGCTTTTCTATATTGTAATCGTTTTTATGACTACACCATGCTTACTGTCACGCGTGATGTGGTCACAATAACAAATCAGGAGAAAAGCGGTGATTACCATTTTATTCCACCTTCGTTGATTCCATTTCTATCTCTCTCTTCCATCCTTCTCGCAAGCCCTGCTCCTCTCCAAGACGTGTCCACATATTTGTGTCTATTCCATAGTTCTCATTATTAATAAGGTCTATAAAGTATTTTTTAAACTCTTATTGAATGCTGACAGTCATACCGGCTGACATATACCGCGACTGAAGCTCTCTAGGTATATAAACTAGATGTAGACAAGCTGATCCCGAAACAAATGCGTCAGCCTGTCATAAATTTTAAAATCGTAATTAAAATTTAATCTAGCAGCAAACACATTAAGCGCATTTCAGTTGCAGCCCCAGACGGCGGCTGGTCGCTCACAAAGCCGAGATTAAACGCTTTTGAGCACCCACGTTCTCTTTGCTCCGCTGAAAATTCAATACATTGTTTATCTTTGAGTAATTTGGCAGTGCACGTTTGTTCCCTTCATACAACAGCTGAACTACAAAAGGCGATAATACTCTTAGTAAAACCGTCGTATTATATACTTTATTCATTTTCTCTTTGTTCTAAGAATGACTATATCTAAATCTATCCTTTTTTTGTTAATCCGATAGAAATCATCTTGGAACTTCAGGGCTGCGATATGCCTGACTCTTACCGATTAAAACCACCGGGGTGTCCCTTTTCCCTTCCGCCGAGGCCAAGGGTACGGCCTTGGCAACTTCCCCAGCTCCCGGTGACGTCCAGCCTTCTTCAGGCTTCGCGTAAATTGTGTGGGAAGGGGATGGTGTACCTAAATGCAACCGAACATTCAGTTTCAGAAATGCTAATTAAATTTTAAAGCGCTGTTAACTGTTGTTGCCTTTTTTTGTAACCCGGTAGTAATTCCTTCGGACTTCAGGGGGTGGTGAGGGCCGTCCCCTGGTGTGTCGGAGTTGTACCGACTAAAGCCCCCGGGTGTTCCACCTTCCACCTACCGGCATCGGGCGGGCCTCATCTTCGAAACCCGGAAAGGCGTGCTACCTCTGGATAAGCCTATACTCGCTTGGGGAGGGTTGGTGTAAAGAGCCACCCCTCTCCCTCGCCTCCGCACTCTTGACACGCTCCCTCAAGTGTGCCGCCCATTTGCTGCGGTGGCCCAGTCTAAAAGCTTAAAAACCGCTACAAAATATATAAAATGAAATAGACCTATTAATTATATTACTGTAATACATAATAATATAATATATCCTCGCGCTATATCCATTACAGATAAACATCAGTGGTTGCATCCACTTAGCGCTTACATATCCTGGCTATCGAGACCAGTAGCGCAGCGGATCGCCGTTCTCACGCCCATTTGGGTTTCCTTACGATGTTTTCTTTCATCGGTGAGCGTGTGCTGCCTTAATTCCTACTCCATCTGGAAAATCCCAGATGTAAATGCCGAAATACGAACCCACATCCATTCTCTGCTAGAAGATATGTTGACAATCCTTAAATATATAAATAAACACAGCAATAGACGCTAAGAGATTTTATCTAAAAAAATATCTGTACTTTTTATCCAGGAATGTTCACTTTATGTGGAAACAGTCTCGTTTACGTGTTATTGCGTCGACTCTTATTGATTTTATTTCCACGCCCTAAACATACCGTTTGGTTTCGTCGTAGGCTATATTTGTACGCACTTATTGATCTACCCTAATGCTGGGATATATAAGCAACTTAAACTTTGCTTAGTCTTTACTTAAACATTCCAAATTATATTATTTGTTTAGTGTTAAGATAAATACCTGATTTCGTCAATTTGGACGGTTTCGCGAATACAAGTCTTCATCAAGTTCCTATTGTCTATTCAGTTTTTTTTTTATTAAAAACGAACTTGTTTTCTGAGTAAAATGTAACTAAAATCTCGTAGATTTTTTTTATTAGTCAGGCTTGCGTTCACCTCACCCGATTGAAAGTCATGATGAGGCCGATGATGGAGCGCTTAGCGTTTGACGACTCCCATGTCGTATGATGTTGGAACAAGAGTCGCAGGAAGCGAATTCCACCCCTTGGCAGGTCGCGGTAAAAAAGAGGAGATATATATAGATAGGTGATTATATATTTTGCTATACGCTAATATATCACACAATTTCGTCTTTATTGCGTCTGGAACACGCGCTTGTTTATCGCGAATCCCGGTACGTACTTTTGTTTTTTTTTCATACTAAGTACGGATTTGCGCCCCACATGCTCACCGATGAAAGAAAACTCGTGAGGAAACCAGCATGACATTGATAGAAATGTCGTCTGTACTTGTGCTATGAGAATGACTATCAGTTGCGCTACTGTTCACGTTGGGCACGAAATATAAGCGCAAAGTGGATACAGCCACTAATGTATCTCTGCTCACCTTATAAGAGATATAGCGTGCCGATATATATATGTTAACTATATTTTTAAAATATTTAAAGGTAAAATGACGTAAATACCCTAATAACCGTTCATGTTATGAACAAACAGTTTACCCAGGGAAAAGTCGTTCCGGATAAATCCATTATAATTTATAACCGTGATTCCCGGGTCGTGTTACTGGAGCTTATGTTACCGCTTTCAAGCGATGTGGGTGCGAAAACATGAATATACGAAACATAATGGCTTTATTATATCGTTGTTTATTTTCAGTCATTGTATAACTTTTCGCTAGGGTTGATATTTGTAGACCCTAGTTTGACTTTGCTTACATCGAGGAACTGCAGCAAATTTGGAATACTGGTTTGTTTTTTGGAAATATGTAGAGAAGAAAATGCCTTAGCCCAATAAAAAATACATCAAATGGTTAGAAAATTTTTAATAGAAATAATAAAACAAAACGAAAACTAAGAACATTATCAAAATTTTAATCAACCTAAAAAACTCCAAAAGCTACATTTGACTTATGGTGCTGATAATTTAGAATACGTATTTTTGTAACAATTTTATAGTTTTCAGTTCTCTTAAAATTTTCTTATGACGTTTTAAAAATCCCTTCACCCAGTTTCTTCCAGAAAATCCATCCTTAAAAGAGTTTTGAATATTATTTTTTATAGCTCATTGATATGCCAACCGACGCAAATCCATTCTGGTCAGCCCATAAAATTTATTCTCCATTGTTAATATGTATTCAACCAGCGTGTTTTCAGTATTTGAACCCAAAACTGGCCTTCGACCAATAACTTTATTCATAACAGATTCAATTGAGGAATCGTTTACATTAACAAACCGAAAGAGGGTAGACCTAGGAACGTTAAAGTGTTGAGCTGCCTTCAAGTATCCCATTCTCTTATCTCGAACAGCGATAATCGCAGCGGACATATCCTCCTTCTTCCACTTCTTTCTTTTGGTGTATTTATGGGATACAGACATTTCTAAAAAAAAACAACAATTTATATCTGCTTACAAAAATTTGGAATATCCCAAATTATATTCACTTTCGGTATTCCAAATTAACAACATGACATCGTAACCTAAAATTTCATATCACATTTTTAATTTCAGAAATATTAACAAAATAAAAGTAAAACCATTAACTGAAATGATCGCTTATTAGTTTAAATAATTACAATGAAGATTTTATGTATGATAGTAAATGAATATCAACGATTGCTTTCTTACCGAAAAAAGTTTGAACTTTGACGTTTCGCATCTTCGTGGCTGGCAGCCGGAATGTCAAGATCGCGTTCGGTTTTTAGAGCTCATTAGCTCTGTATGGCGTGTGAGGATAAGTTTACAAGAAGAAAACACATGACAATTATAATAATTATGTATCTAAGGTATTCCAACTTACCTGCAGTATTCCAAATTTGCTGCAGTTCCTCTATTGCTTAACACGTTCGTCTTCAGGTCACCTAAATATGGGTGATGCTTTTCTTGTTGGAAGAACAAAATTCTTTGCGATAAATCCAGGATGATAATATTATAATATAAACATAACACTCGAGTTATATTATTTAAATATATTTTGTTTGCGTTACGGCGTAGCGAGATCGGATTTAGGCCCCGTGAGAAATACAAACGAATGGCGCTAGCCAACGAACGTGTTAAAAGGTAAATTCGTATTAATAATAAGCCTCGACTACCATCCTTAACAGCGTCTCGCTTTTTAATATATTTTTTATATTTGGTTTTTTAGTAGAATGAGAAGGTGGAGGGCAGAAGTGAAGTAGAGGGAGGAAAAAGAGAGTGAGGAGAGTAGGCAGAGGAGGAGTATGTTTAATTTAAAATAGACACGATAGTCATTGACTGTTAGGTGGTATGTTATTCGCCGGATCAGCTACTCCATTTATTGTTGCAGGAAAAATAATTTTACAACAATTATAAGATATTTTTTAAGAGATATTTTCTGTAGAAAACTTTAAAGCATAAAATTTTGATTTGGGCCGCTTTGGCTTCCTTATACATACCACACAAACCACACACGCAGTCAGTAAAAAAGTAATTAAATAGAATCATACTGCCAAGTTATACATTTCATTAAAACCACAAAAGGTCTGTATCATAAACTGCTTTGAATTTACGATTAAAGCTCCTATGAAACCGACTTTGTGTGAAGCTCGATGAATAATTCAACGTATGCCGACATGAAAGAGGCAAAATCACCAATAGAAATCGGTAATTTATTTTTCAACAATGGCAACACTGTCTACGTCTCTTTATTAACAGTTGCGGTCTCACTCCCTCATTTAATTATGCAATGAGCGAATCTCGACGATGGAACGACAAAACTGTTTTCATTTTATATTAAGTTTGACGGTTCAGAATACAAGTCTTTTAGGCTGTTCTTAGTATAATATTTTAAATATTTATAGTCTTTGACTGAAGTCAAATCAACGACTCAAGCGTCGTGCGCTTCACCCCACGTCATCAGAAAAATCGCCTATTCCAAGCGGCATTTTATCATCCGGGCATCTTGACATTGTCCAGAACTAACACCAATCCAAAAAGCAAGTACAACACGTCCAGAAAACCACAATAACGATAAATCAGAAGCCTCCGATAGATGAAACAGACACACGTGCACTTGCGTTCCAAGCTTGGACGAGACTGAATTAAAAACTGTGCTGCTAGCGCCAGCTATTGATTAATATTTGTAAAGAACGGAAAAGTTTGAGTTTTACCAAATTACTTATGAATGGATTAAAAGCGAATTAATTGATGATTAATGACAATGAATTCAATTTTGCCTAAATACAAGTACAATTAAATATTTACAGTAAAAATATAGAATTAAGGAATACAAAGAAACCATATATTGATAAACTAACCCTCATAATGGAAGGACTCCTGGCTTGAGTGTTAGGGAGTAGGAATTATGTATATTCTTAAGCAAATAAAGTGTTTTATTTATTTTTTTACTTGTTAACAATGAAACCAAGCAATATTCTTGAACAGGTCAACATGAAGTTTCAACGAACGAGCTGGCGAGTGTTGCCAGTTGACGCTTTATAATTTCCTGATTTCTAACTACATTATGACATTTCTGATTCGTACTTGTATTAAGAAGGATTCCAGAGCTACGAAAAAAAGCGTTAAGATTGAGAATAAATAAGCAAATGGTAGTAGGATCGAATCTCGGCACGTACATCTGTATTTTTCCAGATTATTTACTGTCTGAGGCTCAACATTCTCACTGGTGACCAAAAAGGGTGAGGAAACCCGCATTGGATCTTTTTTTTTTATACTGGCTCGACATAGTGACTACAGAGTACCTGATGGTAAGGACAGTGTAGTCCAAAAACGAAAGCGACTATCAAAGGATGTAAATCCATTGATAGTCTACATCGTCATGTCGGCCCACATATACCACGACTGAAGGTCTCTAGGTAAATGAGCTACTGGATATACACAAGCTGATCCCGAAACGCGACAAGCCGAAACTGGTCACTATGACGGGCTTTACACCCATGTACTGTGGTTGCGATCCAGACGGGCACCGATGCCCTACCACCTCGCTGCTGCTCGTTTAGCACCACCCAGGAGTCACGTGTAGGGAAACTAGGGTAAAGCGTAGGCTTTCCGTAGGGAAGCGAGCAGCTTCAACTCCAATAGAAATGTATGTCATGTGTATTAGTGCTGTGAGAACTCGTTGGGCAGGTTGTATATTAAAAGCGCAAAATGGATACAGCCACTGATGTATTTTTGCTCACCCCGAAAGGGATATGGCGTGACGATATATTATTATTAATCGGTGAACGATTGTCATTTTCAACTGATTTGAATAACTGCTTAGTTTGCATAAGTGCTCCACTTTCGCAGACAATATAGCGTCTTTTGCCGCATAGTTTTGTCTAAATTAACTAGCTCCGAATAGTACAAGATAAATCTTCATCTATGTTTATGTATGAAGGGTCTTCGTACTGGATTCGTACTTTTTTATATTATCAGCTACCTGCAAACCAATGCGTATTGTTTCTTTTTTTTAGTAACGCAGGGTAAAATCCTGCATTGGACCATCTGGGCCGCTGTGAGAGCAGCGATCTCGCTGTGTCAGTCTTACTGACTAAAACCTCCGGTGTGGTGTCTCCTCATCGCTGCTAACCGGTTCAAGGAGTCCACATTCGTCCTTCGGCCTGGTGTGCGAAAGGCCTTTAGATGTCTCACCTCTTGGAAAGAGGGATAAAAATGAACCCCATTCTACTCATTACGTAGATGGTGTGTGGAGCACACCCCTCCACCTCATCTGGGCAGCAGACTGCCTCAAGTTTTTTGCCCAATTGTTGTTGGAAAAGTGGTCACGCGCAAAATCGCATGAGTACACCTCCCTCCTTCTGGGCCTTCTTCTAGGACGCTTGCTGTCTGGGCGGGAGATTAATTTCTGCCTCTTCCTTAATCGGAGACTCGAAGCTGCTCGCGTCCGTAGGCTTTACCCTAGTTTCCCTACACGTGACTCCTGGATGGTGCTAAACGAGCAGCCGCGATGTGGTAGGGCGTCGGTGCCCGTCCGGATCGCGACCACTGTACATGGGTGTAAAGCCCGTCATAGTGACCAGTTTCGGCTTGTCGCGTTTCGGGATCAGCTTGTGTATATCCAGTAGCTCATATACCTAGAGACCTTCAGTCGTGGTATACGTAGGCCGACATGACGATGTAGACTATCAATGGATTTTCATACTTTGATAGTCGCTTTCGTTTTTGGACTACACTGTACTTACCATCAGGTACGCTGTAGGCAATATGTCGAGCCAGTGTAAAAAAAAATTCATGACGCTCTCGTGAAATGCGAGCACTGCTTGCCATGACCTCTCACTGCCGACGACGCTGTAGAACACGGCAGTGACAGGACTCCATCAATAATTTCTGTCAGCTCTAAAAAAAATTTAAATTAGAAATCATTGAATGATTGATGTTACCGAACTTATTAAAAAACCATTGCATGTGATTATTACTCGATTATCCGATTCGCGTGTCTACACTGAGGCATTTCGAGATAATCGGTTCTTAATCGATTACAACACGTGTTCGCGCTTGCGTAAACGATTATTGTGTATTTACGAGCTTATATGCTTTTCCTTCTGGAATAATTGATAGATTATTTTCCGTGTCTTTTTTGCAGCTTGGTTATAAAGTTTTGTTAGTTAAGTACAGCTACGAATTCCATTAGTGGTCCCACACCCTGGGCGCTGAATGCCTGGGGCAGCTGACGAGCACATCATCCAGATACTCAATGATAATATATAAAAAAAAAACCATAAGATATCAACACCTAAGTGGATGTTTTTTGTGAATATTTTGTTTAGATAAATGATATTTATACATTCACAAATTAGTTGAGCACATAATCTCTAAAAATCTAGTTGTATAAATTTTATTGGGCTAATCCATATAATTGAGAAACAAAGGTAAAGGTAAAGAACTGGCGGGGTAAGGAGTAGAGGAGCAGATATTGCTTATTGCCTTGCCTCAAAAAAGTTTAAAATCTAAGGCCGGTAACTGTTATGGCTTAGTGAATAAGGGACCGATATTTATGTGTTGCAACCTAAATGCTTTGCCGTGAGAACGGCGATCAGCTGCGCTACTGGCCACGTTGGGTACGACATATAAGCGCACAGTGGATATATCCACTAATGTATCTCTGTTAATCTTGAAAAGGTTATAGTGTGATGATATATGGTATTATTATTAATACTAGCAGATCCGGCAAACGTTGTTTTGCTATATAAGGTTTTGTAATATCTTCTAAGATGTTCATTGAAATTAAGTAATATTAAAAACAATTTTGATCACAATTAAATACTCTTAATCAACAACACATTTATTTGGATAAAGATTAATATTATTACGTTGATATAATTCTTAACAAATACTGCATTTATTTCGACCAAACTTTATTACTATAAACAGTTCTAGTGACTTAATCTTAAAAGATAGACAAATAATGTCACATACATTTTTTTAGGTCATTTCAAGAGGAATAATTCTTTATTACATATATTTTTCGTATCTTGAAACGTTTTCGCAGCGCACGCAATGGAAACCCTCAAGGATAAATAATTTCCCCGTTTTTTTTTCACATTTTCCATTATTTCTTCGCTCCTTAAAGGGTCATCGTGATGTTATATAGCCTAAAGCCTTCCTCGATAAATGGTCTATTCAAGAAAAAATGAATTTTTCAACTCGAACCTGTAGTACTTGAGATTAGCGCGTTCAAACAAACAAACAAACAAACTCTTCAGCTTTATAATATTAGTATAGATTCAAGCATTACTGAGTAAAAGGGTCTTGATAGACTGACAGAGAGACCAGAAAGTGATCCTATAATGATTTCGTTTCATCTTTTGAGGTACGGAACCCTAAAATAGTCCATAACAAATGATCCATATTTGAATAGTTTGAAAATATAAAACCTTTTTATATTTGAGGCTAAACTCCATACAATTATCTAAATTACTTTTTAAAAAGCCTTTCAAAACAGGTACAGATTGTTAAATTAAATTAATCACGAAAAACAGCAACAAAGTAAAAACTTTGAGGTTGAAAGGTCTATTTGAAAGTAAGGTTTAGACCACACTGCGGGATTTTATCGCACCGGAACATATCGCGCGAATTTTATTCACCAACGAAACATTTTTGTGGTTTTAGGGCAATTGCTTGAACTGCGTCGTGATCACAGTACACAACTGTAAAATCCGTTATAGTGTCCCGCTTCGAATTATCGCGTTCCGGGATCAGTTTGTGTATATCCAATTGTTCATGTACTCAGAAACCTTCTGTCGTGGTATATGTTAACGGATTTTCGTCCTTTGGCAGTCGTTGCCATTCTTGGTTTACGCTATACTTTCCATAAGGTGCTATGTACTCACTTTGTCGAGACAGCATAAAAAATCAACATCTCGTACTGCGAAACTAATTTCACCTAGTTTTTGTCAACACACTTCTCAGTTTCATACAAATAAAGTAAAGTAAAATGTTTTTCTCGTATTTTAAATGCGCCGTGTCCTATTGTAGCGAGGTTTTTTTATTGTCTGTGCACGCATTCTTAGATAGTTCCTAATGCTACAAATGTTTGGTAAGAATCGCACGGTAAAAATTCTCAGTGCGTGTTAGGCCTTAAACTGAATTAAGCAAGAAGAATAAGAGCAAAGTAAAAACTTGGAGATTGAAAGGTCCAATTTAAAGTAATCCCTTTTCGGACAATTTAATGATGTAAAAAGCCCTCACCACGCGATACAAGGCTTAATTAAACCATCCAGTAAATCTATTTTCTCAACCACGTCTTTGTTAAGGCCGATTTACACCAGATGAACATACAGCTAGAACAAGTGGATTGCTTCTCGATTTTTCAGTGTAAATGTATAGTATTATGAATGATCCAGAAGTTACCAACTCAAAATTGTCTCACTGATTGTTTTCTACTGTCTGGTTCATGTCCAGAGTTCTGAAGAGTTATTTAATCTTCTTGCATTCACTATTGTCTCCAATTTTGTCGGAATTTGTAAAAAAATTGTCGAATCCCACAGATATCTGGAATTTCGGTACGCATTTTCCTTAGGACGAATTGGTAGTTGAATCGATGAGTATATACTCAGATCAGTTATTTTAATTGCTTGAAAACAAAACACTTTGAAGACACCGCTCCGAGAAGCGAGCACGTCCGAACACGCAAGGACAGTTAGCATCTGTTCGCATGATATAGTGATGATGATGATGTCCTAGCCGAATTCGGCCACGGCGACTGTTTCAACACCGATTAAGAAAATCGAGGTCCAGTTTACGGAAACAGTCAATTGCGCAGGATATATTTAAGTGCATAACTGGACGCGCAGCCAGAAAAGCACTCTCTCGTCCGAGCTCCCTCAGGCCCGATGGACTGGAGAACCAGTACGATCGGGAGGGAGCAGGATGCAGGTTTGGTCGAGTTTTCCTTCTTTGAACACCTGGTTGAATTGCAGTGTTAATGAGATACCTTAGTCGCCTTTTACGACACCTCAGCAAGAAGAGGGGGGTGCTATTCTATTCTGCCGGCAGCCACCACGGCACATGATATAGTACTGCTTACATCAAGCGAGTTCGTCGAAGAAAGATAGTTCATTCAACTGTCGCTAACCAGTGTACTTACTTTCCGAGGCGAACTTCCACTCCGACACATCCTAGAGTTTCTTTCGGCGTTTCTTCTCAAGGTAGTCGCTTCCGAAACGCTAGTAGATCTTCGTAGAAGTCGAGGTTCATACCCACAGGAACCTCCTTGAATTGCCACCTAATTCATAAATCTCTGGCTGACCACCTTAAGTGCTTGTTTTCTTCGCCCGGTGTAGCTCTTTTCTGGCTTTTTCTGGCTAACAGCACATGATCCTGCCGAAAACAAAAATCAAGCGAATGAGCATTTCTCCATAAAATCTTTGTGAACGCAGTAAAACATTGAGTTATCGCTCATCTGATGTGAATCGGCCTTTAGAGAATGCCCCGGAATTAGGTCGGGTGGGGTTAGGAGTAAAAATAAGGTTGGATCTCGACCTCTGACCGGGTTGTACGACAAAGGGGTCGACGTCCTCGGACAATGATCCCTGCTCTTTGCTTTGTCTTGGCAACATTGTCTCGAAGTGTCATCTAACTTGTTACTATAACTGCCGTGAAACTGTGTCACTGAGGCATACAACGCTACTGGTAAATAACGCAAACCCTCTTAAAGCTGAGTTTGGTACATCAAGACTGACAACTTTTGCCAAAACTTAACGCATGCTAAGATACATATTTTTTTAGTTTCAGTGGGGATGTCTGTCAATCGTTAGCTCTTTGTTTTAAGTTCAGTCAGCAGATACTACGAAATCGTCTGCTCCAGTTGCATCGCGCTGCCTTTCATAGTGTTAAGAAGGTCAGAACTGCAAATTTGATTTATTTATTTTTTGTATGGGAAAAAAGATTGAATTAGAAAAAGTCGTAAAACAAAAGTTGTCAGTCTTGATATACCAAAGTCAGCCTTAAGAGGTTTTGCGTTAGTTACCTGTATCCCTGTATAATCGGCGACAACATGTACTCAGAAGGAAGTTTTTTTATATTATCTCGTCAAAGTGCCTGCAACGCACCTGATGGGAAGTCCAGAACGGCAACTGCTACTACGAGACGAGAATCTATTTGTATGATTAAAATCAGATCTGGATGAGTCAAATCGCAAGATCGTTGAAATGTAATATTGCTCTATTTAAGAAAACATTATTAGATTCACTTTTGGTGCGTGTATGTCGTTTCTTATATTTTTTTAATTCTGTATCACTAGCTACGTATGAGTTTACTTGCGTCTTGTTTATTCACTAGTAAGTATAATTTTGATTTTAAAATTTAGAAACTGGAGCCTTAATTACAAACTACCCGATTCGGTGAAATTTGTACCGAATAACAGTCAATGAATGTCGTGCTAACTTTTACCTAAACTTACTCTCCATCTGCCCCTTCGCGACTGCAATCCCCCCCCCACACCACTTTCCTTCTCTCTTCCCATCCTTCTCCGTTCTTAATATTCAATCATTTTGTGTCTCTAACTTAAAAAAAAAAACTTTTCTATAGTAGATTGCATCTTTTATTTCAACCCCTTCAAGTTTTATTTTCGTAACGATAGGTAGCATTAGTCCGTTTCCAAGGTCTAACCTATTTCTATGCTAAAATGCATCAAAATCAGCTTAGCCGTTTTGACGTGATAACGGAACATACAAACATTAATAGCCAGTTTCGTCCCACTGCGAGGCAAGGGCCCCTTTTTCCACTATAATTGTGGAATCCAAGAGAAGGAGTTTGGACCCGTAATCCATGATACAATGTCCAATGCGGGTTTGCGGGTGAGCTCGTGTGCAGAGAAGGTGCATGCCGCAGCAATCTGCGTGCAATTCGGCATTCTGAATATCTAAAAACATAGACTTACGAATTTATTTATTTATTTTATTATTTTATAACTTATAGGCGAACGCTTGACCTCAATCACACCTGGTGGAAGTTGAAGATGAGTCCGATGATGAACCGCGTCCGCCTAACAAATGCCTATTCACTCTTCTTTTAAAGACTCCCAGGTCATAAGATCGCGGAAATATGGCCGCTGGAAGCATATTCCACTCCTTAGCTGTTCGCATGATGAATGTAAAAGCGAATCTTCTCGTGCGGATATAAGGAACATCCACCACATACGGATGGTATCTGACACGATGTCTTGTGGTTTTGTGGTGGAATCAAAGAAACAACACAACACATAACATTAAAATAAAGATAATATTTGTTTCTTGTACACCGACATTTTAGCAGCCTAAACAATGTGCGGTAAGCCATTTGCATAACGGTTATTACATAAAATTCCATGAATATATAACTTCATGCCCCGATCTCGCGCACGGATCGCGTGTTACGAATGTCGGCTTTTCACAAAATACCGAAAAGTGCTGTTTTAATGGAACGTTCACCCCCTTAAACAATACTTTTACTGGAAAAGTAGAAAAGAACGCGAGAGTAATAGTTTTTCTTGCTAACTGTATCGTTTTCTTAAGAATATTAGTTCAACCGTTTGAGTGCGGTAGAAATATTTTGAGCATACGAAAAATATGCGTAAGAGTGTATGTAAAAAACAAATGAACATAGATATTTAATTAAATCATAAACATTGTGCTATTAAAAAAATGTATATGATAAATAAATTTAGAATTTATCAAATTTATTTTAAAAATTGTAAAATAGGAACAAATACTTTAAGAAAAAGGTTTCCCTTTAGACATTCTTACTTCTAAACCGAGAAATCGTTTTTAAGTAGGATTTTTAAAAGTAATTTCATGTAATAAGCAGTTGTATGTGAATATAGGATAGTCAACGTTAAAAAACTAAAAATATTCACATTACACAATACCTGTTATTAAGTTATATCTTGGTTTGACTATGCCGGCCTCTCTAGAGGTCTTTTAGTGGCTGCATTTAGGATTCGATCGGAACATATCCCTTTAAACAATTATTACTTTCTTATAAAAAAGAAAACATCCCCACTCTGTGAGCGCTGCAAGGTGGTTGATGATATATATCATCTCCTTTGGGAATGTAGCTGCAATGAAAAATTTAGGAGAAGACTTCTCTTTCAGGACTGGCGAAGTGTCGGAGAAATTAACATCATATAGGGAGAGCCGACTTCGGTTAATGCAAAAAGAATTTACAGACTTATACAGTTGTCCCTTGGCCAGAAGTGAGTTTAAACAATATGATGTACCTTACGAGGCTGGCATAGTCATCAAGGATGCACTAATGCCTCATTAATATATTTGATTTAAAATAAAAAAGGATAACATATTACATCATACTATGACGAATGTTTTTTATTACAATGCACTAAACACATTTTAGGTGAAGAAGAAATTTCTTTGCGATATATTGAAGATAATAATACATACATCAATACATATAATAAATGCGTTCCTTAGCCCCCTATGTTCTATTATCTAGAGGAAGAATTATTCGGCAGCTTCTTTATATATAGCAATTACAGAAAAATTTCGCTTGCGCGATGTAGATCTCAAGCGGTTCCAGGAGCTTCCCTAATTAGCATTGAGCGCGGCGTAAATCAAAATGGCAACGTCGACGTTAAATTTAATTAATACCACACAGCTGAACACATTGTAATTAAATTGGATACGTTTCACTGACATGGAGTTGTGGCGGAGTACAACGAATGCGGTTGACGTTGTTTGTTCGCAACTGCTATCATTTTCGCTAAATATTACATGACAAGTTACGTAAAAACAATTGGCGTTATTAGTACATGAGTTGTTTTGTAAGCAAATGTTTGAACAGTGGCAAAAGCCCGGTCTCTACATCACGCAAGATGTTGGAAAACAGACGCAGAAAGCGGATCCCACTCCTTTGCGATTTGCAGTAAAAAAGAAGAGATGAATCGCCTCGTGTGAACTGCTGGAACGTCAACCACATAAAAGTGCAAACCCGCACGGCGTCTAGTCAATTAATAATAGAAGGGAGGGGGGAACTAAATTATACAACTCAGCCGCACACTCTCCAGAGTAGTGATGTAACGGAGGCAGTTTTATCGGAACTGAAGACGGAGTCGGAGTTTTTAAATTTGATTTATCGGAGTCGGAACCGAAGTCGGAATCGGAGTCGGAGGCAATGTCAGTCACAAGTGACGGCAGAATAAAATAGTTTTATTATGGGAAAAAATAAAAACAAAAGTTGTTTTTGTGTTAATTTCTATTTTACTTAATTTAATGTAAATGTAAAATAAATAAACCTTATAGTAATAAATTTAACTGTACATTTAGTTTTAAATTTAATCATTTTAATCATATTTTTTAAATCTAAATTTTTAAAAATGTCTTCTACAAATTATGTAGCACTGATTGTTTGATTAATTGATATTATGTTTCAACAACATATAAAATGAAATCAAATGAATTGACTACAACAGCGGTGGTGACCTCCGATGAATAACTCCGATTAAAAAGTTTCGGAACCGAAGTCGGAACCGGAGGTGTAATAACAATCGGAAGTTCCGACTTATCTGAGTCGGAATCGAAGCTCCGTAACATCCCTGCTCCAGAGTATAGTCTATAGAATACCGAAAGGCAGGCTACTGCACGTCGCTGTTCCAAACTGAATAGCTTATGTGACGCAAGAGCCTCATCGGCAATAAGTCGCCGAGTTCGGCGATCTTATTGGGTCCAAAACTGCTAAATGGTGCTTGCAATGCTCCGCATACGATCGATTTGTGCCTGATACAGGTTAAGAAGTTGGGTAGGCGTGAAATGCCGCTTGACCTTGAAAAGACTTCCCAATATCTGAGCAGCATTCTAAATTAATAGCAAATACTCGTGTTGGGAAGAACTACGCACGTTAGATGCAAAATATAAAGATATTTTATTTTATCCATAGCCTGGAACAAATAAATATTTTAACTGGTCTTTTCAGCGAATTAATATAAGACCCGGTAAAATATTTATAATGAGTAAAGTTAGGAATGTGTTAAGAAATAATTAAATCAATGTAACATTTGTCAACATGAAACCTTCCCCGACAACTAACTTCAAACTTTCATATGAAACAAGAGTAAATATTTATGAGGACTTGTGGAGAGAGTTCCAGCCACAATATCCCTTATTGCTTCCGATTCCCTCGGGAGGGTAGACCGCATAATGTTGCCATAACCTATATATATACTAGCGATGTCAGAATTTCGGATATGTAAACTGATATCCGACAAAGTGTTTCGGTTGCGTTGTGAATTATTAATTTTTTAATTACATTAATTACGATTTTTGTCAAAGATCGTCAGCTACCTGCAACGGATGAGAGTTTAATGACAGTGGTCATCATCCTGACAACCTAAGTTTAGTATAATCGAAGATTTTTAGATAGATAGATAACAGAATGTATACGAATCGATCTCAAAACGCGATAGGCCGATTAGGCATACCATAGTCAAGTAAAAGAGGCTAAGTCTAGTTTTTGAGTAAAACCGTCATTATGATTCTTGGCTTTACGTTTTCTAGGACCAGTTTGTGTATATCCAGTTGCTCATGTACCTAGAGACCTTCTGTCGTGGTATTTGTGGCGACTATCAATGGATTTTTGTCCTTTGTCGGTCTTTGTCTATCTTGGACTACACTGTGCTTTCTATCAAATGCCATGTAATCACTATATCGAGCCAATATAAAAAAATGTTACAGTATTTTCAATTTTATTCGTGAGAATTATTAAAAATATAGAAACCGCAAATTATCCGAATCGTTTCACATATCTAATAAAGACGGATATGGATGTGGAAATACATAGCGTCCCTAATATAAACTACGGAGCGTCGAGCATAGAAACATTACCGTGAAAGTTCTCTAACAAATAAAAAGTAATACAACTGTGGTGTTTTATTACTGACTCAGTAATATGAATGCATTGCTTCGGATGCAAATAAAATTCAGCACAACAATTTGTGTTTAATAATTTACTAGCGAATGCCTGACATCAATCCCACCTGGTAGAAAGTGAAGATGAGACCGAAGATGGACCTTGTCCGCCCGTCAAATGACTAATAATTCTTCTCTTCAAGACTCAAGTCATAAGACTATGGAAATACGGTCGCTAAAAGCGTATTTCACTCCTTAGTGGTTCGCATGATGAATGTAGAAGCGAATCTTTTTCTGCGGATATAGGGAACATCTACTACATGCAGATAGTAATTGACACAGTGTCTAGTAGATTTAGGATGAAATGATACTGTACAGTGCGGTAAAATTTAATATTACAAAGACCCACGATGTTGAGATTTGGATAACGTCTCTTTACATTCACCTATTGCTGAGGAGGAGCCTGAAAAGACTATTCGCTCGCCGAGTTATTGGAGTAACACAGATCCCCAAGCCCGGCCGGTAGAGAGTTGATCTTTTTAGACAGTAGGGTCTGGCACTATAGGTTCTATAAAGGACTTTTTAGTTCTAGCCAAAATAGTATCTATTACTTAAAATTAAGCTGTTTACTGTTGTTAAACGATTTAACCTTTTTTATAATGGTAGCGCGATTGCACGAACTGGGTCGTGATCACAGTACACAAGTGTAAAGACCGTCATAGTGACTCGCTTTGTCTTGTCACGTTTCGATACCAGCTTGTGTATATCCTCATGTGTGTATGTGTTACTCATATATCCAGAGCCCTTCAGTCGCGGTATATGTGGGCCGACATGACGACGGAGACTGTCAATGGATTTTTATTCTTTCACAGACACTTTAGTTTTTGGACTACATTGTACTTACCATCAGGTGCACTGTAGTCACTATGTTGAGGCAGTGTACAAAAAACCTCTAGTTATATGAGTACAAATTAGATTTTATAAAGAGACCTGCCTACTTGAGACCTTCTGTTGTGGTATATAAAAGGTGGTATGGCTACGACGACTGACATTGACTTCTCGTTCTTTAGTAGTTATTAGCTTTCTTAAGTTGACTTATACTGTCCGTCAGTTGTGCTTTAGTGTTGTCTGAATCGAATGTCTCAGTATTGTCTCTATTGATGCTGTTAAAGAAATTTGTACATTGATTTGGAACTTTTTTGTAAATGCTATTGTTGTTTACAGGACTGCTATCATGGGACTCTGGAGAGCACCAGGTCGATCTAGAAAAGGAGCTGGCTACCCTCACGGCACAGGCACCCGAGGGGGAAGAAGCCAGATATGGTACGTACTGATTTTTAATATTTGACTAATCCTCATCAGCCTTTATCTGTCCACTGGTAAACATAGGTCTCTCCCAAGGTTTACCACTGAACTACTTTGCGCATATCTTCGCGCCATCTAGCTAGAGTGCATCTTACACAAAATATACCGAGACGCGTTCTTCACTTAAGAAGGTCTACCCTTTTTTTTGTAACCCGGGGGAAATCCCTGACGGACCTCAGGGGGCGATGAGGGTCGCCCCCCAGTGTGTCGGACTTGCACTAAAACCCCAGGGTGTTCCTTCTCTCCGTCTAGCCGGGAGCGGAGGCACAGCAGCGTCCACTTCTCCTTCTCGGTAGGCCTTACCCCTGTGTTTACGTGGGGGTGAAGTAAAGAACCACCCATCGCTCTCCTCATAAGTAGTCTTGGAGCGGTGTGCAGGAAACGTCACACACCGCTCTCGCCTGGATAAGTTGGTCAACGCGCTCCCTCAAGCGCGAAGAAGGTCTACCCTAATTATTATTGTTTCTTCAGCAAATATGAACAGCCCACAACCACTTCAGCCTGCAAATCTTCTGTTATATCGATGGCTTTAATACTCTGACGGATCACCACATTCCCAATTCGAGTCCTTCAGAGAAACATCGAGCAAAGCGTTGTGAATAATGCAATAGCTAAAACAGTAAAAAGGTTTAGGAAGAAACCGGATAATTCAATCTGATTAACCTAGTAATGGCTTGATAATTTAGCTGATAGTGGCTATGACACTGACGCTGAAGCTCATGAGCTCGTTACCCTGAACCAATAGGATTTTTAGTGATGAATACGTTTAATGAATCATCTAAATATATATAACTCAAAGGTGACGGACTGGCTGACTGACTGACTGACTGACTGACATAGTGATCTATCAACGCACAGCCAAACCACTGGACGGATCGGGCTGAAATTTGGCATGCAGGTAGATGTTATGACGTAGGCGTCCGCTAAGAAAGGATTTTGATGAATTCCACCCCAAGGGGATAAAATAGGGGATGAAAGTTTGTATAAATCTTCTCAGATTTTCGACTATAATATAATAGCTTGATAGTTTTAGCGCCTAATGACAGATTAGGCCCTAATTTTTTACACACGCTAAACAAAAGTAAAGCCGCATAAACTATATCTAATTAATTATAATACTTCTTAACGCGAACGAAGCCGCGGGCAAAAGCTAGTGTAAGTATAAATGCTTTTAAGAATCTTCCGCCCATTGTACAGGTTACATGGTTTTAGAATAAACCAATGAATTCTAATAACTCCAAAAGGATTTTATTAGACAGCACACAGTAATCAATCACATCCGTGTTTTTATAATATTCTTCAATTTCAAGGTATATAAACGGCATGCTATACAAAGTTTTTAAATCTTCTTTCAAAATTATGGTAATGATTTTACAAAAATAGCTAAATAAAGCGAGATAGGCATTTAGCAAAGCTTTCTACATAACTGCAAGATCCCAATAAAATAAGGTCACAAAGACTAAAACAACCGAGTAAATAAAATTAAGTAACGGCCCATTTTTGGAGCTCAAGGCATTAATAAACTTAAATGAGATAGTCGTTTGAGCAAGTCCGGGACCTCGTTGGTATCTCGCTTGAAATTTTTTATCTGGCGTCTTAATTCTGAATTTTATGAACTTTTGCTCGCTTTTTGGGTATTAATCCGGTCTATTTCGTGGTTTAATATTATATAAGTACTTCACTGGATATTAAAAGATTTCCTACTTGAATAAGAATCGTGTGAGGTCATATGAGCCAAAAGAATTACGGTAAATGTTTCCTAATGATTCTTTTTAAATTTTCATATGTAGATGTAGATCCATGCACTTCTATTTACTAGTAAAATATCGATTACTTAACTATTACTTACCCAGAACTATGTAGCTCGCCAATAAAAACTGGCATCATATTTTAATTTCGTTTCTTTAAATATAAATGATGAGATACTAAATTGGCTATCTATAAAGCTTTTGCTTAATAAAGTCTGTGAGTTTGTGAGAATCAACTAGTTGTAAGATCATTTAGAGGACAGGTGACTACAGTAAATCGAGTCTGCAAGTGACTTAAAAACAATTCGATTACTGAAATCACCCCGTTAAATACCTACTCGAATGGAATTAAGGAAAGACAAAATGGTTGCACCGTAATCATTTACCTTGTGCACTGTTTCTTTGCCATTAAAATCTGAACGCGTATTCTCTTATTTAGTTTTAGTCAATTTTAAATTGCAGTTTTTGTTTTGTCACATTCGATTTTCATCATTAGGAATCATTTCAATATTGACATATGTGAAAATAGGTTTAGATAGGATCTAGATTTTAAACGTTTTTAATGTATAATGTGCCAATGTGCCTTAGGAAATTAAGATTGTTAAAAAATCTTCTTCTTTTATATTATGATATTTGCCATTCTTGGATTAATCACCATCACGAGCATAGTTATTTTGTCACCTGATGTATAAATACATTAGGTGTTTTATTGGTATAATATACGGTGACCTAAAATAATATTATTATGTTGATAATATTTATGGCCACAGTCGAGGAATAGCGTGCGAGGGTTGCGTGTACTCACCTCCCGAACACAAAGCCTTGATGGCTGCCATAAAAGTTGCCATTGCTAAGTTGCGGAATATCTTAACTTTTTGCAATGTTAATAATATACTCATTAGTTTACTTAAATGGTAATTCTACGAAGTTTTTTCAGGTTGTCTCTATATTTGATTTACTTTCGTGTCAATTGCTGAACTAAATAAATTTTGATGCGTGACTTAAAATACTAAAACTCAAAATTTTCTATATCTTTACACTACTAAAATAAGCGCTATGTGAAAATGGAACTCTGCACCAATCTTCTAAAACAAATTAGGTTATATTAATGGGAAAATGTGTCTGTTATTTTTTGCAATATTATGCAATGCAATGCCTACATTTGCAAGGATTTATTATGGTCTCTTATTAGGGACCATAACCCCTTTGGTTTATGAAGTAAACATCGAAAAAAAGCCTCATAACCTATATTGTAGTCATCAATATGAAGAAGAAATTGTCATATATTAGTAATGATCTGTTTCGATACTCTCTTATTAATATTGTTAAAATTATTACTTTCATTTTTTAACTCAAGTCTACCTTCTTTTGAATATATTTCTCCTTTTATTGGGCTTTTCTTATTCTTGCCCGCTACTCTAGCTATTTCTCCTGATCATGTATATAAACAAAATTAAGAATTTTCTTAATAAAATTGCTCGCCTTATGTATTTTAGTGAATTTTATGTTCCGGTTTTTGCCTTTGACAAATATTGTGCATAGAAAATGGAAAAAAGTTAAACTTAATGATGAAAGTGAATACAAAATCCGTAAAGTCAAACAACTAGTGACTGCCGAACATCTATGTAGCGTCACTGCACAGCGGTATAGCACTTAACTGGGTTATCAGTTTCTAGCTCACTGAATGACTGCGCTAGGGAAAATGACAAACGGCGCTAACGAGCTTTGCGTTCGCATTGCGAGGTAACTTGCCTACGACGTCATTGACAAACGATTATTTTTCACTAGTTTACTCCCTATATAAGAAAAGTATTTTACATATTTCTAAACAACATTGTAATAAACTATGACAGTGATTTATGTCTCCTAAATCTATATTTGACTGGGTAACTCTGGGGTTAGTATAGGTTCAAAGGGTCCGAGGCAAATTTACTTAGAATTTAATGCATAATTTTGTCTTCTAAGCAGTCTCTTGTTTAAGATTGTGGTTTATTTTCACCACAGTTCCAAATATAATGTTGTTGTTTTGGTTCCAACAGTTTAAGAGTAACCGAATAATTTTAGAATTTAGCGAATTAAGCTTTTGAGAAGTTAAGATTCCGTGCATTTCGGGAAATTTGATTTTTAAACATAATTTAGAAGTATTAGTACCTTATATTACATTTGGTACACTATTTTTATAGTTCTATAATGATAATTTATTATAATTAGGAAAGTTGTTAATAAAAAGCTTGGAAAATGGAAATTAAATAATATAACAAATTCTTTAAATATAAATTTAATGTGTTTATATTCAAAAGGAAATCAAAAATTTAGTAATTTCAGATTGTAATACAATAAGTTGAATACGAGAAACGGAAAGAAATTGTTTCAGAAAAAGAAAAAACTTAATATGATTTTAGAGGGAAGAAATCTACATAGTGCAATCTTGTTTAAACGCTTAAAATAATTTCAGAATTAAATCTCATAATAATATTTGGGTCTAATATCTCGTAAATTGTGTACAAGATAATATGGTTAATGTTAGGCTTTCAG
The DNA here is from genome assembly GCA_036320925.1 of Automeris io. Lineage (NCBI taxonomy): Eukaryota > Metazoa > Arthropoda > Insecta > Lepidoptera > Saturniidae > Automeris > Automeris io. The sequence continues at coordinate 9,431,185 of JAUDJH010000024.1, forward strand.
ACGCGGCAGACTTTAAGGAAGGTAGTACTACAAAGGGCTTTATTATTTGTTCACCGGATACTCTATTGTTGTGAGGGTGAAAAACAACCCTTTTGTAGCTGTGATATTGTCTTTGACCTTCTTTTATATTAGCGTAGCAACAAGGGAAAGGTTATAGGTTTTCTTCAGAGACTGTGTTTAACAAAGATCGATTAAATACTTCAGTTGAGGGTATAGTTAATGAAATATCTCGAGTTATTATTGGTGTTATCTCCTTTTTTAAATTATCATTATCATCAGCCTACCTTAGTCCACTGCTGAAATAGACATCTCTCTAACTCTCACTTTTGCCGTGTCGTTGGGCTGTGGAATGGTCTTCCGGCGAGCGTGTTCCCAGCATCCTGTGATATAGGATATTTTAACCGTAGCGTGAAGAGGTATTTGTGCAGGCCGGCATGATAGCTGTGACTACCGGTGGGTTTTTCTTAACTGTTGATAGTCGTTGGAGTTTTTTACTACTTAAATTTGGAGTTAGAATAAAAAAAAAATCTTCAAATTATTGTCATTGAAATCGTTCTTTTGGCTCTTCCTGTTCAGATTTTGTTAACCATCTTTCGTATGTTAACGTATCACTCCACCTTTTCAGAAAGGACCTTCCATATTAAGTTTGGTAGTTCAAGCTCATTTGTTTTAAAAGTTCCAGATTATTTTTTTAACTGAAACGGTAACTCAGTGTTAAAAGCTATCCTAGCTTTTCAAAATATACATCGTGATTATTTCTTGATTTATATACGATTCTTTGCTAATTCTCTTTTGTTTCTTAGGTTCAGATAGTTAAATTCGTCGCTCTTGTGTTTATTATTGTAAACGATCAATTTGTATATATTTTCTTTCTCCATCATCATTCGCCTATTCTTATCTATTGCTCGACATAGAACTCTTAAGAAGAAGAACTCCTAACAAGTGCCATTAAGCGCGGTCATCGGCTCTTCGCACCCAATCCTTTCCAGCCACCTTTCACAGCATGTCGCTCCAACTTGCCAGGGGGCACCTTACGTTATGTCTACCTCTACACAGTCTCCAATCAAGAAACCGCTTGCAATCTCAATTAGCATCTCTATATGAAAATAGAAGAACGATCTCTATTCCGTATTTTTTAAGCTTAAATCATTGATGTGAGGTATAATGAAAAATGATTAAATAAAGCTTTCTAATGAAATCGGAGATAACATATTGTCCACTACATTTATCATTGATGAATTAAAAAAAAAAAAGAACTCAGATGACGAAAAGTTAATTGTCAAGAAAAAGAATACTCAATAAAGCTTTTTCGGTGAAATATATAATACAAGTAAGATTTACGAAGAGCTACCTACTTATCAATCAATAAAGAAGTGAATAGAAAGCATTGAATAAAGCTGAATAGATGGCAGGTGAATTGAACCGAATGGCTGCGAATGGCGGAGTCGATAACGCTGAGTTCAATAATAGCGGAATGGCATCTCGTCGCATTGACGGATTCAATACGAATTATGTTGGCTCCTATGGAGAAATTCCTAGCTATACTGCTGATATTTCGATTAAACGTATACATTTAACCTTTTGATTCGATAGATCTTGTATCATGTAAACCTGATGCAGTTAAAATTTGATCAAATACAATCTTTATAACTTGGCATCTTTAAACATTCTCATACCTATTAAAGATATCTTTGAACCGTTAATAATTGTTTAATCAATAGTTTATTTAAACTTTATACAATTGGTTATAGTTAAAGTGGAACTAATCGTAACTCTACAAGATGACGATTACTTTTAAGGGTTCCATGTTAATGAATGATACTGACCACACATTCTTTTCAGTAAGCTAGAGATATTAAAAAAAAATAGTGAGTTCTGTCAGACCTTTAGATAATTTTATGTTAATGGTTAATTGCAATGCGAAATGACACACTACCTTTTTATAAACAATTTGAAGACAGATTGGTGGTTTTAATAGGAGATCTTTCCTATCAAACTCTGCAGTCTTACGCAAAGTTTATGAGGCTATAAATTGTTTACAACCCCATAACTAAAGGAATTACCTTTGAGAGTCAATAATTTTATTACTAACGAGATTTATAGTGATTTGTGTACTGTTTTGACCCTTGAAGAAAAAAGTAAAGTTTCCATTGAAACTTTATGATCGTACGCCTTTATTTGCAAAATTCTAAAGCGATCATTGAAATTTATTAGATTGTAGCGGAGATTCAAGTAAATCTTTGTTAGATACTACTTAATAATCACGCATTTCTTGCAGAATTCATATTTTATTAAAAGTTGAGTTAAAAAGAACTTTCCGCAGTTTTTTTTAGCTATTAACTCTTCTTAGAAAGAATTTACTTAACATTTCACATTCCCTCATAATTTCCTCACAGTTTAAAGACTCATCAATTCGTAACAACAGTGCAGTACTATAGAATCTTCTTGTCGCACACTTTAAAGTTGTGAAAGTGTGAAAGGTCTTCTAGGCTCAGTATTTCTTCTGGATTATGACATGGAACTGTTCTAAATAGGAGTGAAATACGATCTTCTAAGTCAGCAGCTGAATGGTGACCCTTGTGTTCGATTTGTGATTTTCATAGGGTATATTGACTGCTTAACATCAAGTAGGCTGCTCGCCTGTTTACATTTCCTTCACATAAACTTAACAATCTGCAAACCTGTCTTTTGACGCTCCTGAAAAGTCGGTATTTTCAAATTACACGTCTACTATCTACGAAGGATATGATGGTCACTTGACGTAAAGTGGGGTATAATTTAATAATAAATATAAAATAATAATAATAAATGTCTATTACAGGCGAAAGACTTATCCAGTTCGCATCAGAGAGCCTGGTGACGGAGATCCTGATCCATCCTCAGATGAACACGCTGATGCAATGCATGCGGAACCTGCTCAGTTCATTCACAAGGCACAGGCACCTTGTGCATGCTGGCTACACGTTCGCAGGGAACGGATCCTGGATTATGCAGGTAACTTATATAATCTATTCTCTATACGTCCCTCCAACTTGATGATTATATCAGAACTGCTTAGCAAAGACGAGTAACTTCAGATTAAATTGGTGAACAGATAAACCTTTGTATGGAAGATTATCTATATTTCTTGGATGGTTCCGCACAGTATCTAGTAGATGCTCTGGATAGTTTGCAGCGGAGGAGTGTCTTTTGAATGCCATAGGAGTTACTAAGCATCTACAATTTCTCCGGTTGCGCAAAGAGTTTGCCTCACGAAGCGTTTTCTACCAACTGTATCACAGCAAGTGTCCTAAAAAGTTGTTATAGTAAACTTTGTTCCATTTTCTATCTTGCATAACAAAACAACGTTGGTATAATTGCAAAGCCAAAAGTTTGCAGTGACTCATGGCGGCTAGAACTAAGAAGTTCTGTAACTTTTACTTTTGCTGAGTTGTTGAGCTGTGGAACGGTCTTCCGGCGCATGTGTCCTCACCTTTCTATATTTTTGAGTCCTTTAACTAAGCGTAAATAGATGATCGATAGGTTTTCAACGACAAAGCACCAGTTATCGCGCACCAGTTTTCTCCCAGTGTATCAAACATCGATATATACTCGTTTACCTCGCAGCCTTTTACCAATTGCTCCGTATGAGGTGGATTTTCCTTATATCCTTATGCGAAATGATTCGCTAACCTTAATGCGAACAGCAAAGAAGTGGAATTTATCTCTGCGTTCTTGTATTATTGCAAGAGTTTCATCATCGGCTTCATCTTCACCCTCAATCAGGTGTGTTTGGGATACGGTTGCTTTTGAAATAAACCAAAAGTTAATTCTTTTTTTGGTAATCCAGGGGAAATTCCTTTATAGAATCAAGACATGTCAGTGTGGCGGCCCCGGACTCATACTGATCAAAAACCCCCGAGATGAACCTCAACTCGGTGCCATCTGGGCCTAGAAAATCATATTACTCTAACAGCCCGACCAGCAAATAGCTTTTCTCAGGGTTTATCTCTGGAATGAAATGGTATAAGCCCACCCCAATGGGTATCTCTATGAAGCGGCAGGCAGGACGCAAACGCCGCCTCCAACTCATTATATCCGCTTATTGAACCCTTCTAATGCCTTTACATTCCTCTCAGGTCTGTAGTGTCCTTACTAAATCGGCCTATTCAAAAGTTAAAATCAGCTGCTCTAAAATCTAAAGTCATTAATTTACCGTCCTTTTGCGACATCTCCCGCTTACCTCGATCATTGCGAAAACAAAAGGACAATTTGCCACGTTCAAGATTGGTGGAGAGATAGATACTTTGTTAGGTAATTGCCTAAAGAGGAAAAGTCGCTAGAAATGTATTAAGAACGATAAAATGAAAGATATATCAGTAGTTACCGAGGAAGTAAATACTTTTTTTTCTGTTAGACTACTTATTATTTGCTTTTGAAAGAAATGTTGACTACTTTTTTTTTCTTGAATTTATAATCAAAAGGTTCGGGACAATACAGCGCATCCTTACTCCCTATTGCCCTCTGAAAGAAATCACTTTTAGTAATAAGGTCGCTTATTATCAATTATTGAGAAATAGTAAAAACAGGTCATGAATTTTGAATATCATTATATGAGATTACAAATTTTCAATCCTTATTCTCTGTCTCATGGGTGGCATCAAGTGTTTAGGTACAGATGGAATTTGTTTGATTAAATTTCTTAATATGATCTCTTTCACGATTATTCTCCATCGGAGTAGTCAGCTTGAAATGCCATTCCTTTTTGTCATTCTCAAGTTCATTCACTTCTTTAACATTTATCACTTCCTTCCTGCATTGCTAATTCCATGCACTCCTAAACTTACCTATCACCAAAACCCTCTTTATTTGGCTTTAAAATACTTATATTTGCTCCTTTAAAAATACTACTTTGCGGTATATTACTCGATTCATTCTCTGATTCTACCAGCCCCATTTCATTTCAAAACTACTAGACGCTGTGTCGGGTACTATTTGTATATGATGGACGATCCTTATATCCACATGAAGAGATTCGCATCTACATTTATCACGCGAAAACTAAGGAGTGCAATATGCTTCCTTCCAGCATATTTCTACGATCTTGTGACTTGGGTGCCTTTAAGAGATTTGTTGGGCGTACGTGGTTTATCATCGGACTCATTTTCACCTTCAACCAGGTGTGATTATGGTCAAGCGTCCGCCTGTATATAAAAAAAAAAGATAATTTTATTCTTTATGTTTGTCACATATTAGTAAATGGAACGACAAACCTTTGCTAGAGGCATACACGCATATGCGAATGCATCGAAAATGCATTTAGCGAGGCCGCCATTTTTGATTTCCGTCTGTCGTTTTCCCGGATTGATTCGAGTGACGTGCTGCGGATATCGGATTACTGGTTTAATATTTACAGAGAAAAATATATTTCAAACATTTTTCTTTTCCTTTAGATTTATGTCATGTTTTCCGTAATGAAATTCACGAATTCGTTAATTGATTCTTTCTTCTAAGAAGTACAAGTATACGTTAATATTTGGTTACGTTTGATGGAAGTGTGGCTTGGGTGGTCCAGTGGATTCGGGACCGGTAACTAGGCGTGGTAAAGCGAATGTTCGTAGGTTCAATACCGTCACGTACATGAAGATTTTTCCAGTTTAAAGCCCACATGCTCAGCGGTGAAGGAAACATCGTGAGGAACCCTGCATGGCATGTGTAAGTGCTTTGAAAACGGCGATTAGCGCAGCTATTGGTCAGGTTGAGCACGACATATAAGCACAAAGTGTATATAACCAGTAATGTAACTCTGCTCTCCCTGAAAAGGATATAACCTAATGATATATTATTGTTAATAATAAGGGAAACTTTAAATATATTTACCCAGTGTGATACTTGTGCATCACAAGACATTTATAAAACACAAAGTTCGAATTTCAGGAAAAAAAAAACAAGTATTATGACAAAGTGTTTTGTTTCAGGACGGGACATTCTCCTTAGCAGACTTTACAGACGCTTACCAAGAAAATGAAGTACAACGCGTGATTCGCGCCTATGAAAATTCCATATCCATTGACGTACACTGCTCCACAAGTGGAGGCGGCGAATGGGCCAGGCTCCCTGAGATGCCGTTCGTCAAATACTGCAAGATCAGAGTCAACCCTACAGATAAACTGGACCCTGGCTCTCAAGCCATCAAGGATTTTATCGGTAAGCACTCAAATCATCATAATAACCAACCTGTGGCATTACTGGATCAACTCGTGTACATGTTATTGTTCATTTAATTGGACACCTTCTGACCTAGTATGTTGGCTGGCATGACGATGGCGACTGTCATGTATAATTTTCATCCTTTGGATATTACTACCATTTTTGGACTAAACTACAATTTCCATTAGATATGGTAAACTCACATTGTCTAGACGGTAAAAATTATCAGAAGGCTTATTCTCGTACATTCAAAACTAGTAAAATTAAGTTGCAATGTTTTCTCAGACTCGCAAATATTAAAACTAGCTTTTGCCCACGGCTTCGCTCGCGTTAACAAGTATTATAATTAATTAGATATAGTTTTTGCGGCTTTACTTTTGTTTAGCGTGTGTAAAAAATTAGGGCCTTATTTGTCTTTAGGCGCTAAAACTATCAAGCTATTATATTATATTATAGTCGAAAATCTGAGAAGATTTATACAAAATTTCATCCCCTATTTTATCCCCTTGGGGGTAGAATTGATCAAAATCCTTTCTTACCGGATGCCTACGTCATAACATTTACCTGCATGCCAAATTTCAGCCCGATCCGTCCAGTGGTTTGGGCTGTGCGTTGATAGATCACTATGTCAGTCAGTCAGTCAGCCAGTCAGTCAGTCACCTATGAGTTATATATATTTAGATTCCATGTATTTATATAACAAAATTGATAGTAAATAAAAGTGGAGAGTTACAATTGGCCGTATAACATGTTTTAGGTAGTGGACAATATACAAATAACATAAAAAAATGACTACTGATCATCAGGTATCAGATCCAAGCGGATATGTTTCCTTAACTCCACGTCCAGGTGCATGAATTTTACATGACACAAGTTATATATGTGTATATATATATATATATATATATATATATATATATATATAAATAAAGTCCATATTGTAAGCGCCTTATTATTAATATTGGCAACGGCTTTTACCTTTGCTATTTATAATGCAAATTGACAGGCGCTTAAAAATGTGCATTTGGTTTCTGAATTTCATTACACCCCGACTGTCGTTAGGCTACAACTTTGTAAATAATAATAAATAATCTATAAAATTCTTTGTTTGATACACGTCAGAGTGAAAACGAGGATACACGAGCGGCTTTAAACAAAAATACATAGATAATATCAACTAATGTGTTTGTGTGTTCCTAAAGTAATATCGCTTGATGAAACAATTTAAATGACGCAAATAGTAATCAGGGAAGGTAGCACTACAGGCTTAACTTTAACTAAATTAACGGAAATATAGTCCTAATGTAATTAAACGTTGCAAGCTGAATGGAACCTCTAATTTCATAGAGTTTGTAGCTCGACTTCGTAATTCTGAACATCGCACTAACGATGTCGCTTGTAGTGGTACAAGTTTATGAGCTAACCATTAATTTTAAGGACAGTCTCCTATACAGTATAATTTTATATGCGAGGGAGATATTTCAGTATATAATCATTTCTACCTCCCTGCAACTAATAAAAATTCAAATAACTATATTGCCTTACAAATTATGAAGAAACATAGATAAAAAGAGAATTGATTGTGATTGAAAGTGTTGCCACCGTTGCATGTGTGGCGCACTGTTGGTTGGTAAGTGGAGAAAGTTCCTATTACGTAATTTTAGGTAAACAGGTATTTATTCGTTTTCCCTTCATATCTTATCATGACTTAGGACAGGCAAAATACCTACTTAAAAATTAATCGTTTGTCATGCGTGTAATTTTCCGTAAATATGTTGACTATATTTTACTTTATTTTAATGGAAATATTAAGATATTTTTGTTTTTATATATTTGGAATTAGAATCGAATGCTATATTCCTCCCTGAATATCTCCTTTGTCTATAAAATCACTATATAGATAATCGTATCTCTTGTTGAAAACACTAAACCTTAATTATTTAGCACCATTTTGCATTAAATATGCAACATACTCGTAAATTGCCCAACACCCTTACATCAACAATAACAGAATTGCCACTTTTAATAATAGGTCACTATTTACGATTCTGTTATTAGCACTTAAATATCACCATGATGAAATCGATAAGGCGCGGCCTGCATACCACCATGATAAAATCCTGGTCGATAAGGCTCACCCTGCAGCCCCATTCGGCTAAAGTGAGCTCGCTGAGGAATATATTTTGAAACAGTCAATTGGGTAGAATACATTTGGTGTGTGAATGCTAGCGTTTGCACAAACGCACCCTCTGATCCAAACCCCTCTTAATCTAATGGGACGGAGATCTGACACAACTAGAGGCAGGATGCAGTGTCTGGTAACTGATAACTGACCCCTTTCAGCACCATAGATGTTTCACAATGCCTCACTCAAATATAAACAGCATCTTACTAACTCAATCTTATCTTAAAACTGATTTGATTGCACTTTATATGTCCTGCCTTTCACTGAAACATGGATATCCCAGTTCGCTAATGAGTTTTGAATCAGAGCCAGACTGCAATTTGACATCCATGTAGGAATTCTACTTTATGCGTTAACTATTCAGTTAACTACGAAGAATATATTTAGTTTGCTTTTCAAATATCAATCGATCAATAATATTATCAATTTTACGAGGTTTCAGAAATTGTATCTATGGAAACTTTACTGTAATCGTGCTATAATATAGTATCTATGTATCATCATGCCGAATATCCATTGGGCTGGGCAGAGAGAATGATGCGCCACTTCTCCCTATTTTTGCAAACCGCTTTCATTTCTGTAACATTCATGAATCTCTTCATGTACTTTCGCCGATTTCGCGTACTTTTGACATTACCTTCTGGTAGAACTCACTTTCCTTGCTCTCCGATGTAAGTCTCCGTTGGCCTCTGATCTTTCTCCAACTCCCATTCATATTGCACATTTATAATATAGTAGACTCTCTGTATCTGTCATTCAGTCATATGACCACACTATAGTAGGAGAAAAACACGATCTCCACCCCTAGCAGGGCAGAGTGTAACAAGAAGTAAGACTTTTTCTAATTCTTTCCCCTACCATGTCATCAGATTGTGGAAAGACCTTCCAGACAGTTTTTTCCTATTCTCTAATCATTTGGTCCAGTAAAACAGTGTGAAGAGACTTTTAAGCAGGCATGAATACGACGATTGTCGGCGAACAATCTCCAGTTTCGCGAAAACGGCGTTCATCTTTTGACCTACGCTGTGTTTAACAACAAGCGCTATGTAATCAATTTGCAGTACATAAAAAAGGAATAAATATATCAAAGTAGAACAGCTAAAAAATAAAATATTGTTCGCAAAGTTGTCATGTGACAATGACAGGCAATTTGACACGTCGCTAATGACCATTCAGCAACGTAAGTTAATGACGACCAGTGTGAGAGCGCGCAAAAAATTGTTGTACATTTTTTCACCGTAAATTCCCAACATAGAATTAATTGACGTTTAAAACTTTACCAAATTGTTCATAACGCAAAAGTTGGTCGTTTGTTAAGCACTAAACCGGCAGAGTTTTAAAACATTACAAGTCAAGAGATGAGAGCGGAAATTCTTAATTGACCTCCTTTTCACCTTCAAAAGGAATAGCTAAAGGAAGTCAGTATTGCATGCTTGTCGTTTAGTTATAATTAAGACGCACACAGACACCCTCATCATTATCATCAATCTGCATCGGTCCACAGTTGGACATAGGCCTCTCCCATGTTTCGCCACTGAGCCCGATCTTCAGCACTCCTCCTACAACAATTGCCTGCTCACTTTGCGCAAATCGTCGCTCCAACTAGCCAATGGGCGTCCTACACAACGTTTACCTAGATGCGATCTCCACTCAACTCTTTCTTTGGTAACTATAACCAGTCCACTGCTAGTTCAGCCTGCTAATCCTCTGCGCTATGTTGATGAATTTAGTTCTCTGATGGATTACCTCACTTCCGGTTTGATCCTTTAGAAAAGCTCCGAGCAAAGCACGCTTCATAGCATGCTAAGCGACCTTAAATTTGTGGCCTAGTGTGCGGTGATTGTCCACGTTCCTACTCTACATGTTATGACAGGTAGGATGTATTGATTGTAGACTTTTGCAGTCAGGTTTTATACCTAGGTACATATATCCTATCAGCTTATAATCTAATAGAACCTTTGAACCTACGTGTCTTCTACTAATTGTACAAAGGGAAATGCTCTGAACAACTATTCGACTTGACACTTCAGTGCCATTTCAAACTCGCAACTTATGCCGTTGGTTGGTCGTACATCTTCATTCTCTAAAGCTTAAGGAGGGTTGTTATTGCTTTGCTGACCAATTACAACAAAATATACGATATTAATTCATGTGATCTCCACGTCATTTATAATATAAAGTAATATATAGAAAACGCTATCGCTTATACACAGCACTCCAAAGTAACCGTTCGGCAATTTCACAAGTTCTAAACTTTGCCTTGGAGCGGGATAAGGCGGGCTTATAATGCCTTCTAAGAACCGAGTCGTCTTCATTTTCATTCAAGCGCAAAACTTTACACAGAAACAAAAGGAAATTTCAAGCAGAGGTGAAAACATCTTCAAGAATTATTATACCACAAATTTCCACTGTGTTAGGATTTTCATCTTGGCTTTTGGTTTCTGTACATATTTTCGCACATGATATTGTTGTTTTAAACACATGATTAAATCCTGGCCCACATCGGGCCTTGCGACGTTTCCATATTACTACAAGTAGACGCGGGCTGTAGCAGCATTCGGTGAAGGTGAGCTTTTAAATTTAAAACATAGATATTAAAAAAAAATGTTTTGATAACCTCTAGCACACCTTTATATATCACGTAATCCAGAGACCGAATTGGGAAAGCATAGTCGAGGTAGCTCCTAAGATGTGCATAATAAAGCAATATAAAAGAGCACACATTATTGAAAGGTTTGAAAATTCGGCAAATGAAACCGCACATTCTCAAAGCTTTTTGGCAGATGTAATTACAGTAGGAAGTGTAAAGTAATTTGGACTCAAGCATCACGCCCAGATCCCGAATCATGAAAACTGTCTGAACCAAGGAACTATTCAATAAATAATCGGCCGATGCTTCCTTAAGTAGGCAATAATGTTATATATTTAATGTTAAGATTAAATTTATTTAACTTGTAATATTTACAAAGGCTAGTCGGATCTGACTGCAGGATAATACAATCGCTTCGAATTGTGCTGAATATCTTTCTGTCATCGGCGTATATAAGGAATTTTGTATGAGTAAAGCAGCAGGGTATGTCAGATACATACATAGATATTATAGAGTAGTGGACCCAAATTTGAGCCCTGTGAAACACCGAAAAAAATAGGTTGGAATCCAAAACAAATGCACCTAGTCTTACGGCCTAAATTGTGAATATTAGACTCAAACCATCTCAATAGGTCTCTGTGTATACCAACATCAGAGAGCTTACGTAATAAAATATCATGATTGATACGGTCATAACATTTATAATAGCATGGGTTTCAACTAGCGGGTACAAACCCGTACAAATATGTGAATATTCATTACCAGTTCCGATGCACTTGTACTAACCCACAACGCACAAGCGACTTTTTATGTAAGGCGGTATATATAGAAGCACTCAAACAGTTTTTCCTGTAGGTAATATATAAGTGGCGGAGGAACAGGTTTATTATATGTATTTATAATAAGGATTGTTGTATTTTGTTTCGAATTAATAACTAAACCACAATTTCCACTCTTCGCGATGTAAATAAGAAAAATGTTATAATTAATTCAGTCATTGCTTTTCGTTTTAACGTAGCGTTGTACCGTTCTTGTATATAACAAGAAAATTAAGGAAACCTAACAAAATTCTATATTAAATTATATTATAACGGGACCAAAATTATTATGTGGGTAGAACAAGCTTTAACTTGCTCATAACTCTTAATTGCTTTGCGATTTAAGGTATACCTGTCGTTTACTCTGACAAGAGAACTTTGTCATTAAAAGTTTTAAAATGAAAATTGTGGTTTGATTTTACATAAAATTTAAGCAAATTTTAAAGTGCTCATGTTTGCTATTAAAATTTGCCAGGCGCTTATGATTTTTTTTGTATGTTCTAGAATAACGACTAATCATTGCATTTAATACGTATTTTTCTCCCGTCACCTCTAGCATACACCTGAGTCCTTTCTATTTCGTTACTGACATTTTATAATTACATTTTAAACACTAAAAGTTTACAGTTTAATTCTGTTTACAATTTTCCATTCCTCAAAAATTACGCTTCGTTCAGAATTCCGCCCGTTCTCTTTACTTCTGTCCATTTTGCTTTCTTCTTGCACGTCCCGCTGCTCTCATACCCCGCCTTTAATACGTTAAAGAAATATAATTTTTAATATTCACAAAAACAACTTAATTTTCCGTATTTAAAGTAGCAGTATACTACAATCCTTGTTAACAATAGAACTGCAATCGATAGCTTTTTAAATAATGGCTTCATCGAAACAGGAACAATGTTCAACAAAGAACTTTCTAGAAGCTTGTTAAGGAAAATGGAACTCCACTGAACTGTCGAAGTCCGCGGAGCGTATTATTATAATAAGCGTCTTCATTCGTTTCATACAATTTTTCTAAAGGAACACAATTTTATTCGTGTTTAAATTCAACTGAAGTAAAAATGTAGTTTTATATTATCGAATATTTAGATTTTTATGGTTGATCTCATTCTGACCACATTACATGGTTGGAAATCTAGTTTCTAGTTTTTACGTAATTCAAAGTATAATATAAAAAGACATAATAATAAAAGAAACATAATTTCTACTATCATTTGCTACATAATCCAAAATGTAATGGGCAGAAGCGCCGCAGGGAATTAAAATGGCGAATTCGCACAAACAAGGAAAATGCGTGAGTTCTTACAGTTTTATTATGATTAATGTCTAAGATGTTGACCTTTTCTTTTAGATTTATCTGGAATTATATTCTTATGAAAATATATTTGAAGCATCTAACTTTACGGTAATACTTATTAATAGGTACATATATCATGTATCCCGTTTCTAAAAGGAGTAGGCAGCCATACTTAAATGAATTTCAGAGATGAAACATTAAGCTATGTGGTTATATAATGTATGTTCGGCCATCTTTTTTTATGTATTTGATGTTTATGAATAAATAGGGCAATTTTATCGATCTTAAATGAAATGAAATACAACTATATTCGAATAGGGCTGCATTCTAGCAGTTTTGAATTATCAAAAAAAGTTAAGTTAATTTACCACTGGTCAGAATGCAGAATTTATCGAGAAGAGCTGGCATGAAATTCACATAGCTTCTCTTTTCAACATAATACGGTACAAATATATAATATTGTTTTGTGCGTGGGGTAATAAGATGCCGGTATTGACGAACAATCGGTTTATTAATCGAGAAGAGTGTACAATATCAGCACACATGCGCAGAAATGTCTTGAAGCGCAGTCGTCGAATGATCCCGATCTCTAGTCGCCGAAGGTTCCAGAAATCAGTTGATGAAAGATCCCAAAGTTTGGCTATCAAAAAATCCAATTCCAGAGAGATCTTGTAATACAATCACAAAAGCCAGTCAAAATATTGAATTACAAAATCACTATCCAATCGCAGTAGTCTCCGTAGTCCAGTATGTTCGCTAAAGTCGTAACCAAATGGTCACATAGATAGCTTGTGTCGCCTCCAAGCAGGAACTGTTCTGTGATTGAGACCGGTGAGCATTTTCGAGAAAGATCTGGAGAGATTTGCGCCATATGTGTTTGCCCGGATATTTCAGATTCGCTAGTCGATCTGTCACGACTCGACAATCCACAGATAAACAACTGTTTAATTAATATTAATGGCGAATTGCACGTAGGTTGCCAGCAACTAAGCTGCTGCATGCACCTTTCCTGCACAAACCCACATTGGACAAGCGTGCTAGGTTAAATATCCAAACCCCTCCGCATGTATTCAACAAATGTAATTAAAAAGAGAAGGGAAGCCAATACCTTGCGATGGTACTAAACTGGCTAAAAATAATATAGAGAGAAATCGGCTTTTTGTCTGTCTATACTGTTAGCGAATCGGCGTTATGATAAATAAATTCAAGCAGCTTTGCTTTTCAGTATATACAAGATATTTCTACAAGATTAAACGGAGTATTGAAATTGAAAGTTTCGGTAGTAAAGGCGAAAAATTGCCTATTAAATGACACGGTTAGTGGGGTAGAAATATTGTCTGGAGGCAGTTGATTAGGTCGCCCTAACCCGAGTTTGTGAGACCTAGAATCTAGGTCACGTGTTATGAGGGTCTCGGAGATGTTACGGATAGTTGCTCAGAGTAATTATGTGGAGGAAATTTTAATTACTTTTTAATAGCTTTAGGCCTCGACGTAATAATTTGTAAAGGTTTTTGGTTAACTATATTATATTTTTTTAAATTGTTTTTGCTTGTTAAAAAAGGTTTTTATACTTCTAAAAATAGTAATAATATATGGTTACGTAATATCCCTTTCGGGGTGAGCAGAGATACATTAGGGGATGTATCACAGACATATATACAGTTTGTTATGAAACCCTTTTTTTTATACCCGGAGGAAATCCCAAACGGACCCGGGTGTGTCGGACTTGCACAGACTAAAACCCCCGGGGTGTTCCACCTTCCACCTACCCCGCCCTCTGCGGCGTCCTGTTCTTTTGGGCCGACGGGCTGGCTGGGTCGACACTGCCAAAGATGCTGTAGCCAGCGCCCCCGGATCCCGCTCCACGTGTCATGAAACCCTGTCCGACCCGTGCAATAGTTACTTAGTATTAACTGAAAAAGGAAAGCAAAGAACCATGCTAGTAGGCCATGATTATCAATTAAATCCTTTTATTAGTCCTTAAACCGATTTTTATAAGTAATCTAAGCATAGATTTAATGTAAATTTATTCAAAATCTTTTATTTTATTATATATGACATTAACTTTTAAATGTTCACCAATAATGTAATTTTCTGATGCATTTGGATAATGTGATCGTAACACCAATGTGTCCCTTTTGGCCAGGACAGGGTTTTCAAAACATACTGTATAAATACACAGATTCAGAGATTTTGGAGATGAGGGATTTTGGGAGTCGAAGCTGCTCGCGTCCGTAGGGTTTACCCTAGTCTCCCTACACGTGACTCCTGGGTGGTGCTAAACGAGCAGCAGCGAGGCGTCAGTGCCCGTCTGGTTCGCGACCACAGTGCATGGGTGTAAAGCCCGTCATAGTGACCAGTTTCGGCTTGTCGCGTTTCGGGATCAGCTTGTGTATATCCAGTAGCTCATATACCTAGAGACCTTCCTTACCTTTGGGACGGATCCGCTAAATATCAGTTGGCGGCTTTGGACTCGATTGATCGTAGAGCTCGTAGACTTATTGGCGACGACTCTTTGTCAAAAATTAAAATGCAAAGCATCGAGCATCGACGTAGAGTTGCCTGCCTCGCGGTCTTTTACCGGTTGCACGGTGGAGAGTGTTCTCAGGAACTACATTCTTTGATTCCACCAGCCCCATTCCACCACAAAACCACAAGACATCGTGTCGGATACCATCCGTATGTGGTGGATGTTCCTTATATCCGCACGAGAAGATTCGCTTCAACATTCATCATGCGAACAGCTAAGGAGTGGAATATGCTACCAGCTGCCATATTTCCGCGATCTTATGACCTGGGAGTCTTTAAAAGAAGAGTGAATAGGCATTTGTTGGGCGGACGCGGTTCATCATCGGACTCATCTTCGCCTTCCACCAGGTGTGATTGAGTTCAAGCGTTCGCCTATAAGTTATAAATAAATAAAAATAAGTCTTGGTATATGTGTGCCGACACGACGATGTAGACTATCAATGGATTTTCATCCTTTGATAGTCGCTTTCGTTTTTGGACTACACTGTACTTAACATCAAGTACTCTGTAGTCACTATGTCGAGCCAGTGTAAAAAAAAAAGAGGTTTATAACATCTCGTTTGTGGGTCGAGGGTTAATAGCGATTGGTATGTGCTGTTTCAGCATACATAGAGCCGTACGTGGTGCCGGCCAGCCTGGAGCAGCTCCTGGTGTCGAGCGATGTGGTCGGCAACATCAGGTTCAGCCACCCCACGCTCTACGTGTTTCCGGGAGGGCAGGGCGACGCTGCACTCTTCGGCATCAATGGATTCAACATGCTCGGTGAGTAGTGACTAGAAAATTTTAATATTTTTTTAATGTATTGACTAGAGATGCCACGAATATTCGGCAACTATTCGGTATTCGGCCTATTCGGCCACTTTTTTTCGGCCGAATAATACGTACTATTCGGCCGAATACCGAATAGCAAATCATGTAAAAAAGGCACGTTATATTACTCAAAATCATGTATTTATTTCCAAATTACAACACTTTAGTAATTAAAATTGATCAGTGGTAAGTTGTGTTGGATAAAAACAAGCTTTTCAGCATTTTTTGATAGCAAACAATTACGCTTTTCATCGTAAATGTTACCAGCCTCAGAAAACAAACTCTCACACACACACTCTCTCTCTCGCTCGCACACGTACTAATAAACTTATACCGTGACTATCCATATAAAAACACAAAACACCCTTGAATAACCCGAACAGAAGTGCGAGTCTCACCAGAGACTAGATTTACTTAATTGGTGAGACTTATCACCCTGTGTATATGTATAAGTTTTGTGTGAAATAAAGATTATTATTATTATTATTACTAAACACGCTACTTCCAGCAATATTCGGCGGCCGAATATTCGGTATTCGGTATTCGGCCAATTCACTATTCGTGGCATCACTAGTATTGACTTAAAATTTGGTCCAATTTAAACTCTCAAACTCTGGAGCTATTAATTACCAGGATTTTAGTCAATATCAATTTTAGTTAATTGATTAAATATCCAAGTATAACGAAGTCATGCTTTTAATGCTTCTATTGGATGCATGACACTGGTTGCGAGCAACTGTAATGAAAGATAATGTTGTTTAGACAATTTCTTAAACGATACAAAAATATTACTTATTCAATTAATATTAGTATTTGGTATATTGTATTTTACTGGAATAGTACATAAAATCCACGATCAAGATAAAGCCGGCTAAGGATACGCAGCTATAAACGCTCTACATCAAATCATTTCTTTCTGTCGCAAATAACCTTCCCCGACTCGTCGAACCAATTTCAGGAAAGCCTCTAGGATTTGGCAAGGGTTTTCGAAATATATCGCAGACTTTGGAGCTCTGCCAGATATTTTTACCTTCCTCGCAAAGTATGCCGCTTTAGCATCGGCTGTTAGTGGATTGAAGTTTTCACCAAACGAGTTTATATTCTAACTTTTGCTTAGGGAACGCTTGAGTACTGCACGGTCTGTGGTTACAATTAACTGTGGTTTATTTACTGTGTCTGTAACAATTAATTAACTGTGGTATCAAGTCGGGCTATATTACAAAAACAAAATAGACAAAAATTCTATCAATAATTATTTTGGATTTTATTGCGTTAATAAAGACCCCAATTTTATTTCGCTTCTAAGGAAAAAATATGAGAGAACTTTTTAGTCCTACCCGGAACCCGTACCCGGACTCCCGTCGGGAGTTACCGTATACCCGTGACTCTGTAAGGCTGCGCACGTGGTTCTATTAAGGAAGGCAGAGGGTGGAACAAGGTTAAATAACTCTTCAGAACACTCGCCATGATACAGACGGTCAGGAGATATGGAGATAAAGCGAAAGCCTGTCTTTTTTAAAAGAACAGATAATGGTAGTTCAACTCTTTTCAACATTCACCAGTACTGTAAATTAAACTGACATAGTTTTAATATGAGTACAGCGTCAGATGTCCAAACGTGCACGATTCCTCTCCAATTTATTTTCCAATCAAGTGCCTTTATGTGTCCACTCCGCTGTATTTACTCAGGCAATTTTATCTACGTACGTTTCAATTTGCTCTGGATATATTTATGGCGAGGGTTTGTGTATAGAACTCGATTCATTCAATATTTGAACTTGCATTTAAGAAACTCTCTTCTATTCACCGCTCTGTTACATAAATTTTGCATTCAGATTAATTGGAAAATTTTAATTACTTTACTAAATAAAAATAATAATATACTTTCACGCTACGTCTCATTCGATGTGAGCAGAGATACCTGAAGAGAAGCAGTGAGCTGCCGAGCTCGATGATCGATTACGTCAAAGCTTTTTTTTTACACTGACACGGCACAGTGACTGCACCAATCCTGATGGTAAGCATGTTGCAGTCCAAAAAAACGCCAACGACTATCGAAAGGTAAGAAAAAACCCATCAGCAGTCGCAGCGATCATGCCGGCCCGCACAAATATCTCTTCACTTTACGCTTAAAGGATCCCATATCATGGGATGATGGGAACACGCTCGCCGGAAAAATAAAGAGAGTTATTTAAATAAAGTCATTTAGAGTTTGAGTATTCTATTTAATTTATTCTTTTTTTTTTTGATGCGGCACTTAAAGCGCTGCAATATTGAGCCGACGCAGTGGCGGATGCATGCGGAGCGAAGTCTTGTGCAGCGCGTGGTGGTCGAATTTGAGACCAAACGTAGGCTTGAGAAGCGAGATCGCTTCAAGGCCCGCCCACCAGTGCCCGCTTCCTATAACCACGTGGGTGGTGTTCTGACCTGTCCATTATGCAGCAGGACATTCCGCGCCAAGGTGGGCTACGCAAGTCATCAGCGAGCCCACCTTCGTCGATTGGGGCTGCAGCCCGCGCCTACCTGATACTATTCTGGAAACGTCGCCAAGGCCGAAATCGGCCAGAATTTCATCATTCTATTTAAAGTTGAATTGTAAATACGCAGTGGACGGAGGATTCTCTCGCAAGGCTTGCTGGTGGGACTTCGCTCGTCACCTGGATCGTTTGGACGCAGTGCTCTTCACGCGGCTCAACAACTGCTCGGCGTCCGGCATGGCGTCCGTGCTGCGCCGTAAAGCCGGCGCGTCCGTCTACCCACAAATTGGACATTTCTTCTGCAATTTAGAGGTAATTTTTTACTGACATTCGGATGTTTAACTGAATGATTCAACTTATTCTCATCCCTTGAGCGTTACTGCCGTTTGTGAACACACTGTTTTTTTTTTAAACTGGGCCGACATAATGACTACAGAGTACCTGATGGTAAGTACAGTGTAGTCCAGAAACGAAAGCGACTATCAAAGGATGAAAATCCATTGATAGTCTACATCGTCATGTCGGCTCACATACACCACGACTGAAGGTCTCTAGGTATATGAGCTACTGGATATACACAAGCTGATCCCGAAACGTGACAAGCTGAAACTGGTCACTATGGCGGGCTTTACACCCTTGTACTGTGGTCGCGATCCAGACGGGCACCGACGCCCTACCACCTCGCTGCTGCTCGTTTAGCACCACCCAGGAGTCACGTGTAGGGAAACTAGAGTAAAGCCTACGGACGCGAGCAGCTTCGACTCCCAAAACTCACTGTACTTCAGGCGCGCTATAGTCACTATCTAAAGTCAGTATAAATAAGATTTATTTATACTGACTTTTATAATGGTGTCTCCGCAATAGATACAGTAATCAGTAGTAATTTGATATATATGTTACGAATCGCCGGTGTAGATGGCGCTAGGAGCATAGGCGCGAGGTAGTGTCGATAACAACGTACATGCGCCTTTTTAAAAATTAGTCATTTAAAAGCTTACAAATTTAACTAACCAACTTTTTTTTGTATTTATAATGGTGTATTTGAGAGAGTACTTTGCCCAAAATATCCAGGTGTGAGCGGTGCGGGATGACTTTCCTCGCACCGCTCCAGGACAATAAGGTCAGCGAGGGAGGGTTTTAATAGCACCATGCGCAAATATAGAAGAAATGAGGCCTGAAAAAGGCCCAACGTTGCCAGGTGCTAAGGAAGCTGGCAAAGCCGTTCTCTTAGTCCCGGCAGACAGTTAGGAGGAACGCCGCGGTGGTTTTAGTCGATAAGAATTTTCTGCTCCTACTCGATTACCCAGAGCATCTAATTTTAACTTGTTCCGTGTTCCAAATTATTCTACAAACTTAGGTCAAAATGCACCTCTATGCAGAATGACAAAGCTTTACAATTATATCTCGACTCAATAGATCTCGACATATTTAACGAAACTATATACAAATTAAAAAAGAGGATGTTATTTGAGAAGATTGTTCCATAGATTATTGATTTTTTTTCCTGTTATAAAAAATTTCTGATTACAGTAGTTTATATCTTTTTGTGTTACTCGTATTTTTATTTTTGTTTTTCTTTCCTTCTGTGCATGTAGTCTACACTTATAAATATAGTCGCATTTATAGTGTATCCTCTTCATGTTTTATATAGTTTTATGTGTTAATGTAGTCTATGTAAGTGTACTTATAAATAAATAAATAAGAGTTCGGCACACCGGAGCGCCGCCGTAACGGCGTCTTGATAGTCCATGAGGAGGTCTACCGGGATACCAAAAAAGAGCTGGTATGTGTCTGGGTGCAAAAACCCTCCAAAAAGGCGAAAAATAAGTTATTTTGCATATGGTACAGAAGTAGCCCCATGATGTGCTGGGATCAGATTATATGGACGCCACCCTGCCGGCCTCGCAAGGACGTCTTCGTAACCATAACTCCCGTGCGCTTCAATGCTCACAGAATTGCTTTAGAATCTCACAGATATGTCTTTAGATGTTTATTATTTTTCTATTAATATAATATTTCTGTAATGCGCGGATTTGTTTATCGAGAGTTAGCGTTGTGTTTACATATTTTAGTTTTATTATACTGTCTCGACAAAGTGACTGTATTGCACCTGATGGAAAGGACTGTGCAGTCCAAGTACGGCAATGACGACCAAGGGATGATAATCCTCTGACAATAACTATCGCTGTGTCCACTCATATATACCACGATGGAAGGTCTCAAGGTACATGAACAGCTGGATATGCAAAAACTAATCTATACTAATATTATAAAGCTGAAGAGTTTGTTTGTTTGTTTGTTTGAACGCGCTAATCTCAGGAACTACTGGTTCGAATTGAAAAATTCTTGTTGAGTTGAATAGACCATTTATCGGCGAAGGCTTTAGGCTATATAACATCACGGTGCAATTATTAGGAGCGAAGAAATAATAGAAAATGTGAAAAAAACGGGGAAAATTATTCATCCTTGAGGGCTTCCATTGCGTGCGCTGCGAAAACGGTTCAAGATACCAAAAATATATGTAAGAAAGAATTATTCCTCTTGAAATGATCTAAAAAAATGTCCCCAACAGTATATGTCTATCTTTTAAGATTAAGTCACTAGAACCGTTTTTATGGTAAACAAATTAGGTCGAAATTAATGAATTATTTGTTAAGAGTTGTATCAACGTAATAATATTAATCTTTATCCAAATAAATGTATTGTTGATTAAGAGTATGTAATTGTGAACAAAATTGTCTTTGACATCACTTAATTTCAATGAACATCTTAGAAGATATTACAAAACCTTATATAGCAAAACAACGTTTGCCGGATCAGCTAGTCCCGAAATATGGCAGGTTGAATCGAGTCCACCATCACCACAAACCATCGTGTCGTATACCATCCGTATGTGGTAGATGTTCCTTATATCCGCACGAGAAGATTCGCTTCTACATTTATCATGCGAACAGCTAGGGAGTGGAATATGCTACCAGCGGCCACATTTCCGCGATCTTATGACCCGGGAGTCTTTAATAGAAGAGTGAATAGGCATATGTTGGGCGGACGCGGTTCATCATCGAACTCATCTTCACCTTCCACCAGGTGTGATTGAGGTCAAGCGTTCGCCTATAAGTAATAAAAAAAGTCTCTATGACGGTCTTTACGCTGGTATATTCTGGTCACGAGCCAGTTCGGGCAATCTATCTACCAAGTATGTATATCTTTGTCGAATGACTATAGTACAAGTGCAAACTTGGTTGGAATTTGGTCAGTATGTGTAATAAGCCCGGATTTATGGAGGGGAGGGGGGTCTGGCAAGCCAGGACCCACACCCTGGGCGCCGAGCTCCAGGGGCTGCAGACTAGTTTAATACCCAGCGTATCTACAGAATTAATACGACCAAAAAAGTGGGATTTAGATTGTTAGTGTTAGCCTATAGAGTTCGGGGACTATGGAAATTCCGAAGTGCCTTAATCGACGGACGCAGCCGTCTCTAAACACATACATATGTTCCTCATTTATGCAATATTCGCACTTTCATAAATCACGCTATCAAAATCAATTACTTACGTTAACATTATACTATGTGTCCCTATATAGGACAAACTTTCCATAAAAAATTAGCTGAAAAGCATGTCTTTATTTTAAGGTTTCAAAAGTTAACCCAAAAGTCGCGTTAGATATCGCTTCCACGTGTTAAGTTATGTAAGGTCAAAGGTCGTTTTCGGTGAATATTTCGCTTTCTATGGGATAATGATTTTTACTAAATGTAAACCACAAAATTCCTAAAAATTGCGCTGTATGTATTTTTTAATAATTATGATTGCTTCTATATCTATGCATTTATATGTCATGCCCAACGTGACCAGTAGCGCGGCTGATCGCCTTCCTCGGGGCACTTTCACATGGCAGGTCTATTAGGTGGCAAGCGGATTTCGATGTTTTCCTTCAGCACTGACCACGTGGTGCCTAAATCCGTTCGTAATGTAGAAAAACTCGAAGGTACGAGACGAGATTCGAACCTGCGACCACACAAATGTCACCGCGAGTTGAAACTAATCCATTATTTACTAGGCTAGCACATCCATTTTTATTAATATTATTATTCTCTGTATTCATTATAAATACAATATTTTTAAATTTTAAAATAAATACATATGAAAAGATGACATATAAATGTTAAAATATAAAAACATGTAGACCTACAGGGGCGAGGCCTAAGGCCCAAGCCACCGGTAGTTAGGAGCTCAGAGTGAGGAACCTCCTAACAATGCGCGCCGTGTCGAGTAGAACTGCCTTCTGTATCCGGCCCTTGATCCAAAAACCAAGCGAGAGCCTCTTAAGGTGGCAATCGAGGGTCTTTGCGATCAGCCCATCAGTCGATATTATTATTATTATTATTATTGAGTTTGTCTATGCATTCCTAAGTCTTTGAGATCAATGAGGCTCAAACTATCAAGTTGCGATTGTCTAGTTCAAGTTATCTTCCGCGTTCAAACAAACACGTGCGTCAAGATTTCATATAGCGATTATTACTGAATTAAAAAGTTTTATTATGTAGAAATTTGAAGTAAATAGTGTCCTTTGTATAGCTATGGATGTAAGTAATATTAGAATCGTTCAGGGAAATAATGATTAAGTGTTTATGTTTGAATAGTATCAAAATAAACCGAAGTTTATTTATGAACCCTTAAATTATCGTTTTCTGTATCGGATGAGAAGGAGACGGTGTACGGTATCTGCCACGCAGCCTGAGAGAGAGGTTTTGGAGGGGTGGGCTTTTACTCCTACCCCTCTCAGAGAGGTAGCCTAAACAAGGTTTTTTGTTCTCCGAGCGTCTGTATGAATTTGGTTTTCCAGTACCGGGTGGAGCAATCAGAGGGACCGGTTTTTTAGTCAGTAGAAGTCTGACACACCGCGGTCGCCCTCACAGCGTCCCTGATGGTCCCATGCAGGATTATCCCCTGGGATAAAAAAAATCGTTTTCTGTATGTTGTTAAAAAGAAAAACGTAATTCTTATACGAACATTTTGCTGTTCGTCTTTGATAAACTGCAGTTTAGTCCAAAAACGGCATTGACTTCCAAGGGACGAGAGTTCATTGGCAGTCGCTGTTGTTATATCGGTCCACATTTACTACAGTACGTATATATATGAACAACTGGATATACTTAAGCTGATCGTCAAACTCGACTGGGCGAAGCCAGTTACTGTGATGGTCTTGGCTAGAGAACTTCTTAGTCCTAGCCGGGATTCCTTAATAGTTCTCATTTACCGTATAACCGTAACTCCGTAATGAATACATATTTTTTCATGTTATAACATAGGAATAACAATTAATTAACTATAACCTCAAGGTCATACGGCCATTTGCAGCATCGGGTAGTGATCACAGTACACAAGTGTAAAGACCGCCATAACCACTCGCTTCGACTTGTCGCGTTTCAATAACAGTTTGTGCATACTCAGGTTTTCCTACATCTAGAGTCCTTCCGTCGCGTTATATGGGTCGACATTGCCATAACGACTGTCAATGTATTTTCCTCCCTTGGAAAACGGAAAAGTTCTTAGACTACATTGCACTTTCCATAACCTGCAATGTAAATCATTTTTTTTTTCACTCGCTCGACATAGTGACTACAGAGTCCCTGATGGTAAGTACAGCATAGTCCAAAAACGAAAGCGACTATCAAAGGATAAAAATCCATTGATAGTCTACATCCTCATGTCGGCCCACATATACCACGACTGAAGGTCTCTAGGTATATGAGCTACTGGATATACACAAGCTGATCCCGAAACGCGACAAGCCGAAACTGGTCACTATGACGGGCTTTACACCCATGTACTGTGGTCGCGATCCAGACGGGCACCGACGCCCTGCCACCTCGCTGCTTCTCGTTTAGCACCACCCAGGAGTCACGTGTAGGGAAACTAGGGTAAAGCCTACGGACGCGAGCAGCTTCGACTCCCAAAAATTTGAGTCGATTTCGATTCTGTCGAGTTAGTGTAAATAAAATGGCATTATAATAATAATATATCTTCAAGCTATATCCCTTTTATAGTGAGAAAACATTAGTTGCTGTTTCCACTTTGATCTTATATTTCGTGCTCAAGGTTACTAGTATCGCAGTTGCTCGCCGTTCTCAGGGTACTAACACATAAAATTAACTAATAGATGCCATGCGAGCATCTGGCGGGGCTCGAACCTTCGACTATTCGAGTAGCCACGCATGAAAACCGGTCTATTATCCACTAGACCACCGTATACGACAAAAAACGGTATTAAAACGGTAAACAAAATCAAATCCTGAATAAAATCACAAACTATACATATAATTAATTATTGTCGTAATCTATCTTCCAATAACTTGATAACATTTTTGATAAAATGATATTGTTCTTTCAGGAACGAAGGGCTTTGACAAGCCCAGACGGAGACAAGGACACAGATCCCTTGCTCGTATCACTCCTTCAGGAGGGCTCTGACATGATGGCAGACCTTCGACACATCAACTTGAAACCACAGCAATGCTATCGCAGTCCTGAACCGATCAATCTCTACCATAAAGTTGGGCATGGTGAGTTTTGTTATATCTTGTGGAGGGTGAGCTGCTTGTGTATCAGAAGGCAGTCTTAACTTGAATTCTTTGTATTATTGATTTGGCGCGCGTTTCATATAATTGGCGTGACCCGGATATCGCAGTGCATTGAACTTCAAATAACATTGCAACATACAAGTGCATTGACTCCTGTAATTACAACCACTGAGCCAAAGGTACTGTAGGAAAATAAAACTTGTATATTGTACTTATATTTTAATGTGTTTGGGTTTACTACGCTTTTGAATTGCTGTTGTTAATTGCGTTCCTTTGTCAACAGTCTCTAAAGTAAAACCTTTTTAGCAGGAACGCAATAGTCAATCTTTCACGGTGCCCAATTTTTATGTGCAAAACAATTGCTATGTGTAATTTACCGTCAAAGCACCTGCGTGCACACCTGCGGAGTTAGGCAAACCGTGTGTCCGTTTCAGGAACAAGTAGTTATATGAGACTGCTTAGGATATTTAAAAGCGACTGGCTTCGTTTATATATTCGTGTAATTTTCTTTATAGTGTCAAAAGTCATTTGTTTTAATAACAACGAGGTTGCTATGGTTTTAAAACTAAACACCGTCAGAAAAAGCGAAACTCAGCAAGTCAGTACGTTCCGGGCTAGCAACGTGTTCACACCGGACTTCATCAAAACTTCCATCGAATGCGACACCGATCCCAAACGATATAATCACTCCCAAACTACTAGTACGAGCCAGCACCTGGTGCCAGGTCGAGATGTGTCGCTCTGTATGCAATTTTGTGTAAAGGCGTTTGATGTAGGCCGCCCGGTTGCGAAACTAACACTACCTGATAGTTTAGCGCATGCTTTTCCATATAAACGCGTGTAGAGCGGTACATCGCGATTTGGCAGTTGCTGTTAGCTTGCCGCTGCCGAAGTATGCCTTTAAACTGAGGCTTACAGATGTTACTTTGAAAAGAACTAAGTATACATATAATAAGATATTTAGCATAGCCTGTGTAGAAAGGACTTTCAGGATGGATATAGACTGTATATTACCACGTTTCTCGTATTGGGATCTTATTGCCTGTCTTCGAAAAATACTACTTTTCATCTCCATGACTGATCACTGTCGAAATTAGTTATCTTTTGTGAGAAGCAGATCTTGTGGAGTAAGATGAAACTAATCCAAGAAGTTCTGAAAATTTTACAGAAGGTCTACATCTCAAACGCACTTGATCAAAAATTTCCTTTATAGGCTACTATACAGAATAATATATGATATTGTAGTATATATATATATATAAATATTTTATTTTTTCAGGAACCCTGGATATGTACGTACTAAATCCGTCCAAGGACTCCAAATATGTGCGTGAGTTCCTTAAAAGATGGCATAACAGTGAACAGAAGCTATTTGAAGGGGCCAGCGTTTCTGGACAATTCAATTTTCCCATACCCAATCTGGTATCCATATGTGCATTATTAGTGTGGCGACCAGCTAATTTGGATGATACCATCACGAGAATTATGTTTCCGGGTTCAACTCCGCAGCATAAAATATTCGAGGGTCTTGAGAAATTGAAACACTTGGAGTTCCTTCAGTATCCAACTTGTACGGGGCGGCAAATGGCAGCTTTATCGGCGGTGCCAGCGCATTCTGTATCAACAGTTGGTACAACTACGACGGTTACATCCACAAAAACAACAAAAACTGCAACAAAAATAAACAAAGAAAGGAATATTATTCCTGAAAAACTTAAAGAAGATAAATTCATCGATGTCGATCATCTTTCTAAGGATAAAGATATCATTAAAGGCGTTCCAGATTCTAAAAATATTATCGACAACAAATTACTTAGCGAATTAGTAAACGGTGAAGACAAACATATCGAATCCGTTCTACATGAGGCGATCACAGCAAAGCTTGAGGGTAAATTAGATGATAAAATCGCAGACTATGAAAAGACTGTTATAGATGGCTTACCTTTAAAGAAAGAAACAAAAAAGAAAACAGTGGATAAAAAAATTAAACGTATCGATAAGACTGACGAAATTAAAGACTCAAGTCATAAAATAGAAAAGAAACAAGATGCGGAATCCAAACTTAAAACAGATATTAGGAAAAAGATGGAAAATAAAAGTAGGGTTGAAATATCTTCTTCTATCACTAGAAGTAAAGCTAGTCACAGATCAATTAAAGCTACTGAAAAAAGAACAACAATAGGTATAATTGATAAAAAATCTGTAGCAACAGATGACAAAAAGTCTCCTCCGACTACTCCTAAAAAGATTGTAGATAGTATTAAAACCTCTACAACCACAAGTGTACATTCTGCCGTTAAAGAAAAAGCAAAAGTAAAATCAAGAAAACTGAGTCCCGGCAGCACACCAGCAAAGAGTGCCAAAGAAGCCAGCAATCGTAGAGTATTTGAATCGAAATATAAACAGCCATCACCAAAACGAGATATTACATTAAAATCTGACAAAAAGGAAATAAAAACTAAACGGGAACCAATTTCTCGTAGGCCGAGACCTTTAGCTTCTCCAATAAAAGGGCTTAAAGCCATTAAGAGCCCTACAAAATCTTCAAAGTCTGCTAAAGCTGATACCGCGAAATTGAAAGGCTTACAACGGGTAAATTATGAAGACATTTTAAAGGACGCAAAAAAATCTGATG
The DNA here is from genome assembly GCA_036320925.1 of Automeris io. NCBI lineage: Eukaryota > Metazoa > Arthropoda > Insecta > Lepidoptera > Saturniidae > Automeris > Automeris io. Next base: position 9,459,298 of record JAUDJH010000024.1, read on the forward strand.
AAGAAACTTCTAAATCTATCGATGATATAAAACAACAGGAAATTGATGATAGAGAAGAACAAGAAATAGTTAGAGAAATTGAGGCTGTTTTTAATAGGGACAGTGAAGCTGAAGAAAAAAATGAATATATAGGACGTTCTGATATAGAAAAAATTACGTGCATGCTAGATGATGCGAAAACGGAAACGACTGCCGACGGTGAATTCGAAGAAGAATACTTAATCGTTGAAAAGGAAGAACTTCCACATTACGCTGGAGATTCTGTAGTTGAACGTGAAAGTAGCATTGAACACGAACATGAAGATGAATTGCAAAAACATATAAAAGATAAAGAGGAATCTGAAAAGAACAAATGTGACATAACAGTATTCGAAAAAGATATAATCGACGATAAACAATCAATACCTGAAACTGGTGTTAAAAAAGCAGAATCTAAAGAGCACTCTATAAGTATTGAAGAGAAACAAGATATAAGTAGTGAAAAGAAAACAACAGACAGCAAAAGTGGCGTTGTTAAGCAAAAAGATTCATTTGAACTAAATATTATGCAAGAATCACAACCAGATGAAAAAATGTCAACCACAATTGAGTCAGGAGCTACAACAGCACCTACTTTGCCTGAAGATGAACGAATCACTTTAGATGACATTAAAGAAGATCGACAAATAGAGGAAAAGCACATTCAAGAAAAAACGAAAGAATTATTTCCACCACAAGCTTTGACTGATATACAAAAACCATTGCCAATAGAAAGTAATATAAAACATGACGTACAATCTGCGCCCATAAGAGAAATTGTAAAGACACCTGATGAAGTCGCTGATCTACCCTTACACGAAGAAGTTGATTATAGGACTTATGACGAGAAAAAAACTCCTGTTGACGAAGATAATAATAAACCAAACCAAATTAGTGGAATTATTAAAGAAACAAAAGTCCCTAAAGATTTGCCTTTTTCCGCAAAACAGAAGATTGAATCATTTAAAGACGTTAAGACAATCGAAGACGATGTAGTGCTAAAAATGGTGGAACGACCATCGCATGCGGAAATTGTAACAGTTACCCCTGGTTCAGCACCGGAATCACCAATATACTACGATCAAATCAAAATGTCTTTAACTACTTCAAAAGATATTAAAGCTTTCAAAGAATATAAGGAAAATGATTATGATTACGCTCCATACACTGAAAAATTAAGAGAAACTCATATTACAACTCTTGATTCCCCAATAAAAGAAGAAATAATAGTATCTGAAGAAGTTCCTCACATGCCCGAAAAGATTCCATCTATTCCTGAAGATGTTGAGAAAGAAATAGAAGAAGCAAGCAAACTTGAAATTCTAGAAAAACCTCCAGTTAGTCCGAAGGATGTGGAGAAAATTGTAGCTGATGTTGCGGAAGTATTAAAATCAGATAAAAGTTTAGATGAAATTATGGCTGAAAAATCACCAACATTGCTTAAAAAATCTCCAGAAAGTATTGTCACGACCGATTTTTCAATAATCGAAGCTACAAAAATGCTTTTGGCAACTGAAAAAGAAAGAATACTAGAACAATTGAATGATAATAATAAATTCAACCTAGAAACGGGGACTCCACAAGAAATAAACCAAAAAGAATTATCTCCGGTACGATCTCTAACATCCGAAGATATAAGTGACATTTCTGATAAAACTATTCTTAGCGAAAGTAAACGATTAAAACGTGAAATAAAAGAAGACAAATACATAGTTAAAGAAACGGTTTTACCACAGAGTACAACAGAAAGAATAACTGCGTCAGCACACGAAATGATTCCAATTGTTGTAACCGAAGTAAAAGATATAGGTTATGAAAAGATAGATGAAACAGAAAAAGAACATCTACAGGAACCTGATTTGGTAACAACGTTAATAAAAGATGTGACGAAACCAAAGGTGGTCCAAGTAGATGAAAAGTTAAGCTTAACATTAGAATCCACAAAAACCTTAGAAAAATTAGAAGAAAAACTTACTGACTTAAAACAACAACAAATTCATATAAAAGCGGATGAAAAAGTAAGTAGCTGTATTGACTTTGGAGAAAAAGTACCCTGCGTAGATAAGCCAAAAGAAAGAAACCTTAGTATATCAGAAGCTGAAGAAGTGGCTCCTGCTTCTGTAACTATCGATTCGCAAGTACCAATTTCCGCTGATTTGTTTAAGAAGAAACCAAGCCCCGTGAATGACGAGGAAATAAAAACCGATATTGTAAAATTAGACAAAACAGAACCATTTCCTGATAAAACAGAAGAAAGAGAACCAAGTATACTTATAGCGGAAGAAAAGGCTTCCACTTCTGGAACCGTCGATTCTAAGCTATCAATCTCACCTACTTTGCTTGAAAAAGAACCACACCCGATTATAGATAAGGAAATAAAACTAGATGTTGTAAAATTGGACGCGAAAGTGCCAAGTCCCGTTGAATTGGGTAAGAAGGTCCCCATTATCGATAAAACAGAAGAAACAAAACCAGGTATACCACACGCAGAAGAGGTGGCTCCCACTTCAGTTACTGTCGATTCCCAAGTACCAACTCTCTCTGGTTTGCTTGAAAAAGAACCGAGCCCGGTTAAAAATGAGGAAATTAAACCAGATATTATGAAATTGGATGAGAAGGCCCCCATTATTGACAAGACAGAAGAAAGGAAACTGAGTGTACCAAAAGCAGAAGAGGTGGCTCCCACTTCTACTACTATCGATTCCCACGTACCGATTTCGCTTGGACTGCTTGAAAGAGAACCGAGCCCGGTAAAAGATAAGGAAATAAAACCAGATGCTTTGAAATTGGATGAAAAGGTCCTTATTGTTGACAAGACAGAAGAAAGGAAACTGAGTATACCAAAAGCAGAAGAGGTGGCTCCCACTTCTGTTACTGTCGATTCCCAAGTACCGATTTCACCTGGACTGCCTGAAAGAGAACCGAGCCCGGTTAAAGAGGTGGAAATAAAACCAGATGTTTCGAAATTGGATGAAAAGGTCCTCATTGTTGACAAAGCAGAAGAAAGGAAGCCAAGTATACCACACGCAGAAGAGGTGACTCCCACTTCTACTACTATCGATTCTCACGTACCAATTTCACCTGGTTTGCTTAAAAAAGAAACAAGCCCGTTTAAAGATGAGGAAATAAAACCAGATGTTTTGAAATTGGATGAAAAGGCACCCATTATTGGCAAAGCAGAAGAAAGAAAACTGAGTATACCACATGCAGAAGAGGTGGCTCCCACTTCTGTTACTGTCGATTCCCAAGCACCAATTTCACCTGGTTTGCTTAAAAAAGAAACAACCTCGGTTAAAGATGAGGAAATAAAATCAGATGTTTTGACATTGGATGAGAAGACCCCCATTATTGAAAAGACAGAAGAAAGGAAGCCAAGTATACCACGCGCAGAAGAGGTGACTCCCACTTCTGTTACTGTCGATTCCCATGTACCAATTTCACCTGGACTGCTTGAAAGAAAACCGAGCCCGGTTAAAGATGAAGAAATAAAACCAGATGTTTTGAAATTGGATGAAAAGGCCCCTATTGTTGACAAAGCAGAAGAAAGGAAACTGAGTTTACCAAAAGCAGAAGAGGTGGCTCCTACTTCTACTACTATCGATTCCCACGTACAAATTTCGCCTGGTTTGCTTAAAAAAGAAACAAGCCCGGTTAAAGATGAGGAAATAAAACCAGATGTTTTGAAATTGGATGAAAAGGCACCCATTATTGACAAAGCAGAAGAAAGAAAACTGAGTATACCACATGCAGAAGAGGTGGCTCCCACTTCTGTTACTGTCGATTCCCAAGCACCAATTTCACCTGGTTTGCTTAAAAAAGAAACAACCTCGGTTAAAGATGAGGAAATAAAATCAGATGTTTTGACATTGGATGAGAAGACCCCCATTATTGAAAAGACAGAAGAAAGGAAGCCAAGTATACCACGCGCAGAAGAGGTGACTCCCACTTCTGTTACTGTCGATTCCCATGTACCAATTTCACCTGGACTGCTTGAAAGAGAACCGAGCCCGCTTAAAGAGGAAGAAATAAAACCAGATGCTTTGAAATTTGATGAAAAGGCCCCCATTATTGACAAAGCAGAAGAAAGAAAACCGAGTATACCACATGCAGAAGACGTGGCTCCCACTTCTGTTATTGTCGATTCCCACGTACCAATTTCGCCTGGACTGCTTGAAAGAGAACCGGGCCCGGTTAAAGATGACGAAATAAAACCAGATGTTTTGACATTGGATGAAAAGGCCCCCATTATTGACAAAGCAGAAGAAAGGAAGCCAAGTATAACACACGCAGAAGAGGTGGCTCTCACTTCTACTACTATCGATTCCCAAGTACCAATTTCACAGGGACCGCTTGAAAGAGAACCGAGCCCGGTTAAAGATGAAGAAATAAAACCAGATGTTTTGAAATTGGACGAAAAGGCCCCCATTATTGACAAAGCAGAAGAAAGGAAACCAAGTATAACACATGCAGAAGAAGTGGCTCCCACTTCTACTACTATCGATTCCCAAGTACCAATTTCACAGGGACCGCTTGAAAGAGAACCGAGCCCGGTTAAAGATGAGCAAATAAAACCAGATGCTTTGAAATTGGATGAAAAGGTCCTCATTGTTGACAAGACAGAAGAAAGGAAACTGAGTGTAAAAAAACCAGAAGAGGTGGCTCTCACTTCTACTACTATCGATTCCCACTTATCAAAATCGCTTGGACTGCTTGAAAGAGAACCGAGCCCGGTTAAAGAGGAGGAAATAAAACCAGATGTTTTGAAATTGGACGAAAAGGCCCCCATTATTGACAAAGCAGAAGAAAGGAAGCCAAGTATAACACACGCAGAAGAGGTGGCTCCCACTTCTACTACTATCGATTCCCAAGTACCAATTTCACAGGGACCGCTTGAAAGAGAACCGAGCCCGGTTAAAGATGAGGAAATAAAACCAGATGCTTTGAAATTGGATGACAAGGTCCTCATTGTTGACAAGACAGAAGAAAGGAAACTAAGTGTACCAAAAGCAGAAGAGGTGGCTCCCACTTCTACTACTATCGATTCCCATGTACCAATTTCGCCTGGACTGCTTGAAAGAGAACCGGGCCCGGTTAAAGATGACGAAATAAAACCAGATGTTTTGACATTGGACGAAAAGGCCCCCATTATTGACAAAGCAGAAGAAAGGAAGCCAAGTATAACACACGCAGAAGAGGTGGCTCCCACTTCTGTTACTGTCGATTCCCATGTACCAATTTCACCTGGACTGCTTGAAAGAGAACCGAGCCCGCTTAAAGAGGAAGAAATAAAACCAGATGCTTTGAAATTTGATGAAAAGGCCCCCATTATTGACAAAGCAGAAGAAAGAAAACCGAGTATACCACATGCAGAAGACGTGGCTCCCACTTCTGTTATTGTCGATTCCCACGTACCAATTTCGCCTGGACTGCTTGAAAGAGAACCGGGCCCGGTTAAAGATGACGAAATAAAACCAGATGTTTTGACATTGGACGAAAAGGCCCCCATTATTGACAAAGCAGAAGAAAGGAGGCCAAGTATAACACACGCAGAAGAGGTGGCCCCCACTTCTACTACTATCGATTCCCAAGTACCAATTTCACAGGGACCGCTTGAAAGAGAACCGAGCCCGGTTAAAGATGAAGAAATAAAACCAGATGCTTTGAAATTGGATAAAAAGGTCCTCATTGTTGACAAGACAGAAGAACGGAAACTGAGTGTAAAAAAACCAGAAGAGGTGGCTCTCACTTCTACTACTATCGATTCCCACTTACCAAAATCGCTTGGACTGCCTGAAAGAGAACCGAGCCCGGTTAAAGAGGAGGAAATAAAACCAGATGTTTTGAAATTGGACGAAAAGGCCCCCATTATTGACAAAGCAGAAGAAAGGAAGCCAAGTATAACACACGCAGAAGAGGTGGCTCCCACTTCTACTACTATCGATTCCCACGTACCAATTTCACAGGGACCGCTTGAAAGAGAACCGAGCCCGGTTAAAGATGAGGAAATAAAACCAGATGCTTTGAAATTGGATGATAAGGCCCCCATTATTGACAAAGCAGAAGAAAGAAAACTGAGTATTACACACGCTGAAGAGGTGGCGCCCACTTCTGTTATTTTCGATTCCCAAGTACCAATTTCACAGGGACCGCTTGAAAGAGAACCGAGCCCGGTTAAAGATGAGGAAATGAAACCAGATGTTTTGAAATTGGATGAAAAGACCCCTATTGTTGACAAAGCAGAAGAAAGGAAGCCAAGTATACCAAACGCAGAAGAGGTGACTCCCACTTCTGTTACTGTCGATTCGCAAGTACCAACTTCACCTGGTTTGCTTGAAAAAGAAACAAGCCCGGTTAAAGAGGAGGAAATAAAACCAGATATTTTGAAATTGGATGAAAAGGCCCCCATTATTGACAAAGCAGAAGAAAGAAAACCGAGTATACCACATACAGAAGAGGTATCCCCCACTTCGGGTATTTTCGATTCCCAAGTACCAATTTCACCTGGTTTGCTTAAAAAAGAAACAAGCCCGGTTAAAGATGACGAAATAAAACCAGATGTTTTGACATTGGACGAAAAGGCCCCCATTATTGACAAAGCAGAAGAAAGGAAGCCAAGTATAACACACGCAGAAGAGGTGGCTCCCACTTCTGTTACTGTCGATTCCCATGTACCAATTTCACCTGGACTTCTTGAAAGAGAACCGAGCCCGCTTAAAGAGGAAGAAATAAAACCAGATGCTTTGAAATTTGATGAAAAGGCCCCCATTATTGACAAAGCAGAAGAAAGAAAACCGAGTATACCACATGCAGAAGACGTGGCTCCCACTTCTGTTATTGTCGATTCCCACGTACCAATTTCGCCTGGACTGCTTGAAAGAGAACCGGGCCCGGTTAAAGATGACGAAATAAAACCAGATGTTTTGACATTGGACGAAAAGGCCCCCATTATGGACAAAGCAGAAGAAAGGAAGCCAAGTATAACACACGCAGAAGAGGTGGCTCCCACTTCTACTACTATCGATTCCCAAGTACCAATTTCACAGGGACCGCTTGAAAGAGAACCGAGCCCGGTTAAAGATGAAGAAATAAAACCAGATGCTTTGAAATTGGATAAAAAGGTCCTCATTGTTGACAAGACAGAAGAACGGAAACTGAGTGTAAAAAAACCAGAAGAGGTGGCTCTCACTTCTACTACTATCGATTCCCACTTACCAAAATCGCTTGGACTGCTTGAAAGAGAACCGAGCCCGGTAAAAGAGGAGCAAATAAAACCAGATGTTTTGAAATTGGATAAAAAGGCCCCCATTATTGACAAAGCAGAAGAAAGAAAACTGAGTATTACACACGCTGAAGAGGTGGCGCCCACTTCTGTTATTTTCGATTCCCAAGTACCAATTTCACCAGGTTTCCTTAAAAAAGAAACAAGCCCGGTTAAAGAGGAGGCAATTAAACCAGATGTTTTGAAATTGGACGAAAAGGCCCCCATTATTGACAAAGCAGAAGAAAGGAAGCCAAGTATAACACACGCAGAAGAGGTGGCTCCCACTTCTACTACTATCGATTCCCACGTACCAATTTCACAGGGACCGCTTGAAAGAGAACCGAGCCCGGTTAAAGAGGAGGAAATAAAACCAGATATTTTGAAATTGGATGAAAAGGCCCCCATTATTGACAAAGCAGAAGAAAGGAAGCCAAGTATACCACACGCCGAAGAGGTGGGTTCCATTTCTACTACTATCGATTCCCACTTACCAAAATCGCTTGGACTGCTTGAAAGAGAACCGAGCCCGGTAAAAGAGGAGCAAATAAAACCAGATGTTTTGAAATTGGATAAAAAGGCCCCCATTATTGACAAAGCAGAAGAAAGAAAACTGAGTATTACACACGCTGAAGAGGTGGCGCCCACTTCTGTTATTTTCGATTCCCAAGTACCAATTTCACCAGGTTTCCTTAAAAAAGAAACAAGCCCGGTTAAAGATAAGGAAATTAAACCAGATGTTTTGAAATTGGATGAAAAGGTCCTCATTGTTGACAAGACAGAAGAAAGGAAACTGAGTATACCGAAAGCAGAAGAGGTGGCTCCCACTTCTGTTACTGTCGATTCCCAAGTACCGATTTCACCTGGACTGCCTGAAAGAGAACCGAGCCCGGTTAAAGAGGAGGAAATAAAACCAGATGTTTTGAAATTGGATGAAAAGGTCCTCATTGTTGACAAGACAGAAGAAAGGAAACTGAGTATACCAAAAGCAGAAGAGGTGGCTCCCACTTCTGTTACTGTCGATTCCCAAGTACCGATTTCACCTGGACTGCCTGAAAGAGAACCGAGCCCGGTTAAAGAGGAGAAAATAAAACCAGATGTTTCGAAATTGGATGAAAAGGTCCTCATTGTTGACAAGACAGAAGAAAGGAAACTGAGTGTACCTAAAGCAGAAGAGGTGGCTTCTACTACAACAACTATCGATTCCCACGTACCAATTTCACCGGGACTGCTTGAAAGAGAACCGAGCCCGGTAAAAGAGGAGCAAATAAAACCAGATGTTTTGAAATTGGATGAAAAGGCCCCCATTATTGACAAAGCAGAAGAAAGAAAACCGAGTATTACACACGCTGAAGAGGTGGCGCCCACTTCTACTACTATCGATTCCCACGTACCAATTTCGCCTGGACTGCTTGAAAAAGAACCGAGCCCGGTTAGAGATGACGAGATAAAACCAGATGTTATGAAATTGGATGAAAAGGCCCCCATTGTTGACAAAGCAGAAGAAACGAAACTGAGTGTACCAAAAGCAGAAGAGGTGGCTCCCACTTCTACTACTACCGATTCCCACGTACCAATTTCACCTGGACTGCTTGAAAGAGAACCGAGCCCGGTTAAAGAGGAGGAAATAAAACCAGATGTTTTGAAATTGGATGAAAAGGCCCCCATTATTGACAAAGCAGAAGAAAGAAAATCGAGTATTACACATGCTGAAGAGGTGGCGCCCACTTCTACTACTATCGATTCCCACGTACCAATTTCGCCTGGACTGCTTGAAAAAGAACCGAGCCCGGTTAGAGATGACGAGATAAAACCAGATGCTTTGAAATTGGATGAAAAGGTCCTCATTGTTGACAAGACAGAAGAAAGGAAACTGAGTGTAAAAAAACCAGAAGAGGTGGCTCTCACTTCTACTACTATCGATTCCCACTTACCAATTTCGCCTGGACTGCTTGAAAGAGAACCGAGCCCGGTTAAAGAGGAGGCAATTAAATCAGATGTTTTGAAATTGGATGAGAAGGCCCCCGTTATTGAAAAGGCAGAAGAAAGGAAACTGAGTATACCAAAAGCAGAAGAGGTGGCTCCCGCTTCTGTTACTGTCGATTCCCAAGTACCGATTTCACCTGGACTGCCTGAAAGAGAACCGAGCCCGGTTAAAGAGGAGAAAATAAAACCAGATGTTTCGAAATTGGATGAAAAGGTCCTCATTGTTGACAAGACAGAAGAAAGGAAACTGAGTGTACCTAAAGCAGAAGAGGTGGCTTCTACTACAACAACTATCGATTCCCACGTACCAATTTCACCGGGACTGCTTGAAAGAGAACCGAGCCCGGTAAAAGAGGAGCAAATAAAACCAGATATTTTGAAATTGGATGAAAAGGCCCCCATTATTGACAAAGCAGAAGAAAGAAAACCGAGTATTACACACGCTGAAGAGGTGGCGCCCACTTCTACTACTATCGATTCCCACGTACCAATTTCGCCTGGACTGCTTGAAAAAGAACCGAGCCCGGTTAGAGATGACGAGATAAAACCAGATGTTATGAAATTGGATGAAAAGGCCCCCATTGTTGACAAAGCAGAAGAAACGAAACTGAGTGTACCAAAAGCAGAAGAGGTGGCTCCCACTTCTACTACTACCGATTCCCACGTACCAATTTCACCTGGACTGCTTGAAAGAGAACCGAGCCCGGTAAAAGAGGAGCAAATAAAACCAGATGTTTTGAAATTGGATGAAAAGGCCCCCATTATTGACAAAGCAGAAGAAAGAAAACCGAGTATTACACACGCTGAAGAGGTGGCGCCCACTTCTACTACTATCGATTCCCACGTACCAATTTCGCCTGGACTGCTTGAAAAAGAACCAAGCCCGGTTAGAGATGACGAGATAAAACCAGATGTTTTGAAAATGGATGAAAAGGTCCTCATTGTTGACAAAGCAGAAGAAGGGAAGCCAAGTATAACACACGCAGAAGAGGTGGCTCCCACTTCTACTACTATCGATTCCCACGTACCAATTTCACCTGGACTGCTTGAAAGAGAACCGAGCCCGGTTAAAGAGGAGGAAATAAAACCAGATGTTTTGAAATTGGATGAAAAGGCCCCCATTATTGACAAAGCAGAAGAAAGAAAATCGAGTATTACACATGCTGAAGAGGTGGCGCCCACTTCTACTACTATCGATTCCCACGTACCAATTTCGCCTGGACTGCTTGAAAAAGAACCGAGCCCGGTTAGAGATGACGAGATAAAACCAGATGCTTTGAAATTGGATGAAAAGGTCCTCATTGTTGACAAGACAGAAGAAAGGAAACTGAGTGTAAAAAAACCAGAAGAGGTGGCTCTCACTTCTACTACTATCGATTCCCACTTACCAATTTCGCCTGGACTGCTTGAAAGAGAACCGAGCCCGGTTAAAGAGGAGGCAATTAAATCAGATGTTTTGAAATTGGATGAGAAGGCCCCCGTTATTGAAAAGGCAGAAGAAAGGAAACTGAGTATACCAAAAGCAGAAGAGGTGGCTCCCGCTTCTGTTACTGTCGATTCCCAAGTACCGATTTCACCTGGACTGCCTGAAAGAGAACCGAGCCCGGTTAAAGAGGAGGAAATAAAACCAGATGTTTTGAAACTGGATGAAAAGGTCCTCATTGTTGACAATACAGAAGAAAGGAAACTGAGTATACCAAAAGCAGAAGAGGTGGCTCCTACTTCTACTACTATCGATTCCCACGTACAAATTTCACCTAGACTGCTTGAAAGAGAACCGAGCCCGGTTAAAGAGGAGCAAATAAAACCAGATGTTTTGAAATTGGATGAAAAGGCCCCCATTATTGACAAAGCAGAAGAAAGAAAACCGAGTATACCACATGCAGAAGAAGTGGCTCCCACTTCTGTTACTGTCGATTCCCAAGTACCAATTTCACCGAGACTGCTTAAAAGAGAACCGAGCCCGGTAAAAGAGGAGCAAATAAAACCAGATGCTTTGAAATTGGATGAAAAGGTCCTCATTGTTGACAAAGCAGAAGAAAGGAAGCTAAGTATAACACACGCAGAAGAGGTGGCTCCCACTTCTACTACTATCGATTCCCACGTACCAATTTCACCTGGACTGCTTGAAAGAGAACCGAGCCCGGTTAAAGATGAAGAAATAAAACCAGATGCTTTGAAATTGGATAAAAAGGTCCTCACTGTTGACAAGACAGAAGAACGGAAACTGAGTGTAAAAAAACCAGAAGAGGTGGCTCTCACTTCTACTACTATCGATTCCCACTTACCAAAATCGCTTGGACTGCCTGAAAGAGAACCGAGCCCGGCTAAAGAGGAGGAAATAAAACCAGATGTTTTGAAACTGGATGAAAAGGTCCTCATTGTTGACAATACAGAAGAAAGGAAACTGAGTATACCAAAAGCAGAAGAGGTGGCTCCTACTTCTACTACTATCGATTCCCACGTACAAATTTCACCTGGACTGCTTGAAAGAGAACCGAGCCCGGTTAAAGAGGAGCAAATAAAACCAGATGTTTTGAAATTGGATGAAAAGGCCCCCATTATTGACAAAGCAGAAGAAAGAAAACCGAGTATACCACATGCAGAAGAAGTGGCTCCCACTTCTGTTACTGTCGATTCCCAAGTACCAATTTCACCTGGACTGCTTGAAAGAGAACCGAGCCCGCTTAAAGAGGAAGAAATAAAACCAGATGCTTTGAAATTGGATGAAAAGGTCCTCATTGTTGACAAAGCAGAAGAAAGGAAGCTAAGTATAACACAAGCAGAAGAGGTGGCTCCCACTTCTACTACTATCGATTCCCACGTACCAATTTCACCTGGACTGCTTGAAAGAGAAACAAGCCCGGTTAAAGATGAGGTAAGAAAATCAGATATTTTAAAATTAGATGAAAAGGTCCTCATTGTTGACAAGACAGAAGAAAGAAAACCGAGTATTACACACGCTGAAGAGGTGGCGCCCACTTCTACTACTATCGATTCCCACGTACCAATTTCGCCTGGACTGCTTAAAAAAGAACCGAGCCCGGTTAGAGATGACGAGATAAAACCAGATGTTATGAAATTGGATGAAAAGGCCCCCATTGTTGACAAAGCAGAAGAAACAAAACTGAGTGTACCAAAAGCAGAAGAGGTGGCTCCCACTTCTACTACTACCGATTCCCACGTACCAATTTCACCTGGACTGCTTGAAAGAGAACCGAGCCCGGTTAAAGAGGAGGCAATTAAACCAGATGTTTTGAAATTGGATGAAAAGGCCCCCATTATTGACAAAGTAGAAGAAAGAAAATCGAGTATTACACACGCTGAAGAGGTGGCGCCCACTTCTACTACTATCGATTCCCACGTACCAATTTCGCCTGGACTGCTTAAAAAAGAACCGAGCCCGGTTAGAGATGACGAGATAAAACCAGATGCTTTGAAATTGGATGAAAAGGTCCTCATTGTTGACAAGACAGAAGAAAGGAAACTGAGTGTAAAAAAACCAGAAGAGGTGGCTCTCACTTCTACTACTATCGATTCCCACTTACCAAAATCGCTTGGACTGCTTGAAAGAGAACCGAGCCCGATTAAAGATGAGGAAATAAAACCAGATGTTTTGAAATTGGATGAAAAGGCTCCCATTATTGACAAAGCAGAAGAAAGAAAACCGAGTATACCACACGCAGAAGAAGTAGCTCCCACTTCTATTACTATCGATTCCCACGGACCATTTTCACCTGGACTGCTTGAAAGAGAACCGAGCCCGGTTAAAGTGGAGGAAATAAAACCAGATGTTTTGAAATTGGATGAAAAGGCCCCCGTTATTGAAAAGACAGAAGAAAGGAAGCCAAGTATACCACACGCAGAAGAAGTGGCTCCCACTTCTATTATTGTTGATTCCCAAGTACCAACTCTCTCTAGTTTGCTTGAAAAAGAACCGAGCCCGGTTAAAGATGAGGAAATTAAACCAGATGTTTTGAAATTGGATGAAAAGGTCCTCATTGTTGACAAGACAGAAGAAAGGAAACTGAGTATACCAAAAGCAGAAGAGGTGGCTCCCACTTCTGTTACTCTCGATTCCCAAGTACCGATTTCACCTGGACTGCTAGAAAGAGAACCGAGCCTGGTTGAAGAGGAGGAAATAAAACCAGATGTTTTGAAATTGGGTGTAAAGGCCCCCATTATTGACAAAGCAGAAGAAAGAAAACCGAGTATTTCACACGCTCAAGAGGTGGCTCCCACTTCTGTTATTGTTGATTCCCAAGTACCAACTCTCTCTAGTTTGCTTGAAAAAGAACCGAGCTCGGTTAAAGATGAGGAAATTAAACCAGATGTTTTGAAATTGGATGAAAAGGTCCTCATTGTTGACAAGACAGAAGAAAGGAAACTGAGTATACCAAAAGCAGAAGAGGTGGCTCCCACTTCTGTTACTGTCGATTCCCAAGTACCGATTTCACCTGGACTGCCTGAAAGAGAACCGAGCCCGGTTGAAGAGGAGGAAATAAAACCAGATGTTTTGAAACTGGATGAAAAGGTCCTCATTGTTGACAAGACAGAAGAAAGGAAACTGAGTATACCAAAAGAAGAAGAGGTGGCTCCTACTTCTACTACTATCGATTCCCACGTACAAATTTCACCGGGACTGCTTGAAAGAGAACCGAGCCCGGTAAAAGAGGAGCAAATAAAACCAGATGTTTTGAAATTGGATGAAAAGGCCCCCATTATCGACAAAGCAGAAGAAAGAAAATCGAGTATACCACACGCAGAAGAAGTAGCTCCCACTTCTATTACTATCGATTCCCACGTACCATTTTCACCAGGACTGCTTGAAAGAGAACCGAGCCCGGTTAAAGTGGAGGAAATAAAACCAGATGTTTTGAAATTGGATGAAAAGGCCCCCGTTATTGAAAAGACAGAAGAAAGGAAGCCAAGTATACCACACGCAGAAGAAGTGGCTCCCACTTCTATTATTGTTGATTCCCAAGTACCAACTCTCTCTAGTTTGCTTGAAAAAGAACCGAGCCCGGTTAAAGATGAGGAAATTAAACCAGATGTTTTGAAATTGGATGAAAAGGTCCTCATTGTTGACAAGACAGAAGAAAGGAAACTGAGTATACCAAAAGCAGAAGAGGTGGCTCCCACTTCTGTTACTGTCGATTCCCAAGTACCGATTTCACCTGGACTGCTAGAAAGAGAACCGAGCCTGGTTGAAGAGGAGGAAATAAAACCAGATGTTTTGAAATTGGATGTAAAGGCCCCCATTATTGACAAAGCAGAAGAAAGAAAAACGAGTATTTCACACGCTCAAGAGGTGGCTCCCACTTCTGTTATTGTTGATTCCCAAGTACCAACTCTCTCTAGTTTGCTTGAAAAAGAACCGGGCCCGGTTAAAGATGAGGAAATTAAACTAGATGTTTTGAAATTGGATGAAAAGGTCCTCATTGTTGACAAGACAGAAGAAAGGAAACTGAGTATACCAAAAGCAGAAGAGGTGGCTCCCACTTCTGTTACTGTCGATTCCCAAGTACCGATTTCACCTGGACTGCCTGAAAGAGAACCGAGCCCGGTTAAAGAGGAGGAAATAAAACCAGATGTTTTGAAACTGGATGAAAAGGTCCTCATTGTTGACAAGACAGAAGAAAGGAAACTGAGTTTACCAAAAGCAGAAGAGGTGGCTCCTACTTCTACTACTATCGATTCCCACGTACAAATTTCGCCTGGACTGCTTGAAAGAGAACTGAGCCCGGTTAAAGAAGAGCAAATAAAACTAGATGTTTTGAAATTGGATGAAAAGGCCCCCATTATTGACAAAGCAGAAGAAAGAAAACCGAGTATACCACATGCAGAAGAAGTGGCTCCCACTTCTGTTACTGTCGATTCCCAAGTACCAATTTCACCGAGACTGCTTGAAAGAGAACCGAGCCCGGTAAAAGAGGAGCAAATAAAACCAGATGTTTTGAAATTGGATGAAAAGGCCCCCACTATATACAAAGCAGAAGAAAGAAAACCGAGTATACCACATGCAGAAGAGGTGGCTCCCACTTCTACTACTATCGATTCCCACGTACCAATTTCACCTGTACTGCTAGAAAGAGAATCGAGCCTGGTTGAAGAGGAGGAAATAAAACCAGATGTTTTGAAAATGGATGAAAAGGTCCTCATTGTTGACAAAGCAGAAGAAAGGAAGCCAAGTATAACACACGCAGAAGAGGTGGCTCTTACTTCTACTACTATCGATTCCCACGTACTAATTTCACCTGGACTGCTTGAAAGAGAAACAAGCCCGGTTAAAGATGAGGAAAGAAAATCAGATATTTTAAAATTAGATGAAAAGGTCCTCATTGTTGACAAGACAGAAGAAAGAAAACCGAGTATTACACACGCTGAAGAGGTGGCGCCCACTTCTACTACTATCGATTCCCACGTACCAATTTCGCCTGGACTGCTTGAAAAAGAACCGAGCCCGGTTAGAGATGACGAGATAAAACCAGATGCTTTGAAATTGGATGAAAAGGTCCTTATTGTTGACAAAGCAGAAGAAACGAAACTGAGTGTACCAAAAGCAGAAGAGGTGGTTCCCACTTCTACTACTACCGATTCCCACGTACCAATTTCGCCTGGACTGCTTGAAAAAGAACCGAGCCCGGTTAAAGAGGAGGCAATTAAATCAGATGTTTTGAAATTGGATGAGAAGGCCCCCATTATTGAAAAGGCAGAAGAAAGGAAGCCAAGTATACCACACGCAGAAGAAGTGCCTCCCACTTCTATTACTATCGATTCCCACGTACCATTTTCACCTGGACTGCTTGAAAGAGAACCGAGCCCGGTTAAAGTGGAGGAAATAAAACCAGATGTTTTGAAATTGGATGAAAAGGCCCCCATTATTGACAAAGCAGAAGAAAGAAAACCGAGTATACCACATGCAGAAGAGGTGGCTCCCACTTCTACTAATATCGATTCCCACGTACCAATTTCGCCTGGACTGCTTGAAAGAGAACCGAGCCCGGTTAAAGAGGAGGCATTTAAATCAGATGTTTTGAAATTGGATGAGAAGGCCCCCGTTATTGAAAAGGCAGAAGAAAGGAAGCCAAGTATACCACACGCAGAAGAAGTGGCTCCCACTTCTATTACTATCGATTCCCACGTACCATTTTCACCTGGACTGCTTGAAAGAGAACCGAGCCCGGTTAAAGTGGAGGAAATAAAACCAGATGTTTTGAAATTGGATGAAAAGGCCCCCGTTATTGAAAAGACAGAAGAAAGGAAGCCAAGTATACCACACGCAGAAGAAGTGGCTCCCACTTCTATTACTATCGATTCCCACGTACCAATTTCACCTGGACTGCTAGAAAGAGAACCGAGCCTGGTTGAAGAGGAGCAAATAAAACCAGATGTTTCGAAATCGGATGTAAAGTCCCCCATTATTGACAAAGCAGAAGAAAGAAAACCGAGTATTTCACACGCTCAAGAGGTGGCTCCCACTTCTGTTATTGTTGATTCCCAAGTACCAACTCTCTCTAGTTTGCTTGAAAAAGAACCGAGCCCGGTTAAAGATGAAGAAATAAAACCAGATATGAAATTGGATGAGAAGGCCCCCATTGTTGACAAAGCAGAAGAAAGAAAGCCAAGTATACCACACGCAGAAGAGGCGGCTCCCACTTCTGTTACTGTCGATTCCCAAGTACCAATTTCACCTGGTTTGCTTAAAAAAGAAACAAGCCCGGTTAAAGATGAGGAAATTAAACCAGATGTTTTGAAATTGGATGAAAAGGTCCTCATTGTTGACAAGACAGAAGAAAGGAAACTGAGTATACCAAAAGCAGAAGAGGTGGCTCCCACTTCTGTTACTGTCGATTCCCAAGTACCGATTTCACCTGGACTGCCTGAAAGAGAACCGAGCCCGGTTAAAGAGGAGGAAATAAAACCAGATGTTTTGAAATTGGATGAAAAGGTCCACATTGTTGACAAGACAGAAGAAAGGAAACTGAGTATACCAAAAGCAGTAGAGGTGGCTCCCACTTCTGTTACTGTCGATTCCCAAGTACCGATTTCATCTGGACTGCCTGAAAGAGAACCGAGCCCGGTTAAAGAGGAGGAAATAAAACCAGATGTTTCGAAATTGGATGAAAAGGTCCTCATTGTTGACAAGACAGAAGAAAGGAAACTGAGTGTATCAAAAGCAGAAGAGGTGGCTTCTACTACAACAACTATCGATTCCCACGTACCAATTTCACCTGGACTGCCTGAAAGAGAACCGAGCCCGGTTAAAGAGGAGGAAATAAAACCAGATGTTTCGAAATTGGATGAAAAGGTCCTCATTGTTGACAAGACAGAAGAAAGGAAACTGAGTGTATCAAAAGCAGAAGAGGTGGCTTCTACTACAACAACTATCGATTCCCACGTACCAATTTCACCTGGACTGCCTGAAAGAGAACCGAGCCCGGTAAAAGCGGAGCAAATGAAACCAGATGTTTTGAAATTGGATGAAAAGGCCCCCATTATTGACAAAGCAGAAGAAAGAAAACCGAGTATTACACACGCTGAAGAGGTGGCGCCCACTTCTACTACTATCGATTCCCACGTACCAATTTCGCCTGGACTGCTTGAAAAAGAACCGAGCCCGGTTAGAGATGACGAGATAAAACCAG
The DNA here is from genome assembly GCA_036320925.1 of Automeris io. Lineage (NCBI taxonomy): Eukaryota > Metazoa > Arthropoda > Insecta > Lepidoptera > Saturniidae > Automeris > Automeris io. The sequence goes on from JAUDJH010000024.1 coordinate 9,477,208, forward strand.
ATGTTATGAAATTGGGTGAAAAGGCCCCCATTGTTGACAAAGCAGAAGAAACGAAACTGAGTGTACCAAAAGCAGAAGAGATGGCTCCCACTTCTACTACTACCGATTCCCACGTACCAATTTCACCTGGACTGCTTGAAAGAGAACCGAGCCCGGTTAAAGAGGAGGCAATAAAACCAGATGTTTTTAAATTGGATGAAAAGGCCCCCATTATTGAAAAGACAGAAGAAAGGAAGCCCAGTATACCACACGCCGAAGATGTGGTTCCCATTTTAACTACTATCGATTCCCACGTACCAATTTCGCCTGGACTGCTTGAAAGAGAACCGAGCCCGGTTAAAGAGGAGGCAATAAAACCAGATGTTTTGAAATTGGATGAAAAGGCCCCCATTATTGACAAAGCAGAAGAAAGAAAACCGAGTATTACACACGCTGAAGAGGTGGCGCCCACTTCTACTACTATCGATTCCCACGTACCAATTTCGCCTGGACTGCTTGAAAAAGAACCGAGCCCGGTTAGAGATGACGAGATAAAACCAGATGTTATGAAATTGGATGAAAAGGCCCCCATTGTTGACAAAGCAGAAGAAACGAAACTGAGTGTACCAAAAGCAGAAGAGGTAGCTCCCACTTCTACTACTACCGATTCCCACATACCAATTTCACCTGGACTGCTTGAAAGAGAACCGAGCCCGGTTAAAGAGGAGGCAATTAAACCAGATGTTTTGAAATTGGATGAAAAGGCCCCCATTATTGAAAAGGCAGAAGAAAGGAAGCCAAGTATACCACACGCCGAAGATGTGGCTCCCATTTCAACTACTATTGATTCCCACGTACCAATTTCGCCTGGACTGCTTGAAAGAGAACCGAGCCCGGTTAAAGAGGAGGCAATTAAACCAGATGTTTTGAAATTGGATGAAAAGGCCCCCATTATTGAAAAGGCAGAAGAAAGGAAGCCAAGTATACCACACGCCGAAGATGTGGCTCCCATTTCAATTACTATCGATTCCCATGTACCAATTGCACCTGGACTGCTTGAAAGAGAACCGAGCCCGGTTAAAGAGGAGCAAATAAAACCAGATGTTTCGAAATCGGATGAAAAGGTCCTCATTGTTGACAAGACAGAAGAAAGGAAACTGAGTGTACCAAAAGCAGAAGAGGTGGCTTCTACTACAACAACTATCGATTCCCAGGTACCAATTTCACCTGGACTGCTTGAAAGAGAACCGAGCCCGGTTAAAGAGGAGGAAATAAAACCAGATGTTTTGAAATTGGATGAAAAGACCCCCATTGTTGACAAAGCAGAAGAAAGGAAACTGAGTGTACCAATAGAAGAAGAGGTGGCTCCCACTTCTACTACTACCTATTCCAACGAACCAATTTCACCTGGTTTGCTTAAAAAAGAAACAAGCCCGGTTAAAGAGGAGGCAATTAAACCAGATGTTTTGAAATTGGATGAAAAGGCCCCCATTATTGAAAAGGCAGAAGAAAGGAAGCCAAGTATACCACACGCCGAAGATGTGGCTCCCATTTTAACTACTATCGATTCCTACGTACCAATTTCGCCTGGACTGCTTGAAAGAGAACCGAGCCCGGTAAAAGAGGAGCAAATAAAACCAGATGTTTTGAAATTGGATGAAAAGGCCCCCATTATTGACAAAGCAGAAGAAAGAAAACCGAGTATTACACACGCTCAAGAGGTGGCGCCCACTTCTAGTACTATCGATTCCCACGTACCAATTTCGCCTGGACTGCTTGAAAAAGAACCGAGCCCGGTTAGAGATGACGAGATAAAACCAGATGTTATGAAATTGGATGAAAAGGCCCCCATTGTTGACAAAGCAGAAGAAACGAAACTGAGTGTACCAAAAGCAGAAGAGGTGGCTCCCACTTCTACTACTACCGATTCCCACGTACCAATTTCACCTGGACTGCTTGAAAGAGAACCGAGCCCGGTTAAAGAGGAGGCAATAAAACCAGATGTTTTGAAATTGGATGAAAAGGCCCCCATTATTGAAAAGACAGAAGAAAGGAAGCCAAGTATACCACACGCCGAAGATGTGGCTCCCATTTTAACTACTATCGATTCCCACGTACCAATTTCGCCTGGACTGCTTGAAAGAGAACCGAGCCCGGTTAAAGAGGAGGCAATAAAACCAGATGTTTTGAAATTGGATGAAAAGGCCCCCATTATTGAAAAGACAGAAGAAAGGAAGCCAAGTATACCACACGCCGAAGATGTGGCTCCCATTTTAAGTACTATCGATTCCCACGTATCAATTTCGCCTGGACTGCTTGAAAGAGAACCGAGCCCGGTTAAAGAGGAGGCAATAAAACCAGATGTTTTGAAATTGGATGAAAAGGCCCCCGCTATTGAAAAGACAGAAGAAAGGAAGCCAAGTATACCACACGCCAAAGATGTGGCTCCCACTTCCTTTACTATCGATTCCCAAGTAACGATTTCACCTGGACTGCTTGAAAGAGAACCGAGCCCGGTTAAAGAGGAGGAAATAAAACCAGATGTTTTGAAATTGGATGAAAAGGCCCCCATTATTGAAAAGACAGAAGAAAGGAAGCCCAGTATACCACACGCCGAAGATGTGGCTCCCATTTTAACTACTATCGATTCTTACGTACCAATTTCGCCTGGACTGCTTGAAAAAGAACCGAGCCCGGTTAGAGATGACGAGATAAAACCAGATGTTATGAAATTGGGTGAAAAGGCCCCCATTGTTGACAAAGCAAAAGAAACGAAACTGAGTGTACCAAAAGCAGAAGAGGTGGCTCCCACTTCTACTACTAACGATTCCCACGTACCAATTTCACCTGGACTGCTTGAAAGAGAACCGAGCCCGGTTAAAGAGGAGGCAATAAAACCAGATGTTTTGAAATTGGATGAAAAGGCCCCCATTATTGAAAAGACAGAAGAAAGGAAGCCCAGTATACCACACGCCGAAGATGTGGCTCCCATTTTAACTACTATCGATTCCCACGTACCAATTTCGCCTGGACTGCTTGAAAGAGAACCGAGCCCGGTTAAAGAGGAGGCAATAAAACCAGATGTTTTGAAATTGGATGAAAAGGCCCCCATTATTGAAAAGGCAGAAGAAAGGAAGCCAAGTATACCACACGCCGAAGAGGTGGCTCCCACTTCTACTACTACCTATTCCCACGTACCAATTTCACCTGGTTTGCTTAAAAAAGAAACAAGCCCGGTTAAAGAGGAGGCAATAAAACCAGATGTTTTGAAATTGGATGAAAAGGCCCCCATTATTGACAAAGCAGAAGAAAGAAAACCGAGTATTACACACGCTGAAGAGGTGGCGCCCACTTCTACTATTATCGATTCCCACGTACCAATTTCGCCTGGACTGCTTGAAAAAGAACCGAGCCCGGTTAGAGATGACGAGATAAAACCAGATGTTATGAAATTGGATGAAAAGGCCCCCATTGTTGACAAAGCAGAAGAAACGAAACTGAGTGTACCAAAAGCAGAAGAGGTGGCTCCCACTTCTACTACTACCGATTCCCACGTACCAATTTCACCTGGACTGCTTGAAAAAGAACCAAGCCCGGTTAAAGATGAAGAAATAAAACCAGATATGAAATTGGATGAGAAGGCCCCCATTGTTGACAAAGCAGAAGAAAGAAAGCCAAGTATACCACACGCCGAAGGGGTGGGTCCCACTTCTACTACTACCGATTCCCACGTACCAATTTCACCTGGACTGCTTGAAAGAGAACCGAGCCCGGTTAAAGAGGAGGCAATAAAACCAGATGTTTTGAAATATGATGAAAAGGCCCCCGCTATTGAAAAGACAGAAGAAAGGAAGCCAAGTATACCACACGCCAAAGATGTGGCTCCCACTTCCTTTACTATCGATTCCCAAGTAACGATTTCACCTGGACTGTTTGAAAGAGAACCGAGCCCGGTTAAAGAGGAGGAAATAAAACCAGATGTTTTGAAATTGGACGAAAAGGCCCCCATTGTTGACAATGCAGAAGAAAGGAAGCCAAGTATAAAACACGCAGAAGAGGTGGCTCCCACTTCTACTACTATTGATTCCCACGTACCAATTTCGCCTGGACTGCTTGAAAAAGAACCAAGCCCGGTTAAAGATGAAGAAATAAAACCAGATATGAAATTGGATGAGAAGGCCCCCATTGTTGACAAAGCAGAAGAAAGAAAGCCAAGTATACCACACGCCGAAGGGGTGGGTCCCACTTCTACTACTACCGATTCCCACGTACCAATTTCACCTGGACTGCTTGAAAGAGAACCGAGCCCGGTTAAAGAGGAGGCAATAAAACCAGATGTTTTGAAATTGGATGAAAAGGCCCCCATTATTGAAAAGACAGAAGAAAGGAAGCCAAGTATACCACACGCCGAAGATGTGGCTCCCATTTTAACTACTATCAATTCCCACGTACCAATTTCGCCTGGACTGCTTGAAAGAGAACCGAGCCCGGTTAAAGAGGAGGCAATAAAACCAGATGTTTTGAAATTGGATGAAAAGGCCCCCGTTATTGAAAAGACAGAAGAAAGGAAGCCAGGTATACCACACGCAGAAGAAGTGGCTCCCATTTCTATTACTATCGATTCCCAAGTACTTATTTCCTCTACTTTGCTTGAAAAAGAATCAAGCCCAGTTACAGAGGAGGAAATTAAACCAGATACTGTTAAATTTGATGATAAGACAGAAGAAAGGAAACCAAGTGTACCGCAAGCAGAAGAAATGGCTCCCACTGCTACTACTATCGATTCCCAAGTACCAATTTCAACTACTTCGTTTGAAAAAGAACAAAGCCCGGTTAAAGAGGAGGAAATAAAACCAGATGTTTTGAAATTTGATGATAAGGCCCCCATTTCGGATAAAACAGACGAAAGGAAACCTAGTTTACCTAAAGCGGTAGAGGAGGCTCCCGCTTCTGTTACTGACGATTCTAAACTATCATTTTTCCTTGATTTGCTGGAAAAAGAACCAAAGCAGATTAAAGAGGACGAAATAAAACCTTATATGGTAAAGTTAGATGATAAGGCGCCCATTCTGGATAAAACGGAAGAAAGTAAGTCATATATTTTAGAAGGACATACACCAGATTTGAGTGAGAGAGTGTTGAGTACAATTACTTTCGATGAAACGGACCAGCACATGTTGGAATCTGAAAAACTGAAACCAAATATAATTGATACGGTTGAAAAGTTTCCTTGCAAAGTAGGTGATATAATGTTAAAAGATAGTTCATTCGAGGAATACCAAAAATTAGGAACGAATGATTTAGTTGGAACCATCGATATTGAACCTACTCATACAAAAGTCATGACTGAAATTTCTCTCAGCAAAGTTCCTGAAAAAGAACCTAGCCTAGAGGGAGACAGTCAGCAAAGTTATAAAGAAGAGTTGATCGTTGGATCGGCACAAATTATTTCTACAGTGCTTCGTAGCCAAGACCACAAAACTGAAGCAATCGATAGAGAAACCAGTACAGCAATTATTCAAGAACATGACGTTCATTACGATTTACACAGTCCTGAATTAATACTTGAAGAAGAAAAGGAATCTGAGAAATTATTAGATATTGCACTAATTAAACCACTAGAAAAAACAATTGACATTGCAGTACCTACAACTATTCTAGGTGAACGTATAGAGGAAAAAGTTAGAATGATTTCTGACACACTTGATAAAAAGCAAGTAGGTTTAGAAAAAGGTGTACATGAAATTAAAGATTTGGAAATTATTGAAATAATCGATGGGGAAAACGAAGTCACGAATTTAGAAGATATAGATGCATATAAAAGAGATGATTCCCAGACTGAAACTCGTTTTAAAATTATAGATGAATCAATATTAAGAGATGAAGATGTACAAGAAATTTTAAAAAACATGGTCCCTGTTGGAGAACCAGAAGTTTCCGTAACTACGGAAACCAGTGAGGTCGAAAAAGAAGAAGTTATAGTAAAGATAATTACTATAACGCGAATAGTAAAGACTAAATATGCAGATCAACAGGGTATTCTTAGAAAACTTAAGACTGTGAAGACTATTACCACTACTGATAAATACCCAGATGGTTCTACAAGGCAAAATATTAATAGCAGTATTATGCTTTCTGATATTTCATCCGAGAGCTTTGTTGATATCGATAAAACTTTACAAAGCTTCAAAGAAGTTGGTGTTCCTCGAACATATACTACTACAAAAAAAACAACATTTACTGAGAATGGTGTCTTTATAAAACGAACTGCAACGATTACTAAAACAAATCAAGAATATTACAACTTTACAAGTAAATTAAAACGAGTTAAAACAACAATAAGAACTATAAATGAAGACGAACTTCCCGACGGTACTATAAAAACCATGACTAGCGAAAAGGTGGACCTTAATGATGAGAGTATTATAGTATCAGATGAATATGATGATCTTGAAACTATGGGAATAGAAGAAGACTTAAAAGATTTCCATCCGGAAAAAAGTCCTGAAGAAAGTGAAAAAATTCTTACTGAAGAAATAAAAGAAAATAATGTAACTATAAAACGATCAGTAAAAACAAGAATTGTCAGAACAAAATATTATGATCAACAGGATGTTTTTAGAAAACTTAAAACTGTTACCATTGTCTATACAACTGATCTGTTCCCGGATGGTTTTTCTCGTACTACTGTTGACACAAAAATTTCTGTTTCGGATATCGAGGTCAATGGTTTTCAGGGAAAAAAATCGAGCGATAAAGTAATGTTATCACGTAAAACAAAAATTGATGGAAAAGAGTTTGAACATGATGACGAAAATGAATTTAACCTTGATAAAAAAATAAATGAATCCACTGATGAACACTGGACTTTAAAAGATAATGAAACAATAGATACGCTTAAAGAGTTTTATCCTGTAAGTATACCGGAATTAACAGAAATTACGGAAACTCTACATGTCAAACTCGATGACAAAGACCTAAGCCTTCTGAAGCCCCATGACAAGGAACTAAGCGCTGTGAAGCCCGATGACAAGGAACTCAGTCCTGTGCACCTCGATGACAAGAAAGTCAGTCCAGTCAAGCCAGATGACAAAGAACCAATTCCTGTGATACTCGATGACAAAGAAACTAGTCCTTTGATGTCCGTAGACAAGGAATCTAGTCCTGAGAAGCCCCTCGACAAAAAATTCATGGATCTGCAGGGTGATGAAAAAGACTCAAGTCCAGTCAAGTTAGGCGACAAAGAACCTAGTATTGTAAAGCCCGATAACAAAGAATCTGGCACTCTTAAGCCAGAGGACAAGGGATACAGTTCTGTGAAGCCCGATGGCAAAGAACTAATTCCTATAAATCCCGATGACAAAGAAACTAGTCCAGTGAAGACCGTTGACAAGGAATCTAGTCCTGTGGAGTCCGATGATAAAGAATCCATTGATCTGAAGGGTGGTGAAAAAGACTTCAGCCCTGTCAAGCTAGACGACAAAGAACCCAGTCCGGTGAAGCCCGATGACAAAGAACCCAGTCTTATGAAGCCAGGCGACCAAGAATCTGATACTCTCAAGCTAGAAGACAAGGTGTACAGTCCTATTAAGCCCGATGACAAACAACTAAGCCCTGTGAAGTTCGATGAGAAGGAACACAGTCCTGTGCACCTAGATGACAAGAAAATCAGCCCAGTCAAGCCAGATGACAAAGAACTCAGTGCGGTGAAGCTCGATGACAAAAAATCTGATATTCTCAAGCCAGAGGACAAAGGACATAGTCCTGTGAAGCCCGATGAAAAAGAAGTCGGTCTTGTCAAACTCGATGACAAAGAATTAAGCCTTGTGAAGCCCGGTGACAAGGAACTCAAACCTGTACACTACGATGACAAGAAAATCAGCCCAGTCAAGCCGGATTATAAAGAAGCAATTCCTGTGAGGGTCGATGACAAAGAATCTACTCCTGTGAAGCCCGATGATAAAGAATCCATGGATCTGCAGAGTTATGAAAAAGGCTTCAGTCCAGTCAAGCTAGACGACAAAGAACCCAGTCCGGTGAAGCCTGATGACAAAGAACACAGTCTTGGGAAGCCCGACGACCAAGAATCTGATATTCTCAAGCCAGAGGACAAGAGATACAGTCCTGTGAAGCCCGATGACAAAGAACGAAGCCGTGTGCATCTCGACGACATGAAAATAAACCCTATCAAGCCAGGCGTCAAAGAACCTAGTTCGGTAAAGCTCGATGACAAAGAATCTGACTTTCTCAAGCCAGAGGACAAGGGATACAGTCTTGAAAAGCCCGTCGACAAAGAATTCATTGATCTGAAGGGTGGTGAAAAAGACTTCAGCACTGTCAAGCTAGACGACAAAGAAACGAGTCATGTGAAGCCCGATGACAAAGAATTCATTGATCTGAAGGGTGGTGAAAAAGACTTCAGCACTGTCAAGCTAGACGACAAAAAAACGAGTCCTGTGAAGCCCGATGACAAAGAACGAAGCCGTGTGAAGTCCGATGACATGGAACTCAGTCCTGTGCATCTCGACGACATGAAAATAAGCCCTATCAAGCCAGACGTCAAAGAACCCAAATCGGTAAAGCTCGATGACAAAGAATCTGATACTCTCAAGCCAGAGGATAAGGGATACAGTCCTGCGAAGCCCGATGAAAAAGAAGTCGGTCTTGTCAAACTCGATGACAAAGAACTAAGCCTTTGGAAACCCGATGACAAGGAACTCAGCCCTGTGTACCTAGATGACAAAAAAGTCAGCCCAGTCAAGCCAGATGACAAAGAACCAATTCCTGTGATACTCGATGACAAAGAAACTAGTCCTTTGATGTCCGTAGACAAGGAATCTAGTCCTGAGAAGCCCGTCGACAAAAAATTCATGGATCTGCAGGGTGATGAAAAAGACTCCAGTCCAGTCAAGTTAGTCGACAAAGAACCTAGTATTGTAAAGCCCGATAACAAAGAATCTGGCACTCTTAAGCCAGAGGACAAGGAGTCTAGTCGTGTGAAGCTCAATGACAAAGAAATAAGCCTTGTGCTCCTTGATGACAAGAAAATCAGTCCAGTTAAACCAGATCACAAAGAACCAATTCCTATAAAGCCCGATGACAAAGAAACTAGTCCTGTGAAGTCCGCTGACAAGGAATCTAGTCTTATGGAGTCCGATGATAAAGAATCCATTGATCTGAAGGGTGGTAAAAAAGACTTCAGCACTGTCAAGCTAGACGACAAAGAACCCAGTCCGGTGAAGCCCGATGACAAAGAATCTGATACTCTCAAGCCAGAGGATAAGGGATACAGTCTTGTGAAGCCTGATGACAAAGAACTAAGCCCTGTGAAGCCCGGTGACAAGGAACTCGGTCCTGTGCACCTCGATGACAAGAAAATCAGCCCTATCAAGCAAGACGACAAAAAACCGAGTCATGTGAAGCCCGACGACCAAGGATCTGATACTCTCAAGCTGGAGGACAAGGGATACAGTCCTGTGAAGCCCGATGACAAAGAACCAATACCTATAAAGCCCGATGACAAAGAAACTGGTCCTGTGAAGTCCGTTGACAAGGAATCTAGTCCTGTGGAGTCCGATGATAAAGAATCCATTGATCTGAAGGGTGGTGAAAAAGAGTTCAGCCCTGTCAAGCTAGACGACAAAGAACCCAGTCCGGTGAAGCCCGATGACAAAGAACCCAGTCTTGTGATGCCTGACGACAAAAAACGAAGCCCTGTGAAGCCCCATGACATGGAACTCAGTCCTGTGCACCTCGACGACAAGAAAATTAGCCCTACCAAGCCAGACGACAAAGAACCCAGTCCGGTAAAGTTCGATTACAGAGAACCAATACCTGTGATACTCGATGACAAAGAAACTAGTCCTTTGAAGTCCGATGACAAGGAATCTAGTCCTGAAAAGCCCGTCGACAAAGAATTTATTGATCTGAAGGGTGGTGAAAAAGACTTCAGCACTGTCAAGCTAGACGACAAAGAACGGAGTCCTGTGAAGCTCGATGACAAAGAATCTGATACTCTCAAGCCAGGGGATAAGGGATACAGTCTTGTGAAGCCTGATGACAAAGAACTAAGCCCTGTGAAGCCCGGTGACAAGGAACTCAGTCCTGTGGACCTCGATAACAAAAAAATCAGCCCTATCAAGCAAGATGACAATAAACCGAGTCATGTGAAGCCCGACGACCAAGAATCTGATACTCTCAAGCTAGAGGACAAGGGATACAGTCCTGTGAAGTCCGATGACAAAGTACTAATTCCTATAAAGCCCGATGACAAAGAAACTGGTCCTGTGAAGTCCGTTGACAAGGAATCTAGTCCTGTGGAGTCCGATGATAAAGAATCCATTGATCTGAAGGCTGGTGAAAAAGAGTTCAGCTCTGTCAAGCTAGACGACAAAGAACCCAGTCCGCTGAAGCCTGATGACAAAGAACCCAGTCTTGTAAAGCCTGACGACAAAAAACGAAGCCCTGTGAAGCCCGATGACATGGAACTCAGTCCTGTGCTCCTCGATGACAAGAAAATTAGCTCTATCAAGCCAGGCGACAAAGAACCCAGTCCGGTAAAGTTCGATGACAGAAAACCAATACCTGTGATACTCGATGAGAAAGAAACTAGTCCTTTGAAGTCCGATGACAAGGAATCTAGTCCTGAAAAGCCCGTCGACAAAGAATTCATTGATCTGAAGGGTGGTGAAAAAGACTTCAGCACTGTCAAGCTAGACGACAAAGAACGGAGTCCTGTGAAGCCCGATGACAAAGAATCTGATACTCTCAAGCCAGGGGATAAGGGATACAGTCTTGTGAAGCCTGATGACAAAGAACTAAGCCCTGTGAAGCCCGGTGACAAGGAACTCAGTCCTGTGGACCTCGATAACAAAAAAATCAGCCCTATCAAGCAAGATGACAATAAACCGAGTCATGTGAAGCCCGACGACCAAGAATCTGATACTCTCAAGCCAGAGGACAAGGGATACAGTCCTGTGAAGTCCGATGACAAAGAACCAATTCCTATAAAGCCCGATGACAAAGAAACTGGTTCTGTGAAGTCCGTTGACAAGGAATCTAGTCCTGTGGAGTCCGATGATAAAGAATCCATTGATCTGAAGGCTGGTGAAAAAGAGTTCAGCTCTGTCAAGCTAGACGACAAAGAACCCAGTCCGCTGAAGCCCGATGACAAAGAACCCAGTCTTGTGAAGCCTGACGACAAAAAACGAAGCCCTGTGAAGCCCGATGACATGGAACTCAGTCCTGTGCACCTCGACGACAAGAAAATTAGCCCTATCAAGCCAGATGACAAAGAACCCAGTCCGGTAAAGTTCGATGACAGAGAACCAATACCTGTGATACTCGATGACAAAGAAACTAGTCCTTTGAAGTCCGATGACATGGAATCTAGTCCTGAAAAGCCCGTTGACAAAGAATCCATTGATCTGAAGGCTGGTGAAAAAGAGTTCAGCTCTGTCAAGCTAGACGACAAAGAACCCAGTCCGGTGAAGCCCGATGACAAAGAACCCAGTCTTGTGAAGCCTGACGACAAAAAACGAAGCCCTGTAAAGCCCGATGACATGGAACTCAGTCCTGTGCACCTCGACGACAAGAAAATTAGCCCTATCAAGCCAGACGACAAAGAACCCAGTCCGGTAAAGCTCGATGACAGAGAACCAATACCTGTGATACTCGATGACAAAGAAACTAGTTCTTTGAAGTCCGATGACATGGAATCTAGTCTTGAAAAGCCCGTCGACAAAGAATTCATTGATCTGAAGGGTGGTGAAAAAGACTTCAGCACTGTCAAGCTAGACGACAAAGAACCGAGTCCTGTGATGCCCGATGACAATAAACCGAGTCATGTGAAGCCCGACGACCAAGAATCTGATACTCTCAAGCCAGAGGACAAGGGATACAGTCCTGTGAAGTCCGATGACAAAGTACCAATTCCTATAAAGCCCGATGACAAAGAAACTGGTCCTGTGAAGTCCGTTGACAAGGAATCTAGTCCTATGGAGTCCGATGATAAAGAATCCATTGATCTGAAGGCTGGTGAAAAAGAGTTCAGCTCTGTCAAGCTAGACGACAAAGAACCCAGTCCGCTGAAGCCTGATGACAAAGAACCCAGTCTTGTAAAGCCTGACGACAAAAAACGAAGCCCTGTGAAGCCCGATGACATGGAACTCAGTCCTGTGCTCCTCGATGACAACAAAATTAGCCCTATCAAGCCAGATGACAAAGAACCCAGTCCGGTAAAGTTCGATGACAGAAAACCAATACCTGTGATACTCGATGAGAAAGAAACTAGTCCTTTGAAGTCTGATGACATGGAATCTAGTCTTGAAAAGCCCGTCGACAAAGAATTCATTGATCTGAAGGGTGGTGAAAAAGACTTCAGCACTGTCAAGCTAGACGACAAAGAAACGAGTCCTGAAAAGCCCGTCGACAAAGAATTCATTGATCTGAAGGGTGGTGAAAAAGACTTCAGCACTGTCAAGCTAGACGACAAAGAACGGAGTCCTGTGAAGCCCGATAACAAAGAATCTGATACTCTCAAGCCAGGGGATAAGGGATACAGTCTTGTGAAGTCCGATGACAAAGAACCAATTCCTATAAAGCCCGATGACAAAGAAACTGGTTCTGTGAAGTCCGTTGACAAGGAATCTAGTCCTGTGGAGTCCGATGATAAAGAATCCATTGATCTGAAGGCTGGTGAAAAAGAGTTCAGCTCTGTCAAGCTAGACGACAAAGAACCCAGTCCGCTGAAGCCCGATGACAAAGAACCCAGTCTTGTAAAGCCTGACGACAAAAAACGAAGCCCTGTGAAGCCCGATGACATGGAACTCAGTCCTGTGCACCTCGACGACAAGAAAATTAGGCCTATCAAGCCAGACGACAAAGAACCCAGTCCGGTAAAGCTCGATGACAGAGAACCAATACCTGTGATACTCGATGACAAAGAAACTAGTCCTTTGAAGTCCGATGACATGGAATCTAGTCCTGAAAAGCCCGTTGACAAAGAATCCATTGATCTGAAGGGTGGTGAAAAAGACTTCAGCACTGTCAAGCTAGACGACAAAGAACCGAGTCCTGTGATGCCCGATGACAAAGAACCCAGTCTTGTGAAGCCAGACGACCAAGAATCTGATACTCTCAAGCCAGAGGATAACGGATACAGTCTTGTGAAGCCTGATGACAAAGAACTAAGCCCTGTGAAGCCCGGTGACAAGGAACTCAGTCCTGTGCACCTCGATGACAAGAAAATCAGCCCTATCAAGCAAGACGACAAAAAACCGAGTCCGGTGAAGCTCGATGACAAAGATTCTGATACTCTCAAGCCAGAGGACAAGGGATACAGTCCTGTGAAGTCAGATGATAAAGAACCCAGTCTTGTGAGGGCCGATGACAAAGAACTAAGCCCTGTGATGCCCGGTGACAAGGAACTCAGCCCTGTGCACCTCGATGACAAGAAAGTCAGTCCAGTCAAGCCAGATCACAAAGAACCAATTCCAATGAAGCCCGATGAAAAAGAATCTAGTCCTATAAAGTCCATTGACAAGGAGTCTAGTCCTGTGAAGCCCGGTGACAAAGAACCCATTCTTATGAAGCCCGATGACAAGGAATCCAGTTTCGTCAAACTCGATGACAAAGAACTAAGCCCTGTGATGCCCGATGACAAGGAAATCAGCCCTGTGCACCTCGATGACAAGAAAGTCAGTCCAGTCAAGCCAGATCACAAAGAACCAATTCCAATGAAGCCCGATGAAAAAGAAACTAGTCCTATAAAGTCCATTGACAAGGAGTCTAGTCCTGTCAAGCCCGGTGACAAAGAACCCATTCTTGTGAAGCCCGATTTCAAGGAACTCAGCCCTGTGCACCTTGATGACAAGAAAATCGGTCCATTCAAGCCAGATTACAAAGAAACAATTCTTATTAAGCCTGATGACAAAGAAACTTGTCGTGTGAAGTACGATGACAAGGAATCTGGTCCTGTGAAGTCCGATGATAAAGAATCCATTGATCTGAAGGGTGGTGAAAAAGACTCCAGCCCTGTCAAGCTAGACGACAAAGAACCCAGTTCGGTGAAGTCCGATGACGAAGATGTAAGTTCTGAGAAACCAGAAGACAAGGACGCCAGTCCAGTCAAGTCACATGACAAAAAACTAAATCCAGTGATGCCCGATCTTAAGAAGCTCAGTCCTGTGAAGTTCGATGACAAGGATTTCAATATTCTGAATGCAGTTGATAAACAACTTATTGCTTACAAACAACTTAGTTCTTTGCAGCTAGACGATAAGGAGCCCACTCCTATTATAGCTGATGATAACGAATTGAGTATGACTAAGAAAATATTGGATCTGTCACAAGTAACCACAAAAAAAGAAATAGAAACGATTGGTAAGTATGATGAAAAAGATATCGATGAACTTGAGTTAATAAAAGATACTTTGGAACATGATACAGAAAAAAGAATAATAATGCCTGAGGAAAGTGTAAAAACAAAGTCATTTGTTTCATCTGATGACGATGAAATTTCAGAAAATGGAGAATTACTAAGTGAAAAAAGTCAACTTACTCTTTCCAAAGAAATGATGACGCACGTTACTAGTCATAAGCAGGATTTACCCACCTCAATCGTTAGTAAATCAGAGTTATCTAATCAAACAGATATTGAAGTGAGATATAAAATACAAATAGAAGACAAGGCAAACGCTTATCAAGATCTTAAGAAAATGATTGTTTCACCTCAAGAATTAAACATACCGTCGGAAACCTCAGTAAATAGTAGTGATATAGAAAAAGAGGTTTCGCGTCGGTCTATATTATATGACAGCAGTTCTGAAGACATCTCTAAAGAAATTAGCTTAGAAGAAAAATACAGTTTTGAAACTAGTGAAAAAGTAGGAAAGAAATATATGAAGCCAACATCCCATGCCGAATATACTGTTAAAACTTATGTGGGTGATAGTAGTAGCTATACGGATTCTATTCAATCAATTAGCAGTCAAAAACTAGATCATGAATCATGGACGTCAACTTTAAGAGAACCAGAATTGATTAAAACCCCAAATGATGATTTTGAAAAGAAACCGGACCTGGAATCATCGAAAGAAGAAATTCCTGTTTCTGAAGCATCCGATTCTGGTGTACATAGCATACTCATGGATAATGAACAAATTAATTTATGTGCAGATGAGCACACTGTTCATCAATCGATGAAAGACAACGCCATTAATTTTATAGAATCAATTCACAAAGCTTTCAGGGATGATCCCGTTCAACAAGATATTAAAACCGATAGCTTAGAATCTCTTATGGCTCCATCAGAAATAGAAAGAGTCTCTACGCCTCCGACGGTTCCAGTTAGTCCGCTACCTAAAACTCCTAGTAATTTCCAAGATGTTAAAGTAACTGAAGGTATCCAAAGTGAGGTGTCATATGACAAATCTGATGGAAGTGAAGAAATTATAACTAAAATTGTTCATGTAGGAGAAGATATTTTGACACAAAAAATATCGACATCCACAGAAAAAATGCCTAAGATACCCAAGTCTTTAGAAAGTGATATTGATTTGGATAGTCTAGCTATGATGCAAACAGTAGGTAAAATCAAAACGGAAACTGATACTGTAACTAAAATAATCAAAGAAGGTGAAAACGTTGTTACTCAGACTATAACAACCGTAACAACTAAGGAGATATTGTCAAGAGAGGATGGAACACCTCAAAACATTAAAACGACGATTGAAACAACAACGTTGAGTAAAGGTTCTGATGGTTCTATAACTACAACAAAAGATACTCAAACTTTACTCTCAGAATGTTCCTCCAGCCTTAGATCTACTTCTCAAATGGATTTATACGCAAAAGATAACAGAACAGAGCATAACTTATCAGAACCAACTGATAACCAGGTAACATCATTAAGCACTTTCCAAATTAAAAATTTAAGTGAAAAAGGTGATAGATATGATCGTCAGCCCGCTGATGTAAGTAAAGATATTGAATCTTTTGTAAGTGAAATTGATGACTCAGATATTGAAGATACCACCATTGATACAAATGTTAGCAAGAGAGTAATAAAGGAAAATAATATTGATATCATAGAAACGATCACAACAATAACGAAAAAAGAAACAGTAAGAATAAATGAAAACAAAAAATTGCTTAGAACTATTGTAGAAACTAATATAACAAAAGAGCACCCTGATGGCTCTAAAGACGTTCAAAAGAATGTGGAAGTAAAAACTGAAGAATTAATATTAGAATTAAGTAGTAATTTAGATAAAATATTAAGTGAGTTTACAATTTATGGATTGCCAGAAACGACGGTTACCACAAAAACTGAAGAAATTGAACAAGGAAAAATTATTATAAAACGAACAATAATAACTAGAATTATTAAAACTACATATGTGGATATGCGAAATAACCCTCGTAAAGTAAAGTCTGTTATAACTACACAGACAACAGATGATTTCCCCGATGGCTCATCTCAATCAAAGATTGAAACTAGTACGACGCTAACGGACATAGAATCAGACTTGATTGAAACTTCGGATATTCAAGAATTTACTGAAGTGGAAGATAAAAATGTCGTAACCGATAACCAAGAAAAATCCGTTATAATTAATGGTAAAAGTGTGATGCAAATTGTGCAAACTACTACAACTAAAGAGATTATAACAACAAAAGATAAATCACGAAAAAAGATCAGAACTACAATTGAGACAGTAACAGAGACTAAGCTTCCTAATGGAATGACAGAAGTTACAAAAGATATTAAAGTTTCTGTGTCAGATTACTCATTAGACGTTTTAGACGACTCCTTAGACGAGTTTAAAACAGTAGTTCAACCAAAAGAGGATGTCCAATTTAAGACTGAAGAAGTAATAGAGAACGGGATATCTATTAAGCGTAAAACAACAATAACAACGACTACTCATGTGCTGGAAAATTTAAGAAAGAACATTAAACGAACAAAAACTACTGTACGGACGGTCGTCGAAGATGAACTTCCTGATGGGTCTGTAATTACTAAAACCAGTGAAAAGATATCGTTTACTGATGAAATACTTAACATTTGTCAAGATGACGAAGTTTATCTTGTAAAGGATAAAGAACATGAAAATGATAAAATTATACTCAGCGAAAAGCAACCAATACTTGAAGACAAATATCCGGGCGGATCTGAAACGACAGCCATAAGTGAGAAAGTATTGTTATTTGACGAAAATAAAGACCGCGTGGATAAGCAGTTAGAAATCGACCAAATAGAGGAAGCTCTAAAACATCTTCGACCTGAAGGTGATTCAGTGATAACTGAAACAACAGAAAAAGAAGATATTGAGGAAAACAACGTACTTATCAAAAGAACAATTGTAACTCGAATTGTTAAAACAAAGTATTGTGACAAACAAAGCGTTTTAAGAAAACTCAAGACAGTTACGACCATTACAACGACCGATCAGTATCCGGATAATTCAGCTCGCACTATAGTTGATACTGGTGTATCTGTTGTTGATGTAGAAAATAACAGTATGGTAGATACAACTTATAAAGATATTTCAGTAAAAGGAATAGCAGAAGAAAAACAAACATCACCGAGTAAAGAAAATGTGGTAATTGAACCGATTTTTAAAATATTATCAATTGAGGAAACACTTTCCCCTGACTCTGTAAGAAAAATTGAGGACACAAGTAAAAAGCCAACGGAAGAGATCACCTTACTAGCAAAGGATGAAGGAATCACCGATAATATGAAATCAGTCACAAAAGAAGAAGAAAAAATTGATTTTATTCACGTTATCTCAGAGCTTCCCGTTGATAAACCAAAAGAAAAAATAAAGGAAAAGGATATCCCTACTGCTAAAATAGTTGAGCCTATTGAAATAAATAAAGAAACCAAATCAGAAGACAAAATAGAGATAAATAAAGATGTAACATTAGTTCAAGACCGTTTACATCTAGACAAAACACCAGAATATCCAGATGACAATAAAATAGAAGTGGCTCTAAAAAAATTGAAACCTATTGGAGAACCTGACATAACTGAAACTAGAGAATGTGAAGATGTAGAAGATAAAGGTATTATAATTCATAGAGTTACCGTAAAGAAAATCGTCAAGATTAAATACGCCGACGATCAAGGTATATATCGTAAGTTAAAAACAGTTACTACAATCACTATAACTGATACCTATGCAGATGGTTCAAGTCGATCTGAGGTTGAAAGCAGCACTACATTGATTGACATTGAAGTAGATGGATTAGATGTAGTAGAAGAAAATTTGGAAGGGTATGTTGAAATCGGTGAACCTAAAGAAGATACTGCAATAGCTACTGAAATGGTTACAGAGAATGGAGTCATTATTAACAGAAAAACTTCAATAACCACAATCCTACAAATATTCGGTAATATTGTCAACAAGACGAAACGTACCAAGAAAACCGTTAAAACAGTTATAGAAGATGAGTATCCTGATGGGGCTTTAATAACAAAAACTAGTGAAAAAGTCTCACTTATTGATGAAATTCTGGAATCTGCTCCAGAAGATGGTATTGACTATGAACAAGAAGAACAAGCTATTTTAGAAGAAAACAAAGTCGAGGCTACATTGAAAGATTTAATCCCACAAGGAGAGCCTGAAGAGACAGAAACAATGCAATATGAAGAAATAAAAGATAAAACTGCTTTGATTAAAAGAGCTATTACCACACGAATTATAAAAACAAAGTACGCTGATAATTATGGAATTCTTAAAAAATTAAAGACCGTTACTATTGTAACTACAACCGATAGCTATCCAGACGGCTCGGCTCGTACTACAGTTGATACTAGCACTTCCGTTAGTGACATAGAATTAGATGATTTACCCCAAAGCCAAGATATGTCAGACTTTTCCAAACTCGAGGATAAAACAGTTAACGTTGATACTCAAGAAAAAATGATATTACGAGATGGCAAATCAGTTAAACAAATTATAACTACCACGACCACAAAGGAAATATTGTCATCGAATGACGGTTCCAAGAAAAAATTAAGAACAACTACAGAAATACTCACTGAAACTCATTTGCCCACAGGGGTGACAGAAGTAACAAAAGATATTAAAGTTTCCGTAGCTGATTATGGAGTTGAGACGTTCGATGACAACCTTGCTGGATATACTGAAATTGGAGAAGCAGATGAAAAGACATCATCTGATACAGAAATTATTACAGAGAATGGAGAAACAATAATTCGAAAAACAACTGTTACAATTATTAGACAAGAATTTGAAAATCTTGCGATAAGATCAAAGAAAATCAAAACAATTATAAAAACAATAATTGAAGACGAACATCCAGATGGCACAGTAATTACTAAGAAAAGCGAAAAAGTTTCTATTGCAGATGTCTTTCTAAAAACACCAGCTAAACGTGAACAAGGTTGTTCAGGTTCACCCGAATTCTCTGAATCGTATATTGATGATAATGAAATAGTTGAAGATACTACAGAAGACTGTGATGTGAAGCATGAAGTAATTCAGCGGGGCAACGACACTATAAAACGTTCGATTACAACCAAAACCAGGCGAGAAACTTTAGCGAGTGAAGATAAAAACATCAAACGGGTGAGAACTACTGTTGAAACTACATCTGTCGATGAGCTATCGGATGGCTCAACTGAAACAACCAAAGACGTTAAAATAACGATATCGGAGTTTCAAAAGACTTCTGGTAGCAACCTTCAAGCAGCTCTTCAAGATCTGAGCTCAACAGGTAAAATCAAAACTTCAGTTGATAAGAAAACTCATCTTAAAAATGAAGGAAGCAACACATTTACTCAAACAGTTACTACTTACGTCACCAAAGAGGAGCTTAAAAATAATAAAACCAATGAAATAGCTGTTAAAACCGTTACAGAGACTGTGATTGAAAACTCTAAGAATGATGGGACAGTTGAAACCACCAAAGACGTAAAAACTCAAATCACATATCTGCCGTTGGGTACTGGACTTGACGACTGGTCTCCTGAAGAATTAGAAGAAATTGAAAAACACTCTGAGGGGCAGAAAGAGACATGTGAACCGCAAGATTTAACAACAAAATCTAAAGATACGGTTAAACAGGAAACTAAGTCAAAGAAACACCGCTACTCTGTTGGTGAAGTATCAACTGATACGGAAACATATTTTAAAAATATTAAGGTAGAGGGTAAAGATGTTGTACAAAAAATAACAGCTGTTACTACATCAGAAATCATTACTCCGGACAAAGTCAAAATTACTGTGGACACTACGACAGTCAGTACAAACGTTGAAGGTCAGACAACCACTGCTAAAGAATCAAAGAGTGGAATATTTGATTTGGCTGATGTATTTGATGTAGGTGAAAGTGAGAAATCGTTCTCAAAGTTGTCATCTAAGACTGGGGATATGCGCAGTTCATCAGCGACTAGCGAGGATATCGATCATCCGGGAATATCTTCACCTCCGTCGGATAGTTCTAGAGAATCAAGAGCTGCTACACATATATGGGGAACGGAAAGCAGTGGGGTCTATTATAGCGACGACGACGGTCAAGTGAGCCCAAGTAGTACAAAATCTCAAATTTCACATTCTCCACAGTCGAATTCAAGCTTTGAACTTGATACCAAAGAACGAGACACAAGCCACGGACAACTACAAGAGAAATATTCCTCATCTACTTTCCATAAGGACATCACTTCTAAATCAGTCTTTGGCCAAGTCACAGAGGACGATTCGTGCACGTCATCTTCTTACTCAGATGCCAAGACCGTTGTACAATCCACTGATAAAACTAGTAAAAAAATAACCGAAGATTTTCTAACACATGAGAAGTCAAAATTAGAAGAGAGCAGCAGAAAATCTGATGCTACTTTCTTGAAAGAGGCAGACGAACACTTTGAAAAAGCCATCGAGGAGCACAAAAAAGTTAGCGGATCAGACGTTATTTCAACTATAACCGCTAAATATGAGCTTGATAAGCGCTCCCACACGAGTTCAAGTCAGACCACATCCAAAGAGGAGACTTTCATCACATTAAAAGATATCAAATCCGAATCAAAGAAATTTACGGAGTCTTCAAGCCACAGCACGGAATCGACAATTGAGAAATCAGAGCAGACAAGTAGCTCTAAAGATCCTATTGAATCTTGGGGAAAACCACTTGGGCTGCCCAGTCCCCTTCTCCCACCCCAAGGGGATGGAAAGAGCACGCCTAAAAAGCAAATGACATCGTCAGTGCTTAATAAAAATAAGTTAAATCAAGAGAAGAGTAAGGAAGCTAAACGAGCTGCAGAGTCTCCTAGCAAGAAGAAAACACCTGCCCCCGTATATATGGAACTGACGTACGTTCCTCATCACGGCAACTCATATTACTCGGCTATTGAGTTCTTCAAGCGAGTCAGAGCTCGATATTATGTATTCTCCGGGACCGAACCTTCGAAAGAGATTTACAACGCCCTACTTGACGCCAAGAAAACTTGGGAAGATAAAGAATTAGGTAAGAATGTTTTTGGCTGCTATATATAAAATTAACTTGCTTAATACTATAATAATTTAATAAAATTTGAAGTGGATAATTTAGATGACATGTGAATATATTTTAGAATACCAAAGCACAATTTATAAGTGAAATTATTATTATTTTAGTTTAGAGGATTGTAGATAAATTGGGCTCCGTAAGGAATTGTGCAGTAGGCAAATTTGGGCTAGCTAACGTGTCTTTAGATGCGAGCGAAAATGATTTCCTCTTTTCCGTATATCTTTATCTTTATCATATCTTTATATATCAGATTCCCGCCTTTGTAACTGATTAATTCATATGTATTATTAGCATAAATATTTTAATATTTTGTACTTTGAACTTTATAAACTCTCCATCAGAATCTTTTTTATCCGTGTATGTGCGTTCCGTCAGCTATCCTTTGCTCACTTTAATGTATATCTTTGTCGTTTTTTTTAATCTTTAACTGTTTTCAAGTCCAAACTAGCAAAAAGTACTTTTATGCATACTATTGATATTGTGTTATAATCTAAGTTCTGCGTATAACTTTGTTCTTAAGCGAGCGTTACTTCGCGTTATTGAAAGAAGGCATTCGATAACAAAGAAGAATGTCTTTGTTGCAGAAGTGACTATAATCCCAACTTATGACACCGACGTCCTTGGCTTTTGGGTGGCCGAGAATGAGGAGGCGCTGGAGAAATACAAGATTGACCTCTCCCCTTCGGCCTCGCGCTGCACCATCAACCTGCAAGACCACGAGACGTCCTGCGCGGCCTACAGACTCGAATTCTAGGTGTCGGGTCTATTTGTGGCCTTCTCATCGAAGAAGTAAACCTCAGAACGACAACCGATGCTCGAAAAACGGGGTACCAAAGAGAAGTTATTGTTGTAGGAATTAATGCATTGTCTGTGATAAAGATTGAAGGATTTTCGAGCATTGTTGTAACTGAGGTGACTACTTCGCATGAGATAGTTTGCAAATAGTCGTGCGATAAACAGTTAGAAGTTTTGTTAACGCCATAGATGATAGTGATTCTACTGAAATTTAAACGATTGTGACTATTTAAAACAGCATACTACCATCGGTTTAAGACCAAATGCCCCTATATTGACGAAGTCCGAAACCGCATCCAATTAGTCAATGCCCGAATCACGACCTAAGTGAAGAAACGTCCATTTTTTTCTAAAAATTGCAACACATATTTCTAGTAGCTTTCATTAAAACCAATTTTAATAGTATATTTCTGATATATTTAAAATTCATCTTTTATAAACGGATGTAGTGCTTTTATATGGAACATTTCGCGCGGCAAGTCCATTTTGTTTAGATAACTAACAAGTAAAAATGCTCGTGCTTTTTTGGGGGGAATAGTTATTTTGCTATCGTGAGATTTTTGAACGTGGTAATTGTACTAAACACAGCTAAGATTCGTGTCTAGCTTTCTAATAAGGATGTTTAGGACGTGACTTAATTCTAGACTATTAAAACTAGGATTTACTCAGATATACTTTAGATCAACGTTAAAATAATTATTATTCGTCTTTAAAAGACTTTCGCGAGTCGCTCTTAAACCTAGCGCGGCTTGGTTGCCCTAATCTATTAGTTGTGTCATTTTACCTCAAGTCTTGAACGATTTGGATTACTTCACTCCAACTTTCATTAGTTTGTCTGATTCTACACGTCTGAGTATATATTATTCATTTACAGCAACAATTGTTCCTTTGTTTTAACTCAGATCGTTTAAGAAATAGCACACGTAATAAAATTCTCGGAAAATGCCTGTACCTCCGAATTTTGCATGTTTTATTTCTTTTATGTTTGATGTTATCTATGAAGTAATCGATTTCGTTTGAAACATACAATGAGCCTAAATCGATATAGAGCTTAACTGATAAAATTAAATGTTGTAGCACGAAGTCTACAATAAAATCTATATATTTACATTTGTTTTAGTTAAGTTTGCTTGTTTCGTCAAAGAAATTAATTATTCTAAGGACAGTTTTTTCATGCGTGTTATCATTATATGTTTTTTTTTAAATGTTTTAAAAGGGATTTTAGAATCTCAATGCTATCTTTGGCCTTTTTATTAGATCCGTTGTTAAACGCATATCTAGTCCTAACTACCCAAATAATTTGAAACGTCGATGTTTCAAGCGTTCCTATATTCGATTGTTTTTTTTTTATCGATTTTTTGCGTATTTTACAATTAACGATATCGAAATATTTATGTATAACAATAGATAATACTACTCCATTAGATGTTTATTTAATCGTTACAGTAGAAATTCATGTTGTGCGAGAGAATGTGAGTTTTAAGACTTCTAAATCAGTGGTTCTCAAACTGACATCATTCCTTAGAAGACAAAATAAACGAAAGAAGCATGATTAACAACTATAAAGAAAGAAAAATATTAAACATTCTAATAAAAGGGTATGGTAAGATTTTGGGAACCTATGATCTAGTAACTAGGGTGTTAAACCCATCCGCTCCGAAAAGTATTCCTTTACGTTATTTGCCAAACTATAAAAACTCTATAGATTTGAGTCAATTAATTATAAGTCATCCATAGAGGTAAGCGGTTCTCAATTACATGATCATCGCTTCCTTTGCCAATACCGATATACAGCAATAAAAAGCGTTAAATAGAAAAAACCTAATGCACCAGCACAATACATTAAAATATACATTAATATTTGATTGTATATGATTGAATGGGTGTTAGTTTTTTGTTTTTCTTTATGTGAGCACAATGGGTCGTATGGTTTGTAGTTGATGGACTAATCAGGGATTGTGAAAAATAATGGAATTGTCTGAGCCGATATCCTTTGTATTTTAAAAACAACTAGACAGCCACTTACAATTTTGAATTACCAAAAACACGATTTTAGTTTGACAAAAGTTTGACGATATTTATATCAGGAATATAAACAGATTCTAGATGATTATCACACATCTGTACAGTCGGTTATAGTCTTCGAACGTTAGACCACTTTTACTGGAAGCCATTAGACGAGACATCACATTGACTCTATCCAATGCGTCTGTGGTCGACTGCGTGTCCGCGTTCCACCTGCCTCTGGACTACGAAAAGTTGCATGGAGTGTTGGTTTCGAGTAATGTGTAGGAAATATCTTAGAACTCTTGCACACTATCATCCATAACTCATTTTAGCCCACTTGCCTTCTCTTATACGGTGCCACTGTCCTCGAACCTGCGTTAACAGCATCTAGGCATGACTCGCATCCCTTGCATTATCGTCAGGACATATCGCTGCCAGATGTTCTACGCTCCGCATACCCATTTTGAGCCACCCCTCGATTAGTATGTAATTCCGTCTATCAACACCTCATCTAGCCAAATGTCCTGCCCAAATCCATTTGAGAGCTATTACTCGAACATCCTCATCAATGATCTTTGCATGGCACCGGTTTTCAAGATTAGGCATACAATCTAGCTGATAAATCTGATATCAAGTATAGCGCGCTCCGTACTGCTTTGCCAGTACCTGGTCTCCATTTGAGAGCTTTCCAATCACATCGGCCAATTTTTCTACGAGCTACGACGATACTAATTTGCTGAGCTACGTCGGTGCCGTAAACGGTATAGGACAGCGGTCGGCAACCTGCGGCTCGCAAGCCATATGCAGCTCTTTGAATGTGAAGCTGCGGCTCTTTAGTTTCATACGTAAATATTATTCATTTTATTAAAAAAAGACATTTGAAAATCGTTTTGAATCAATTAATAAATAGATTAGTTTTTTTTTATCAATAAACTTTGTTGATGCGAATACTATTTATTGTTGGCAAGAAACATTTTTGGGGACTACAACAAATTTTTAGCTTTTGATATTTTTGGGAGTAAAAACATAAAAATGTTGTATAATGAACTGTAATTTTTGACTACTTCAACTCAAACGGTTGCCGGCTTTTAGTATATGGCTTTCTACAATAATTTGGACTATCGAGGAATATTTCTTTGATTCTAAATTCATCTAAAATCAAAAGATATGCCTGATATTTTTATCTTATTGTATGTAATAAATATATTATCAATAATCGGAAGGTGATTTAGAGTATCTGTCAAGGTATATCGGCAAGGACTTGTGCTTTGATATTGATTTCTTCATGATCAGATCCTGGTACCCCGGTTTCCAACCGGGGTGTCTCGATACGATACCTAAAACTATGTATTTTATAGCTAGATATCTAATTAATGCATATTGTTAGGAACTATTATTAAAAATGTTATAATTAAAATGTATCAGCTTAGTGAACCATCAATAGCTCCGAAATAAATCATTATTAAAATTATTCGATGCTTTTTTATTTTAATATTACAAAGTGTGTTATTTTCCAGGAATAGGAAGATAGGATCACAACATGATGTCGTTATATCGATAAAATAAGTCGATCAGATCCAATTATCGAATCTACTTGTTTAATTGTCAAATCAATAAGATATACTACATGTCGAATTGCACACAGATTGATAGCACCTGAGCTGCTGCAGGCTCATTCTCTGCACACAGTGACGTGCATAGGTTATTTGGAAAGGGTAGGCAGAATTCGCGTAATTATTTGAATATTATATTATGATAGAAAATATTATATTGTTTTCATAGGAAAGATTGATGGCGTGAATATAGAATAGATATGAATATAAATAGGTCTTTTCTTTGTTTAATTTTAAGAAATTTATTCCAGACTTATTTATCATAAGGGCATGCAATGCTTTCATGCATCTATGGAATGAACGCTACTGTCTGCACATAGTGCAAACTCGCCAACCCACATTGGACATTATGTACTAAGTTACAAACTGCTTACAATGGATTCTAAAAATATAGTAGAAAAAGGAAAAGAGGCATCAACTAAAACTCCATATAATTTGACTTTACATACCTAAAACAAGTCATGAGGAGTAAATCTAATACAAAAAGAGATACTTAGGCTAATTGTGGTACTGTAAAAGATGTGTGAGGAAGCCGTCCAATGAAGCTGCTTTATCTGTGGTGTGAATGAGGGATGGCCGATAATAATAAAAATCTATAAATATACAATCTATCAAATAGCAATATATTATGTAGGAGGCAAAAAAGGATTGAATTTGAAAAAGTCATAAAACAAAAGTTGTCAGTCTTGACATACCTAAGTCACCCTTAAAAGGTTTTGGGTTAGTTACCTGTATATATATTCTTGTGGCGAGCTCTCATTATTGACCTAATCACCGCTTTCTGTCAGGGGAGAACGTCAAGCAAAATACAATTTATTAAAAATAAAAAAAAATTGTGTAAAATAAAAAATATATTTTTTTTATAATATTTATTAATATCATTTTGACACAACATTCACAGACAATACTTAATCATTATTATGCTTTGAACAACTACATTATTATACTTAATGACTATAATGTTACCTTTGGTATAAGCAGAAATATATAACAATCTGGATATTACATTGTTGACTATAATTTTGCATTCTTAATTTTTTTAATCCGGACTGGTTCAGTGTGTGCCAGCGCTGGATGCAAAGTACAATGTAATCCACGGACCGAGTATGTTATGTATATCTAGAGGCTCATCATGCCTGTCTACACAAATATCTTCAATAACATAATCTCTTTTTATAAATACTTCAACGGGTTTTATGCGCGAATTAACTCACTTTTAATTATCGCTCGAAGTTTCGACCTAGTTACTCAAGTCATGGTCACGAGCAGACTGACGATGCCCGGAATTTTCGTCAGGGGCGGGAAGTTTCTTCCTCTACCCTCTTTTGTTGTTGATAATTTGAATAGACACGATACATAACACTCACAGTATCAGCGTGTTTACAAGGCGACATAAAACGAGCTGCTAGCTTTACAATTACTACTTTCCACGTCGATGATAACTTAAAACGTATCATTTCGATTAAAAATTTAATGATTTTTAAACTCCGATTGCTTCATGAACCAGCCAAATGACAAGCTCTAATTAAAAGTACGACAATTCGCGCATAAAGTCTGCTAAAGTATTTATAATTAATACAAAACGCGAAAATTTGAATGTGTTCTCTCCCTTCTTTTAAATTGTAATAAAATACATTTAACTAACAATTGTGTAAATATTGACTAATAAAAAATTAAGACGACGCCTTTCGCGCTCTGCGATCAACAATGAAATAGGACGATGCTAATATAACAGGTAATAAATTAGATCACATGTGCATATAACTGGGAAAATAATGCAGTATCTCACAAAATTAAAATTGGTGATTCTTTTAGTAAAATCACAAATTTCGTAGAGGTCAATTCCTAAAAACGAGTGCGAAAGGCAATGAATGAGACTGACCATAATCACTGAATGAGAAATTATCTCCTCTTTTATTTCATGGCTTTGTCTTTTATTTCTATATAAGCAAAGGTTTTATAGAAAATATTTTTGATTGCTACTCTAGTTAAATATACAGGGTAATTTTATAGACGAGGGAGACATTCAGTAAGGATATGTAACATTCAAATATGTAAAAATCGTAATATCTTATATTTCCATTAAAACAAAGTAAATTATAGTCAACATATTTAGGGACAATAACACGTATGGATGAATGAATGACAATTAATTATTAAGTATTTTGCCTGACCTAAGTCAGGATAAAGTGCGAATGAAAAACAAGTCACTTGCTTAACTAAAATTAAGGAACTTTATTCAATCCTGCGTCACACGCGCTACAGTATCATCTTTTTACTGATCAATTCTCATTCGTTCATAAATTTTTCTTTATGATTTTTTAGTGAATATAGCTATTTAGATTTTATTAGTTACAAGAAGGTACAAATTATTGTATCCAGAAATATCTCTCTCGTCTATCAAATAACCCTTTATATTATTTTAGTAGACCTTTACTTTATAAAAAATATAACATAAATCTAAATATACTTTTTGTATCCTAGTATTTGGAATGACATTTTGATCACATTTCCACGCTATTTATACGATTAATTATAAATATATTCACTGTTAATAACGCATTTAAATTACTCTTAGTAAGACTAGATTTTACAGCAAAAAATATTATAGATAAACATTGCGTTTTACATAATCTCACTGAAAGGATAACGTTTCATTACGGTGAAAATTCAAAAAATGTAAAAATAATTATACTCGTAAAAACGAATATAAAAAAACTGCTTAGAATTAGAAAATTAATTAAATGATGGAAGAAATATACCTAATTAATTGGAAATGGCTATTAAATGGCGCATACTTTTTTAACTTCACTCGACATAGTAACTGCCCCACACCTGATGGTAAGCATGAAGCAGTTTAAAAAATGCCAACGACTATCGACAGTTAAGAAAAACCCATCGATAGTCGTAGCGATCATGCCGCCCTGCACGAATATCTCTTCACGCTACTCTTAAAGGATCCCATATCATAAGATTTTGTGGCAACCTTTTAAAAACAAAATATATTTTAATTGTGGTGGACGTTTCTTACATCCGTACGTACGGATACACTTCTGCACTCATCAAGCGAACAGCTGAGGAATAAAATATGCTTCCAGCGACCATATTTCCACAATCTTATGACTTAGGAGACTGAGAGAAGAATGAATAGACATTTCTTGGGCGGACGCGGTCTATCATCGGACCTATCTTCACATTCCATCAGGTATAATTGAGGTCAAACGTCCGCCTGTAAATAATAATTTATAAATATACTAGCTGACTCGGCAAACGTTGTTCTGCCATATAAATTATAGCAGACCAGCCACGCTTTGCTGTGACTGGTTTTTGAATAATTACTCAATCCAGTCAACGGATAGCGCCATCTTTTAGAATCGGTTGGAGCTAACTGTAAATTATGACTGCTAAATAATAAACAAATAATTTGCAATAAAATAATATTGCGACTATGAATTGAGATGAAAACTATCCTATCTTTTAAATTAGATCAAACTTCACGTGGTGTGTAAATTTCATTAAAATCGGTTTAGTAGTTTAGGAGTCCATCGCGGACAAACATCGTGACAGGAGATTTATATATATTAAGATATTCCCTAATTACGTATCAACGTTATGACGTTATCCGTGTCCATTTATATTTTGATTCCACACATATCTTGTACTTAAATAAACTCTTAAAAAATACCATCTAGATCAATTTTTATATTTAAAAGAATATTTTTAAAGTCTCGCTACACAGGGATTCAAGGCGAGTATTATCTGAATCTCATATCATCTGGTTTCCTGGTAAAATAGGCGACCTTGCCCAGAGGGACTTTATATTCGTGCATCCAGCGGTTTCCTTTGCGCAGAGAATTGTCGATGCCATCTAACCACAGCCCGGCTGGGAGGTACACTGGAAATAATATTGGTTTCTTTAAATCACGGTAAAATAATTCAATTTTAGACAGTCTGATAGCGCAGTTTTTAGCGACCGTACATACGATGCTAAGATTCTGGGTTCGAATCCCTGTAGTGGTAAACTTTTCTGGGATGAGCAGATGAGTTTGTGGTGAGTCATGGTTGTATATATGTATTTAAGTATGTATATCTTTGTCTAGTACCTATAGTACAAGCGCAAGCTCAATTTGGGACTAGGACAATGTGTGTAATTATTAGTATATATTATATTGTTATTTATAATTAACAATATAATAAAAAAATATAATACTTATTGTACTACAATAGTCTTGGTGATGCCTCTTTAGCTGAGGATAAAATGTAGAATATTGTGCATCGCCTGCCGCGCAGTTTATGACCGGTTGCTCAATGGAGAAAGTTACCAAAAGCTTCATTCTCTAATTGCATTAGACCGATTTCACTGTAAAACCACCAAACACTGTGACGGGTGCCGTCCATATGTGATGGATGTTCCTTTTTTTTCACTGGATCGTCACAGAGAACAGAGAACAGCCAAGAAGAGGAATATGCCACCAGCGCCCATATTTCCACGTTCTTATGACTTGAGAGTCTTTAAGACAAGAGTGAATAGGCATTTTCTGGACGGATACGGTTACTTCTTGAACTCATCTTTATCTTCCACCAGATGGAATTGACGTCAAGCGTTAGCCTATAAATAATTTAATTAGAGTGACTGCATTGTATCTGATGATAAGTAAAGTGCAGTTTAAGAACAGTACGACAGCCTATTTTTTTTTTTTACTCTGGCTCGACACAAAGACTACAGAGTACCTGATGGTAAGTACAGTGTAGTCCAAAAACGAAAGCGACTATCAAAGGATGAAAATTCATTGATAGTCTACATCGTCATGTCGGCCCGCATATACCACGACTGAAGGTCTCTAGGTATATGAGATACTGGATATACACAAGCTGATCCCGAAATGCGATAAGCCGAAACTGGTCACTATGACGGGCTTTACACCCGTGTACTGCGGTCGCGATCCAGACGGGCACCGACGCCCTACCACCTCTCTGCTGCTCGTTTAGCGCCACCCAGGAGTCACGTGTAGGGAAACTAGGGTTAAGCCTACGGACGCGAGCAGCTTCGACTCCCAAAAAAAAAAATTAAGCCAATTTTTCATTAAGCTTATAGCACACCTGTTACAAAGTGGTTCCTGTGGGCTAAGGGGTGCTCTGGGATTACCCCGGATTTATTAGCTTGGTGTTGCTGGCTTTGAGGAATGTTTTTCACTCTCTTTTTGATACAAACTTCATGTCATAACTTCGGGAAAAAACAATTACAGTCTTGTTAGCGTTTTGCCAACTGTTAATTAGAAAAAAAAAAACGAAGAAAATAAATTGTGACTCACTTCGCTTGCTGCATTGCAGGATCAGCTTGTATAGTATACGCCCAGTTTGTCATATATTTAGAAACCATCATTCGTAGTTTATGTGATTCGGTTTTAAGACGGCAATTATCGATAAATTTCTGTCTCTTGATAATCGCTGATGTTTTGGTCTACACTGTACTTTCCTTTAGGAGTGATGTAGCTCTTTGTCGAGCCAGTATAAAAAGATTTAATGGCTGCTATAGTATAATGGAAATTAATACCTTCTCTTGTAGTCTGCCCTTGATGAAGAACGGGTGCTACAACCAACTCATCTCCAATAGCGAACTCGTCCTTCACGCTCAGGGCGGCGTCTCCCCCAGTCACCAACCACAGCGGCCGGATTAGAGGCAATCCCTCCTCTAAAGCCTCACGTTTGTACTTCAATAGGAGTGGAGTTACCTGGGAATATGAAACATTGGTACACGTAAAAGTCTATGTTCCTAAAAGGTTTTTTACTACAAATAATCTTGATCTCAATCACATCTGATAGATAGCAATGACGAGGTCGACGATGGAACGCACATGCTCAACAATAACAGACGCTGTCGGTGAATATCATTCTTTGGCGGTACGCATTACTTAACGCAACAGCGAGCGAGCCAATTGATGATCACTGGAGTTGGCGGTTTCTTAAATATAGCTCGAGGAGCCTCCAGCCGAACGGAATCGATGATTTGTGAAAAGCGATGAAGAAGAGCCGAACACAGGACTCATTGTGAATCGCCTCAAGCAGCTGCGTTTGATGATCAACCTACATATGTCTAGATTTTTTTTTTAGGTCAAAAGAATAGTGTTAAACACGACAGTAGACAAACGAGACAGTAGTCATATTCCACAAGGTTGTCAAGTTTTGGTGTGAATAGTTTCTATTTGGAGATGATTATACCATACCTTATTTTCGTAAGTTATTTATATTGTTACTATGTGTTTACTATATAAGGGAAAAAGCACTAAAAAAACACTTACAATTTTCTGCCGCAAAATCGTCAGATTCTTAGCTATTTCCAGTACTTTCTCGTCATTATATTTGCTTGGCAGATGAGTGAATTTCATAACGGGCAAGAACGTAGCCATCTGCAGCCACCTTATATACAATTCTCTTTCTGGCAACTCTATACCATTCTCTTGCGTCGAATTCGTCGGCTCCAGCGACCCTTTTGATGAGGGTAAGAATTGTTCACTGCCCGGCCAGTATATATCTCCTCCTACAGCCCCCGGCATTATAAACGGGTATCCATTCACCCCATACGTCAACATTGTTGGTATAACCTTACGCATTGCTTCCCATGTAGACTCAAAGGGTGGCATTGATACAAAAATAGGTGGCTTTGGCAATGAAATGGCTGATGACACTCCAATTATACTTAATGATTTTTCGAAAGTGTTTATAAAAGTCGTCTTGTATTGATCGGGGTTCGTCAAAAATTTCTCGCAACGGTAATAATGAGGCATGTCGTACGCCATCCCTAAGTCTAAATAGAACGAATCGATGAGGTATTCGTCAATCACAGCTTGGAGTTTTTCAAGTAACCAAGGAACTGTTCTATTGTTTGTGATGTCAATGACACCGGCGCTGGCTAAGGACTTGAACCTAGATAGAGCTGGAATGCGCCTATCACTATGTCTTTCGCTAATCAGTAACCTTTTCTGTACACATTCAGCAAAATTCTCACTCTCCGTACTAATAAATGGTTGAATTGTAAACGCTACTTTAAATCCTCTTCGGTGAAGCTTATCCACCGTCACATTTAGAGTCTCAAAGCGACTTGTATCCACAGATAGGTCACCAATTTCGTTCTGCCAGTGTTCGTTTATAAGGACATGCCCTTGTTTCAAGAAACCCAAACTAATCACGTCTTCGGTATATTTTGCTATTGTTTCCGCTCGCAATTCGTGTTTAAATCTTGGCGCTATCTGCCACACGGGTTCAGTTATGAGCGACTCCAACGTTTGCATATCCGCCGGCTTGAGACCGTCCCAGAGCGGGGAGCTTCTGTGACTGTGGATGGAGGTGTGGAGTGATTTCATGTCTATTGACGTGCAAATGTTGTATCTCATCTCTGGAAATTCTGTCAGTTTATTTGCATAAGCGAAGTCATCGTAAGCCGCTTTTAAGCATATTCCCTTCGATTCAGAGTTGATAGAAACGTGTAATGGAGTGTCATCGGCAATAATAATTGCGGCTCCTTTGGAGTTGATGAAATACCTTGTGAGGACATTTCCCCACTGCGATTTTTGCATGTCCCCAGTGATGAAGGGTGCGTAGTCGATCGAGCCACTGTTCAGCGGCCAAGTTAGGTTGCTGGATTGTCCTCCACCATACCAATGGACTTTTGTATCGCTCCAATCGAAACAGTCATTCGGTGTTATTCCTGGAAATTTTAAAAATATTATAATTATGTATTCATAACCATCTTCCGGTACTGCTCATCATGTGGGGCATGGGATTTTTCTAAAATCGCTCTAGTAGAGCAAAACATATTTTAAGGAAATACCGATACTTCAATTTCCATAATAATTGATCATGTTTTCCCAAAAAATTGGTTTTTAGGCTATAAAAAATTCAGATTTTCACCCCCAAAAATACTTCGTGAACTCTGAATTCAATTTCCTTCGTTCGTTTATTTTGAGTTTGTTTATAGAAATCTGTTTGAATTTCCCATTTCCGATGTGCTGTTCCCAACTTATCATGCTCACCGCAAGGTAATGTTAAAAAAGGTGTTTTTGTACGACGGCTGTAGTTCTGCCAATTTTTACCAAAAATGAGTGAAAAAAATTGTACAACAATCTCAATATATATACTTATTGTAAACTTAAACTAAACCTTTATTAGTTGGAGAAAATAATTACTAAAGATGCTCTTATTTTCATGACAACAAGTGGATATAACGCTCTAATGAATAAATAAAGTAAAAAAATGATATAAAGGAAAAAAAGGTTTTTTTAAAGTCAATCCCATATGGTATATTTTTAGCCTTTATATAACATAATTAACCTCATTCAATTATATAATAGTAAAAGTATTACAAATGCAAGTTATACCTTACCAGCTCGCAAAGCCTTCCAATCCACGGAATAACAAGTCGTATTGTCCATGCCAGGGTCGTGGGGAAAGGATTTCAGGTAGAAGCGGAGCGTGTGCAGCCACTCCAAGCATTCGGAGCCATCTGAACGCCGGTGCTCGGGCAAACATGGGAACGCTTTCACCTTGCCTTGGAGATTCACAGCTGAAAATTTCAAATTGAAGAGAATTCATTTCTCATCAATGGGATTGTAAATGAACAAATCTAACATCGATTGCTAGTGTTAAGGTAAAACATTCTTATAACAACTGTCATTTACGCCAATACAATAGTCTGCTTTCTATATTACTTGGAGAAAAATCTTCGTCGGGATGTGCTAGTAGCTCGCAGGTATTCCTCTATCAACTCAGCAAGTAAAAAA
This sequence comes from Automeris io, assembly GCA_036320925.1. Taxonomy (NCBI): domain Eukaryota; kingdom Metazoa; phylum Arthropoda; class Insecta; order Lepidoptera; family Saturniidae; genus Automeris; species Automeris io. Next base: position 9,511,916 of record JAUDJH010000024.1, read on the forward strand.
ATTCATATTCAATGGGCTATCTTTGGAGGAAAAATTGTAATAGGCCACACCCCTCAGAACCTCTCCGTCAGATAGTTTTCACCTCAAACGTACGCAGCATACTTCCTCAAGTGGACTACTAGGTACTAGGTGGTAGTATCAAGGAGAAATGTTGGGTAATTTGTCGTGCACGCACATATCTCTCTTGCGCCGATATCTACGCTGCTCCCTCTTTCTCGACTCTATCCATTTATCACATAACCAATTCGGAAAAGGTATATATGCTCTGCCATGGTCTCTCGTTGCCAAACAAGGCCCTAATTATTGCTGAAAGCGAGAGATGAGGACCACTCACCTAAACTAGCCTTGAGTATTTCAACATCGTCCCTATTGTAGATGCGGATGAGTCGCTTGGGCTCGTTGAACTGGACGCTGCGGAAGTAGGCCTTGGTGAGCGCCTGCTGGTGGTACAGCACGTACGCGAAGCCCACGAAGAAGACAATCGCGAGGAACATCAGCGCCACGAACGCACGGAGCTTGTAGTCTGTTGGCTTTTTGCGGATTTTTTGCGGGATACTCTGTAAACATGTAATTAAGAAACAGATATGAAGATATAATTTGGGACCAGATGCGCTGTTGAAGATGAAAATACATAATCTGTTTTTGGATTTATAAATAAAAAAAGGAAAGATTCCCCATCCCATCATGAACAACATCATAATCAACCTACCATAGCCCACTGCTGGACATAGATCTCACCCAACAAATTCCATTGAGCTGGCTCTTCGATTCCTCTCATCCAATCTTTTCCCGTCACCGGTTCCGTAGGTCGTCGACCCACCTTCGAAGCTGTTCCTAATTTTAACCATTTGTAACCTACTCATTGAGCATTCTAAATAACTAAAAACACGATACTTCTTCTGTAAGTTAGTGAAAAGTAGGATATTTATTTATTTATAAGTTACTTACACTTACACAGTCTACATTAACACATAAAACTATATTAGACATGAACAGGATACATTATAAATGCGACTATATCTACAAGTGTAGACTATATGGACAGAAGAAAAGAAAAATAAAAATACGAGTAACACAAAAAGAAATATTCTAATCTAATTTGCAAAAAGAAAAAAAACAACAATGTATGTAACAATCTTCTCGAATAAAATTCTTTTTTTTTAATTCAAAAACACTCTCTTTAAATATGTCGAGAGCTATCTCGACATATCTGGACATATAATTGGATAATTTTGTCATTCTGCATAGGGGTGCATTTTGTCCTATATTGGTGGAATAACTAGGAATTCGGATCAAGTTAAAATTAGATGCTGTGTGTAATCAAATAGGAGCAGAAAATGCTATACATGGTAAAATGTTAGGAGCTTCGAGAAGGTTATCCTGATAACCTGATAACCTGATGATGCTATAAATGCATCTGCTTCCTTCTACATATACAATATTTACTGTAAGAATACAATTGGATTGTTGTCACATAAAATCTCCAAAAAAGAATGCTACTTAATGGACCTACCTGTAACTTCTCTTTTAAAAGGCTAGCAAGGGAATTGACGGAGGTGACAGAATTGCTCGGGGAGTATTCATCATCGTCCATGCTAAATTCTGATCTGCCCAGTCTTCGAGGGTAGCCTGATTTGCGTCTGGGGGAACGGAGAGGTGTCCTGTAACAATTACACTATTCAATCAAAATGGTACATGGAAAGGTATACATCAAAACACGCCGGTTTGTGTTTGCTCAGGGTGGGGCTCTGAGCAGCCGGCTGTCAAGCTTCAATTCGGTGCTGCGGCGCTGTGAGCCTGTGGAGAATTGATTACAGACGTCACAGTTTCCGATAATGCGCTGGAGCAGTCACCCTGGAGTTCTTAGCCGATATATTGTTCACCTTTTGATCGAATGAAAGATACATACAACAAAGTTAGTGACATTGACATCTTTCACTGCTCCCTATCAGGATTTCGGTCGGCTTTGATTGCACTGTTCTCATCTGAATCCGCGTGAGTGTAACGGGATAAACTAATATGTATTTTTTTTTATTTTGTTTATGATTGTGCTGTATATAGTTAGGTATGCCTGTAAAGATATAACACGTGCTCTTAGAACTTGTATATATGTTTTTTTTAATGTTTTCGTGTATATATCGATGGTATATTAAATAAATAAATAAATATAAGTCCGACAAATCTCGACCGATATACCTTGTGCGGCCAGAATGGTCCTATGTAGATTTTCCCAAGTAAAAAAAGTTACAGACGTACGGATAACTATGATGCGATGTTATTATAGCTCCCCACGAATTAATAGGAGTTTATAAGTTTAACGCTTGTATTTATAGCTCAGTGTACTTATATTTTTGTTTATAGTTTCGTAGCTCCTAAGCGGAACAACCGATTTTGATTTAACTTTGTTTGTTTGAGAGGCAATTTGATCGAGAGTTTCCTTAGCTATGATTTAAGAATATCTAATCAGTTGTTTGATGAAAATCAGCTCTTTTCTAGCTATTGAATAAAAAATTACCTTTTTTTAATATTGATTTCAATTATAGTTTCCAGTGTTTTCCTTCACTGGTGAGAAATATGCAGCCTAAGTACTTAAACATACAAGATAATCACATTTTTTTATTATAGTCAGTTTTACGCTTGACCTCAATCACCTGATGGAAAATTATGATGAGGTCGATGATGGCGCGCGCTTACTGAACAAATACCGATACATTCATCGTTTAAAGATTTCAATGTCATAAGATGTAGGAAATTCAGACGCAGGTGTGAAAAGGGGGGGCGAAATGCCTCGTGCAAGCAGTTAGAATGTAAACCACATATGTATATTTGATATAAAAAAAAAGGTTTATCATGCCCGAACGTGATATAGGAACGGCGTCGAGTAAAATGAGTAATTATAGTTAAGAAAACTATATAAGTGGCAATGACAGTGCTATTCCACTGAAGTGCTACCATAAAAATGATTATATCCGACGGCTTTTTGAGAACGGTCCATGATTAAAGAATTACTCAGAATCTGGAAAGGTGTCAAGTGGCGTGCTAATGAGGAAACCACTTGAGATAATGAGGGAATACGTTCGAGTTCCGACCTTGACGAATCAGACATATGTGTGGGATTTTTCAAACCTTCAATTTTTTCTTGGTAACTAACTACCACACATCTGACCGTAAGTCGTGTGAGTTCTAAAAATCAAATATAAGTCGAAATTTCCACAACGAAAACATCAAGATATTTAATACTGTTTTGCACAATTCAACAGTTTTTGGTCGTGCTTACAGTACACAAGTGTAAAGGCCATCATAGTGACTCGCTTCGGCCTGTCACGTTTCGGGATCAGCTCGTGTATATCCAGTAGCTCATATACCTAGAGACCTTCAGTCGTTGTTTATGTGGGCCGACATGACGACGGAGACTGTCAATGGATTTTCGTCGTTTGATAGTTGCTTTCGTTTTTGGACTATACTTACCATCAGGTGTACTGTAGTCATTTTGCCGAGCCAGTGTAAAAAAATTATAATGAAAATGATATAATGTGTGCTATTGCCATAATGTTACGATATGATATTTCGAAAGCTTAATTCCACACCTTTTGAGTTTTCTACGAGCGTTATGGTTTATAGAATATGTCAATTTGTTAAGACCCTCTAAAGTGTTTATAGCAAAAAAGCTTTTCAATATACAGATGATCAGATATGGAGACCGGTTCTATGTATACTAGGTATCCACAGGCACGATGTAATTATAATTTTTTTTTAATATCAAAGTATACATATTACAATTTAAAAGTAAAAAATGATAAAGCGGATAAAGAAGTGAATGCCATGCGCGGCGACTCGAATGGGCGTAGGTTCGAACCCTGACACTTGCCTCTGGGTTTTTTCGGAGTACGTACGGAATTAAGCAGCAGATGATCACCGGTGAAGGAAAATATCGTGAGGAGACCTGCATGGCATGTAATAGAGATGTCATGTAAAACTGCCTTGAGAACAACGATCAGCGGCACTTTTGGTCACGTTGGCCAAGACACTTAAGAGCAGAGTGGATAGAGCTACTAATATATCTCAGCTGAGCCCGAAAGAGACATGCATGATGCTTTATTATATATTACAATTTTCTTACCAACATTTTTTAAGTTTATCCTGAAATTATTCAAAGTAAATATACCAATTTTTATATTATGAAAACCTTATATTTATTAAATTACATCAAAAAAAATTCTAATTAACGGGAAAATCGAACCTTGTCCGCTATAGTAACTGTAGTCCAAACTTATTTCTAATAAATGAATCACATTACACTTAATTACAACTTAATCTCGTTCAAAGTTAACGTGTTGAGATAAGTTTTTGAGTTGATAATTACTTAAATATTAAAAAATTATGTGTATTTCTTGTTTAGCAGGACGGGCGACAAGACGCGTCGACGCAAAATGCGAACTGGCCGTTCGGATTGTGTATTCATTCGACTGATTGACATGCTACGTTAGTCTTATATTATCTTAACTACACCTCACTTGATGATAAGTATAGATCAGTCCAAAAACAACTGAAACCGCCATGGGACGAGACTCGATTGACAGCCATGATGGCTAGCAGAGATATGGAAAATGAAATCAGATTCATGATTAGCAATTTCAAAATGTAATCGTAATTTTTATTTCAATCTGTAATCATGATTATGAGTCTTTTAAATATAAATAGGCAAAACATAATCATGTTAATAATGCAAAATGCAAAAAGTAATCGTTTTTCATTAATTAGATTACATTGCCCATACATGATTAAAAAAAAACAATTTTATGATGAAAAAAAGAATTTTATTCGATAATATTGTTAAATACATAGATTGTTGTTATTTCTTGTTTTTTGTTTCTTTTTGCAAATTAGATTAGAATATTTCTTTTTATGTTACTTGTATTTTTATTTTTCTTTTCTTTTGTGCATGCAGTCTACACTTGTAAATATAGTCGCATTTGCAATGTATCCTGTCCATGTCTTATATAGTTTTATTTGTGAATGTAGACTATGTAAGTGTACTTATAAATAAATAAATAAATGATGCCTCGATATTACGGAAAACGGAACATACATACAAACATTTTAATTTATATACGCAACGTCCAAGTACCGTAAATTTATAATTACATCACAAAAGAAGATTTTGTAAGATGTTATTAATTCTATAATTGACGTGAAGACATAGTTTATCAAGTAATTTGTTTTATTATATTATTCACCTTTTGATAACCAGTTTAATATTGTTGTAAATGCGTATGTTAATGTTTGTCTGTTGTGATAAACTTAATATGACCTAAAAATCCACATAATATATACAAAATTGAAGATGTCACTATTGCTTCGGTAGATATTCAGAGGGACCTTGGAGTTTTTATCAGTAATGATCTTAAGTGGGCAAAGCATATTGATACTATAGTTAAGAAAACAAATGGAATGCTTTATGCAGTGCGCAGATCTTTTCAGCACTTAACTCCTAAAGCTTTTGAAACAATATACAAAATTTATGTAAGACCTATGCTGGAATATGCCTTTCAGGTCTGGAACCCTTATTTTGCTAAAGATATAGATATGCTTGAAAGTGTCCAGAGGAGAGCTACTAAAATTCCGATTGGCTTACGTAAAAAAAGTTATGAGGAGAGGTTGAGAATTCTTCGTTTGTCATCACTTCAAGAGCGACGCCGGCGCGGAGATCTTATCGAGACATATAAGATATTAACAGGGAAATATAACTGCTCCAAGCTATGTAATACTTTTCAAGTCAATAGTTGTCCCCGTGCTCGTTGTGTGAATGATGTGCAGCTGGTTCGTTGGAATTCAAAAACGAATATTGGTTACCACTCACTTAATAACAGAATATTGCATGTTTGGAATAAACTGCCTCAAGACATTATTGACGCGCCATCCACGAATAGTTTCAAAGTTAGACTGGATAGATGGCTCTCATCTCAGTCAGTCTTTTTAAGTTGAACATACCAGCTAAGACATAGGCATATCAGCTAATAGCTGCTCGCCTATTATTTGATAATAATAATAATAATAAAATTGTTGTAAATAATAATGATACAAATTAAAATTACAAGATGGCGTCCACTCATACGTCGACCAGAAAATGCCCGCGTCGAAATTTGCAGATGTCACGGCCTGCTAGATTCAAAGGTCCCGCCCACTAATCAAAGTTAGAGATACGCATAAATGGGCAAAATGTAATCAGATTAATGAAAAACAATTACGATTACATTTTGCATTTTTCATCATTAATATGATTGCTTATCTATGTTTTAACAACTACGGAATCCTCAATTGCATACAAATTTATGACTCCTTAATGTTTTGAAGGGATTTAATCATGATCATAAAGCAACAAAATTAAAATTCCGACTGCATTTTGTAATTGTTAATCAGATTACATTTTGCTTATCTATGGAATTACCCCATGTCACTACTATAATTGATTGTATATAGAAATACGGAATATTACTAAGCTTCTTGAATATTAATTATATTAATTACAAATTGGCAACATTTTAAAATTACGTAGACCTTACAAGAAAAATTTCTTTGCTCTGTTATAGTCATCAGTTCAATTTTTTTTTTATTTTTACTGCTTAATTTCGCAGTATTACACTAAAAAGCAGGTCATATATACGAAAATTCATATAACCTTTACCTTATTAAAACAAAACTTGCTAATTTGTGTATTTCTTCAAGTTAATATATCTCGCCAAATATTTTGAACGCTCTGAACATAGCTGCATAGAATTTAAAAAAAATCGCGAGACTTAATATAAACGACATTTAAGCCATTTAAAAATTCATTAATAATTAGTATTTAATAGTTTAGTTATATTTCGATAATTTTACTAAACATATACAGGTGACATTATAGACTAAAGAGGTATTCAGAGAGGACATTCAGTATTCGATTCTACTCCCAAATATGTAAAATAAATGATACTATATTTTCATTAAAACAAAGTAAATTATAGACAACATATTTCCATAGCATTTATAGATAATTGAACCTATGAACGAACTTAAAATTTAAGCAAAAACGTAAATCGGCGGGGCCCGTCTCTGAAGAGTTAAGAAGTTGGATAGGCGTGAAATACCCCCTGATATTGAGAAGAATCCCCAGTGTGTGAGCAGCTTTTTTTGTTGTGTATCTATAGTATTTGATTTAAATATATTATTTATAATAATAATTTGTTTTCTTATTAATAAATAAATGAAACAAATGAGCAGTACTAAAAATCAGGCTCAATGGTAAACCTTGAGAACGGCCTATCCAACATTGGACAGATGCAAGTAAATAATGATCTAAGTGTATAGTTTAGTGCGCTGTTACAGATTGGTTAATAGCGTAATTTAAATATTGGTGGCCTGATTATACAGTTTTATTGTCACCTTCAGAACAATGTTTCCTTATCATAAAACAAACTTCGAATTTAAGTATATCTTATCATGAATTCTCGACATAATTTACAAACTAGAGCGTTTACATTTATGGTGTCACGAGACATTCGGACACCTTTTAAAGATCTGATTTTGCATATTTAGAATTCCGTACCTCAAAACCCTTCCTGAATAGAACCACGCGCGCGGGTTTGCGTAGTCACAACTTAACGGTATCTCACATCCCTGATAGGACTAAGAAGTACTCTAATTCTTTCTTTTGCCGTGTCGTTGGGTTGTGGAATGGTCTTCCAGCGAGCGTGTTTCCACCATCCTATGATTTGGGATCCTTTAAGCGTAGCGTGAAGAGATATTTATGCAGGCCGGCATGATCGCTGCGACTACCGATGGGTTTTTCTTACCTGTCGATAGTTATTGGCGTTTTTTGGACAGCACCATGCTTTCCATCAGGTATGGTGCAGTCACTGTGTCGAATAAGAATAAAAAAAATCCGAAAAACGGATTCCTCATTTTATAATCCGTCTAATTGTCAAAAGTCAGTTTTCTCAGGAACGAGTTTTTTGTCATCAAAGTGACACGTTTTGTACCCATTATAAATACTATAACAGGGCTTATGAGTGAATTTACTTACTTTTGATAATGGCTTGACGTTTCGTCCTGGAACAAAAAAAAAAACAAAGGAGGGTAGAGGAATGACTGTACATCTCCGAGGAAAACTCAGCGGCGCGTGAGTTTGCTCGTGGCTATGACCCGAATAACCAGGTCGAAACGTAAAGCCATAATCAAAAGAAAGTTAATTCATTTTTTATCCTGTCTCGGCAGTGGCCACACCACACCTGATGGCGACCTGATAATGTGCCAGACTCTCATTACCTAAAAACCCCCGGGATGTCGTTTCCTCATCGCTGCTAACTTTGTCTGGGGTTCCACATTCGTTCTTCGGGTGGTGTGCGAAAGGCCTATAAAGTCCTCACTTCTTCTTTTATAAAGGATACAAATGATTCCCAGTAGACTCCCTCAAGTCTTCTAACCGAAGACCTATAATCAACCTTAAAAGTAATCCTCTACATATACCAATAAATTACATTTGTGGGGATGTAATAACATCAGGAAACGACTGGGAATCGGATGAAGAAATCCTCTTGGTCAGTGCACGGAGGAAGTGAGTGCGCAATGAGACTCTAAATGGATTACATATTATTAGGGGCTGATAATACCAACTCTTGTAAAATCATAGACTTTTTTTTAAATAAGCGTGAGACAAAATATTGTCGGGTGTATGCGAGATTTTTGTGGTGGCAGGGCGATTACCCGAACTGGGTCAAGAATCCAGTACACGAGTGTAAAGGCCGTCATAGTGACTCGTTTGGGCCTGTCGCATTTCGGGATCAGCTTGTGTATGCCCAGTGATTCATATACCTAGAGACCTTCAGTCGCGGTATATGTGGGCCGACATGACGACGGAGGGTGCCATTGGATTTTCATCCTCTCATAGACACTTCCGTTTTTGAACTACACTGTACTTACTATCAGGTGAACTGTAGACACTTTTTCGAGCTAGTGTAAAAAAAATAGTACACCATAAATAAAAAAAATGCTTTTTTTTTCAATACTGTATAATAAAGTCGTTTTTCCGCCGCCTATACAAAATTATTTCGATGATAATGTATTTCAGAGATCCTATATACGAGTATATACCACGTTACAGAACAATTTCGCTTGCACGTCGTAGATTAATAAAAATGTATCGGATACTCTTAATCGCTAACCAATATCTGTACGCGTTGTCTGCCAATCTCAAAAACGATTCAACCAATTTAGACGCAATTGTGGCGTATTGCCAGCTTGAAAAAAGTGGCTGCCGGAAAACGTTATCTATGAGAGGACGCGGCGGCAGCCAACTTAACACCACGCTGATGAGACGCATTCCAGAACTGGTGCGATCAGGGTGCTTCATGACGACCTTTTTTTCGAGGCGTCCTTCACAGCTTTGTGTCCCAAAACAGCGCTAATGCTTCAATAATCTTCACCGCCTTCTGCTCCGGTGACTTTACGGGGTCCCATACAATTTTCACCAACGCACTAAGGAAAGCTGCTTTTAATATTTATTGTCAATTTTTTTTTTTTTAATCTATAATTTGGTTAGGGCTTTAATCACACATGTGATTACGCCAGCCCTGTTTAGCTAAAAGTTAAGTTCACTAAAATAAAGATACATAAATAATAACACTACACTAAATTATTCTGCTAAAATTTTTAACAGCAACATGAACAGGGACCTAGCCGCATCACACGTGGGTGCAGCGAGTATTCCATTGAACATGCCAACGTCGAAGGGATTCATACGATGCTTACTCATCATGTCCGCTCTCATAGTCTCGCTCCGGTCACACTCGACCAGAAGATGAAAAACATCCTCTAGGGTTCCGCAGACTGATATTGTCAATTTTATTTCAATTGGTTAATAAAACTGTTACATATGTCAATTTATAGAAACAGGTCAATCATTTACTGAAAAAACAGTATAAAAGAATTGTTCAGATGATTTGGCTGATGGCTATGTTGTTGAACAACACAAAATGAGATGTATGTACATTGTATGAGTGTATGGCCCGATATCGTGCGTCGGGTCTCGACATAAAAGTCGGCAGTATCAACTCCGTAGTATATATTCTACGAGACAACGGTCCACATAATGCAATGTAACATTTCGCAATGCACCGGGTTCAATGAACGAGCTAACTTCCTCATTAAAGACCCTTTTGCATTCTCACACGGTACTTGCCATCGGTCTAAGGCGGATAGATTTTACTCCTTATACTACTTATTGTTATTTTAATGATAATTTGAATTTCAGTCTCTTAAATAATCCTTAAAAAAAAAACATTTAAAAAAGAAAATCTTGTAATATTTCTCAGGAACACGTTTTTTTTTAACCTGCCGTGTCATAGTGACCACATGAAGTCTGCTGGTAAGCATGATCCAGTCCAAATACGACTATGAGTATCTACAGTAAAGAAAAACAATTGAGAGCCGCAGTGATCATGCCGGCCTGCACAAATATTTCTTCACGCTGCGTATTATAGGACGATGGGAATACATTTGCCAGAAGACCATCCCACAGCGAAAAAACTTGGCAAAAGTAAGACTGCGAAAACTTCTTACTTCTAGCTGGGATATTAGTTACTATATAGCCCTGACTCCACAAACCCGCGCGTGTGGTTCTTTTATGGAAGGGAGAGGGTGGAACAAGGATAAATAACTCTTCAGAGCACTCGCTGTGATACAGACATCGTGTCGGATACCATCCGTATGTGGTGGATGTTCCTTATATCCGCATGAAATGATTCGCTTCTACATTTATCATGCGAACGGCTAAGGAGTGGAATATGCTTCCAGCGGCCATATTCCCGCGATCTTATGACCTGGGAGTCTTTAAGAGAAGAGTGAATAGGCATTTGCTAGGCGATCGCGTTTCATCATCGAACTCATCTTCACCTTCCACCAGGTGTGATTGAGGTCAAGCGTTTGTCTATAAATTATAAAAAAAACGGTATAAAACGCTCAGTGAGTCAATAGTTCTTCGTAACAGGCACATAAGGTCAGACACAAACAGGCAACGAAATCCTATTAAGGTTTGATTTTTACGACGCAGAACCCTAACAATAAAATAAATGCCGTACATACTAAAAAACTAAAAAACTAAATAAATAAAACTAAGTAAATTTAAAATTTTCAAAAAACGAATACGAAATCCTTGCTTATTCGCCTTACCTCTTGCAAAGCACTGTTATGCCCAAAACTCGGTCATCTATAGATGTTGCGCTCAGTACAATAAATATTTTAAAGAGATTGATATGTTTTACTTAAGCCGTAATCAGGTCATTAAGACTATTATTTCTGGACTGCAGTTAGATGAATCTCATACAACACCGATATGAGCGCACACACGCACACAAATGCACTCACACAACACTCACAAATCACGCACACAACACTCACTATATGATGCGGGGAGCGACCCAAACATTTACCAAAATTTAATATGTGTACTACGTTATTGGCATTCTAGATTTTTTTATTTTTTGTTTCCTATTTTTTGTACATAATCTTATATATGCTGTGTAGTTACCGTTGAATAAATAAATAAATAAATAAATACTTGGATCTGTCGTCATCAGAAAGGATTTCGTTGGCGTCATCAGCTGTATTGTCGCCATCGCTGAACCCCGAGGCTGAGCTCTGATGATGTTCCGGAATCTGTGAACGGAGAAACCAAAATGTTGCTCATCAAGTCCTAACTTAAGTCCTAAATACATACGTTTTGAGATCAATTAAGAATATAAAAAAACAGTTTCTTCAGCGATATCACTGTATTAGTAAAAGCTATAAATATAAGCAAAAATTGTGAGCAATTATCACTTATACTAAAAAATTTGTTAAATATTGCAGTTTTTTTTAGCCCGGGGGAAACTGTTATGGGCTGTCAGGGGACGATCAGGGTCACCCCCCGGTGTGTCGGAGTCGCACTGACTAAAACCCCCGGGGAGTTCCTTCTCCCGTTTGCCGGGGCCAAAGGCAAGGCTGTGCCAGCTTCCTCAGCACCCGGCGACGTCTGGTCTATTGATGGAAGGCCCCCGCACACCATTTTGCTCACCTCCATTTTCTCTGAGCAAAGTTTATCTAGTTTTTAATATGGTACAACACTTTGTATTTTATTTTAGAGTTTTTTATTTTTGGAGTCATAAACAGAAATTTTACATTCGTAAACCTCTATCGCTTGCGTAACATACATTAATCCCTTTATGCACCCTCGCCGATTCCGCGTACTTTTGACATCACCCTTCATCAGAGCTCTCTTTTCTTCATCCTTTCAATATTCATTCTCTCCACGTGCCCGAATCATCGCAGCATACTTTTGTGCATACTATCCGTTTCTAACGCGATCCGCAAGTGTTACTCCGCATATAGAGCAAAAATGCACTATTTATACTTTCACACTTATTCTGACAAACCCAGACCTCACTGCCGTACACCAACGTGGGCACCAGAACTGCTCCATGCATTGCTCGTACCGTTTGCGGTAAACGTTTAATTATATAAACTGACCTTAATCATTTGAAAGTAAATCAAGGGTAATAATTGAATTCAATTTAGAACTTTGCTATTTTTGTACCACGAAACTGTTTGAATATTACTTATGTAAATTATAATTTAATAACAAAGTGCACAAGATTTTCATTGGCACTAAGTTCACGGCGTTATGTTGAAATTATTTTAAACATTTTAACTATATAATTACAATAATGAATAATTATAACTGAATATAAAACTAGTTGTCGAGTTTTGTCTGCGATTGCGAATGTTATCTCCCGTTGTGATATATCTCACAAATAAACGAATATTTGTAAATCTAATCAAAAGATACATATTATTATACCTCTTCGTTTGTTTTTTTTTAATCATGCTTTTATAAATTTCGCAGACAAGTTAATCAAGAACTACGGAATTAAGGAATACATTGAAGCATCAAGCACAAAGCTGGCGAATAAAATTGAAGCTAGATACAGCTGCGGAATCAGAATGATGTAGGTAACGACCTCTATTATCCAGTATATGAACCATTGTTCGTGATGTCATCTTACGGGGAGTAGTGTAAATTCGGCCACTAGTGGTGTCATCTATTGGAGAGCACAAAGCGATTTCTATAAGTATCGCTGCAGCCTAACGTGAACGCTGGAATATACGAGATTGCTGGAGAATCTTCTATGCAATTGGTGGGACCTGCCAGTACTGTGTGACAGTAGATATCTACGGAAAGCGAAATAAAGTGATCTAAGTGAAACTAATGTGAAGTGTTCAGCGTGGTATTTAGTGTTTTTTGGACTAATTAACGCTTTCATTTGTATTTGTGTAAATCAAGTTTACTAATACCGGTGCGGTTTTATTGAAGATCCCGACCTTGTAACAAAACTTTCTATATTGTTGTAAACTCATTCATGGTCATCTTGTTCTATCGTGTATTTCTTTAACTCTATAGTATTTCATGACACAAGTACGCCACAGAAACGGCATGTACATGAAATCAGAAGATAAAGACATTTTAACTCGTTATAGATCGTTGATATTTACTGTTATTGTACAAGAACATGTTGGCTTTGTATGGTGCGTGGGTATAGATTCTATATATTTCTTGATTCTATTTTTTAAATATTTATATCATTGTAAATACTTTAACGGGACTTCTACGTGAATTAACTTACTTTTAATTATAACTCGACATCGACAAATAGAAAACAATGTTTGGGAACCCGCATGGCACTTAGTCAATGTCATGTAATGTTATATCATGAGTTAAAGTCAAAAGGGATATAGCGTGATAAATATTATTATTACTTTATTATTATAAATATAAATCATTCTAACCTTCGTCAAAGGTATGCACTCAATGTCACTTTTCCGGTTAAATTTCATTACAATACACAAATCTAATTAGTTATATCACTCATCAAACCATTGTAACACTTAAATCTTACAAACACGTGGGTTTTAACAAAAGAAAAAACTATAAACACATATATTTCAAACGCTTTAAGCATTAAAACTTATTTGTTATTTTTTACAATCTAAAACGACTTTATGAAAGGGCGTACGTCCACGAGATTCCTTTTATTTTTTATTTAAAAAGTTATTTACACTTAATTAATATTATTACAGTAATTGTAGTTGTAATCAAATTAAGTGATAAAAAACATAGTCTTAAATGAAAATCATGATTCGTATAAAAACTAAAATTGCAATGGACCACAGGCGTTTCTTCACTCAATTAACCATTTAATTAACTCTTCCAATTAATTTAACATGGGCATTGCAGAAAAAATGCAGATGATTTACTTAGCAATTGGAACTAAAATAGTATTTAATATCTGTGCACGCAACTTCGTTCTCGTGAAAGCAGTACTTTTGTTAAGATAATAATTATTTCCAGCTGCAATCTATAGTATAAATGATGTAAGTGCCATCATTTTTTTCTTATATACACTCAGTAACAGCGATCAGTTACAGTTTTATTAAAAGTATAATACAACGCGTATTTCAGCCCAATCACCTTTTTTTGGTACCGCGGTGGAAATCCTAATCGATCGTCAGGGCGCCGTGAGGGCTGTACCCCAGTGTGCCATACTCTTGCCGACTAAAACGACCTAGGTATTCCTCCAACCCGTCTGCCGGGAGCAAGGGAACGGCTTTGACAGCTTCCTCAGTACCTGGCGATGTCAGGCCTTTAACAAGCCTCCTCTCAAAACTCACTTCTCGCTCTCCTTGTCCTGGAGCGGTGAGCGAAACACATCCCCGACCGCTAACGCCTGGATATATTGGGCGATGTACTTCCTCAATTTTTTTTGCAATTATTATTAAGTGTTTTTTATTTAAATTGATATAACTTTTATTTATAAACTAGCCCAAGTAAATTTAACACTAAATGTTAAAGGCAGAAAACCGCTACATTAATGAAAACCACATCTAATTTGGTTAGGCCGCTTCTAAGTTTAGCGGATACAAACTCCTATAGATAAGTATAATTGATCAACGGTTCCGGTATATTTTTGCGAACCTATTAATTGATTTATAACCTATTAAAGCGGTATTATATAAAATCACTCAAATATTTTTTCATCTATATGATATTGTATAAGTGGTGAAGAAACGGATTAATTATATGCATAGATGGGAAATAAGTAATCAGATTAATGAAAATGATTAACGATTACATTTTACGTTTTTTACCATTAATATGACTGCATTTTGCTCATTTATGTTTTAAACACTACAGAATACCAGATTGTATACACATTTATGATTTCTTAATATTATAAATGGATTTAATCATGATTACAGAGCAAGAAAATTAAAATAACGACTACATTTTGTAATCGTTGATTAATCAGATTACATTTTGCCCATCTCTGGTTATATGTATTGATATATTATATAAGTCTTTTTTTATCTTAAATTAAAACTTTTGAAGACATTTCGAAGCCTACTAACAAAATGATCCATATAATTCAGAAGCAGAGGTAAAATTATAGCGAAGGGGAGAGCATCAGACAATCCTGGGCTGGTGCTTTTTTCTCTATGAAGTGAAATGACAAATATAACTTTATTCAAATAAACCAACTTCCAAGCACTTTTGAATCGTCAAAAAAAGTTATATGAATCTATGTGCAACTGATAGTTGCTCTTTTTAACATAAAAAAAACGAGAGGTAAAATAACGGTATAATATACAAAGGATTGAATGCCATGCGAGAAAGATTACATATATTAAGAGCACGCACTTTTATCATTCAAACATTCATTGATGGAATAATATCTCTTGTTTAGCAATTTAGTTTTAATGAAAATAACGTAACCCTCCTCTTGAAAACTATTTGTAGTGAAGTGAACAATCTGATTTATATTTGCTATATACGTGGGCTGAAACGGATTGTGTCTGGCGCGTGTCTGAGGTATGGTTGACATTAAATTATATAATAAATACAGATAATATCTATTTTATTCAAAAAGGAAAAAAATGAAAGTATTTTCATGCTTGATTTAGATGTGACTACGAATCGACGCCTTAATCCAACAACATTGTATCTTATTTTGCAATGATATTAAACTATATCATAGTAGTTTTATCTGTAAAAAAAAAATTGGTCAGGAATCATATTTCTACGACCTACAGAACAAATTTTACTTAAAAAAGGCATCCAAGTAAAAAAATTTGAAGTTATATAAAATATTAATAATAATATATCGTCACACTACACGTCACGCACGCGTTATGGGGTGAGCAGAGATACATAAGTCGCTTTATCAATGTTGCATTTATATGTCGTCCCCAACATGAGCAGTAGCCCAGCTGATCGACTTACTAAAGGCACTTAATTGCACATTACATTTCTATTAATATCAAATTTAGTAGTATCGTTCAATAACGGATTTACTTTAAAGATGTTAAATGTGAACTATAAGATTCCATAAAATCCTTTTTCCGTGTCGTTTTATAATAATGCTGAGAGGTCTCAATCTACTAATATAATTTTTGTACACTGTCAGTATTATAAAGTACTTTTGCTGCCATCTGTTGAGTGCCTTTGGAACTAAATGCATATCCGCGTTACAATACTTGTGTTGATGTAATAGTATTCCGATTAAATACTAGAGGGCGTTATTATCCATATTACACTTGGTAAGTGAAGATAGCCTGATGATTGACTGCGTCTGGCCTATAGCTGGGCAAAATGTAATCAGATTAATAAAAATGACTAACGATTACATTTTACGTTTTTTACCACTAATATGACTGCATTTTGCCCATTTATGTTTTAAACACTACAAAATCCCAGATTGTATAGGTACACATTTATCATTTCTTAATGTTTTAAATGGATTTAATCATGATTACAGAGCAAGAAGATTAAATTTACGACTAAATTTTGTAATCATTCATCATTAATCAGATTACATTTTGCCCATCTCTGGCGTCTGCCCAGAAATGCCTGTTCACTCTTTCTCTTAAAATTGCCAAATCGTAAGAACGTGGAGATATGCTCGCTAGAAGCATATTCAACTCCTTAGTTGTTCGCATGATGAATGTAGAAGCGAATTTTTTCTTGCTTATAACATACTTGTTAAATAAAGTTATTTGAGTTTGAAGTAATCTAACCTTAGAATCCAAATAGTTGTTGATGCTGCTTGAACTGTCCGAGTTGGACTCCAAGCTATCGTCACTGCAGAGTCCTCTGTTCCGAGGTCTATCATCAGAGCTCTTGCTATCGTCAGAGTCAGTTTCGATCCATAATGGCGAGCGGTATTTGAACTTATGCGCAAATGTTAAATTCGACTCGTGATTCATTATCAATCAACACTAATCTTGAATAATATTCTATGAAAGTTTAAATAAGAAATTTTGAACGTAAATATGGTTTTACTTTTAAGTCTTAAATTTTGTGTCAGACACAAGCTAGGACATTAGCCGCCATTTGACAAGTGGTGAGGCAATTTTACTATTCTCTAGACGTTATTTATGTGTTTCAACATAAACCATACATTTAATATTAATATATTCTCACGCTATATCCCTTTCGGTGTGAGCAGAGATACATTTGTTGCTGTATCCAGTTTGTGTTTATACGTCGTGCTCAATGTGACCTGTAGCGTATCTGAGCGCTAATACACATGACATTCCTATTAGTTATCATGCGGGCATGCTCACGAAGTTTCCCTTCACCGGTGAGCGTTAGCTACCGATGATGAATGTAGAAGCGAAACTTTTCGTGAGGATATGATGAACGTCCTCCACATACGGATGGTATGCGACACTATACCTTGTTCAATTTACGAAGTCCCTTGTAAGTACTTTGAAAGTAAATTTCCATATTTATTATAAAATGGGAAATTGAATGATGATTTTTATTGATCGAAGTAATAAAACACCAGTAAAATAAACTAGTATGAAAATAAAACATCTAAATATTAATATATATAACTGACTGACTGGCTGACTGACTGACTGTCTGACATAGTGATCTATCAACGCACAGCACAAACCACTGGACGGATCGGGCTGAAATTTGGCATGCAGGTAGATGTTACGACGTAGGCATCCGCTAAAATTTGCTAAGGATTTTTATGAATTTCACCCCCAAGGGGATAAAATAGGGGATGAAAGTTTGTATAAATCTTCTTAGATTTTCGACTATAATATAATATCATAGCTTGATTGTTTTAGCGTCTAATGACAGATTAGGCCCTAATTTTTACACACGCTAAACAAAAGTAAAGCCACAAAAACTATATCTAATTAATTATAATACTTCTTAACGCGAGCGAAGCCGCGGGCAAAAGCTAGTTATATATATATATATATATATATATATATATATATATATATATATATAATTGTTTCACAATCTAAACCAACCTATTATTTGTCTGTCGCGGGAGACTTCGTAAAATAAACAGGGTATAGAGGGTTTCACAGCAAAATTAACTAAATTATCAAATAGAACACTTAGGTGCCGGCGATGTCAGTTGAAATTAAGATGAACACCAAAAAATTGCTTGCAAAGGATAGCGAGCAAATTTTACACGAGTTACTCAAGGAATGTTTATCTGATTATTAGTTTGCATCGAGATTTGAACGGATAATCGCGAAGTGAGACGAGCGGAGACTGAAGAGTTCAAATCTCGGGCGACTAGGATTGTCCAGGCAAATATGACGCGTGAGGGGACGTGCAAATTGAGGCATCTGGGACAGTTGACTTAAATGCGTGGGCTGTTTCTATTCATAAAAAATAATTAAATACAGTATTGGAGAGTTATTCTTAGCCGAAATAGCATTCTTTCAACGATAATGCTAGTGGACAAGCGCTAAATGTGCAGAATAGGTATAAAGTTTTACAGTGGTTACAGCGTTACCAGCCCCATTCTACCACAAAACCATAAGAAATCGTGTCGGATACCATCCGTATGTGGTGGATGTTCCCTATATCCGCACGAAGAGATTCGCTTCTACATTCATCATGCGAACAGCTAGGGAGTGGAATATGCTTCCAGCGGCCATATTTCTGCGATCTTATGACCTGGGAGTCTTTAAAAGAAGAGTGAATAGGCATTTGTTAGGCGGACGCGGTTCATCATCGGACTCATTTTCACCTTCCACCAGGTGTGATTTAGGTCAAGCGTTCGC
Organism: Automeris io; assembly: GCA_036320925.1. Classification (NCBI taxonomy): domain Eukaryota; kingdom Metazoa; phylum Arthropoda; class Insecta; order Lepidoptera; family Saturniidae; genus Automeris; species Automeris io. The sequence continues at coordinate 9,531,083 of JAUDJH010000024.1, forward strand.
CTATAAGTTATAAAAAAAAAACTTGGCAGAGAAAAGCTTAAAGCGGAAGATAGCCATGAAAACTTGGTATCACTATAGTAATACTTAGCTTTACAACTTTTTCATTTGTCGCATATAAAGCGAAATATTCGCAAAGAACATAACCTTTGACCTTGCATAAATAACTTAAGACGAGGTAGCGACACTTTATGAGACTTTTGATTTCATTTTTTAAACGTCAAAATAAAAGCTTGTACGTGTGTTCAGCCTAATTTTTATAGCGAAAATGACTTTCTTTTTTAGATTCTGAAAAAGCGTGATACTTTCAAAATTTGTTTATCTTATGGTTAATATATTTAGGTCTACGCGTCCTTTATTATTAGTATATCTTCTGTAATATTCAATATTGTGTATGTGCTCCTCGACTTCTCTGTAAGACATCATAGGAGTAACGAGTATTGTAAATCTAGAGGTCCCAAATTGTCAGTCCCCAAGACGGGATGCCAGCTAACAATATAAACGCGTCAGGGTCCCACAATCAGAATAATTCAATGTCGCTGTCCATTGTTAATTCCTTACCCGGTTACCTATATGCATAATATGATGTTCTTCTCTTTGTATAAGCATAGATGAGCAAAATGTAATCAGATAAATAAAAAAAAGTTTACGACATTTTGTAATAGTTGCTCATTAATATGACATTTTGTCCACCTACTCGTATGTTTTAATCACTAATGAACACTCAATTGCATACAAATTTATGACTCACTAGCTGATCCGGCAAACGTTGTTTTGCTATATAAGTTATTGTAATATTTTCTAAGATGTTCATTGAAATTAAGTGATGTCAAAGACAATTTTGTTCACAATTAAATACTCTTAATCAACAATACATTTATTTGGATAAAGATTAATATTATTACGTTGATACAACTCTTAACAAATAATGCATTAATTTCGACCAAATTCGATTACCATAAAAACGGTTCTAGTGACTTAATCTTAAAAGATAGACATATACTGTTGGGGACATTTTTTTAGATCATTTCAAGAGAAATAATTCTTTCTTACATATATTTTTGGTATCTTGAACCGTTTTCGCAGCGCACGCAATAGAAGCACTCAAGGATGAATAATTTCTCCGTTTTTTTTACATTTTCCATTATTTCTTCGCTCCTAATAGTTTCATCGTGATGTTATATAGCTTAAAGCCTTTCTCGCCAAATAGTCTATTCAACACAAAAAGAATTTCTCAATTCGAAACAGTAGTTCCTGAGATTAGCGCGTTCAAACAAACAAACAAACAAACCCTTCAGCTTTATAATATTAGTATAGATTAATACGTTCGTAGGCCAACGTGAGTCGTTTGTGTTTATCACGGGAACCAAATCTCGAACGAAATCGGGACCTAATGTAATGTCTACCTAGTTTATAACGCATTTTTTTTAGTAACCCGGGGAAAATTCTGCATAGGCTCATCAGGGATGCTGTAAGGGTATCGACTCCGGTGTGTCAACTCGTCAAATCTCCTACTGACTAAAAGCTCTGGGGTCTCCTTCAAGTCACCCCGACCAACATCCACATTCTTCTAGATCCCCAGGGAGAGAACAGCCTGTGTTAGTTTCATCCCTTTCACAACTACCCTGGTGTAAAGATCCCCCTCCTACAAGGCGCAGGCGGCGAGCCGGACACTGCGTGCAACCTCTCTCACATCTGGTCAGCAAACTCACTCAAGTCTACTGCCCAGTAGTTCCTAAGGCCCTGTCAGAGTACCAGCGCTGTAGAGTCTAGTACACTCTGAACGCGCTGTACTTTATAGCACAAGCTGAGAAAGGGTCCTTGTCGGCGGGGGACTACACTTTTTTTACGTATTATTTTTTGTTTTGATTTCCCTTTTCTATCTGATATATTTGTGTTATGTCGTTGCCTTGATTGTGGCTGCTGCTGATTGAATGTTTTCTTTTTTCCTTTCTTTGAATGATAAATTATTGTGATCACGCAAAGCGGGGTCAGTTTGCTAATAATGATATTATAATAATTTATTTCTCTTTTCGTAATCTTTCCCTCACTAATGAAGATCACGACTCCAAATCCTTTGTGAAACTAGCCGCTTACATCGGTTCATTCTTCCTCCTTGTGAAGGGCAGCACTAATGGGAATTTCCAGTTGTTTGGAGAACTGGTCAGACTGTCACTTAGGTTTCTGACCTTCACCCCCCTATATTCCTGGTTATTATTAGCCATTTTTTTGGGAGTTGAAGCTGCTCGCGTCCGTAGGCTTTGCCCTAGTTTCCCTACACGTGACTCCTGGGTGGTGCTAAACGAGCAGCAGCGAGGTGGTAGGGCGCCGGTGCGCGTCTGGATCACGACCACAGTGCATGGGTGGAAAGCCCGTCATAGTGACCAGTTTCGGCTTGTCGCGTTTCGGGATCAGCTTGTGCATATCCAGTAGCTCCGATACCTAGAGACCTTCAGTCGTGGTATATGTGGGCCGACATGACGATGTAGACTATCAATGGATTTTCATCCTTTGATAGTCGCTTTCGTTTTTAGACTACACTGTACTTACCATCAGGTACTCTGTAGTCACTATGTCGAGCCAGTGTAAAAAAAAATTAAGGTTTTCGGATCCACTTTTTCTACGTTAACGTCTGGGATGGATCATTGTGGAGGTATGTACGTCAAAATCTCCTAAAACACACATTCTCACATTCAGAATAACAAGCTACAGAATATAGAACATTTCTTCAAAGATAAACTTATCATTATGCCTTTCCAGGTGTCTCTTATAATTAGGACTTACGTTTAAATTATTCTTCTTCGCGCTCTCTCCATCAAAAGTCTTCAAACCATGTGGAACTGATACCGAACCTCGTTTCAATGGATTCCTGTAAACTACTGGACTATCACCGCCCACAGACGTCCCTTCATCATTATCACCAGTGATTTGAATGTTATCATCATTGCTATCACCAATTTTAGAGTCCTCAGTACCCGCAAACGTCACCTCAGGAGTCTGTGCTCGAATTTCTTTATCGTTATTTGGTTTGTCTTCAACTTTTGAATAAGTTGAGTTATCATGTTCAGCTTTGGCATCGTTTGGAGTACAGTTAGCTTCTACTAACAGTCTAGTCTCTCTTGGCATTTCTACGTAGTCATGCGGATACGACGGTATATCCAGTCGCAAGTCTGCCTTTTTCCTGATCCTCATTTTAATTTACTTTTAAACCGCAAGCTATAACTAAATCCGCTATAATCGTCTCTAAATTATCTCTAAGAGATAACGTATCGTTCTAACTCAAGGATGCTGTAAAATTCCCTCCTAAATCATTCAATTTTCGATTCAACGTCATTTATCGTGATAGATGTTCAGCTTTTGGAGTCACACTGGTTTATCACTATCATATACGTGGTTAATAAGTGTTATTATTTTAGTTGAATAAACTTAACAAAATACGTAACTCGAAGGTTGTATTTGATATACTGAAAAACAATACATAAAATTTTCTTTCCTGTTTTTATCAAATCTTTTGCCAATCGTAAGCCGTTCTGATATCGTACAGAACGATAGTCACAAATTCATATGTTGATTTGTTATCTAACACAAAGATATTGTTTATTATGTCCGAATATCGTCATTTACAAGACGGAGCGGTGTATCCTTTTATAGCCTTAATTAGAGCGAGGCTAATGAACCTTTAGCTGAAGATCTAATATCTAGGTACATTTAATGATCTAAATATTGCTTAATATAATTTTTTTATAGACATACAATAAATATTTTTTGCGCACCTATTGCAAGATGACTTGTAGGCTTACTGACGAAGTTGTTTTTAAGTTAGACTGTGATAACTACATATAAGGATTAGAAAAAATAATGTCTCTATGTAAACCCTGAAAATTTTCTTCTTAAAATACCTAGAATTGGATTACAGTGTTTATATGTTATCTATTTTAAAACAGTTTTCATTGAGAATTGAGATAGATATTGTGGTACTGAATATCACACTTGTTTTACTTACTATAAATAAAGGTATAGGTTATTAGAGCAAATTGAACAGTAGTGGTTCGTAATTGAATATTTTTATCATGGCAAGTGCTCTTAAGAATTTTATAACAATCATGACAGCCCCTAATTCCATTCTCTCCCTTTCATAACGGAACCACGCGCGCTGTATTGCGTTCCCATAGTATTACGGTAACTTCCATTTCAGCCAGAACTAAGTTCTCTAACTCTGACCTGTGTGTGTGTGCCTTGTGAAATGGCCTTCCGCTGAGCGTGTTCTCTTTGTCTTACAATATTGAGGTCTTTAAGCGAAGCGTGAGATATTTGTGTAGGCCGGTTTGAATGCGGCGACTATCGGCAGGTGGTTGTCTGTCATCGACAAAACCGCACGTACCGTACGTCTATCGAGACGTACGCGGTTTTTGGATAGCACTGTAATTTGAATGTTTTGAGTGAATGGTTTCAATACTTACTTGTACTTACTCTAAATACAAGTAAAACTTCCTATATAATATTTAAAGCTAAAAATAAGAAAATTCCACAACATGTAACTGTAACCGTAAATAAAATACCAATACAACAAAAATCTACTGAGAAATATCTTGGTCTCAGAATAAACAACAACTTAACATGGGACGATCAAATAGACTATATTAAAAACAAGCTTTCATCATTAACTGGATCCCTTTACAACTTAAGTGGTTGTGTTCCTCGACAAATGCGTTTTACTATCTATAATTCCTTAGTTAAATCACATCTATTATACCTGATTGAAGTTTGAGGCAGTGCTACAAAAACGAAGCTACATGAATTACAAACCCTACAAAACAAATTAATAAAAATCCTTTTTCGTTATCCATATCTTACAGCTACAAAGCAATATACAATGAAACAGGATTATTAAATATACAACAACTATATATTTATAATACATGCATAATTATTAAAAAAATTATTGATAAAAAAATCAATTTAAATTTATTTTTTACAAAAAGACTTTCTCTTGATACAGCGCGCAGTACTCGCCGAGCAAGTTTGCTTGTGCTTCCTAAACCACGGACCAATTATGAAAAACGGAATATCACTTTTGAGGGAGCACAACTATACAACGCGTGACCCTCCTGCATTAGAAACGCTGGCTCGCTTGGCATATACAGAACTAAATTACTACAATATATTAAAGATAAATACTAACAAATATGGTTCTGTGTTTGCCAAGTAAGCTCTTAGTATTTTACTGTTCCAGATAGTTTTTAAACAAAATGTTCTCATGTAAGTGATTTTGCATCTTAATGAGAATAAACTCTTTGAACTGATTTGCATCAGGTTCGGTACAGTCACAGCCCCAGGACAGAATTTAAAATAAAAAAGCTATGAAAACTTACCTCGTCCTGTGGGTTGTTCAGATACTGCTGCTTCATCACTTCCATTTCTAAATTCTGCAGCGTCGGCATCGATATACTGTTTCTTCGCAAGTTCGCTCTTCTGTATTCAATATCTTTTTCATTCTGTATCAGCTCATTCGATTCCGCAGCGCCATAAGCTTTCGAAGTGTTCGGAGTACCACTTAAATCAGTCGATTCTGTGCTGGGGCTTACCGTCTTACATTTATCCGGTTCTAAAGTAATATACAGTGTACCTTCAGGTGTATTAACCACTATTGTATCATTATCAGGTGATGTATGAACCTGGCCCAAATCTTTTGCGTGTAATTTTCCATCTTTTTCTGCTTGGGCAGGTTCGGTGTTTCCTTTTTCTATGTCCCTCGCTCGACTAAGTCGTATCGGTTCATTTAGTATTGGGGAATCTATTTCAACGACATCATCAGCGTACGGAATAGCATTGTTTATTCGTATTTCTGGAGAGTTTAGGCCTGTTATAGCGTTTTGGACGTGGTTTGTGTTCTTATCCATTTTATTTGGTCATATTAGATATCTGAAACAATCAAATTTGTAAGTCAACTTTGTAATCACTTAGTTATTTATCTACATAATGATTTGTTCATTTCAATCATTCGTAAGTATCCAGTTTATATTGTTAACTACTGTATATTGGTAGATGTTTAATGTCATATTTTATAAGAATCCTTTTTCCAATGAACATTGACGATAACCTTCTAAGATAGGTTATCGCTTGATTGTAATAATTTTATTTGAAAACTGATGAATATTCGTATCCTATTTTAGACAAGTATTGAAGTTTATCATAATAATGTTAATTAAACAATTAATTCGTTTGCCAAAGCAACTCATTATTATTTTCATTTTCTACAAATTAAAGAACGCTTCTGATTTTGTATATTAGGTACCTACCTTGTTCAATATATTTCTCAATTCCACATTAAGCTTTTATAAAATCTACTTACAATATTCTATGTATAGTTTCTATTGAGTAGGTAGAAAGTTTAAATCGATTTTCATATTTATAATTAATAAATTTATTTTAAAATAAATCGTTTTTATCTTTTTTAAAACAAGTGATTTGTTAGCGACAAACTTTACGTACCATTAAAACCAAACAAGCGACTGAGTTACAATATATTTATGTGGCAATATTTCGCACAATACATTGACGCATTGAAAAGCTATTAGACTCTACCTTATATAGAGGCTGTGATTCATTAGTCAACTGAACGTAAAGTAATGTAAATTATGTATTTTACATATATATACATATATTTATATACAATATAAAATTTAATTTGGTTTTGTCAATTTGAATTTAATTAATAAATGTTTAAAACATAACGTGTATTTTTTATGTTTTTCCTCTCTACACTTGAGTACAATCAGAAATCAGTCAAAAACACATTTGAAGGTTATGAATTGGCAAAAAACAATATTAGCTTAGCAGGGGTCTATCCAAAACCAAAAATACTGCAAGGGATCTACGATACAAAATAGTTTGGTCATCTATGGTCCAAACAATAAGAAAATTTGTTAAATAAATAATAAAGATCCGATTGCTACCGTGCACTAAGCCTGAGTACTCGAAAACGCAAGGTCTTTGTCGTACAACTGTTTGTAGAGCGATTATCGTACGATTAGCTCCTTATACTGACATTCTGACGTCACACCGAGTAAAGTAAACGGCGCAGGGGCCGACATCATTAATTATAAGAACGAAGTCTTCACAATCCACTTGATTTATTTAAACTTAAAAAATAGATATCTATCGAATTTTATTATTAGTCGATTAACTATTGTAATTTAACAAAAGGATTATATAAAATGAACACTGTAAACGATTACTTTGCAATACGTACACCGGGCAATCGTTGCCAATCAAATGATGTCTTAGAGTAGTGCGTGCGATTTTTATATAGTAAATTTTGAATGACGGGTATTGCTACAATATTTGAGAATAGCGCCATCATATATGACAAAAATAAATATATATATTTTTATATAACTTTACTAAATATGAGCACTATATTCTCGCCAGTGAAGACAAATGAGAGAAGAAGTGAGATAATCGTACTCCTCGTGGCAAAAGCGGAACTTGAAATACCACCTAAACAACTTAAGACGTTTCAGCTGCTCAGGGATATTCCTCACTGAGCGTCTTTTATCGTTTGTATCATGGCGAATGTTCTGGCGAGTTTCATCCTCTCTCTTTCATAACTGACTCACACGCACCGGATTTTTTTGCTTTATGCAAGTTTTATATATTAAAATCCGTATCATTGCAAAGCAACTGCACAACATATTTACAGTTCATATTTAAGCTATAATTCGTTTTTATCAGGTCCTTCCGACCAAATTTTTCTGAATCTCAGAGAAATTATAACCTGCCAAACAAAATATTTTCGAGTACTTCATTGTTGACGTAAAGTATAAAGTGTGATTCCCTGAAATAACGTACAATACTTTATTATGATGATGTCCTAGCCGGTTTCGGCCACGGCGACTGTTTCAACACCGGTTAAGAAATTCGAGGTCCAGTTTTCGGAAACAGTCAATTGCGCAGGAGATATTTAAGCGCATAACTGGACGCGCTGCCAGAGAAGCACTCTCTCGTCCGAGCTCCCTCAGGCCCGGTGGAATGGAGATCCAATACGATCGGGAGGGAGCGGGATGCAGGTTAGGTCGAGTTTTCCTTCTCTGAACACCTGGTTGAATTGCGGTGTTAAAGAGATACTTTAGTCGCCTTTTACGACACCTCAGCAAAAAGAGGGGGGTGCTATTCTATTCTGCCGGCAGCCACCACGGCATTTTATTATAAAGTAGAGTTGGCAATCCTAGGTAGATTTGAGGATTTTCCCAGTAATAATAATAAAAATAAATAATATATAGTCACGCTATATCCCTTACAAGGTGAGCAGAGATATATTAGTGGCTGTATCCACTTTGCGCTTATTTGTCGTGCCCAATGTGACCTTAGTGCAGCGGATCGCCGTTCTCAGGGCTTTACACCGGACATTTCTATTAAATGCCATGCGGGTTTCCTCAGGATGTTTTCCTTCACAGGTGAGCGTAAATTCGTACTTAATCTGGAAAAATCCAGAAGTACGCGCCTGGATAGGACATGCGTTGCCGCGCATGGATACCGGTTTCTATCCACTAGGTCAGCACGGCCACAACCCATTTCCTCAGTGAATATTAAACAATGAATTTACCTGTTAGCCGCGCCGATTAGATTATCATAAAGTAAACGAATATCGCCGCAAAGATCAATATTATTATTCCGTAGACCAGATAATCCAGATAGGAAATAATCCAGCACCGTTTGGAGTAGTCTCGAGGAACTTCGTGCTCGGATATAGCATCCATGCTGTTGAAAATTGTATATTATATTTATGAAACTCACTTGTATCTGTCAATTTATATATTCAACCTTACTCGATTTTTTTTTCAAAGATGGTATTTCTTGCGCAAATTTTAACAGTATCCCGTAATTTAGACATAACTTAAACTATAAACTCGAAACGAGACTGTCAAATCCTATCTATCAAAAAAGTAGATTATTTATGTTATTAAATATCTGTAGTGCCTCGATATTTTTTGGTAGAAAATTTTACTTTACCTCTTTAACCGTCGAATCGCATTTTCTTTCTAACAAAACAGCTAAATATCAGATTTTCAAATATACTTTCAATCTTTCTCTTAGGGGTGGAATATAAAAATATCCTTAGTGAGTGCCATGTTAAAGATGAGCCCGATGTCCAAATTTTATGTACCTAGCCCCAGTAGTTTAATTTCTACAATTATATATAAGTCACGTCAAGTGTTCAGGGTAATTTTATAAACGAGGGAGATTTTTAGGAAGAATATTCATTATTATAATTCCTAATATGTTAAAATAGGGATATCTTAATATTTCCTTTAAAACAAAGTAAATCATAATCATCATAATTAGGGACAATTACACACATGTATAACAATTAACTATTGATTAGCTATTTTGTCTGTACTGTGATAAAGTACGAAGCGAAAACGAGTCATTACCTGTTTGCCTAATATTACGTAAAAGGAACTCTATTCAATCGTGTGATACACCCACTACGGTGTCTAAACTTTTTATGTATTAATTCTCCTTTGTTCGTCTAATTTGTCTTCATAACCTTAAGGAATTATCTGATGAGGCGCCTGGCCTGTACAGATCAATGGCCTCATATGTAATATGTTAGGTATTTCTGTATTAGGGTACGATGGGTAACACGTAAAAGTCCCTAAAATAAATTTAATAAAAAAAAACCTGAAGGAATATAGTTATTTACTTTTTTATTACTTGCAAGAAGGTATTAATTCTTGTATAATGAAATATCTCCCTCATCATACGTACTTACATATCTGTACTAATATTATAAAGCTGAAGAGTTTGTTTGTTTGTTTGAACGCGCTAATCTCAGGAACTACTGGTTCGAATTGAAAAATTCTTTTTGAGTTGAATAGACTATTTATCAAGGAAGGCTTTAGGCTATATAACATTACAATGCAACTATTAGGAGTGAGGAAATAATGGAAAATGTGAAAAAAAAACGGAGAAAATTATTCATCCTTGAAGGCTTCCATTGCGTGCGCTGCGAAAACAGTTCAAGATACCAAAAATATATGTATGAAAGAATTATTCCTCTTGAAATGATCTAAAAAAATGTCCCCGACGGTATATGTCTATCTTTTAAGATTAACTCACTAGAACCGTTTTTATGGTAAACAAATTTGGTCGAAATTAATGCATTATTTGTGAAGAGTTGTATCAACGTAATAATATTAATCTTTATCCAAATAAATGTGTTGTTGATTAAGAGTATTTAATTATGAACAAAATTGTCTTTGATATCACTTAATTTCAATGAACATCTTAGAAGATATTACAAAACCTTATATAGCAAAACAACGTTTGCCGGATCAGCTAGTACCGGATAAGTAGATAAATAGAACTAATTTTGTCCACAATTACTCTAGTCGAGAAAGGTTAACCTTTTTCAAGAGCGGCCCTTCTACTGCCGCTTTATAATAAAAAAAAAAAAACGTTTATTTACAGTACTCATACAAACTGCGTGAGGGGTTTAAAACCTCACTCGAACCACATTACTAAAAAAACGTACCGACTAGAATGAACCTTGCGTATTTTCGTGGTAGGGGAAAGGTCCTAACTAGTGATGAAAATGCCCGGGAATTTTCCCAAAGTGCCCAAAACTTCCGAGAACATTTCGTAAATTCCCGGCAATATACCCAAAGGAAGTTTTTGGGCACTGGGAAAATTCCCGGGCATTTTCATCACTAGTCCTAACTTATAGAACATGTGTTAATTTACTATTGTTGATACTTTAGGAAAATAATTATCAAACATAATTAAATATAATTATATATATACATATATATATTTACGATGTGTATATAGTCACGGTATATCCCTTCCAGAGTGAGCAGAGATGTAATAGTGGCTATATCCACTTTTTCGCTTATGTATTGAGCCCAACTTGACCAGTAATGCAGCTGGTCGTCGCTTTCACAGGACTAGTACACATTGGGCGGCGCGCTTGAGGGAGCGCGTCGCCCAACTTATCCAGGCGAGAGCGGTGTGTGACGTGTTCCCGCACACCGCTCCAAGACTACTTATGAGGAGAGCGGGGGGTGGCCCTTTACTTCACCCGCTCGTAAACAAAGGGGTGAGGCCTACCGAATAGGCCAGACGTCGTCGCGGGCCGGAGAAGTGGACGCTGCTGTGCCTCCGGTCCCGGCTGGACGGAGTGAAGGAGCACCCCGGGGGTTTTAGTCGGTGCAAGTCTGACACACCGGGGGGCGACCCTCAAAGCCCCCTGAGATCAGTCAGGGATTTCCCCCGGGTTACAAAAAAAATGCACTAGTACACATGACATTTCTATTAGATGCCGCGCGGGTTTCCTCAGGATATTTTTCTCCACCGGTGGGCATGTGCTGCCTAATTTCGTACTTATAATAGTCAGGAAAAACTCAGAGATACGTGCCGGGATAGGAACCTACGACCACTAGCGTTGCCGCGGATGGATACCTATATTTTATCCTATAGACAACCACAGCCAAGTTTTAAGATATCTCTGCTATACTGTGCTATAAATAAAAAAATGTACCAAAAAGAATCTTCTACTCCTCTTTTCAGGTCAATAATTTTCCTAAATAGTTGAAAAAAAAGAGATAAAACGCTTATTATAATTCTAGATTACACGCAATATTTATTTCTTTTAACTTAAAAATATCGATTGTAGGATGAAAATGGTAAATACTAAAGTTATAGAGAATTAAATTTACAACAAATTTTCCATCTAACATTTATCGAATCATATTGAAAAAAGCGGAGTTATCAATAACAATTTCAATTGGAATTATGAGTTATCTTTTAGTGGCATATATTGTCCGCTATAACTTATTACACGCTTCTAAAAAATTCAATTAATTGATTTATAAATTGAACAAAAATAATTACCGTATGCTTTGCACAGCCCTAAGTGTGTACACTGTCTGTGCTGACGTAGCCCGTTTTGGCGCGTTAATGACGGGCAACCAGTGGACACGCACAAATAAACCACCGTAGTAGTGTGATCATTTCCCAAATTAGTAGGAAACTAATACTCTGTACACTTTCTACTACTGGCATTTAACGACCGGAGCCCTTCACGAAAACTAGCGCCACAGCCGTCTTCCATGGATACTGCCGGAGCTCATTTCGCTATGTTTATATGTTAGCTTTTAATTTTTTTTCTGTATTTTAAACTTTTATTTTAAAGCGAAATAAATAAATTTCATTTCATTTACTGCGTCCTTGTCAGACCGACAGACTGCAGTGATCTCATAAGAGTTCCTTTTTTTTGCGTTTGAAACACTGAAGCAGTTTTACTGTGATCATAATCTACATAAATACAAACAGTCAGTATTGTAATGCAAATTACATTACCTAAGTGACCACTTACTGCTGAATAAGCAGTATCATTACGCCGGTTCTTTGTGTAGTCAGACAGAGGTTGTCACATTATAATCGCTTGATGTTTTTGAACTTTTAAACAGATCCAGATCTTTTCCAATTTAGAGCTCGTGGATACTTTTTTTTGATTCGGTGGAAATCCTCATGGATCGTGAGGTCACGCGGTCACGGTGTGCGGTATCTTACCGACTAAAACCACAGCGATGTTCTTTTTACTGGTCTGTCGGGTGCTGAGGGAAAGGCAGTGCTAGCATCTTCCACAACTCGGCGATGTTAAACCTTTGGCTCCATCCTCTGTGTGTGCGAGAAGACATGTAAAGATCCATCTCTCACTTGCCTCATGTCTTGAAACACATCAAGGACCGCGAACGCCAGGAAATGTTGAACAGCTCCCTCAAGTGCAAGTTATTCTTATATCTCCGCAGGCTTCATTTAGAGAACCTATTATCATATGACTCGCCGGAACACCATTCCATAGATCAACGACACGGCTGCAGTAAAAGTTAAAGAACTTCTTAGTTCTAGCCTGGATCTGAGTTACCGTATAACCGTGACTCCGCAAACCCGCGCGCGTGTTTCTTTTATGGAAAGGAGAGGATGAAACAAGATATAAAAATACTCACAAACACTGTTAAATAATAACACACCACACTGATTTCTTACTAAAAAGCTGTAATACGCACATACACACCGATATTTACTCTCTCGCTCTGGCTCACTAATTTTTGTATTTATGTCTCATACCTGTCGTTTTTCCGTTGCATCCGGTTTGAAATCACAACGGTTCTATAGAAGTTTCACTCCAACAATAATAATAATAAGTGTCAGATAGAACTCAGTTAACTTATTAAAGATTCCGTATCAAAGTGTATCGGATACTCTTGTGAATTGAGCACATTGTTGAAGCCCCTCCGAGGCCTGTATTAACATGCGAATGGAAGATGACGCCTCTGTGCCTAGAATCTAGATCTTATCGCGTCATCTAGACTTCAGTGCATGCGTGGAGAATAACTAATTGTTGTTACATAGATAACATCTTGCTAATGCCTGTATTATCGTCATTATAAAATGTTATTACGTAATACTCCGTGATCCTTTTCTGATAGTTGTCTTTGCGCAGGATTTTGCTATGTGTGAGTACCGCGTGCGTAAAACACCGTCCGCGCCATGTTCTGTTGGATCCCGGTGATATAATTACGGCGGCTTTAGCAGTTGCATCCACGAAAAGCAATAAGGTACATACACGCAATTGACTCATATTACGACACCGGCGTCGTCGAGAGCACCGATGAAGGACAGTCAAAATTGGTAAAAAGTTTTGTTTTGACGATTTAAAAGTAAATACAAAAGTCTCATAAGGTATCGATACTACGTCTTAAGTTATAAGGGAGAGGGTGGAATGAGTTTATACATTTCCTTAGAACACTCGCTATGATACAAGCGATAAAAGACGGTCAATGTGAAGATGTCTTGCGCAGCTGAAGAATCTCCAGAATCAAGATAAAATACTGTTAGACAAATGAGATTACAAAAGTTCTTTTATCCGTTAGTTTGGATCAGCCTACCTTTCTTCGTAGCTATAGTGTTTAACGGCAGAATAGAATAATTCCTCCCTCTTTATCATAGTGAGGTGTTGTAAGCGCGTAAAAGCCGACTAAGGTAGTCAGCATGCCGCAATGCACGCAGATTGCTGCTGCAGGCAATTTCTGCATACAGTGCGCACCCGCCAATGCGAATTCTTTGCTGGGTTACAGGTTAAACTCCTTCCCAAGGATTCCACAAATATAGTGGAAAAGGGAAGGGAAGCCTTTGCCCTGCAGTGCGACGAAAGTGGCTAGTAATAATATACCCTTCTAGCAGTGACGTGCGTAGAGTATTTGGTATTTGGGTAGGCAAAATTCACATAATTAATTTGTAAATTATATTATGATAGTAAATATTATATTGCTTTCATAGGTAACATAGACGGCGTGAATATAATATAAATAGTTCCTTTTTTGTTTAACTAAGCAATTTAATCCAGATTTATTTATCACTAGCTGACCCGGCAAACGTTGTCCTGCCATATAAATTATTTCTAGTGAATATCTTCTATATTTGACAAATATTGATCATATTTATACGATACTAACGTCACTTAATTGTTTTGCCTTCCCGGAACCTGTCCACTAACATTTAAACTTTATGGTACGGTGTTAAAGTTCAAATTGACTTTTAAATATTATTACGAATTTTTTGTATGAGAATATAGAAAAGTGTTGTTTTAGACTTTTTCAGACAATTTTTTTAATTTTTCTCTCCGTAATAACCTTCCCCAGACTTCATCAAACACAACAAAAAAGAAATCAGCCAAATCGGTTCAGCCGTTCTCGAGTTTCGCGCTTATCAACACATTTAGCGATTCATTTTTATATTATAGAAGATTATAGATAAGGGCAATTTGCATGCATCTATGGAATCAACGCTACTGCCTTCTATGTATTTCTTAAGTATTCCTTAATTTCATGAGAACAATAAAAATTAAATGCGTACGGAATCGTATTCATTAATGATATGTTTTTGACAAAATCTTCACGAAATTGTGTCAAGTATTGATAAGAAACGAGTCATTTCAAGGTCTAATGCTTTAAAGTGTTTCGAAGTATTCAATTTGATTTTTTATATAATAATATATGATCCCTCTAAACCCCTTTCGTGGTAAACAGAGATACCTTAGTGGCTTCTTTGCGCTTATATGTCGTGCCCAACGTGACCAGTGGCGCAGCTGATCGCCGTTCTCACGGCACTAGTACACATGACATTTCTATTAGATGCCGTGCTGGTCTCCCCACAATATTTTCCTTCTCCAGTGCCTAAATTCGTACTTCATCGAGAAAAACCCAAATGTTAGTGCCGGGATTCAAACCTACGAGCATTCTCGTCGCTTTACATGGACATCGGTCCCTTGTCCGCTAGGCTACCACAACCACGCTGGAAATTACTAAATATTCTGTTAATGAATTAACTAAAATATAAAATAATGCTACTAACATATATAAATGTTTGTTTATATTTTATAAGTTAATTCATTATTATCTATACGGAAGTAGTTGCTATAATTTAAAATAAGTTTAATACAATATTGTTTTTATATTTAATTGTTAATGGTTTTATTCATTTACGTATATTTAAATTTATCACAGAATTGGGAAAACATGCTTGAAAAATGAAATAAGATAACCAAAACATAAAAATATGTTTTTTATAACCTGGCCAACAACAAAACATTTTCAGAAAACTTTCCTTCCTGTATCTTTCTTAAGCTTTCTTTTTGAATATGATTATTTGTCGCGTTTGCTTACCATAAAATCCCATATGATTATATGTTTTCACAACACAGCACTACAAGTCAGATCGAGATGCGTAAGGCGCCGTTCGACATCACACTAGCAACTGGAGCATTTTGAGGCATTATCTTTAAAATGCCAGAATGTAGGCATTCCGTGACGCCGCCGACTCTTGTTACGTAGTCAGCATCCCTGCAACATATATTCACCAGAGATGGGCAAAAATGTAATGTGATTAACGATTACAAAATGTAGTCGTAATTTTAATTTTCTTGCTCTGTAATCATGATTAAATCCATTTAAAACATTAAAAAGTCATAAATGTGTATGCAATCTGGTATTCCGCAGTGTTTAAAACATGGATAATCAAAATGCAGTCATATTAATGGTAAAAAAAGTAAAATGTAATCGTAATCGATTTCATTAATCTGATTACATTTTGCCCATTTATGATATTCACTTTACAGTGGCTTTTTTTTATTCAAAGTTCTGAAAATTCAATAAAAAATATTTTTATATGATTAGTACACAGATCAGAACTTAACTGAATACGTAAAGGGATTAAACATAATATTTCGACTGCTATTTTATATGTCCAAATAAATTCGGGTTAAATGTCCAAACTCCTTCCTATGTATTTCAAAAATATACTAAAAAAGGGAATTGAGGCATTTGCTGTGCAGTCGGACGAAACTGAATAATATTTTAATACAAAATTAATTATAAAAAAAAAACAAAGCAAAACAAAAAAAAATCTTTAACTTACAAAGGCACAAGTTTTTGTCACTGGAGCATCGTCGTACTATAAATGATATGAAACTGCTTTATGATCTCCTAAACGCAAAAGTGGATTGTCCTGAACTTCTCGGGAAATTAAAATTTAAAATTTTCAAAAAACAAACTCGAAATCCTTGCTCATTCGCCTTACCTCTTGCCAAAGCACTACCAAAGCACTGTTATGCCCAAAACTCGGTCATCTATAGATGTTGCGCTCACTACAATAAATATTTTAAAGATATCGATATGTTTTACTTGAGCCGTAATCAGATCATTAAGACTATTATTTCTGGACTGCAGTTAGATGAATCTCATACAACACCGATATGAGCGCACACAGGCACACACGCACACTCAGCACTCACACAACACTCACAAATCACGCACACAACACTCACTATATGATGCGGGGAGCGACCCAAACATTTACCAAAATTTAATATGTGTACTACGTTATTTATTGGCATTCTAGATTTTTTTATTTTTTGTTTCCTATTTTTGGTACATAATCTTATAATATGCTGTGTAGTTACCGTTGAATAAATAAATAAATAAATAAATAAAATAAAATAAATAAAATAATGAAATGTAAAAAAAATGTAATGTAATGTGTAATGTAAATGTATGTATGTAATGTGTAATGTACTTAAATGTATTTCAAAATATAAAGGCAAATCACGCTCTGCGTCCACATGTAGACATGTAAAATAGATACCAGTGGTGTGGGGTGACAATTGAAACGAAAGAAGAAAGAAATTACAGTAATATAGAAATAACTGACCAAGTAACAATTTAGTCGTGGGCAAGCATGACGACGGCGAATATAATTAGATTCCCTTTTTTACTGTCTTAGCATATTAACTGTACCTACCATCAAGAGACCACCAACTGCTGACAGTAGCCACGATCATGCCGACCTACACAAATAACTCTAGACACTTCATTTAAAGGTCTTAATATCATAGGACGAAGGTGACTCGCTCACCGAGACACTATTCCACAGTCCAATGATCCGAAAAGTGTAAGAGGAGTGTTAAAGAGCTTTCTAGTTCTAGTTAAAATATAATTCACAGTAAAACTGTGGCACTGCAATACAGCGCGCGTGGTTCTCTTATAAAATTATGTCTTTTCGTAGTCGTTTCCGAATTATCCTGTTTGCCTGGGAGAGCCTTTACACCTGCAGGCGAGAGGGGCGAGCATTTAGAGTGCTCAGACAGCGAATTTATAGGTTTTTTTATTTTATTTATTAATAATTGAATCCTGTGACCATTTATTTCGTCACATCCTTACATTCTAGTGTACAATAAATAGTTTGCTTATACTATATGCTTATTTCCTATCAGATTATACAAATTGGTTTCACTTTATTTCGTTTTATTTTCTTTTACTATTCTTTCAATTAATATTACGCCATACTCTAAAAATTTACCTCTGTATTCTTTATTGCTGTTTAATTCCTCCAAATTGTCCTCCTTTATTTCCTTCCCCAATTCTTGCTCTATGTTAAACTTTAATAAATTGTACTTATTGCGCGTCGTTAGTACATGCAGCGAGTTATGATTGCTGGTGTTGTCGCAAGAACATTTTGGGTTTGTTAAAATTTTGCATTTTTCTAAGTATTCATTGAAACATCCATGACCTGTTAGTATTTGAGCTATTGCGAATTTATAGGTTAGGTAGCAATGCAAGAGCATCCCTATAAATGCGAACCTTGACATAGGTGACCAACCAGGGAAAGAACTTACTAGCGTTTTGGAAGCGATTGCCTTGAGAAGAAACGCTGAAAGAAACTCAAGGCTGCGGTGGAATGGAACTGCGCCTATTGGATACCGGTCCCTTATCGACTATGCCACAATATAATAAATAATCTATATCTATATTCTTTTTCATGCTACTTATTTGTAACCCGATAAATGTAGAAACTAATTGAGTTACCTAACTAAAATTGCTGTTTGCATATTACAATTAAATCGCGTTCGAGTTAACACATGATTAAATTAATCAGTCAATTGTGTAACTTCCCTTGGCGAGCAGACTGCTCTCGTCTGTCCGTCGGGTAATATATCCTGTGTAGACAGTCATTTACGGTACTCAAATTACTCCAGGAAAGTGTACATAGTGTTATAAAAACCTTGACCAATTCGCGAAGGCGTTACCCTGTAACTATAGATTTTTCTTATAATTTATAGTTAGTAGTTAGTTAGATATAGTTTTTTTTTGGGAGTCGAAATTGCTCGCGTCCGTAGACTTTACCCTAGTTTCCCTACACGTGACTCCTGGGTGGTACTAAACGAGCAGCAGCGAGGTGGTAGGGCGCCGGTGCCCGTCTGGATCGCGACCACAGTACATGAGTGTAAAGCCCGCCATAGTGACCAGTTTCGGCTTGTCGCGTTTCGGGATCAGCTTGTGTATATCCAGTAGCTCATACCTAGAGACCTTCAGTCGTGGTATATGCGGGCCGACATGACGATGTAGACTATCAATGGATTTTCATCCTTTGATAGTCGCTTTCGTTTTTGGACTACACTGTGCTTACCATCAGGTACTCTGTAATTACTATGTCGAGCCAGTGTAAAAAAAAAAAATATAGATGGACGCTTGACCTCAATCCCACCTGGTGGAAGCTGAAGATGAGTCCGACGATGGACTGCGTCCGCCTAACAAATGCCTATTCACTCTTACTTTAAAAACTCCCAAGTCATAAGACCAGGAAAATATGCTTGCTGGAAGCATATTGTACTCCTTAGCTGTGATTCTATTTAGATTTTTTTTAAATATATAACATAAAAAATCAAGTAAAATAAAAATGAACAAGCTCGTAAATAAACGAAAGCAAAGGATCATGTTAGTAGGTCATAACCCATGTTGATCCCAAGACCCGTTTATCAATCAAATTGTTTCATTATTCTTAAAACTGATTTTTGTAAGTAATCCGAGCATAGAACGCATGTAAAATAATTCAATTTTGTATGAAAATAACTTTTAAAGTGCACGAACCATATAATTTTCTGATGTATTTTGTGTTATCGTGTCAACAATATGCCTCTTTCGGCTCGGAGAGGGTTTTTACAACACAGTGTATAAAAATATTTGTCCTGATTGACATTTATCATAGAATCTAAACTACTGAAGCTAGAAACATTAAATGGTTACATTGGGTTCTATTTACAACGTAAGCACCCATTAAGGGCGGGTTTTACTTGCTATTTCACCTTTACAGAGATGGGCAAAATGTAATCTGATTAATGATGAACGATTACAAAATGTAGTCGTAATTTTCTTGCTCTATAATCATGATTAAATCCATTTAAACATTAAGAAATGATAAATGTGTATACAATCTGGGATTCTGTAGTGTTTAAAACATAAATGAGCAAAATGCAGTCATATGAATGGTAAAAAACGTAAAATGTAATCGTTAATCATTTTTATTAATCTGATTGATTACATTTTGCCCATCTATGCACCTTTAAGAGAGTGAAATACGGGTTGAATTTTTTTTACATCTGCCAGTTATTTAAATTACGTCGAGGCGAAGCTGACTAAATCTACTAGTAATTTCACCCGCCCTCCGGCTTTACTACAGTTTTGTGAATACGCGTCCTTGAGAACCCAAGTCTCATGCACCAGTTCTCTAACAGCCAGCACGTGATCCGAATGAAGAATTCCTTACGTCTTGTGGCGCATAATGAGTCCATAAGTGTAGATGTTAGCGAGTCGGCAGCGAAGCGTGATCGGCTGCTTAGCGGGTGGAATACAATTGCCTGGGCGTACACGTGGTTCTTAGGCTATGGCCACACTGTGCGTTTTTTAATACTCGTGTTTAGTTTTACGCCTCCGGATGCTAGTCTTTTTGAGCATATCGTTGGTTGTTTTAATATTCAGTAGTTTCTGATTGCCGTTAAAATCAACTACCTAAGCGACGCGCTGTCCAACCCATCTCAGAAAAATCACCAGCTCCCCGCAACATTTTGCCTTCCGGGCATCTTGTCGCTATCCATGCTAAACACCAACCCAAAAAACAAGATTATCACGGATGAAATGGACCATGGATGAAATTGAGAAAACTGCCACTCGCGTTCCAAGCTTGGACATCAATCACTAAGCTTTTATATTTTCCAGTGTAGCCCCTACTTTCGATAAAATAATCTCCCTAAAAATATTTTTCAGTAATAAACATTTTAAAAAAATTGCCTTAATCGGAAATTATAAAATCAAAAGTCTATTTATTAATAAAAAGTAGTAAACTATATATATAACCCCCTTGTATATGATCTCTAAAATGTTGATACGTATGTATTTATTATACTGTAGCTCTATAGTGGCTGTGGTGATCTAGAGCATGGGTCGGCAGCCTTTTCTTATAAAAGGGCCACACATATTATGAGTATATTGGTGCGGGCCACATTTCATATAATAAAAACAATTTTTTTGATAAAACTAATTTTTGCATTTTTAACCATATTTATTGTTACTCTCATTTTACTGACTGTGATCGCTTGAACTGAATTTCCGGTTTCCGCGCACACGAAACAATGAAATAGAAACATATTTTTATAAGTGTTTTTAATTTATTGGCTGCGTAGCGGCGTTCTGTGGAACGGCTCTCACTTGCGCGGGCCGCACCGTAGTGGTTTACGGGCCGCTGGTTGCCGACCCCTGATCTAGTGGATAAGAGACCGGTATTAATGTACAGCAACGCCTATGGCTATAGATTCGAATCCCAGCAAGTATTTCTGGGTTTTTCCAAATTAAGTACGGAATTACGCACATCATGCTCACCGGTCCAGTAAGCCTCGTGTGGAAACGTATAGATTAGTATAGATATATATATATATATATATATATATATATATATACATTAGAAGTGGATACAGCCACAAATGTATCCCTGCTCATCCTGAAAAGAATACAGCATGACAATATATCATATATCAAATGATTCGACATGGTCTCCCTTTCTGAACTATTTCACTCTTACCCCATTGCAGCAGCGTTCAAACCGCTGAGTATAAATCCGCCCTAATATTCGATATTTCCCATCAATAATTCGGCATGAACGCTCCGCTAATTATTCTGTGAATTGCCCAACGTGATCGGACAATTATGAACTAAACATTTACTTCAGAAACCCTCTTCGTCTTATCATTTTTAAATATCATGGCCAAGAGGATCCGTGAATGTTATAAATAACTTACCAAATTATATCTATAAAAATGATTATCATCATGTGTCCGTCTTCTGATGGACACAGGGCTCTCCCAAGGCTCGCCACTGAGCGTCTTCGGCTTTTCTCATCCAACAGTAGCCTTTGACTTTTCACACATCATACACTCTAAACCATCTTGCATACGTCTCGCATTCATCCATCCACTGAAAAGGCTATGATGTGTCATTTATTCATTCCCTCAGATACCTACCTTTACCTTAAAGCTACTTTAACAATAAAAACCTTATAAGGCTTAACGAAACAACACAATATACAAACTTAGGGGAGGCCAACACAAGTAACATTTGAAACAAATTAGTTTTAATATAAAAGCAACATATCCTTAATGTAGAATCCTACATATGATCCCGGCCGATCGGCCGATCGGCCGATCCACGACCGGTTGGCTGATGTCTTTGGGGTCGTGGCTGCTCAAGGTGGGGGCCTGAGCAACTGGTTTAGCGGACCGCGAGAAGTTGGCAGGGCATTGTGGCGTGCTCTGCCTAAATACAACGAGCATTATCGGGGAGGGTATCATCTTCCCCCGAGTTTGTGCCCTTCGGGCGCGGCGCGACGGGGCTGTGGCGAATTGGTTACGGGTCAAACACCCGCCAATGCGCAGAAGTAGTCACCTTGAGGTTTTTAGTCGGTATAAGTCCGACACGCCTCGGTCGCGCAATCCCCCTGCGCGGCTGAGACGGTCCTAAAAGAATTTTCCACAAGTAAAAAAAAAGAATCCTACATATGCAGTGAGGGAGGGCGAGGTGGCAGTGCCAAGGTGGACCTTCTACTGCAGTGATCAACGCAGCCCGCAACTACGCGCCGGGCTCTGGAGGTCGGCGCTCCCAGGGCCCCGATGACGGTGAAGTCTCCGCAGAGACGTGCCAGGCTGACAGTAGCCTGCTCCATCTAGCCAGAGGGCGTCCCACATTACGCATACAGAGGCGCGGTATACACTCAAGAACTCGTCTACTCCAGAGGTTATCAGTTTTTTGGTAAACATGACCAGCCCGATGTCACTTTACTCGCTAATCCTCTGCACTATGCCGATGAGTTTAGTTCTCTGACGGACCGACTCATTACTGATTCGATCCATCAGAGCAATGTAAATCAGCGCTGGATGGCGCGTGCAGCGCCGCCCAGCACACGCTGAGCCGAATGCTCTTGAGACGGGTAGCAGCACACAGGATACATGATGTGATGTTATGTATTATTTCATTGTTGTTTTTATATAAATATGTTTGTTATGTGTTGTTTCCTTTGCCTCAATAAACTTTTTCTTTCTTTTTTTTTCTTTTTCAATACCGAGCACAGCACGATCCATGGCATGCTGAGCGACTTTAAATTTGTGTACTAGTCATACTGTTAGTGTCTCAACTCCGTATGACATTACAGGTGAGACGCACTGGTTGTAGACTTTCGTCTTCAGACTTTTTTTTTTACACTGACGCGTCATAGTGACTACAGAGTACCTGATGGTAAGTACAGTGTAGTCAAAAAACGAAAGCGACTATCAAAGAATGAAAATCTATTGATAGTCTACATCGTCATGTCGGCTCACATATACCACGACTGAAGGTCTCTAGGTATATGAGCTACTGGATATGAACAAGCTGATCCCGAAACGTGACAAGCGGAAACGTCACTATGACGGGCTTTACACCCATGTACTGTGGTCGAGATCCAGCCGGGCACCGACGCCCTACTACCCCGCTGCTGCTCGTTTAGCACTACCCAGGAGTCACGTTTAAGGAAACTAGGGTAAAGCCTACGGACGCGAGCAGCTTCGACTCCCAAAAACAAAACTTCGACTTCTTGTGGTATGGGTGACGAAACTCGACGTAGTTTTTTAAAAGCTGCCCAATCCAGCTGTATTCTTATTGACCTCCCCTTTTAAAGATGCTCTAGTTATATGAACATTAAGGAGAACGATAATTTGAACTACATTTACATTTGGATTTTTACATCACATAGACTTAGCATCCTGAATAGAGTGCGGCGGCTTTTTCATGCCGGAACAACTGTTCCTGTCGTACAAGGCTCAGGTCAAGCCCTGCATGGAGTACTGTTCGCTTCTCTGGGACGGTTCTGCCCAGTACTTACTCGACGCCCTGGATATGCTGCAGTGGAGAGCTGTCCGCGTTGTGAATGATCCAGAAGTTACTAAGCATCTGGAACCGCTCCAGTTGCATAGAAACATTGCCGCACTAAGCGTTTTCTACCGTCTGTAACTCGGCGAGAGTTTTATATTTAAATTTTTCCACCCTTTCCTTTCCATAAAAGAACCACGCGTGCAGTTTTACGGAGTCACAGCTATACGGTATCTCATGTCCCGGCTAATAGGCTAAGTTTTACTTTTGCTGAGTCGTTGGGCTGTGGATTGGTTTCCCGGCGAGCGTGTTCCCACCCTCCTATGATATTTGGTACTTTAAACGAATCGTGAAGAGATATTTGTGCAGGTTGGATATAATCACTGCAACTATCGATTGTTTTTCTTTACGTTGATAATTGCAGACGTTTTTTCCACTGCATCATATTTACCATCACACATGGTCTGGCTATGATAAAATAAAAATCTAAAACCCACTCTACAATATTACCTATTTTTATTAAAATACTTTTTTTTTGTTGCTAGGAAATTCCTCCTATCCTCTATTATATAAACTCCAAGAGCGACTTGCACCAACAAATTCAATCCAGTTTAAGCTTGTATAAAACGCTATTTAATTGAATTGGTTTAATTAGATATTAAACTAGGTAATGATTCCGAGCAAAACAATAATTACAGTTTAACGCTAAATAGAGTTTCAGACAAGTTTAAACTACGCGACAAGGAAACAGTCATAAAACAAGTGGCGATTGCTAAGAGACTAATTTGTTCATAGCTGTCCTGCCGGCCTGCATATATCACTGCGGAAGGTTTCTCCAGACAGAAATTTGAAAAGCGACAGACTGAATTAAAAACTCTAACAGGATTAATTCTAAAAAAATTTTTTTTTTTTAACTTAAATCTTCTTGAAAATTACATTTTTCTATCAAGGAATCAGTAAAAACACCAAAATGATACAAGTTTATTTATTTAAGCGAAATCTATACAAATTCTTTTATCACACAGATAAATATGTAATCCATAATAATTTGAACATTTCATAAACTTAGGGCAACTACACATGGCGGCATACGATGTTCGTATCCTCATCGTATTAAGATATTTCGAAATTCTCGTGCAGTGCCATATCGAATTTTTGTTACCAAATATTCATCTAAAGAATGGAATGTCTTATCATAGTTACGTGAAAATTGGCTTAACTTTAATACAGCAAATAGATACTGTAAGATATGAATAGGCTACGTTAGTAATAAATACTATATAATCCAAAATACGCAGTCAAACATCGGGTCTCATTGTAACATTCAAATACAACAATTAACATATTTAATAATGAAGCTACACACTAATGAAACATATAATACAAGTTCTAAGAGTCAAATTCAGTAATCGGACATATCAGATTCTTTCACCGCAACTCCATTATTAACTTATTGTATTAGTTTATTAATTATACATCGTGTGCAAGGGCACCTAAATTTCGAGACAATCAATAAAATAAAATCGTAACAATTACATTAAGGAATCTTAACAATGATAGAATATAGCTTACGAATAAAATACATAGTAAAATAAAACCAATATCTATATATAATTAAATAGTACACTGACGATAAATTAACATATTTTTACCTTTACTGCACTAAATATACCTTTAACATTTTATCATTTCGATTAAACGTATTTTAAGCTGAAAGTTTTACGATACCTACCAAATGTAAAAATATAAGTACTTGTCATTTATACTGTCATGAAAAGCAGACGTACAGTTTAGAATAGCTATCACTAAAAATAAAAAAGCATACTTGCGTGCATTTCAATTTTTGATTACGTATTACTAATCTTATCCTCTATTCAATTAAAATACACGCCAGTATGTCATACATTGTTTCAACCCTTTATAATGACTGACTCGTATATTACAGATTTAACATTTTAATGTAAAACTGCATTATGTAATGAAAATCTTAACATTTCATTATTATTTTGTTCAATACATAAGCCACATACCTTCATAAAGGGTTAAACACACGATTTTAAAAAAGAACACATTAACAATAAGTTACACTTAACTGTGTCTGATATAACTTAAACAATAATTATTTGTGTATAGTATAAAAGTATCTTTAAATGTATATGTAAATGATTAAAGGCATTCATCATAATTATTACTTTTATGACAATATTATAAAACATCTAAAATTGACAATTTAATCGTGCATTTTCTAGACAAGCTTTAGTCTTTTGTGTCGTTAAAATTCCATAATACGAAAAATCGTGACCGCAACAATATGTGACCAGCTTTATAATCAACTTATTTCCATAATTTCGAATCCCGTTTACACCACTCGTGAGATCTTTTAGACTTAAAACAGTCCGATTAACTAAATAATTTAATGAAGATTAACCTAGAGACAATTCTTGAAGCCTGAATTTTATGTATAAAATTTTCCATATTGTTCTATTCCTTAAAAAGTATATTTAAAAACATGTACAATCCAGTACACGTGAACAGAAGTGAAACTTCTTTAGACAATTTCAATAAAAATGGATCATAGTTAGGATCGATTTTGACAACAACGCCTTCTACATGCCATCAATTTGGAAGTTATTTGTTCCGGTAATTGAATTATTTAAATCCTTTTCATATCAACGACCGTTTTACGATCTTGAAATTACACTATCATCATATTTAAAGAAGTTTCACTCGAAAATCTTCGTTTTTTCGTAACGAATTAAAAAATGTTGTATCGAAGAGGTTAAAACAGCTACAAAAGATATAAAATTAAGTACATACTGTACATTCTAAAACATTGACAGTCACCAAACTCAATTAAACCCACCATTGAGAAACCGCAATTTACATCAGCACTTTTAATTTTTTCCAGTGCTAATATACGAGTATGGGGTTCTTCAAGAGGACATTTACGAATGCCCTTTATGGTCGGAAAAGCGATGACAACTCCCCTTGTATTGCAGTTGTCCATAAGCAGTGGTAACCACTTACGATCAAGTATCCCATCAGCCTGCTTGCCGACAAAAGTTTGTAGACGCAGAGAGGACTGACATCAGTAATTAAAACAACGAAGTCTTCTCAACCTACTTGACATATTTTTGCTTTCTTCTAACAATTTGATAAACTCTCGACTTTTATTGTTAGCCCGATACTATTGTAATTTAAGAAAAGGGTCATATAAAATGAACACTGTAAACGATTATTTTGCAACACGTGAACCGAGAACTCTTGCCGACCAAATGATATCCTAGAGCAGTGCGTGCGACCTTCAATCAATTTCGTTTCAATGAGAGGTTTTGCCCGTTGGTGGGTGTTGCTCACAGTAATTGAAGATAGCGCCGTCAAGTTTATATAAAAAAAACACCTGTTCAGAGGATCTAGACAAAGAAACATTTGATCAGTGATAACTCCAACAGAGAAGTATACTAACTAGTTTCATCCCACTGTTGGGTAAAGGCGTCCTTTACCTTTGTACTATATTTGTGGGATCCGTGGGAAGAGGTTTGGACATGTAACCCAGCACACAGTGTGCATGCAGCAGCAGCGTGCAGGTCGGCATGCTGTATACTTCAGTCGGCTTTAACGCGCTTTCGACACTTCTGTATAATGAAGAGGGAACCACTGTTCTATTTTGCCAGTCAACCCCGCCACGGCTTGGTCTTAGTAGAAAAATGCAAAATGGAATTAACGTGTCGACTGGATATTTCCAAAGTTTTTGTCAAACCCATAGACGTTGTACATTTCTACTAGCATTATCGTTGATCGAATGTTTCATTGTCTAGGCCCTCCAGTGTATTGTATATAAAATAGTCGAGTCTTAACCCTTAAATGCTAACCAGCGTATAGCGTCAAAAAACAAAACCCACAGTTGCAAATCTCTTGTTAATTTCGCATTAGTATAGCTGCCCTGTAAGGACCAGAACACACTGCGTCCTAACCTAGTAAACACGGAACTACGTAGAAAATTCGAACCGAATTAGGATGTCTTTTCTCTTTCATTTATGCATTTCTTTTTGCAAATTAAATTAAATATTATTTTGTTA
This sequence comes from Automeris io, assembly GCA_036320925.1. NCBI lineage: Eukaryota > Metazoa > Arthropoda > Insecta > Lepidoptera > Saturniidae > Automeris > Automeris io. The sequence goes on from JAUDJH010000024.1 coordinate 9,558,951, forward strand.
TTGCCCTGTCTGTGTGTTCCTCGTATTTCATTTTTTTTTTACTTCTGTGCAATTATTCTACACTTTTAAACTCAGTCACATTTTAAACGTATCTTGTTCATGATTTATGTGCTTTTTTCCTCCTGACTCGACATACTGACTATACCATACCTGATGGTAAGCGTGGTGCATTCTAAAAAACGACTACGACTTTCAACAGTAAAGAAAAATCTATCGGTAGTGGCTTTGTTTAAAGGAGCCCATATCATAGGACGGTGTTTAATGTACACTATGTAAGTGTATTAATAAAATATATGTCGCTTCACGCACCGAGTGCGATATGAATCCGTCAAAATACAGATCGAGGAAAAGCACACAATTCAGAAACAAAAATTAAAAAAAAACTACACTGGCTCGCCAAAGTGTCTGCAGTGCAATATGAAAGCGAATATCAAAGGACGAAAATCTATTGAATCTCCGTAATCATGTCGGCCTACATATACCACGATTGAAGGTCTCCATAAGTATACGAGTCACTATGAAGGTCTTTAATAAATGTAGTTAAATATATTGTAAAATTATTTTAAATATCTTCGTTATAGCGCATCGTGAAGAGTCACAATACTATCCCCTAGAAATGTCTACCGCTAACGATTTTTTTTCAATTAGAATCTGTTTATCAGTTTTTTTAATTATTCACTAAATATAAGTTGTATATCTACCCAGAGATTGATGTAATAAATGAGATATTTTATATCGTTATATACTTTTTTTATTATTATTATAACGCTATATGTTTAAAATAACTGATACTATATATACCTACGCTTAATACTATGTATGCTATAAATAAACGCGTTTGAATACAGCTTGCCAAAAATATTATTAAAAACGGGGGCGCCACTGTATTGTTTGTATGGTGCCATACAAACAGCGAGAGCATGCAGGCTCCGTCAAAAATATCTCTAAATAACTGATACAAAGAAAGACGCTTAGTCATTTTGTAAATATGTATTTTCTCATTTGCTTTTTTATCCTGTCACGGTACAGTGATAGCACGTCTGACGGTAAGCACGGTGAAGTCTAAAAAATAATAGATAATAATATTTCATTTCATTTTAAAAACGACTATCAATAGCAAAGAAACCTAGCGATAGTCGCTGCGATCATGCCGGCCTGCACAGATTTCTCTCGACGCTGCGTTTAAAGGACCCAATATCAAAGGTTAGGAAATGTATGCATTTTGTATATCATGTATAAGTGCCCTTAGTGCTGTGAGAACGGCGAACAGCTGTGCTACTGGTTAAGTTGGGCACGACATATAAGCGGAAAGTGGATACACCAAAACAGCTCTGCTTATTCTGAAAGAAATATAATATATTAAAGGTAGTTTCCCCTATGAAGAACAGCGATCTGCTGCGCTACTGGTCACGTTGGGCGCGATATTATTATTAAATTAATTATCCCCTTTTTAATTTAGCCTGAAAATATGGAGAAACTTGTCAGGAAAAAAAAATATTGATAATATATTTGACAAGCTGTATTAAACATTGATATAATACTGAATCTATCACAAAAAAATACACGCAACACCAGCGACGACGGTACCAAAAAAAAAAGGATCAAAATTTCACCTTAAATTCTCACAATATCTTACGACTGAATCTGTGTTATTTTATACTAAAATCACGATGTCAAAAATATATCAGATGAAATTACAATGTTCCGCATTACATTGACATTCGTTATTTAAATCATATAGTTGCCAAAAAAATTATAAATTGTACTCCAACTCGAATTAACTCTATTTAAATAGACCTTATAAACCGTAAATGAATCTACCACCGGTTCAGAAAGCGGAATCTACCGAGAGGAGCCGCGGGAACACTCTTGTACATACACTTTTCAAAACATTTTTTCGCAGCTACAGAGTGATTTTATAGACGAGGGATATATTCCAGGGTACAATTAGCTGTACCTAATAAATATGCAACTAATTAAAATGTAATTATCTGTATTCCCGAAGACATCATAAAGAAACATTGATGAACAAAATGAGAATTGAACTGAAATAAATGTGGACACAGCAGCGCGTGCGGCACACTAAGTAGATAAAGGTGCCTTTAGGTAATTTTAGGTAAGCAGGTTTTAACGCGTTTACCCTTCGCACTGTATCCTGGCTTATGGCAGGCAAAATACCTACTTAATAATTAATTATTATTCATTCATGTGTGTAATTTCCCCTAAATATGTTGTCTACAATTTGTTTTTATCCTAATTCGGCTTAGTGGCATCACCACGCCTATGGTAAGCACGGTGCTGTCCAAAAACAAATGCAGCTATCAACTGTAAAGAAAAACAACAGATAGTCGCAATTATCATGCCAACCCGTACAAATATGTCTTCAGGCTTCGTTTAAAGGGCCTTATAGCATAGGGCGATGGAAATAGTAACATATTACTATGTTTACATATATGGAAGGAATTAAAGTCGCATACTAAATGTCCTCCATGCATATTTCCTCTTCTATAAAATCACCCTGTACAAAGACAATTAAATTTTTTTTTTTTTTAATCAAATATTAATCGTTTGGAAAAATGTTTTTAAAACTACGAAAAAAATGTGGTACGACAGCATACCGGCACTTATCAGTTGATTTAAATGCCTCACTAAAGGGCCAATCCTAGACGACCAAAAGTCATTTTCTGAGATCTCAAAGCAGGTAGAAAATGTTTTTTTTACCTCACGAGTTATAACTTGACGTATTTAAGTAAACAAAATGAAAAGAAATATATTTGGCCGCCTATAATTGAAAAATATCCGTAAGAGTGCCTGTCTGACATTAAATAAAAAAAATAAAATAAATAAAGATAGATATTTCGCTGAATCACTTGTACTGATTTTTTTTAAACATAGCTGCTTTTGCGTACTTGTTACCCATAACAAAGAGATAAAAGATGGATATGTATAAATGTTACTCAATAGGATTTCCTTTGAATAAACTAAATCGTGATCTCATATGTTTGTTAGAGATCGGTTTGATATACTTTTAAAATTAAATTTTAATAACGCATGCCTAATTAAAATCCAATTTAACTAAAATAAATTACTGTAAAATACCATTTAATGATTAAATATTTAATATCAGCATTATCAACACTGAGTGTTACTAAGTTAGAACTTTTTTAATATAAATTATGCGATATATAAACCTAATATATAAACATGTTGATATACATGATGACCGGTAACAAACGCATAACCTTTTAAGGGTGACTTTGGTTAATCAAGATTAAATACTTTTGTTGTACGATATTCTTTAATTCTATGATTTTTTAACCCCATGTAAAAAACAGTTCCTCAAGGCGCTGCGGGGTAGGGAACAGCGGGCACTCAGCTGACTGTGCATACCTACGCCCGAATCGATAGAATGACTTTTAAAATCTAGTTATTTACGAGACATAGAGCTATCGATTGATGGAAATCTCCCAGTAAACCAAAAAAAAAGTAAAATCTTAGGAAGTATTACGTTTTGGTTAAGTCATAAAACAAAATTTGCTACCCCCTGATGTACCTAAGTTACCTTTAAGATGTTATGCGTTAGTTACGTGTGACCTCGTAGATAAAAAAAAAACTTAATATAAGACATAAAGGCGGTTAAAAGAAATACATAAGACATTATAATATTTTGTCTCAGAACGTTACTTAATTGTAACTAGTAATATCTTCCTACTTAGTTCTTCATAGACAAGACTGGATATAGGTGAGGACCCACGTTCAGGGCACCAAAATCCAGGGACTGAAGACGAGCACATCGTCAAGCATATCCACTGAATAATATATCCAAAAATGCAAGCTAATTTTTATAAGCTATTGGCTGAAAAGTACAAGCCTTTGGTTTTGACGTTTTAAATGTTAACTCATAAGTCTCATAAGATATCGATATTCTGTTAAGATCGTTTTTCGTAATTATTTACGCTTCTTATGCCATAAATGAGATTTATAATCTAATAAAATAGTTGAGCAAAGGTCAACAAGGCAACAAGAAACAAAGGCAAAAGGACTGGCCGGAGTTTAGCAGCTGACAGTAGCTTTTGCACCGCCTCGAGAAATGTCAAGATCCGGGGCCTGTTCATAGAGTAAATATTGATATTTTTCGTAGTGTTACGCAGAATAACAGTACCGTATCTGATGGCAATAATAATATGTTTTCACGCTATATTCCTTACAGGGTAGGCAGAGATATAATCCCAGCACGTGTCTCTGGGGTTTTTCATTTTAAGTACGGATTCGAGCCCCACATGTTCACCAGTGAAGGAAAATACCGTGAGGAAGAAGGTCCAGTCCAAGTTTAACCAGCACAACGGTGATATTGTGAGTACAATTTCATAACTTTTTTTTATTCTGATACGACATAGTGACTGCACCGCACCAGATGTTAAGCACGGTGCAGTCCAAAAAACGCCAACGACTCTCAACAGGTAAGAAAGACCCATCGGTAGTCACAGCGATCATGCCGGCCTGCACAAATATCTCTTCACGCTACACTTAAAGGATCTCATATCATAGGAAGGTGGAAACACGCTCGCCGGAAGTCCATTCCACAGTCCAACGACACGGCAAAAGGAGTTAGAGAACTTCTTAGTCCTAGCCGGGATGTGAGATACCGTAAAGCTGTGTCTCCGCAAACCCGCGCGCGTTGTTCTATTCAGGGAGGGAGAGGGCGGAACGAGGTTAAACAACTCTTCTGAACACTCGCGTGATGCAGACGGTAGAAAACGCTCAGTGAGGCAAAATCTCTACGCAACTGGAGCGGTTCAAGATGCTTAGCCAAAGTGTTACTTAAAGTGTGCAACTGTAATAACTTAGAAAATTCTGAAAATTTAAATAATTTCAAAATTCTATGGGACTTAAAAAAATGTTTCGTGTTTGGCTTAGGACTTAAATTTGTTAAAGGACGAGACTATCTGACGAGAACAATAAGTTGATTTCTCTTTTCTTTATTTGATATCGTTTAGAATTAAATTATCTACTGGTTATTGAATTACAAAATAGGTCTAATTAAAGTTTAAAAGGACATTATAAATGTATTAGGAAAAAGTTTGATTAATTTTAAAAGAGTCAAAAGGAAATATTAACTTATGAATACATAGAAACTAAATTAGAAATTTTGGAGAAGCAATGGGCTTCCTTTATGAGTAATAATTCAAAGTTATATGAAACATACAACGAGATAGAAAAATCTGATTATGTATACCAAGAAATTTATAATGGACTGAGGGAGTTTTTGTAACTTATAAATCTCTAACGAAAACAATTATTAAAAATAAGTATCATGTTTAGGAAAAAACAGAACATCAGAGTCATGATTCCAAGAGTTTTATGTAGTCAGTTAAATTACCCAAAATTTCTATACCAATATTTACCGATCAATACTCAAGAATGACCAACATTTCGTGACTTGTTAAAGTCTTTAATACGCAACAATGAATCGTTAGATAATGTACCAAAATCACATTACCTAAAAGGTCATTTATCAGGAGATGCAAAACAGTTATAACGACATCAACTGTAACTGAAGCCAATTATCAGGAACGTTAGTTCCAACTGGACAATCGATATAATAATAAAAGATATGTTAGTATTTTTTTTTAACAAAGACATGAGGTGACGTGACGTATGAGTTCACAATCAGCTATTGCATTTAAAGAGCTTCTAAATACTATTTCTGACTGTCTCAAAGCCAGTGACGTGCATAGGGTATTTAGATAGGGTAGGCAGATTCACATAATAAATTTAAATATAATATAATGATAATAAAGCTTATATTACTTTCATAGCGCAGAGAGATGGCGTGAAAATAGAATAGATATGAATATAAATGGTTCCTTTTTTGTTTAAATTAAAGGAATTTATGCCAGATTTATTTACCGTAAGGGCATGCAATGCCTTCATGTATCTATGGAATGAACGCTACGGCTTAAAGCATATAAAATTTCAAATTTTCAAGTTAGCATCTGGGTCAGTATAACGCTGTATTACATTGTAAATTATAAATTAGATTCTCGTAAACAATGGAAACTAGAGGTGTTCAATGATAACTCCGACGACTTGCCAACTTTTAGTACATTTCAAACATTTTTAGAAAATATGAACGCAACCAAAATGGAACTTCAATGTCATTAATGTCAATTGTTCTTCCATTCCTTACCCTTTCAAGTGAATGCGTACCTGCGCGCGAGTGATTCGTTAAAACTATTATATTTAATCAAAATAAGTACTGTTTAATCGTAACCGCTGTTTTATTCATAATAAGGCGTATAAGACGCCAACAGGTTATCGGTCCAGCATCGATAAAACAGCAAAATTAAAAAGGATTCAAATTGTGGAAAATTTACGGACAGTCGTAACGGAAAAATGTCTGCTATCAGTGGATTAGCAATAGAGAAGCTGACCGGCCGAGACAACTACCCCACGAAGATTTGTGGGAATATGTAGAATCCAGAAACAATACCGCAGATAAAGTTAAAAAGGAAATAAAAGCAAAGTCAAAAATCATATTGTTTGTGGACCCGATAAATTATGTACATATACAGGATGCGCCCACAGCATATGAGGTATGGAATAACCTAAAAAAGGTATTTGATGACTCCAGTTTAACACCTAAGGTAACCTTGTTAAAAGATTTGATTATCACAACGATGGAAAGTTGCACTAAGGTCGAGGGAATGTGCAAATAAAGTAATTACAAAGGTGCACAAACTAAAAAATCATTGGTTTCAGTGTAGATTATGAGTGGCTGAGTACTTTGTTGCTTGCAGGCCTCCCCGATACCTACAATCCTATGATTATGGCATTGGAAAGCTCTGGTCTGTCAATTAGTGCAGACTATGTAAAAACTAAAATATTACAAGATGTAAAAGAATCCAGTACAAGAGCTTTTTACACAAAAAATAAGTAATTTAGGAAATTTACAAACAAAAAAGAAGACAATGTTAAAAATTCAGAGTATGAAGGTAAAGGGCCAAGGTGTTTTACATGTAATAAATTTGGGCATTTAAGTAAAGTATGTTGGTTCAATAAAAATAAAAAATCAGATAATAATACTAAGTCGGGCTATGTAGCTGCTTTCTCAGGTATGATCAGTAATGATGTGTCAAACTGGTATATTGACTCCGGTTCATCAGTACATATGACAAGAAACAAGGAATGTTGTATGATATTACAAATGATGTACGATGTGAAATCGTTACAAATGGCCATATATAGTGTTCGAGCCAAAAATATGGGATATCGTTCTTGTAAAGGAAGACGGCCTATCACCAAGGCGATGGTTGTTTGGTTGTGTTCTTGAAAACATCCAGGCCAAGATTATGTCTCCACCGTAGTAACTTTAAAAACTAAGTAGTCTACTTTAAAGAGACCAACTTCTAAATTATGTATTTTACCAGTTCAAGACTAAATGTTCTTTTTTGCCCATATACTTCTTTCTTTATGTATTTATATTTTCTTAGTTGTTATTTTGTATCTTCAGAAAGAAGCCAAACCTTAATATTACAGTATTCAATTTCTGAGTTAAGTATTTACTAAGAAAGTTAATGTTTTAAATATAGTCCAATGTTTATGTAACTCACCAAGTACTTGGATTAACTTGTTCAAGATTTCAACCATCTAGATTAATCAATTCAAATTTTTTAGTGCTTACATCAACCAGTTTAATTATAGTTCTAGCTTTCAACTCTTTAAATCAATCACTTCAACTGTGATTCAACCTTTTAAGTACTTAGATCATACAGTTTAATCACAGTTACCCTTTTCTTAAGTACATTTCGGCATTATATGTCCTTGGGGGTTGGGGGGGGGGGGGGTTCAAGACCAAATTATTTAATACAAAAAGTTGCGTAAATTTGCTAATAGATGTCGCCACAAGTTGTTTGCATAGCGCTGACAAGATTGCAACTCAAATAGGTCAATTGATTTTGCTGTTTTAATACAAGCACATCTGGACAAGAGATCGTTTTATTTACTACCCGCATCCATAAAATACAACAACACAAGTGATTAGTGAAAACTGGGTTATTAAAGGTTAGGAGTTCCACACCCCAAAAGGGATATAGCGTGCCGACATATTATTCTGTATTAAAACAAACCTATCGAAATATGATCATCGGCAAACCTAAATAATTACTTAAACTTAATATCAAGAAGAGAAATACACATTCACACATCTCATACATTTACGCTTACAACAACATAATACATCGCTACATCATATGTGAGAGATTATTAAATAATTAAAATGTATAATTAACTACAGGAGTAACGAGTTCATATTGACGCGCGGACGTTTTGTTCCCAATTCGATGTCTTAATAATTTAGACTTTACTAGACTGACAGTATTGACTGTGCCAAACTGACAGTATTGACTATATTATTGTGATTAATATTTTAGACTGTATCAGATTGACAGTTTTGACTGAACCAGACTGATAAAGTTCACTGTAAAGAAATAATTATGTTCTATCGGCCATCATAATGTATTGTTTTTATGGTCAATCGTTTATAATATAAAAACAAATATTTTTTTATATTCCTAATATTAAAATAAAACGATATCATTAAATGGAAAAACTTAAAATAAATATAGTGTTTACAACATGTTAACATGAGCCGAAAAATCGTGATACCTTATTACGTTTAATACACAGTTAAACAGCTGTAAAAACCATTTTAAACACGAAGAAACGAATATTAGTGTTTAAAATCGTCTTTAAATTAAAAAAAGGTTCCTGCAACTGAGCATGGTCGGAGCAAAACTCCACGCGTCGGCGACAAATGTCGCGTAATACCAATAGAAGAGATATATAAAAAAAACTTTTTTACGTTTGTTCATTTGCTGCACAATGGATATTATCCGATGTCGGCCCAGCTCGTTTCTTCGGCTATTCTGTCCATGCAGTTGCAGAGGAATTGATACTGGAAACAAATTATAACGTTAGCATTGCGCTATACACTTCTAGATATAAGCAGGAGGTACATTAAATTGCAATTAAACTATAAATTATTTGCAGATTTATTGATTGCAATAATTTTAAATTTGTCTTTCGCTCGAATGAGTTATCGTATTTGTGAGATGAACTATGACTCACGAAGGGAGTGTACCAATCTGCCGGCGAGATGGTCTGTGTACAGATGTGATGGTCTGTGTACAGATGTGATGGTCTGTGTACAGATGTGATGGTCTGTGTACAGATGTGATGGTCTATGTACAGATGTGATGTGGACTGCGTATACAACTCACGTAGGGCGTGTAAAGCGCAAGCGCGGTGAGGTGCCCGCCGTGCGAGTACGTGAGCCGCAGCGCGGCGGCCTCGTCGTCGGCGCGCCACTCGCGCACGCTGCCCCACGGCACCTCCGCGCTGGGGGCGGGCGCGTCTGCGGCGGCGCCGGTGCCGGCCTCCCGCTCGCACCAGGCCGACAGCTTCAGCCCGCTCCAGCCTGCACGCGCATCGGAACAAGTAACAGAGATGCCGCCCGACAGCGCCGCGCAGTCGCCTGCTGTCATTGCTTTTGCATATGATGATGTCCTGGCCGGATTCGGCCACGGCGACTGTTTCAACGCCGATTAAGAAAATCAAGGCCCAGTTTTCGGAAACAGTCAATTGCGCAGGAGATATTTCAGTGCATAACTGGACGCGCTGCCAGAAAAGCACTCTCTCGTCCGAGCTACCTCTTGCCCGATGGAAAAGAGAACCAGTACGATCGGGAGGGAGCGGGATTCAGGTTTGGTCGCGTTTCCCTTCTCTAAACACCTGGTTGAATTGCGGTGTTAAAGAGATACCTTAGTCGCCTTTTACTACACCTCGGCAAGAAGAGGGGGGTGCTATTCTATTCTGCAGGCAGCCACCACGGCTAAACATACACATACATATACTGCTGCATACATATATGCATATACATGCATACACAGCAGGTATATAGCGACCTAGTAGCTGCCGGGTCCTTGCTACTGAGCGCGCCATCTCCACTCAGCATAGTTTATAGTTGCAATCATGCCGGCCTGCACAAAAATCTCTTCACCCTTCGTGTAAAGGAGCCAGTATCATAGGACGGTGGGAACACGCTCGCCGGAAGACCATCCAACAGTCCCACGGCTCGGCTGTAAGAAGAACTAGAGGACTTCTCAGTGCTAGCCGGGATGTGAGTTTTCGTGTAGCCATGACTCCGCAATACCATGCGCGTGGTGCTCTTATGCAAGAGAGAGAGTGGACAAAACGCTAAGTGTGGCCTCTTCTTGCTGAGGTGTCGTAAAAGGCGACTAAGGTATCTCTTTAACACAGCAATTCAACCAGGTGTTCAGAGAAGGAAAACTCGACCAAACCTGCATCCTGCTCCCTCCCGATCGTACTGGTTCTCCATTCCATCGGGCCTGAGGGAGCTCGGACGAGAGAGTGCTTTTCTGGCAGCGCGTCCGGTTATGCAGTTAATATCTCCTGCGAAATTGACTGTTTCCGAAAACTGGACCACGATTTTCTTAATCAGTGTTGAAACAGTCGCCGTGGCCGAATCCGGCTAGGACATCATCATCATCAGTGTGGCAATTGTACCCTTAGTATCACAAGTGATGGAAGGACGAATAATGACACAGATCTGCAAGGTTTTGTTTTTGACCAAGTGAGAGTTATTTTCGAAGTAATTTTTTGCATAGAATCCGAATAAGATATTTTGAAAAAGCTGACGTGATAGACCAATTCTGACGGCAGATTCGGATTCTGCGCGAAAAATTACTTCTTACGTGATCGTCAGTTGGTCAACAACAATCGAACCCATTTTTTTGCAGATCTGGATCAGCCTCATATTTCATCGTTCCATTGAACAGGGTCGTCTGGCACCAGTTCACTGTTCTCTTGAGAATCGTTAGAACGTAGGAATATGGTCGCCGGGAGCACATTCTATTCCTGTGCTGTAGAAGACAGTCTTTTTGTGTCGACACAAGGAACATCCATCACATATGTACGTTTTCTACTACGGCGTCTGGTGGTTTTGTGATGAAATGGGGCTGGTGGAATTAGAGGATACCGGTTTTTTTATATTACAGATGGACTTGCGCTTGACTTTAATCTCACTTGATGGAAAGCGATGACGAGGCTGATGATGGAACGCGCTCACGCAATAAGTACCGATTCACTTGTCGTTTGAAGATTCCCATGTCGTAGGATGTTGGAAAAACAGATTTGGGAGTCGAAGCTGCTCGCGTCCGTAGGCTTTACCCTAGTTCCCCTACATGTGACTCCTGGGTGGTGCTAAACGAGCAGCAGCGAGGTGGCAGGACGTCGGTGCCCGTCTGGATCGCGACCACAGTGCACGGGTGTAAAACCCGTCATAGTGACCAGTTTCGGCTTGTCGCGTTTCGGGATCAGCTTGTGCATATCCAGTGCGTATACCTAAAGAGTCGTGGTATATGTGGGCCGACATGACGATGTAGACTATCAATGGATTTTCATCCTTTGATAGTCGCTTTCGTTTTTGGGCTACACTGTACTCACCATCAGGTACTCTGTAGTCACTATGTCGAGCCAGTGGATAAAAAAAAAACAGACGCCGGGAGCACCCGCGCGAGCAGCGGGGCGCGGCGCGGCGGGGCTGACCTAGCGAGAGCGCCACGGGCTGGTGCTGGCGCTGGTGCTGGTGGTGCTGGTGCGTGTGCGCGGGCGGGAACGCGACGTGCCCGTAGCCGGGCAGCGCGCGGGCCAGCGCCAGGTAGTCGGCGGCGCGCGGCACCTCCTGCAGCGCCTTCAGCTGGTAGAGGCGCGCGCCCGCCACGCACACGCCGCGGTTCACGTCCTCCACCGCCTGCCGGGCCGGGACCGCGCATGTGTTACTTTACTTCTTACCTCCCCCCCTCTCCCTCTCCCCCTCCTCACTAACTATCCTAGCATCTTTCCCATTCGGATAATAAATATCTAGTGACTAATTTATTTTTATGTGTTTACAAATCGTATTCAACTGAGACCTGTTATTAAAATAGTTTTCACTCGTGATTTCTCTTATTTTAAGACTAGCTGATCCGGCAAACGTTATTTTGCTATATAAGATTTGAAATATCTTCTAAGATGTTCATTGAAATTAAGTGATGTCAAAGACAATTTTGTTCACAATTAAATACTCTTAATCAACAACACATTTATTTGGATAAAGATTAATATTATTACGTTGATACAATTCTTAACAAATAATGCATTAATTTCGACCAAATTTTATTACTATAAAAACGGTTCTAGTGACTTAATCTTAAAAGATAGACATATACTGTCGCGGACATTTTTTTAGATCATTTCAAGAGGAATAATTCTTTCATACATATATTTTTGGTATCTTGAACCGTTTTCGCAACGCACGCAATGGAAGCCCTCAAGGATGAATAATTTTCCCCATTTTTTTCACATTTTCCATTATTTCTTCGCTCCTAATATTTGCATCGTGATGTTATTTAGCCTAAAGCCTTCCTCGATAAATGGTCTATTCAATACAAAAAGAATTTTTCAATTCGAACCTGTAGTTCCTGAGATTAGCGCGTTCAAACAAACAAACAAACTCTTCAGTTTTATAATATTAGTATAGATAACTCTTAAGATATTCATTTAAATTATATGGTGTCAAGGATTATAATAATGTGCTCGAAATGCTTATCATATCTGACACGTGTAAGATGGTAAGTATTAATACTGTATCCGTTCTAAATAGCTTTCTAGAATAACCAGTTATCGGTGTAACTAGATTGGGTAGGAACGCAAAAGCACCTCTGTGGGTACGGACCTCTACTTGGACGACCAGCAAGAGAGAGAAACTAAGGTTATTAACCACCGTTTCGATAGCGGCTATCATGATAAGAAACTCAAAGCTACCACGGAGTAAAACTATGTCTGTCTTTTTCCTAACAATAGTGATGAAAACTATCGTACAACATGCATGTGCATTTTGACTATTACAAACTCGGCTTTCCTTTCATTTGTAATAATTAATTTAGTTCACTTGCATCTGATTGTAGCCAATTACATTATCGTGATTGCAAATAAAATATATTCCTTGAATTTGAAGTTTTTTTAATGAATCATTTCAATATGGCGACGCTGCTCCTCACATACTCAGCGTGCTATCACAATGTATTTTTTTTTTTTCTATTTATTTAAGGGACTTTTGTGCCTCGGCACATGCCAGCCCCATCGTATCCTAAACATGCACTACTAACATTTATTTCTGGTGGGGACCCATCAGCCTGAACAACTCCTTTGCTTCGGCTGAGTAAGGTCTCGCTAAAATTCCGCAGAATATGCCTACATCAAATTTGTTCAGGCTAAAGGCTCCCATCAGAGAATCTCTTGCAGACTGAGATCGGACACACTCCATCAGCAAATGTTGTACGTCATCTGCTTTCTTACACGTGCTGCAGTTCGGTGACTCCACAAGCTTCATCAGATGTTTAAATTTGCCTGATGGAATGTAACCTGACCTCAGCCTGTGTTATCACAATGTACTTTAATAATAATCTTTAATAATCTTTATTTAAACACAAAAACTTATGCATATACACAGGGTGATAAGTCTCACCAATTAAGTAAATCTTGTCTCTGGTGAGACTCGCACTTCCGTTCGGTTATTCAAGGGTGTCTTGTGTTTTTATATGGATATTCACAGTATAAGTTTATTGGTATGCGTGTGTGCGAGAGAGAATATGTGTGTGTGTGTGTGTGTGAGAGAGAGAGTTTGTGTGCATGAGAGAGAGAATGTCTGTAGGTGGGAGAGAGTGTATGTGTGTAAGTGCATGTGTATTATATCGATTATTAATTTACAAGGGATTCTGTATTATCGTATGACAGAGATTTCAGATATTGAGAAAGTACTTGCTTGCAGTCATGAATATTTTTACTGTAAATGTCGATTTGTTTATTTAATTCATTGTATATATGGGCGGATTGACAGTTATATTGCTTTGAGGCAAATGTGGTTCTAATACGAACGGGGTTAATTGCTATATCTTTCCTTCTATTTATGTACTACCACAGATATTGCCCTCGCATTTAGACGAAACAATACAGCCGGCGGAGGCTCACCTGCCAGAATATAAACGCGGCCGCTGTGGGGTCCGCATTGATCACGGACACCTCGACCGCGGGGTTGAACAGCCACTTGCGTATCGCCAGGCAGCTGCTGGAGGCCGTCGAGTAGTTCTGTATATAGAGCGAGTGGGGACACTCGTTCGGCTGCAGCTTGCGTTCTGGAACATTCCAAGCGATCCTCTATCATAAGGTCTTAGGCACCGCGTGCCCACCCCACCGCTGAAGGAAATCATCGTGAGGAAACTCGCATGGCTAATAGAAATGCCATGTGGATACTAGCACCACTGTATCCCTGCTCACCCCAAAAGACATACACAGTGACGATATATTAATAAAAAAAAATTGGGAGTCGATGCTGCCTCGCGCCCATAGGTTTTATCTTTGTTAAGTTGACAAAGGACAGCTAAAAAAATTTCCAAGTCAGAAAATAATAGAATCCTTGAAAGTTTGGTCACACTAGCTGAGTTATGACGTCACGCGTCATGATTGCGGTCACGTGACTTAGACATTAAGGGCGGCTTGCACCAACAAATTAATTCTAGTTTAAGCTTGTATAAAACGCTATAAATTGAAGCGGTTTAATTCAATCTTAATGATGGTTTCAATTTAAGAGCTGTTACAACAGGATTTTGATTCTGTGCAAGAAAGTAAGTCCAGTTGAGCGCTAAATAGCATTTTATGTAAATCTAAACTAGATTTAATTCGCTAGTGCAAGCCGCCCTAAAAACATTTTAAAAGTTAGATTAAAATTAAGGTAAGGTGGTGTAAGGTAAGATGGTAAGGTGATTGCCCGAACTGTGACCATGACTAGTGATGAAAATGCCCGGGAATATTCCCAAAGTGCCCAAAAACTTCTTTGGGAATATTCCCGGGAATTTACGAAAAGTTCTCGGAAGTTTTGGGCACTTTGGGAAAATTCCCGGGCATTTTCATCACTAGTCATGACCACAGTACACGAGTTTAAAAAAAAACTTCATAGTAACTCGCTGCGGCCTTTCGCGTATTGGGATCAGCTTGAGTGCGTCCGGTATAACTCGTATACCTAGAGACCTTCAGTCGTGGTATATGTGGGCCGACATGACGATGTAGACTATCAATGGATTTTCATCCTTTGATGGTCGCTTTCGTTGTTGGACTACACTGTACTTACCATCAGGTGCACTGTAAGTCACTTTGTTGAGCCAGTGTAAAAAAAAAATCTGATAATGTTTTTATTAATTCATTTCCATTATATATTCTAATGTAGTGTGGGAAACTTCCCGGAAAGGTGATGTGATGATAGTGATTGGATAAAAATGGCCGAAGACCGGACTCAATGGCGGTTGTTAGGCCTATTTCCAGCAATGAACCAGGATGAGCTGATGATGATATGTTCTAGGGCTATTAACCAGTTTCAGATAAGACATCCAATAACTCTGTTAGTGCAATTCAAGGTCCTATTGTGTTCTACGATTTGGATTCACCGAGATTGTATTTGACACTTTGTAAAACCTATTTCGTAATGAAACTCGACGATTTCTATAGATGTTGCGCTCAGTACAATAAATATTTTAAAGAGATCGAGATGTTTTGCTTAAGCCGTAATCAGGTCATCAAGACAATTATTTCTGGACTGCAGTTAGATGAATCTCATACAACACCGATATGAGCGCACACACGCACACAAATGCACTCACACAACACTCACAAATCACGCACACAACACTTACTATATGATGCGGGGAGCGACCCAAACATTTACCGAAATTTAATATGTGTACTACGTTATTGGCATTCTAGATTTTTTTATTTTTTGTTTCCTATTTTTGGTACATAATCTTATAATATGCTGTGTAGTTACCGTTGAATAAATAAATAAATAAATAAAATAAATCTCGAAAACTCACCGAAATTGTATTCGACGATCTCGAACAAGTAGAAATACTTCTGGAGCGACTTGGCCAGAGAGATCTTTTCGCAGACGGCACGGTACACGTCATCGGCGTTCGTGGACTTGAGCACGGCGACGGTGACCACCTCTTTATCCGGCAGCAGCACCTTCAGCTCCACCGGGGTCGGGTTCGAGGAGTCGTCCGAGTCAGTGAGAAACTCCTGCACCGCATCCGATTCGGCTATCACACGCACGGCGCACACCTTAAGCAACATAATACGTTTTTAAATATGAAAATATGTAGACCTACGGGAGCGATGCCTTGGGCCCAAGCCACCGGTAGTTAGGAGCTCAGAGTGAGGAACCTCCTAACAATGGGTGCCGTATCGAGTAGAACTGCTTTCTGTATCCGGCCTTTGATCCAACAACCAAGCGAGAGCCCCTTTAGGTGGAAACTAGCCCATTAGTCGACATTTATTTATTTATTTATAAGTACACTTACATAGACTACATTAACACATGTAACTATATAAGACATGAACAGGATACATTATAAATGCGACTATATCTACAAGTGTAGACTACATGCACAGAAGGAAAGAAAAATAAAAATACGAGTAACACAAAAAGAAATAAACTAATCTAATTAGAAAATTTTATAACAGAAATTAAAAAAAAAAACAATAATCTATGCAACAATCCTCTCTAATAACATCTTTTTTTTAAATTTGTAAATACGACTATCGGGACAGTAATCGTTGAATCCACATCCCACAAAAACAAAGCTTTGTACAAATTTTCAGCCAATTTGTTTGGAGAAGTTGGTCCGCTTTTTACATATGTTGTTCAGTGGGTAAGCTGGGTGACGTGTTCGTGTGGCGCCCTTAGAATTTGGCATTCCCTAGAACTTCAAGCTATAGCTTGACCCAGCCGCCGACCCCCTGTATTCCGGGCCTGGGAATTTTTAATCACAAACTTCCCTATGTTTTATAATATTTCATTAAAGATTTATCATTAGCATTTCCTCTCCACAAACATGAGACGTATTAAATGTATGAATCGACATACCTTTTCTAAATACTGTTCGAGGCCTCTCCTCCGTGCGTCCAACTGCTGTTCGCTCAACGTGAAAGGCCATTTCCCCGGCAGCTTGGGAAAGTTGAAACCTGGAATGAGGAATATTATCTATACGTCCACAATAACTGGTTAATTACTAAAGTGACATGAGAGCTACTCCATTGATTCTTATCTATGGAGATCGGCTGCATAATCCAGAGTAGAAGCATCATCGAGAAACCACGATTATTATGTAAAAAATCAATGATTTAAGAGGAAGGAGATTTCGCAAACGTAACACGGAATTCGCACGTCAATGTGTGGACTGGTGAGTCGGGAATAACTAGATGGCAACAAGAGAATTAAGAGTCCAAAGAATAGGTGAAGCGCTCCTTACTATGATAGGCTCGCAATTTCTCGTCGTCTTTTTATCAATGGAACAACTTCGGTAGGGAAGGCAAAGGAATTCAGTTAGGGCAAGGTTCTTGAGTGGAGTCTATGATTGGGAAAACGCAGCGTGAATCACCTCTCGGCAAGGCCTCTGTTCACGACAAGACTAAGGTGGATGATGATGATAAAGAACATACCTATGAACTCCTTTCTTATTATGTTCCATTCCGTTCTATCCTGACTCCCATTCCAGTCACAAAGCTTATACTCCCAAGAAGGCTTTAACGCGGCGCTGCGAAGCTGTGGACCATAAATTACAGGGTCCACACTCCTCGTTCAAGTGCAGAAGTCACCTTGCGGTGTTTAGCCGTTTCGCTTCCCGTGCGGCCGGAATGGTCTTATGAGTATTTAAAAAAAAACGTAAAAAAGACCTTCTCAATCGTATACTTTTTTCGATTGATGCGTGGCGAGTTTTTCATTTATAGACGCGTTGACCAGAGCTATTATTTTGGTCAGTCCAGCGTAGCAGAGACCTTCCGTCAGCATTGACTCCAGCGCCTCTTCCAGACAGATCGGACGCAACCGGCCGTTCTACGGCATCCTTACGCTGGTTCACATGTCCGATGAAATGACGGATTCTAATATGGACTATGTTAGAAAAGCGGATCTTGACACTGAGCTCATTAAGGTTCACGATATGCGCAACATCATTCTTCAACACCACAACTCCAATGCATTAATTTGCTGTCTTTCTTTTTTCTTCACGGTCTATTTTTCCTCGCCGTATAGACATGTAGAGAGAACTAGAAAATAAGGCATGTAAATAATGAACATACCAATGAACTCCTTCCTGAGCTGATGGTGCAGCGCCGCGAACTCCCTGTACCGCCGGCTGCACAGGTGCCGCCCAGCCATGTGCACGTTGAACGCGACGTAGGACCGGCCCGTGTCCCGCTCCATCACGACGCGGTAGTCCGGCACGGACACCGGCAGCGACCGCTTGTCCGTGTAGTCGTACCGCTGGTACACGGTTGCGCGCGAGTTCGCAGCGCCGCCGATGACGCCGACGGGCGCGCCCGTGCTGCCAATGCCTCCCGTGCTGCCGTCCTCGCATGGCTCGAGCCGCTCGGCTTCCTGTTTACCGCGTGTCAACATAAGAGTCGAAGCTGCTCGCGTCCGTAGGCTTTACCCTAGTTTCCCTACACGTGACTCCTAAACAAACTGATAACAAACAACTGATAAATGCCTGTATCCTGGTATTTGACTTTTTTTGATTGTTTCCTTTTCTTTGCTCAAGCGGTTGGTTTACATTTAGAGCTGAGATTACGTCATCTGGGAGATAATTCCGCGCTCTGACAGCCCTGTTGCTTAGAAAGTGTTTGTTGTGGTTGATCGGCTGGTACATAGCTTGAGCTGTTGGGCTCTGGGTTGTTGGTGGATTTTGGGAGTCGAAGCTGCTCGCGTCCGTAGGCTTTACCCTAGTTTCCCTACACGTGACTCCTGGGTGGTGCTAAACGAGCAGCAGCGAGGTGGTAGGGCGTCGGTGCCCGTCTGGATCGCGACTACAGTACATGGGTGTAAAGACCGTCATAGTGACCGGTTTCGGCTTGTCGCGTTTCGGGATCAGCTTGTGCATATCCAGTAACTCATATACGTAGAGACCTTCAGTCGTGGTATATGTGGGTCGACATGACGATGTAGACTATCTATGGATTTTCATCCTTTGATGGTCGCTTTCGTTTTTGGACTACACTGTACTTACCATCAGGTACTCTGTAGTCACTATGTCGAGCGAGTGCAAAAAAAAATAAGAGCGGTTATGGACAGCTTCTGATGACAATTCGTGAAAATACGTTCCAAAGTAGTCCTGAAACCTTTTTTTCAACAGGATAGTTTGTAGTCAGCCGGGAAATGGCTTAACTTCACTGGGCAAAGTCGGCCAGCACTTAGGGTGCTCAGTCAGACATTTATGGGTTGGGCGGCAAAAACTGGGCCCCCAGTGGGTACGAACTAGAGATGCCACGAATATTCTGCAACTATTCGGTATTCGGCCTATTCGGCCACTTTTCTTGTTATTCGGTATTCGGCCGAATAATACGTACTATTCGGCCGAATACCGAATACCAAATCATGTAAAAAAGACACGTTATATTACTCAAAATTATGTATTTATATCCTAATTACAACACTTTAGCAATTAAAATTGATTTGTGGTAAGTTGTGATGGATAAAAACAAGCTTTTCAGCATTTTTTGGTAGCAAACGATTACGCTTTTCATCGTAAACGTTACTAGCCTCAGAAAATAACCTCTCACTAAACACGCTACTTCCAGGAATATTCGGCGCTTCGGCCGACAGCGTTGCCGAATATTCGGTATTCGGCCAATTCACTATTCGTGGCATCACTAGTACGAACTAAAACTTGGGAGACCAGTCAGACAAAGAAACCTAACGGTGGTCTACTAGCGTTTCGAAAGCGGCAATACCTAGAGAAGAGACGTCGAAAAGAACTCAAGGCTGCGTAGGAGTGCATAGTAGAACTATTTATATGGTAGTTTACGCACTATATCCGTAATCTGTTATTCGCTGGTTCGAATCACACGGCATAGACAAGGTAACATGCGATCAATGATAACGCTAATAGAAAAATGTAAAATGTAGAGAATAGTCATGTCTTCGTGATATTTCAAAAGTTTGTCAGTCCAATACAGAGCTTCCCAAACTATATTTCTCGTAGACTACTTTCTAAGTTTTATGTGTTTCGGTAAATCCCCTTTAACTACATTTCTACCATATTCCAAACAAACTTCAAAAATGTGAAGATATGATTCTTAAAGTTACACAATTCTTTTTTTTTTATCTAAATACGATCGTTTTTCATCGATGTATAGCCTGACAAAAATATTTTAGTCTTAATTTTTTTAAGTACTGTCTTCAAGGATAGGTAAAAACCAAGTCAACATTTTTGTTTTTCATTACTGAAACCAGATAAATTTTCGTGAACCCCTAAACCTTGAGGTGACACGCATTAGCGTACATCAAAAATTTGTCCAAACTCACCCTGGGTGTGACAGAGATGACCGTCAACGTGAGGCAGTCGCCACCGGACTTGATCAAGTCCACCACCTGTCTATGCGTCGACCCTTCAACGTTGACGCCATTCCTGGAACAGTATATCGTCTCCATGTAACCCCTTGACTTGACATACTGACCGTCTTCGGCCTGTCCCGTTTTAGGACCACCAGTTGTTCATATACCCAGAGACCTGTTGAAGATATCTATTTAGGCTGGCGTGAACCCAAACCCTTGTTTCCAAACGCCGGCTAAAGATTTGTTTTTTTACACTGGCTCGACATAGTAACTACAGAGTACCTGATGGTAAGTACAGTGTAGTCCAAAAACGAAAGCGACTATCAAAGGATAAAAATCCATTGATAGTCTACATCGACATGTCGGCCCGCATATACCACGACTGAAGGTCTCTAGGTATATGAGCTACTAGATATACACAAGCTGATCCCGAAACGCGACAAGCCGAAACTGGTCACTATGGCGGGCTTTACACCCATATACTGTGGTCGCGTGGCACCGACGCCCTACCACCTCGCTGCTGCTCGTTTAGCACCACCCAGGGGTCACGTGTAGGGAAACTAGGGTAAAACCTACGGACGCGAGCAGCTTCGACTCCCAAAAAATACATATCGGTACAATTTCAATACATACTTTCTGAGGTGGTAAGGCGATAGCCCTAACTGAGTCGTGGTAACAGTACACAAGTGTAAAGACCGTCATAGTGACTCACTGCAGCCCATTGCGTACCTTACGCCCATAGAGACCTTCCGTCATCTATACTAATATTATAAAGCTGAAGAGTTTGTTTGTTTGTTTGTTTGAACGCGCTAATCTCAGGAACTACTGGTTCGAATCGAAAAATTCTTTTTGTGTTGAATAGACCATTTATCGAGGAAGGCTTTAGGCTATATAACATCACGATGCAACTATTAGGAGCGAAGAAATAATGGAAAATGTGAAAAAAACGGGGAAAATTATTCATCCTTGAGTGCTTCCATTGCGTGCGCTGCGAAAACGGTTCAAGATACCAAAAATTTATGTATGACAGAGTTATTCCTCATGAAATGATCTAAAAAAATGTCCGCGACAATATATGTCTATCTTTTAAGATTAACTCACTAGAACCGTTTTTATGGTAATCAAATTTGGTCGAAATTAATGCATTATTTGTTAAGAGTTGTATCAACGTAATAATATTAATCTTTATCCAAATAAATGTGTTGTTGATTAAGAGTATTTAATTGTGAACAAAATTGTCTTTGCATCACTTAATTTCAATGAACATCTTAGAAGATATTACAATAACTTATATAGCAAAACAACGTTTTCCGGATCAGCTAGTGATATATATGGGTGGACACAGCGATGGCGACTGTCAAAGTATTTTCGTCGGCGGTTGTTGGTTATTGTCGTTATCGGACTACAATGCACTCATAATCAGGTGTAATGTAGTAACTTTGCCGAGCCAGTATAAAAAAAAATACATTTTTAAAGTAACTTTTTTATTTTTTAATCTATAATTTGGTTAGGGCTTTAATCACACACGTGATTACGCCAGCCTTGTTTAGCTATTCCCATCACTGGTCAGAGTTCTGATTGCATGTATTAGCCCTAGAATTACCACAGTTATCCAAGTAACTGAGTAAGATCTAAGAGCGGCTTGCACTAACGAATTAATCTAGTTTAAGCTTGTATAAAACGCTTATTAATTGAATTGGTTTGATTGCATCTTAATGATGATTTCAGTTTAAGTGTTGTTACAACTAGATTTTGATTTAGTGCAAGACAATAAGTACAGATCAGCGCTAAATAGCATTTTATATAACTCTAAACTAGATTTAATTTGTTAGTGCAAGCCGCCCTAAGATAAAGAAACTATTGTGCACAGAATTAAAATCCGTTGTACAGTTGCGTAGGCTACTCATTTTGGAACACCGACGTAGTTTCCTGCCTTTCAGTTTTCTATAGACTATATACTCTGGAGAGTGTGCGGCCGAGATGTACGATTTAGCTCCCTCCTCCCCCTTCTACTATAAATTGTCGCCACACCGCGCGGGTTAGCACCTATATGTGGTTACCGTTCCAGTTGGTCGCATGAGGCGATTCGTCTCCTCTTTTTTTGCTGCGAACCGCCAAAAAATGGAATTGGCCCTTACTTGTTTCCCAAATATCTTACGACATGGGAATCTACAAACGTCGAGTGAATCGGTATTTGATGGGTGAGCGCGCTCTATCATCGGCCTCATTACTTTCCATCAGGTGAGATTTAAGTAAAGCGCAAGTGTGTCTGTAATAAAAAAAGAAAAATATAAATACCCATCACTTATGACTCCATCATTGTCCAGATCGTAAATTTCAAATCCTGAGATATGGCAATAATAGAAGCGGTATTTAAAGTTCCACAAATGACGATGCTGTCGTGACATGGTGCCAGTTTCATGTAAACCGTCCAATTACACTTCATTTTTTTTATGAATTTGTGTATGCAATCACATCATTGTTATTCTGAGTTTTACAGATACTCAAAAATTATAAATCAATTAATATATTATCATGCTATATCCCTTGCGGGGTGCGCAGACATGCATTAGTCGCTGTATCTAATTTGCGCGTATATGTCGTGTCCAACGTGACCAGTGGCGCAGCTGATGGCCGTTCTAACAGCACTAATACACATGATATTTCTGTTAGATGTCATGCCGGTTTCCTTACGATGTTTTTCTTCATCGCTGCGCATGTGGTACCTAAATCAATAAGAAATGTAGAAGAACACAGAGTTACGATTTGGGGCTCGAACCTATGACTATTAGCATTGCCGCATACGGAAACCGATATATATCATCATCTCTTTATTGTCTTTGCTCACCCCTTAAGAGACATAGCGTGACGATATTTTTAATATTACGCATAACTACACATTCAACTTATTACACACATAATCATCTAAGTTCATAACAGCATATACTATAAATCCTTGTAAGGATTAAGATTTCTACATTCAATTTCTTATAACACAAAACATTTTCATATACTTAATAACATTAGTTAAAAGAAACCCTCGACAATGCAAAAGGAGTCACACACTGTCCATATGAAGTTACACCACAGACTGATAATTTGGTATCCATTTGCTATATATAAGAAATCCAGAGTTGTATTACTCAAATCACTAGTTAAATAAAAATATTATATGATTCTAGTTATGCCCGCGACTTCCTTCGCGTGGAAGTATTCCTTTTGTTATGGTAATAATTATTTCAAGCTGAAATTTGTAGTATATATGATATAAATACCATCGTTTGTTATATAAATTATTAAGACAACTAAAAATAGAACCCAAAAAATAATTTCATTTTGTTTACATACGAAAGACGGTTAAATTATTTGGATGTTTATCACACAAAAATACTAAAATTGCGATTAAAATTTGGGTAGGGGGAAAATTGAGGTTTATAGAGGTATTTTTGACGCAAAATCTTGAAAAATAGAAAAAAAAATATTAGGGACACCATTATTATCTTGCGGTAAGAAATATACTTTAAGGTCGACTCTCATAGCTACCATAGATAAAAAAACCATAAAAATCAGTTGAGTCGTTTCGAAGGAGCGTGACCACAAACACCGTGACGCGAGATTTTTATATATATATAATTTATTTATTATCAGGCAAGCAGTTGAAACAACTGATAAATGTCTGTATCCTGGTATTTGACTTATTTTTAATTGTTTCCTTTTGTTTGCACAAGCGGTTGGTTTACATTTAGAGCTGAGATTACGTCATCGGGGAGATAATTCCGCACTCTGACAGTCCTGTTGCTTAGAAAGTGTTTGTGTGAGTTGTTGGTTGATCGGCTGGTACATAGCTTAAGCTGTTGGGCTCTGGGTTGTTGGTGGATTTTGGGAGTCGAAACTGCTCGCGTCCGTAGGCTTTACCCTAGTTTCCCTACACGTGACTCCTGGGTGGTGCTAAACGAGCAGCAGCGAGGTGGTAGGGCGCCGGTGCCCATCTGGATCGCGACCACAGTGCATGGGTGTAAAGCCCGTCATAGTGACCAGTTTCGGCTTGTCGCGTTTCGGGATCAGCTTATGCATATCCAGTAGCTCATATACCTAGAGACCGATGTAGACTATCAATGGATTTTAATCCTTTGATAGTCGCTTTCGTGTTTGGACTACACTGTACTTACCATCCGTTACTCAGTAGTCACTATGTCGAGCCAGTGTAAAAAAAAATAAAGATGGTGCTGCTACTGAGCTTGGACATTTTTTCAAACCCTTCCAGGTCACAATGCCCATTCGGTATATTGTAGGCTTCCACCAAGTCACCGCGAGCTATACGGTCCTGTACCGTTGTAATCTTGTTTCAAAATTATATTTACTACATGCGAAACATTGAATATCAAATATTACATAATTTTTTTCATTCTGACTCGGGCAGACTGACCACACCATGCCTGATGGTAAGCATATGTCAGTCCAAAAATGACAATGACTGTCATCGCAGCAGCGGTAATACTGTCCTGCACAAATATCTCATCACGCTTCGTTTAAAATACCCAGTATCATATGACGGTGGGAACACGCTCGCCGGAAGACCATTCGACAGCTCAACGACTAGGCAAAAGTAAGAGTTAGAAAACTTCTATTTAAGTGGATAAGAGACTGAAATCTAAGCCCGGCTGCACGTGTGGTTGTAGGCTCATATCTCGGCCCGTACCACAAGGTTTTTTCAGATTAACACGTTGAACGCCGGCCCTTTTTCTCAATACTTCCCGTTCAGGCCGTTTTAATCTCTTTATTCTACCATAAATTCTATTTCGAAATATGTTTTTCTTATCATTTCTAGTGTTATAAATCTGCGTTTTATAACACCTTTTAGCTGGGGGTCACCGGTGCACCCCACCCGGCCCAAACGGAAAGTTCACTGGGGGGTCACCGGTGACCCCCGCGGCGTTCAACGTGTTAAGTACGAATTTAGGCATAAATGCTCACTGATGAAGGAAAACATCGTGAGAAAACCGCTAAGGCAACTAATGTCATGTGTACTAGTGCTGTGAGAACGGCGATCAGCTGCGCCACTGGTCACGTTGGGCATGATATATAAGCGTATAGTGGATATATGCACTTTTTTGCTTTTTTTGCTTGGTGAAAATCCTCATAGGACTGTCTCGACCGCACAGGGGGATTGCGCGACCGAGGTGTGTCGGACTTGTACCGACCAAAAGCCCCAAGGTGACTACTTCTGCGCATTGACGGGGACCGCGGGTCCTGTAATCAATTCGCCACAGCCCCGTCGCGCCGCGCCCATTGGGCACAAACTCGGAGGAAGATGATCCTTTCCCCGATACTGCTTGTATTTAGGCTGAAAACATCACAATGATCTGCCCACTTCTCGAGGGTCGCTATCCAGTTGCTCAGAGCCCCCACCCTGAGCCTCCACGACCCCAAGTGGATACAAGCACTAATGTATCTCGACGCACCACGAAAGAGACAAAGCAATTCGGTTCATAGACTTTTGAGGCTAATTCAAAAGATGGTGAATGAATGAAAACGGTTCTAAAAAACGCAACCATTATTGTGTACTAACGTGTACTTATAATCATAGATGGGCAAAATGTAATCAGATTAATGAAAATGATTAACGATTACATTTTACATTTTTTACCATTAATACGACTGAATTTTGCTCATTTATGTTTTAAACACTACAAAATCCCAGATTGTATACACATTTATCATTTCTTAATGTTTTAAATGGATTTAATCATGATTAAAGAGCAAGAAAATTAAAATTACGACTATATTTTGTAATCGTTCATCATTAATCAGATTACATTTTGCCCATCTCTGCTTATAATGCATCTCTGGAATTAAACTTCGCCAGATCAAATGTTATAATAAATTTCCAGTAAAAAATAAAATACAATTTAGGTCATTACTACAAATGGAGCTCATAATATAATCACAGGCATTTTAGCAATGGAATGAGACTGAACTAACATCGACAGGAAGATAATACGAGACACCGTTGCAACTGGATCCAACCAGCTCATCAAGTATTTGGGTTATATTTACCAAATAATGTTGGAGTTAAGACATGAGACCATACTAGTGTCGGGCATCCCATAAATGCATATAAAGCATTATTTTGTTTTATTTGGATATTTAACATTTCGCTACGGAAGACCTCGCTGCAAAATGTTTCGTGCCACAAAAAGCTCCGTGCTTAAAGTGCGCACAGTCGCGCAGCATTCAGGACCAATGTTTTGGCTCAAAACGATTTTCATTAGTTTTCAGGAAATAATACGGGTGATTAAAATATAGACACCCATCGTGTATAGGCGATGTTTTTCAACCGCTGACTTTAGTCACTGATAGTAGCGAAAGCGTTCATAAATATATAATAATATATAATTATTATACAATCACGTTAGATCCCTTTCGGAGTGAGCATATATTAGCGGTTGTATCTACTTTGCATGGCATGCCCAACGTGACCAGTAGCACAGCTGATCGCCGTTCTCACTAGTGATGCCACGAATAGTGAATTGGCCGAATACAGAATATTCGGCCGCCGAATATTCCTAGAAGTAGCGTGTTTAGTAATAATAATAATCTTTATTTCAACACAAAACTTATACATATACACAGGGTGATAAGTCTCACCGATTAAGTAAATCTTGTCTCTGGTGAGACTCGCACTTCCGTTCGGGTTATTCAAGGGTGTTTTGTGTTTTTATATGGATATTCACGGTATAAGTTTATTAGTATGTGTGTGAGCGAGAGAAAGAGTGTGTGTGTGAGAGGTTGTTTTCTGAGGCTGGTAACATTTATGATGAAAAGCGTAATCGTTTGCTATCAAAAAATGCTGAAAAGCTTGTTTTTATCCAACACAACTCACCACTGATCAATTTTAATTACTAAAGTGTTGTAATTTGGAAATAAATACATAATTTTGAGTAATATAACGTGTCTTTTTTACATGATTTGGTATTCGGTATTCGGCCGAATAGTACTTATTAATACCGAATACCGAATAGCAAAATAAGTGGCCGAATAGGCCGAATACCGAATACTTGCCGAATATTCGTGGCATCTCTAGTTCTCACAGCACTAGTACACATGGCATTTCTATTAGATGCCGTGCGGGTTTCCTCGTGATGCTTTCCTACACCGGTGAGCATGTGCTGCCTAAATCCGTTATTAATCTGGGAAAACAGATGTACGAGCCAGTATCCCAACCTACAACCCTTCGCGTCGCCGCGCATTGGACACACGTCCCTTTTCCACTAGTTATTACAGCCTCATATATTAGGTCCTTACATATGAAATTGGCGTTTTTCGTACTGGCCACTTTAATCACAAATTTCTCCTCTTTGGTAAGGAATTCCAAATTCAAATTTGTACAGCTATAGACTCATGTATTTGTGCTTCGATGATCGTCATTCATTTTTTTTTCTTCTGTTTTTTCTGTTTGCGTCACTCATTTTACAAAATGGAAAACTTAAAATATTGCATTATTTACGAGTACGAGTTCCGCCGTGGCACTAGTGCTGCGGAAACAACTCGAAGGGTAAATGTGTATGGCGGTCGTGTTGCAAAAGAAAACAGTTCGTTTTTGGTTCCAACGTTTTCGTTCTGGAAATTTCGACCTGCAGAACAAGCCCCGTGGACGGCCTGAGACTCAAGTTGATAATGAAGAGTTGAAGGCTATTGTGGAAGCGGATCCATCACAAACCACGTCCGAGTTAGCTGCAGGCTGCGATGTTAGTGATAAAACTGTTTTAATTCACTTGAAGCAAATTGGGAAGATTAAAAAGCTTGAAAAGTGGGTACCTCACGAATTGACTGAAGCCAACCGGCAAACGCGCGTCGACTGCTGCGTTACATTACTAAACCGGCACAATAATGAAGGTATTTTAAACCGAATCATTACCTGTGATGAAAAATGGGTTCTTTACGATAATCGGAAGCGCTCAGCGCAATGGTTGGATCCTGGCCAGCCAGCCAAATCCTGCCCCAAGCGAAAATTAACCCCAAAAAAGTTACTTGTAAACCTTTGGTGGACTAGTGCCGGTATTGTTCATTACAGTTTTCTCAAATCTGGCCAGACTATTACGGCTGATGTCTATTGTCAGCAATTGCAAACCATAATGGAAAAGCTAGCAGCTAAACAACCCAGGCTGGTCAATCGCTCCACGCCACTGCTGCTTCACGACAACGCTAGACCACACACTGCGCAACAGACGGCTACTAAATTAGAAGAGCTTCAATTGGAAAGTCTAAGACATCCTCCGTACTCCCCGGACCGTGCTCCAACAGATTTTTCGAAATTTGGATAACTTCTTGCAAGGGAAAAAATTCAACTCCGATGGGGCAGTCCAAATCGCCTTCAAAGATTTTATTGATTCCCGTCCGACTGGTTTTTTTAGTAAAGGGATCAATGAACTACCTATGAGATGGCAAAAGTGCATAGAAAATAATGGTTCATACTTTGATTAATTAAATATATTATATTAGAAAATATTCGACTTTTTGTTCCTCCCATACAAAACGCCAATTTCATATGTAAGGACCTAATATAATAAATACATTGGCATTAAATCTGATAATTACCAGAATAGAAGTCACAGAATCTGAATTGTACCAAATTTTAAATCAATATACAGTATGTTATAAAAACCCTGTCCAAACCCTGAAGGTGTTACTTAGTTTTATATTATATTCTATGTAGGCTATCTTTTTTAATTAAAGAGTTAAAAAAAACTGTAAATGTAAAATTAATTAAGCAGGGAAAACTTATGTGGCATGGTGCGTAGTTTGTTAACAAAGGGAAAAGGAACATATAGGATCTTATCTAGTAGATCATGACCCCCCTTGATCTCAAGTGCACTGTTTATCAATTAGATTATTGCATTAGTATATAAAAAGATTTGTGTAAATAATCTATAACATAGCACATCACCTAATAGCTACTTGCCTATTATTTGATAATAATAATAACCAGAGCATGTACAATAATTCAATTTCTTCAATTTTATATGACAATAAATTTTTAATGTTCACAAATAGTGTAATTTTGTGATGTATTTTGGTAATGTTATTGTCAATATGCTCATTTCAGGTTGGACAGTGTTTCCAAAACATACTATCTATCATCACACACAATCCCTATTGGGTAGGCAGAGAAAATAGAATACCATTTCTCCCTATTCTTACAACTTCTATGCTTTCCCTTACATAGCATTAATTAATCCCTTCCAGTCTTACTGATTATAAATTTCCAAGTATAACAACATCATGCTTTATTACAATTATATTAAAGATTTTCTTTGTTGTTACTGTTCCTGTCCATATGTTGCTAGTACTTTCATTTTGCATTCCATCTGTGCAAGAAGACTACAATTTTAAATATAGTCGCATCTGTAATATATTTTGTTCATGTCTTATATATATTTGTATGTGTTAATGTAGACTGTAATTATTTTTATAAATAAATGTATGTCACTGGAGTACACGGTCTGATAGTGCCGTTTAATGTTGCATAGGATGGTGAGAACATGTTCACCGGAAGACCAAATTCAGCCAAAAGCCAGTTTGCCATGAATCATGGAAATGCATGTATTTTGTGTACAAGTATTTATATCTTTCTCTAGTACCTACAGTACAAGGGAACATTTAGTTTAAGGCTACCCTTCAATGTGTGTACTGTTGATTATACATAAAAATTCCACATACTTATTATAGAGATATACATAAATTTGTAGAATGGCTACTAGTTTAAATAGAATGTATTACCTATATTCTATTATTCCCTTCTTTGTATTGTTTGTGTACTGACACATGGACACAATGTATGTCAGCTGAAAATCAGCAGGTCACTTGGTATTTGCAGAACAGACTTCCCTTTGGTGCATCATCACAGCACAGGGTATTTGTTTTTGTTGTTTTGTATCTTCATTAACTTATCCTTCTTTGTTGTATGTTATGTTGTGTGCCGAATAAAAACTTTTTGTAATACTGTATTATACAAAAAAAAAATCAATAGTCCATCATGGCTCAGGGGTCCACTATGTTATAAATACAATATCAGGTCCTATAAGTTAATGTTATTTTAATTTAAGCCTAATATTACTGTCTCAAATTAAAACAAAAAATGTTCTCATAAAACAAGCATTATAGTAATCACTAAGAATGATATCAATACATAAAATCATTTATAAATATAGTTCTAAGTATCTCCTTTAAATAATATAATAAAGAGAATGGATTTTTTTATTTAAAATATTTTTTATAAAACAGACAGATTACTAAGCAGAAATTTATAGATTTACTCTGACTTCACTTAAATTTTACTTAAACATTACAAACTATGTCATTTTATTAATGTCAACATATAATAAGTCATCTTTATTTTACCTTGATTTCGCTTAGTGGCCACATCTCGCCTGGTGGTAAGCATGGTAGAGTCTAAAAAATGAACCACCCACGTAGGTTTACAAGAACTGAGAAGTTCTCTAACTCTTATTTTTGCCAAGGCATTGAGCTGTGGAATGGTCTTCCGGCATGCATGTTCCTTTGCCCTATGCTAATGAGTTCTTTAAACTAAGAGTGAAGAGATACTTGTGCAATCTGGCATGATCACTGTGACTGACAATGCTGTTGATAATCATAACCATTGGGTTGGTACTGATCCATGCATACCATCAGGCGTGGTGTGGTCACTATGCCAAATCAGGTTAAAAAAATGTTGTTTTGTAAATATATGACTATGAATCATCATAAGTAAACAATACGAAAATATTATATCTGTAGATATAAGGAGTATGGTCAAGTTACAGTGTTTTAATAAATATCAAATTAATATAAACAAATTTAAATACCAATAAAGTTCTTTCAAATTTTAATAAATAAGTTAACACAGTAATAAATAAATGAATTGGAAAGTATTTATTTTGTAACAATTATTGTTGACGTATTATAATTTAAGTAACGTTGTTTCATGTACTTACACCTCAAGAATTCTGTCGCCTTTGCGTATCCCAGCCTCTTCAGCCGCACCGTTCTCCAGAACAGCGCTGACATGCTGCAGAGGAGCATAAAGTTCTCCATTTATCGACCTCAACTGCCCACCTTCAGATACTTGACCGCGCACATTGAAACCGAAGCCGGTCTCAGTTTTATAGATAGTAACGCGACGGGGGCCATTGTTAGGCACGGCTCCCTTACTGCTTCTATCTGTTCTGATAATACTGTTTTTATCAGTTTCTGTCTCGGCCATTTTGGACAATTTTCATTTTTCATCACAGAGAATAAATAGTCAACTTTGACATTTCCTTTCTGAGTTACCAGTACACAAAATAAATACATTCTAAAATAAAAAACAACGGAGGAAACAATTTTTTTTTTTAAATAATTTATAGACGAACGCTTGACCTCAATCACGCCTGGTGGAAGGTGAAGATGGACCATACGGATGGTATCCGTCACGATGTCTAGTGGTTTTGTGGTGGAATGGGTCTGAATACAATAGCTCTATGAACTAGCGGTTAGTAGGTAAACAAATAAATTGTTCATGAAATTAATGCTATGATTATTGTGAAATAAAAAAGTTACTTAAGACAGGTATATAAAAATATTATTCTTCTGATACATTATTTTTAAATGCCATGCCGTACCAACGCAAATAATATATAGTTTTTGATTTACCCAATAAATCTACGACGACTTTAAGTATAAACTAATTCAAAAGTCTTTTAATTCACCCTTTATGAAAGAAAAACTTCTAACATATTTTTAGGGTTTATATGGGAATTTTTAAACAATATTATGGAATATTCTTGACAGAATATGTTGTTGTTGGTAGCACTGTTTATCTCTCTTTCACACTTAATCATCATTTTTACTTTTTATCGACGTTGGAACTTTAAGGAAAGAGCAGAGTACTATTATTTATTAGTTTGTGGCAGAGTACTAATGATCAATGAAAATACAAATATCAATTCAGTTTCTATAATTTAGCTGTTTGATTACCTTGGGTGCTTGACCGGCCCAATACAGGTATGTAAAAGTTTGTATATTTTAAAAGTAAGGGTTAGAAATTTAATATCTAAACTCTTAAATTATTATGTATGTATATATGGTATGTTACTTAAATTATTATCTTAGCCAGAGTAAGTACTATATTTCCAGGAAAAAAAAATTGTAGATAACAAGTATACTCAATGTAAGTTAATCGGTTAAGATTGCAGGAATTAATTATACCGCTGCCCAATATTTTTTAAAACGCGTTAACTTTATGATTTATTATTCTAATTTACTTAATAACAAATATCTACAATAATTTTATGATTACTTATTTTCTGAGATTAATGTAGATATTATAATTTCTTTTTTGGTTTAGGAATAATTACATAAATATTTATTACACAAGTCCGTGTAACAAGTGACTCATCGATGAGTGATGTGCACCATAAATAGATTCAGAAACCATTTATTGATACAATACCCTAAATATGGTATTGACTATTACAGTAAATATTTATTGAGCGAAACTGTATCGAAACGATGGAACACGACTTCGTTGTCACAATAACTATTTATAATATTATATAAAATATAATTTTTGATCCACCACGGCACTCAACAACATCGTTACGCAAAAACGAACTGCTTCACCGATAACTGACATTTTTTTTTACATAGTATACATTGAAACCAGGTTGTTCCATAAAGAACCAAGTTATCGACATAGCTTTTCGGGTTAACTGAGTGGCAGTGGGCTGACCACGTATGTCGAAGAAGCGAGGATTGTTGGAGCAGGTGGGTTCTTGAGTGGAGACTGCGAATCGGCAAACATAGTGAGAAACGCGGCAGACAAGGTGGAGTACAATCTTGGCTCTTCTCATTCAACGTTTGCTCGCCACTTTGCACAAATTGTCGCTTCACTAAATCGGAGAGCGCCCTACATTACGTTTGCTGAGACGCTGTCTCCACTCAAAAATACATAAACCCTATCGGTTCTTCGGCGAATATGACCGGCACACGGCCTCTTTAGCCTGCTAATTTACTAAGCTATGTTGGTGATTTGAGTTCTCTGGAGGATCACCCCACGTAAGAAAATCGTTATATATACCATATCACCTTCACATGAGCAGGTATGCTCATTTCATTCAACCTGTGGTCAAGTCTGGGTTCAAATGGGCTCAATTTCTACATCTTGACGTCTAAGTGCGTCTATTAAGAGTGAGGCTGGGTTAGGGTGATATCAATCATCTCGGCCCAGTTCTATCAGCCGCCTGACGTTGCTGGTTGCTTCCGCAAAGGACCTCGGTGCGCCGATATCTTGTGCTTGGTATACTGCTGTTTCACTACATCCAAGAAGCACCTCCTCTTCACACATGCATGATCTGCACAGAATAGTTTTTGTGATACCTAAGTAAAACAGATAGTTGTTATGACTTCGGTATCCGCGGCCGACCCTAGCGTCCATGCATTTTAACCTCTAAAGTGTTATTTTTTTTATTTGTGTTTTTTGTAAGTGTTGTTTTTGCAAACGAATGATGAATGATGATTTATTTCTAGCTATTATGTTCGCGTATGCCTGAGTTGGTAATGTGGTGTATATAAATTTATGTTAAATAAGAACACGTGTACGTATATTTTATCTATGATTCACCTCCTTATCAAGCTTTTCTGAGCGCAAATACCGAATATGTGCTGTTTATTATATTTTTCATATTACATATTATCGCCCAAAATTGTGTATTTTGTGTATATAATATACATACAACATATAATTTATTTTTTTGGCACACAATACATAATTTTGGGCGATGATATGTAATATGAAAAATATAATAAACATATATATATAACTTCACGCTATAGCCCTTTCGGAGTAAGCAGATATATTTTAGTGGTTGTATCCGCTTTGTGTTTATATGTCGTGCCCAGCGTGATCAGTAGCGCAGCTGATCGCCGTTCTCAGGGCGTTTACACGTGACATTTCTATTATATGCCATGCTGGTTTCCTTACGATGTTTTCTTCACCGGAGAGCATGTGATTATGTGTGCAATAATAATATCTACCTACATTCAGGTAAAATTGAAATGAACTTATGACATTGTATTTAATCATCGTATAATTAAGGATGAAGGACACAGACAAGCAAGAGTAAAAAACAATTGGAGGAGGCAATCTTCTAAGTGGAGATTTCACACAAACATAATTTATCTTATTTTTACATTTTTTTTAATCCGATCTAAAATGTTCATGGACTCTCGCGGTGCGTTGGAGCAGCAGCCGTGGTATGCCAGGTTCTTACTGGCTAAAAACCATCGGAGTATAATCTCCTCACCGCCACTAGCAGAACCTGACAGTCGATATTCGTACGACGCAGTTGGCCTATATAGAGGCATTTCCTCTTGAATGGGTGGATGTTTGCGGTCACATACCTTTGATTGCCACGCTAGGTGGTGTGCTGACACTATACATCACTTCCATCTCATCCGTGCTGCAGCCTCCCTCAAGCATGCCGCCCGATTGTCAGAAAAATGTCGTTTTCTCTGTAAAAGGCGTACAGATAGTTCCCCGCCGTCTTTTCGCGATAGCGCCTCCCACTGTTACAGGTACTAAGCACTCAATCTGCAACTGTGCAATCTTCTGGTGCCACCAATATACCAGACTCCTTCCGGGATGGCTCTTAGACGAGACATGAAGCCATTACAGACTTATGCCAACTGTTCAATCCGGACTCTTAGGAATACGATGCCATGATTGTACGATAGTTGCCTTCTTGATAAGCTCCATGCCAAGGCTCCGGACGTTCCGTTTGGGGTATTCCCCGGAATAATCTCGATGAGAGTCCGCCGGGTATCTTTATCTTGAAGATGTCTTTTCGGATGTATTGGTGGTTAGAAAGAATTTCTTCGGCCACCAAAACTCTCCAAACCTTTTCCTGGTACGAAAAGGCAGCCGAAAC
The DNA here is from genome assembly GCA_036320925.1 of Automeris io. Lineage (NCBI taxonomy): Eukaryota > Metazoa > Arthropoda > Insecta > Lepidoptera > Saturniidae > Automeris > Automeris io. The sequence goes on from JAUDJH010000024.1 coordinate 9,594,420, forward strand.
ATATCTCAAGCCCATGTCGGTGTTTCCGAATGGATGAATGACCAAATTGGTTTTTCTCTTCTCAAAGTCTTCAGTCCTCCATTCATTCGGAACTATTGGAAGGAAATAAATTTGGCTCGGCAACTATCGCAACCCCTATTGGTCCATGCTCTGAAAGTCTATATTTTACAACAATAACATCTATTATCTTAAACTCATATTATCTGCACGTAGAGATGGACAAAATGTAATCTGATTAATGATTAACGATTACAAAATTTCGTCTTAATTTAAAATTTTTAACTCTGTTATCATGGTTAAATCCTTTCACAACAATAAGAAGTCGTAAATGTGTATGCAATTCAGGATTTCGTAGTGTTTAAAATATAGATGAGCAGAATGCAATCATATTAATGATGAAAAACGCAAAATGTAATCGTAGTCATTTTTCGTTAATCTAATTATATTTTGCCCATCTATGTCTGCACGTAACATTGGTTATTCCGGATTAAGTACGAATTTAGGCCTTACATACTCACCGCTAAAGGAAAACATCATGAGGAAACCCGCATGACATCTAATAGAAATGTCATGTGTACTAGTGCTCTGAGAACGGCGATCAGCTGCGCTATTGGTGACGACAAATACAAGTGGATACAGCCACTAATGTATCTCTGCTCACCCCATAAGGAATATAGCGTGACGATATGTTATTTAAACAATTTCTTTACGTAAACAACATGTGCAAACAACTCGGCAATTTAAAAAAAGTCCTTAAAAGATAATAATAATTCATGACAAGAATAACTTTAATATCCTATAACTGCTATCCCTACTTGGATCGATCTTTTCATTTCTCATAAGTTCAAGTTTTGTAATAGATTTGATCTGTCTTCTATATATTAAAATGACGTCTTAACTGAAATATCATATGGCCCAAAATTACAAAAGCTAGAAACATTGAGTTTTTTTTAATTATACAAGCACTCACTAAGGGTGGTTTTTAAATACACACTATATGAATAATGAAATAGGGGTTGAAAATTTGCTTTAAATGTTTGCTAGAAAGTAGAAATAAAACAAGGCTTATTTCAATGTTCCTATGGAAACAGGGATGAAGGCACGTGACGCACAGTAACTTTGAAAATTATATGAACTAAATCACACCTTTCTACTGGGACTGTGGCGGGTCACAGCTGGTGGTTCAATAAATTAAATAACATGTCTCAATACATCTCGTTACAATGTATTCAACAACAAAGATGAATTTTCATGCGATTTAATGTCATTTTCGAATTAAATATTTTTAATTATGTTTCTTAAAAACACCTGAAATCAATTAGAATTCATACCAAAATCCTTTTGGTTTAAGGTGAGAAGAATATCACAATGATAGAGTTAACAGGGTGCAACCTCGCTGAGAGACACAAAGAACTGAACATCAAAATTACCAGTGCCATAGAAAATAAAGCGGATTTCAATAAAATAAAGTATGCGGAGGAAAAATCTGATGTTGATAAACTGTATAAAATTGGCATCGCATCGAAATACAAGAATGTAGAGTACATTATAGAAACATTAAAAAGTGGCGATGCCTTTTATGTCACAAAAGCGTTAGAATGTGATTGGCTGTATGATGATGAGTACTCCCATATAATTAACCCGGAATATCTTCATGAAAACGTTTTTCCACAAATGTCTTTGAAAATGATAAGAAAGTTATTGAAAACGCTACCAATTTACTTGACAGATGAGAGAGCCAAAGACTTTTATGCATACTGCATTAGAATGAAACATGTAAAAATTTCCATGAAGTTTATACTATTCACACCTGAAGCATTTAAATTGGAAGCTCTTGAAGATAAACAATTACTCAATAAATTGGCAACATCAAATGAATTTTTAAAATATTTTGTTGGAAGTTCTTTCAGTTTAGCTAAAGTATATTGTAATACATCAAGTCACAATAAAGGTTTAATTTTATATCAATTAAGATACCTTTACACTGTATCAGACGTAAAATATCTGGAGATGTTGAGACAGGTAGATTGTGATTGGCATTATTATACTGAAAATATTTCCAAACGTTTGGGTTTAAGGATCTCTAAGGATATTATTACAAAGCATAAAGATGAAATTTATAAGTATCCAACAATATATTTGAATTTTTTAAATAAGAATATGTTAACACGTCACACAACGAAAGCAGATGCAAAATTTTATATTAAAGCTTTAATTGTTCAAGAATGTCCAAATTCATGGGAGTTTTGGAGCAAAAACGTTATCCTCAAATATGCTTACCTATTTGAAAACATACCCACTAATGAGAGGCTACTCTTTATTAAAAATATTTTCACTGCACAATATCCACAAGCAGAATTTGAAACAAGAAAAGAATTTTATGATTTAGAGTTATACAAACTGATGACTCCAGAAGAAAGAGAAAAATGGGCTTTAAAACATGTAGAAAGTGGATTAAAACTGCTTGGCAGTGACAAAGATTTTCTGTGGTACAGATTCGTTACATTCGAAAAAGCTTTTGCTCCTTTAAAAAATTACTTACAAATAACAACCAATGTCAGCACTAGGAAAAAAATTTTTGATATATTAATAGATTCTGCTAAGACTGACAAAGAGTTGGAAATTATATTTGATTATTATTATAAAAGGCATGTCAAAGCGAAACGACACAATAAAGAATGTTTTGTGGATGAAATTTTGTCTAAGCACAACGTGTATAAATTTAGTGGAAAATGTTGGGAGGTATTTAATAAAATCTTGTGTAGCTTAGAAGTGTATAGCGTATTGGATAACTACAGTTGTAAAAGTCGCTACAAAGACATTGCCCTTATCTATCATATCATTCACAGAAAGGAACTTCCAGAAGCATTAACGATGTATATAGATTCAGAAATTAACTTGTACTCATTTAAGGTAGAAACGAATAAATTAGCTGAAAAAGACAAAAATTTTGTGTATGAATACTTACTCCAATTTTATATAGATAAAATCAATTCCTTTGATAATAAGACTAATAATGATGAAGTTAAATCTGAACTTATGAAATACATAGATTTTGTATTTAACTTGATGAGTTGTTATAAAAAATCAAAAGAAGACTTACTAGATATTGTCGACCGATACATAAATATACATTTTAAAGATTTTTTCTATGGTCAGTTCAAAACGGAATTTGAACCAGTTATTGAACAGGAAAAATTAAAACTTATGAAGTATTTAAAAGAGGATAAAGATATTCTTATATCCAAATTGCCATTGATAAAACATGAAATAATGTATAAATACGTGGAGTTAAATATCTTTTTGAAAAAAATAAAAACTTACTTTCCAAATGATCTTAAAACAGTGTTTATAACGCTTTTTCAAGAAATTGTAGCTGAATCACGTCCCGGTTCGAGGGCTATTAAAGAAGCAATCTTTGGTCTTATTCAGTTAGCTGATAGTGATTTAAAAAAAAAAATTATGACCGAATATATTCCGACAGATGCAAAAATTGATTATAGTAACATAGATGAAAAAATTTTAAACATTCAAAAATCAATATGTCGTTTCGCATGCTGCTCTCGGCCCCCAATCCCGTTATCCGATATAAAACAATACATAAAAGGAGACTATATTCACTTTTGTTTACCAATGTTTAATTCATATTTGGCCAATTTGCCGAAACCTGCGTGCATGGAGTTTGTTCAATCGCTACTGGATGCACCATTGTCAGTGCAAAAGCACGCACTACGCATGGCGTTTACTTGCTTCAATGTACATGACTTGAGCAAGCTCATCTCAGGCGTATGGAAGAAAACAAAAAATGTATCACTGAGATGGGTAATTTACAGATATGCTATAAATAAAATCATAGACATAGATAGAGAAGACGAACAAAACATCTTGTTCGAAGATCTAAAATCATTTACTAGAAGTGTGCACGAGGAGGACGATGTAGCTCTATTTAAGCTCTTAATTTCTGAACGCCTACCTCATCGATATATTGGTGAATATATTGGAATCGTTTGGAAAGTGATTGATGGTTTATCAGAAAAGCCGAAATTTATGCAGTACAGGACAAATGTTATTGAATGTATGACACGCAACGTCTATGACATTGAAAAAGAAGCTGTAGAAAAAGTTATAAATGATCGGATAAATCGTACGTTGAAACAAGAAAATCATGAAGACCTTGAATTAGTAGTATATTCTGAATGGGATCTTTTTCATAAGTACGTTACTTTTTTTAGTGATGAAAATGATTTCAATAATAAAACAGCAGTAGTTATGTTTTTTATAAAAGAATCTATAAGAATGTGGGATAAAGTCGATCACGACAAATATAACATTAAGGAATTTGTACCAACTTTTATTAATGAATTTAATAGAGTAAGTTATAGTCACGATGTCTGCAACTATGCGAAAATAAACAAAATATTTGAACTAATATTGCAGGAAATAAATGGTATTTCACGAACTGAAGAAATAATTGAAATTATATGGTTTATACGTGGTAGCATAATAACTAGAAACTTTATTATTTACGCTTTACAAAACTTTTCACAACCTGATACGAATCTCTATGAGGCAATGGACAACATAATAGCCACTTTTGTTGAGGGATACACAAGTTTATTTAAGGAATCTCTTGAGAGTGGCCAGTGTTTTGTTTCTCTCTTTGATGAAATCGTAACTATGTTCGTAAATAATTTAAATCAAATATTAAATAGTATAAAATATGATTCTAATATTGTTTGCCTAAGAGGAACTACCCGCCTTTTGCTCTGTAACAAAATATTAGAGAAAGAACAGTTTGAAAGTTATGTTTTTGCTTTAAAATTGTTACCTTCTTCTAGTTACCGCATAAACCCTAAAGATTACTCAGATGTATTGAACAAGTTAAAATCTTATAAAAATAATGAATTGAAGTATTATATTTATAAAAAATTTTCTTAAACCTATTTATTAAAAATATATTGGAGTGTTATATACCCTAGTTAATAAATCAGGTGTCATTTAGACAAGTAATCAAAATACTTGAAGTCTCTTGAAGGCTTTGGTTGAAATTATTTCTTTAATTAAATTTATAAGGAATCAGTTAATAATAATGTATCTTCATTCTATATCCCTATCGGGGCATATATCTGTTTAATGGATCTTGTAAATTATCTATTACAACACTTTTATCAACTTATTCTGTATTGTTTACTCAAACTCTAGTGTTTGTGCAAAGAAAGTCTATCGTAGATTGTCTCTAAAATAAAATTTCCTTAAAAAAATTAGAGATTTATGAACTAACAAACTTAATATAAATATGTGATTAAAATAATAATTTTGTTAAAATATTTCCTGTATTCAGGGGCTTATACTTTGTTGTGTCATTATTAATAAACTTTTTATTGCTAAATGATTTATTCATTCGACTGCTAATTATTACTGAAATGGAATAGATAATTAATTTTACCGGTTAAATATGTCTGTAACATATATATTTTAAATGTCGCGTTTAAGGAGTTATTGTGCATAGAAATAGCTCCGTCGTCTCGTAACAGATTAAGTGCCTTGCATTTATTAAACTCTTTATGTTACTTCAAATCAAATTGAACTTTTAAACTCAATTTAACTTTATTAAGAAGGCCTATCACAACACTTTCTAATTGTCGAGACAATCTACTACTGGTTTGAAAAGAAGAATCTGTAGAGAAAAATCGTCATGAAAGTCTTGTGGTTATTTGGAATTAGGCAAGATATCGTAGTGTGTGTGTGTATCTGTATGTGCGTGAGAAAGATAATTCTCTAATTTATGGGACTGGTAAACCTACACTTTATAAAAAACATCTTTATCTATACTAATATTATAAAGCTGAAGAGTTTGTTTGTTTGTTTGTTTCAACGCGCTAATCTCTGGAACTACTGGTTCGAATTGAAAAATTCTTTTTGTGTTGAATAGACTATTTATCGAGGAAGGCTTTAGGCTATATAACATCACGATGCAACTATTAGGAGCGAAGAAATAATGGAAAATGTGAAAAAAACGGGGAAAATTATTCATCCTTGAGTGCTTCCATTGCGTGCGCTGTGAAAACGGTTCAAGATACCAAAAATATATGTATGACAGAGTTATTCCTTTTAAAATGATCTAAAAAAATGTCCGCAACAGTATATGTCTATCTTTTAAGATTAACTCACTAGAACCGTTTTTATGGTAATCAAATTGTTCGAAATTAATGCATTATTTGTTAAGAGTTGTATCAACGTAATAATATTAATCTTTATCCAAATAAATGTGTTGTTGATTAAGAGTATTTAATTGTGAACAAAATTGTCTTTGACATCACTTAATTTCAATGACCATCTTAGAAGATATTACAATAACTTATATAGCAAAACAACGTTTGCCGGATCAGCTAGTCAATTATAAAATATTCCGTAACAGTCACATTGGTTGCTGCCAAACGCTATCAGGACTTTTTGTAGGCATACTTAAGCGCAGACGATGTGCTATAAAAGCGTTATTCTGTTTTATATTTTCATGTGATGTGATGTTTTCTATTTTATATTTACATCAAATTACATTCGCCATTCTTAGAGTCAGTACATCAGGTACACAAAACATTACTGAGCACTGACTTAAAAAATGACGAAATTATATTAATAGTCACTTTTAAGTCATTTAATTTACTGATTAAGGACCGTTTGTTTTTATTTTTTCAAGCTGGTTTTGATTTGTGAAAATATATTTATTTTACAAGTTTTTTTGTTGCGATACCATCACTTTATCATATTCGTGGATTAATCCTAATGAAAATGAGTCCAAACACGATATATGTACTGTATAACTGTCTTTTTTTTTCTTAACCCGGGGGAAACCCGTTATGGGCCGTCAGGGGACGATGAGGGTCACCCCCCGGTGTGTCGGAGTCGCACCGACTAAAACCCCCGGGGTGTTCCTTCTCCCGTTTCCGGGGCCAAGGGCAAGGCTGTGCCAGCTTCCTCAGCACCCGGCGACGTCTAGCCTATTGATGGAAGGCCCCTGGACACCATTCCGTTTTCTTAATTTTCTTTGAGCGGTGCGCGGGAACACATCGCGCACCGCTCTCGCCTTGGAAATGTTGGGCGACGCACTCCCTCAAGTGCGCCGCCCAGGCGTCAATCCGTTAGGGAGGGAAGTGCCTAGAGTAGGCTTCCCTCCTGCGTCCAGTACGGCGAGGGCGACGGAGGGGCGGAAAGGACAGGGAAGATGACGCCTGCCTCTCCCGCTCACGCTCCGCCTCCTCTTTCCCTTTAAGGACCTCCTCTGTAAAAAGGAGGACCACCTTCCATGACCTGTCGCTGTCGAGCATTGCCCGAATAAGTGTGGGCAGCGACAGATTATTTCCTGCCTGCTGCGCTAAGGCAGCCCTTTCCGGGGCCCAGGCTGGGCACCCGTCAAACATGTGCTGAGCGGACTCTTCAGCACATCCGTCGCAGTGGTGGCAGCGTTGGGTCGGCTCACTACCGGTTATTCGGCAAAGGTACCAACCGAAACAACCATGTCCGGTCAGTGCCTGCGTCAACCGGTAGGAGACGATCCCATGGCGCCTGTTGAACCATTCCCGTCTGGACGTATGGCTTCTACAGTCCGCAGGCCGGCACTGGGGTGCTCTAGCCTGGTCTCCCATGCCGCAATGGATTCGGCGTCCAGTAGGCACCGTTTCCCTTTTATTTCGGACAGGGCCGACCGCTGGCCCTGGGCCCGCTGCTCCACGCGCCATGTATAAAGTGACGCGAGCACGCGGGCCTCTATGTCCCAGGGGACCGACCCTGCAATGACACATGCCGCCTCATATGACACTGTACTGTAGCCCCGTATCATTGCCACCGCCATCGCCCTCTGGGGGCGGCACAATAGCCGGACGTTGGCGACGTTGAGGGCCACACCGGGGCACCGCACAGTACCATGGAGCGGACAACGTTTGTATAGAGGCGCCTACTGGACGCTCCAGGTCCACCTATGTGGGGCATGAGCGCACTCGTCACCCCCATCACTTTCGGCATGAGTTGCCGAAAGTGCGCTTGAAAACTCCATCTGCCGTCGAGGATGAGTCCAAGATAGCGCATCGTGTCCCCGACGGCAAGACGGACCCCACCGATAGTTATATGGGCGCTGTATAACTGTCTAATCGATCTTAAATCGTCACCTGGTCTACTCCAAATTCACTTCACCCTGAAATTATACCATCTAAATACCGAAAATATATTTTATTAATCAAAACTGATTTACTTTTATCAATTAAGGAATTCCATTAAATATCGAGAAAGATCTATTACAGAACTTGACCATATTAACCCTAAAAAAAGCCCCTGAGGTATACCTCATTGAACAAAAAAGAATCAACTAGATTGGTCTTAGCACGACAGTGATATATAATAGAAAGGAAACGATAGGTTTTAACGTTGTCAATCCAAGAGTTCTGACCTGTCTCCAAAAACCTACATCAGACCTGCACCATATTACCATTATACAATAACCCTATTGCTTTAAAAAAATAATTATTCAAATCGCTCCATAACTTATGGAGTAATTAGTGAACATATAAAAAAACATAACCGAACATTGAACCTCCTATTATAAATTGGTTAAAATGGATATTACGTGTCATTTAGTAATCAGTGGGACCTGCGTATGCACTAACTAATGCTGACCATCGTCTCGGCATGTTAACAACGAGGCTGTCTAAAGTGGCCTGGGGAATCTTGCTTCAAGTTCGCGAGAGATGCATAAAAGATCTTGTTTTGTGCATACATTTTAATGCTATTTTTGTAACGCCATTCTGCTGAGCAAATGCATGCTTGCTCGATAGGATCCCTGCCGCACGCCAGTGGAGGCTAGTCTAGGACGGTGATAACACATTTACGGAAAATGATTGTTCCGCCCTGATAGGGATGAACTACCTGCGGATGCTTAAACTGTTCACGACGTACCGAAGCTTGCCAAACTTGTATCGTTCTTGAATCAGGTTGAAAACCACACCTTGATTCATCACAAAACAGGACATGAACCCGCCGATCTTCAGACCATTGTTGGTGACGCTGTACCCACTGTAACTATCGTGTTCGATTGACATGCCGAAGAGTTTGGACTCGCAGCGGCCTACGAGACCTGAAACTGATCTTTTGCAAACTGGGTTTTATACCGTGTGCTTTCTACGAGCTGCCGAGCCTTAGTCTGGGCATGTTAATGTGCATTCTTTTGCATGTTTTGTAAAAAAAATGCCCTAATCGCCGAGTTGTATCGTGCAATATCTTCCACAATGCTTTTTCAGCCGTGCTTCTAGTAATCCGATAACATCCCTACAATCATCGGATAACTGATTGGATAGAATCAATGGCTGCTGCAATTTTACGCTGCAAACGTCCGTCTTCGAGCATACCCACAGAACCTAATATTTTTTCTCGAGTCAAATGACGATGTGAAATTATGCTAATAACGCAAATCTTATTGCTTGAAATAGTTTTTTTTTCTCTAATATACACAAATTCTCTTATATTTTTAAAGTAAACTTTAAAACAGTCGCAATACTTAACACGTTTACACTTTACACAACTTTTACACACAGCGACGTTTTACTGCCAACCTTAGGCAAAAAATGAACATAAGTTTTATGAAATTTGAACTTTTAACAAAATTTTTATCACGTTTTTGTCACGTTGTTTAAATTTATAAGTGGCCAGTACATTAATTCGAATAGTTCTAAACCAGGGCTTCTTCAACTTTTGTCATTCACGACCCCATTTATGATTACGAGTTTCTTAACGACCCCATACAAATATAAAAGAAAAATAATATTTTTTATGTTTTATTTATTTGGTAACAATATACATATACATATGAAAATATATAGTCTTAGAATTCGTTTTGAAACATACAAAAATCTAAAATTAAAAATTGCACAAAAAATTATAAAATTGTATTTATTATAGTTTCAAAAATAAAAGTGGATTCTGACCGTCTTAATTTGCTGGAATATATTCAAGTAGTTGCGTGGTAAGTATTAAATTAAAATATAAGTAAAAAATTTAATGAGATGGATGTGCCTGTTTTTTACTACATAACAAATCAAATCTTGGTGGAATGTTTGTAACTGCTGGACGTAAGACCTCTTCAACATTTTTTAGCGCTGAACGATATTGGGATTAATATGTGTTCAATCAACAAATGCGCGTGTCTAGACGCTGCAAGTCCACTGTATTTGGCCAACTCTAGTGATGTTATAAAATGGTATATATAAATATTTGACATTGAAATCTCTCGCGACCGCACAATTTTGCTGCGTAGCGTAGTTTAAGAAGCCCTGTTCTAAACGAAAAAGTTTTGATTTACGTGTTGCGTTTTAGACTTCGTCGACGTGTGTATTATAAAAAAAAAATTGCATCTTAAACTATTTATTTTTGTTTAAGGTCACAAAGACGACACGATGATAGAACTGTCTGGAAATAATCTCGGCGTTAGGAAAGAACAGTTGAACACCAAAATTAAGGAAGCTGTAAAAAACAAAACTGATTTTAATGAAATAAAATGTGTGAAGGAAAAGTCTGATGTTGATAAACTTTATAAAATCGGAGCCGCATCGAAATACAAAGATGTGGAATACATTATTGAAACACTCAAGTCGGGTGATGCCTTGTACATCACAAAAGCGTTAGAATGTGTTTGGCTGTATGATGATGAGTACTCTCATATAATTAACCCGGAGTACCTTCATGAGAATGTATTTCCACTGATGTCTTTTAAGATGATAAGGAAATTATTGACTACACTTTCGATGTACTTGAGAGAGGAGAGAGCAAAAGATTTTTATACCTATTGCGTTAGATCTAAATATATGAATATTGCGATGAAGTTTATACTATATACACCAGAAGTATTTAAATTGGAAGCTCTTAAAGATGGAATCTTGCTTAATAAATTACATGCATCAGACGAATTTTTAAAATTTTTCATGGGAAAATCTTTGAATTTATTTGAAACATATTATAATGTCGCTGTTTCACGTCTTGATGGTTGGAGTACTTTATACCAATTAAGACATTTTTATTTTATATCGGACGTAAAATACTTGGAAATGGTGCAAAAGCTAGATTGTTATTTGTGTTCCAATTCAAAATATTTGGGATTGAGGATCTCTAAAGATATTATTACAAAACATAAGGACAAAATTTATAGTGATCCAAAAATATATTTGTATATTTTGAATAAAAATATGTTAGTACGTCATTCAACGATTGATGATGCAAAGTTTTATATCAAGTCTTTAATAGCTCATGAGTGTCCTAAATCATGTAATTTTTGGAATATAAATTTTTATCATAAACATGCTCATCTATTTAATAAGATACCCAGCGATGAAAGATTACTTTTCATTAAAAGTATTTTCACTGCGCAATATCCAAATGCAGAATTCGATACATCCTACGGATTCTATAATTTAAAATTATATGAACTGATGACTCCAGTTGAAAGAGAGGAATGGGCTTTAAGACATGTTGAAAGTGGAATAGAACTACTTGGTAGTGGCAAAGATTTCTTATGGTATAGGTTTGTTTCATTCGATAAAGCTTTTGATCCTATAAAAAAATTCATACTAATTACAATTGACGTCGATACAAGAGCCGAAATAATAACGATATTAGCAGAATCTGCTAAAACGGACAGTGAATTGGCGACATTATTTAATTATTATTATAAAAGGCATGTCAATGAACAACGGTACAATAAAGAACGTTTTGTGGATGAAATTTTATCTAAGCACAACGTGTATAGATTTAGTGAAAATTGTTGGGAAGCATTTAATAAAATCCTCTGTAGCCTAGAAGTGTACAGCATATTGGATAACTATAGCTGTAAGACTAGTTACAAAGACATAGCCCTTATCTATCATATCATTCACAGGAAGGAACTCCCAGAAGCATTAACGATGTATATAGATTCGGGAATATACCTGTACCCATTTAAGGCAGAAACTGACAAATTGGTCAATACAGATATAGATATTGTATACGATTACTTATTCCAGTTTTACTTAAATAAAATCGATCTCTTTGATAAAAGACCTTACAATGATGAAGTTAAAGATGGTGTCAGAAAATATATACATTTCGTTTTAGATTTGATGTACCAATATAAGAAAACAAAAGAAGAGATTCCTGACATAGTTAACAAATTTATAAAATTAAATTTTGAAGAGTTTGGCAATCACTTGTTAATAAGAGTATGCGAAGCTATTGACGAAAAAATAAATCTTGTGAAATATTTAAACCAGGACAAAAACATTATCATATCCAAACTACCCATGATAAAACATGAAATTAGTTATTTGAAATGGAATACGTTTTTAAAAATTATTAAAACTTATTTCTGGAACGATCTCACAGATGTGTTTATATCTTTATTCCAAGAGATTTTGGCCGAATCACGTCCATCTCCGAGTGCTATGGAAAAGGCCGTGTTTGGTCTCATTCAATTAGGTGATATGGATTTTAAAAGAGGCTTTATTGCTCAACATGTTCCTACAGATCCAAAAATTGATCATAGCAAAATAGACGAAAAAATCTTAAATATCCAGAAATCGATTTGCCATTTTGCTTGCTACTCTCGGCCTCCAGTCCCGTTGGCAGATATCATGCAATACATGAAAGGGGACTATATCCACTTTTGTTTGCCAATGTTTAATTCGTACTTGTCCAAATTACCTAAGCCTGCGTGTATTGAATTTATTCAGTCACTACTGAATGCTCCATTGTCAGTGCAGAAGCACGCACTACGCATGGCGTTCACTTGCTTCAATGTAGAGGAGTTGAGTAAGGTAATCTCAGAAGTCTGGAGGAAAACAAAAAATGTCTCTTTGAGATTAGTAATTTACAAATATCTTTTAAACAAAATATGCGCTGTAGATGAAGGCGATCAAAATATTTTATATGAAGACCTCAAATCATTCACTAAAACTTTGCATGACGAAGATGACGATGAGTTGCTCGCGTTTTTAACTTCTGATAGATTACCCCCCCGATTTATCGGGGAATATATTGTGATTGCGTGGAAAGTGGTTGAGGGTTTGCCAAAAAAGCCTAAGTTCGTACAGCTTCGGACAAACGTTATCCATTGTATGATAAACAATATTTATGAAATAGAGAAAGATGTTTTAGATATAATTATTAACGACCATGTTAATTGTAAGATAAATCAAGAAAATCATGAAACTATTGATTTGGTAAATTCTAAATGGGATCTTCTTTATAGATACGTTACTTTTTTCACTGACGCCAATGATTTTCGTAATAAAACTGCAATAATTATGCTCATTGTAAAAGAATATGTAAAAAAGTGGAATGAAGTGGATGATGAAATGTATAAAATTAGGAAATTTGTTTTAACATTTATCAATCAGATTAGTGAAGTCAGTTTATTATACAACCGTAGCGAGGAGAACCTTGAGAAGATGAACAACATATTTGAATTAATATTAAATGAACTAAAGTCTATTTCACGTACTGAGGAAATACTCGAAATTTTGTGGTCCATACGCGTTGGCAACATAACTAGGAAAGTTATTATTGATGTACTACAAACACAATTAGAACCACAACAAACAAGGACACACACAATAGATGACGTAACCAGGATGTATGTAGAGAGATATGTAAATTTATTTAATGAATCCATTGAAAATGGCCAGTGTTTTGTGGCACTGTTTCATGAAATTAAAATTATGTTTGAGAATAAACTGTTTAGAATATTAGATATATTAGAATATAATTATAATACCCGTGATTTCGTAATAGGGAACGCTTGCGTCTTGTTCTGTACAAAAGTGTTAGAGATAGAAAGATTTGAATCTTACATGTTCGCTCTAACATTATTGCCTTGCGACATTAATGGCTTGATCCGAGAATCATATTTAAAGGTATTGAGCAAATTAAAATCTTACCAAAATAATGAACTGAAGTATTGTCTATATAAAAAATTTGTTAAAGATGACTATAAATTCAGAGATTTTTTTTACATTTAATGGAAAAATAGGCATTTTGTGATATCTAACTGTTCAAGTCCCGATTCAAATGTGCTTGGAAATGTTTTTCTATTAATATTATGTAAGTCAAAATCCTGTGCCTTATCAAATTTACGTAGTTATTTTCAATTTCCTGGTAACCTTTGACTCCGTATGAGAAACTTTATAAATAAGCTTCACGTGTTCTTTAAATTCAGAAAAATAATAATATAATTGTTTGACAATAACTTGTTTGCCGTATTTCCGTGTAGAAAAATTATGGGAGTCGCTAGTCCTTCGGTAGAAATGAAAATGAGGAAGACGGGTCTTATTCAAAGATTTTTTTTTATTCATTAAATTACATATATTTATGTTGCTTGCCGATATTCTAAGGTTCTTGGAGCCCTGATTGCAGTAATTCATCTAAGGCAGGGGTCGGCAACTTGCGGCTCGCGAGCCACGTGCGGCTATTTGAATGTGAAGCTGTGGCTATTTAGTTCCTTACGCAAATATTATTAATTATGTACAAAAAAAAAACGAAATACTTAAAACTCGTTTTGAATCTATAAATAAATAGACTAGTTTTTTGTTATCAAAAAATGTAATTTATGCAAGTACTAAAGTAAGTAGTAGTATTATTGGCAAAAAATGTTTATGTGGCTATTTAAAAACATGAAATTTTGTAAATTGAACTTTTTTTTGCTCTTTCGACTCAAAAAGTTAGCGACCCCTGATCTAAGTGAAACTTCGGAGCTGCAGCTATCGTAGTAATTCGTAGTTATAGTATATTGCATTTAAAATAGTAATTAAGCTTCAAAATATTATATAAAGTTTACCTACTGTATTTTGGTAGAATATTAAATCTTGACACATGAATTGTTTATTTCATTCACGGTTTTACATTGAAATAATTAGTTTAATTTTTATTTGCCAACGAACGAACTTGTGAACGAACAAAATATAAACAGTCCTAGTTTGGTTATGTATCTCATTGCTGCCAACCTTGATAAAAATGACCCTAAAAATATTTTATAGATACTATATTTAGTCTGGTCATAAATACTGTTACGACGGAACTACGGCCAAACTTTAGCCCTAGATTTCTAGGCTTCCAGGCATCGCACGACTATAATCTTAAAACGCATAGATAGTCTTGACGTACTCCTTCGAATGAAATAACTTGCAACCGGATCGGAGAAAATTGTTTACCATCGAAAACATCGGAGGGGGGCGCATCGTTTCATCTTTTGCCGCCCGAGTTCGTGACGCGTATATCGGTGAGACGGCCGCTGTTCGTGGAATTCCGGTTCGCGAAAGGTCGATGAACCCATTCTGGAATTTACAACTAAAAACATAAGGTTCAAATACCTCTATAAGATTCTAGTTATTACTCGAAAATGGTGGAAAGCGGCTGTTTCGATATAAATACGCGCTCGATGCGATCACAGGACAGTTCTAATTTGGACAGCGACACAGTGCGATATCACAAGCGATCTTCAAGGACTTTTGCGATCATACTGCGACTGCATAGTGTTTCTACGTGCGATTATTTTGACTGGATTTTTGATACTGGACTTCGAGAACTTTCTGCGACTGGACTTTCGACGACGGATCTTCGACGTGCTTGTGGACTGTTCGACGATTTAACATCGCGATCGTTCGACAGCTGCGTTTCACGACATTTCTGTGGCTACGTGTTAATTCTGTGTACTCTCCTTTATTAATAAATTGATTGTCCGTCACAACCGGCATTTTAATACCCCGCGCTCGTAACAATACGGTTACAATTCAAAATCAATATATTACTTTTAAATTTGAAATATGTCATTTTTATATGATTGTTCATTGTGTTTACGTATTTTCGCGCCAATATTTTGTGATGTTAAAAGAGAGTGGGGTGATAAAGAGAACCGAATCGCTGTGATTGAATTACTTAAAAGTAGGTATAGACTGTATAGAGCCAAATACAATATTTAAAATCTTCCATTCGCTCGGTATTAGTCAAATATTTGTGTACCGGGCTATTGATAGGTACAATGAAACCTCTTCTGTTTGTGACAGAAAAACATACGGCCGGCCACGTAGCGCTCGTATGAAAAAGGCGATGAAAGCAGTAAAGGAAAGAATTCAAAGAAATCCTGCCCGAAAGCTAAAGAATAAATGTTTACAGTCACTTCATAACACGAAAATTACATATATGCATGTGTTTGCGCCGTTTATTATTAATTTACATTTATTTATAATCTATACTAATATTATAAAGCTGAAGAGTTTGTTTGTTTGTTTGAACGCGCTAATCTCAGGAACTACTGGTTCGAATTGAAAAATTCTTTTTGAGTTGAATAGACCATTTATCGAGGAAGGCTTTAGGCTAATAACATTACGATGCAATTATTAGGAGCGCAGAAATAATGGAAAATGTGAAAAAAACGGGCAAAATTATTCATCCTTGAGGGCTTCCATTGCGTGCGCTGCAAAAACGGTTCAAGATATCAAAAATATATGTAAAAAAGAATTATTCCTCTTGAAATGATCTAAAAAAATGTCCACGATAGTATATGCCTATCTTTTAAGATTAAGTCACTAGAACCGTTTTTATGGTAAACAAATTTGATCGAAATTAATGCATTATTTGTTAAGAGTTGTATCAACGTAATAACATTAATCTTTATCCAAATCAATGTGTTGTTGATTAAGAATATTAATTGTGAACAAAACTGTCTTTGACATCACTTAATTTCAATGAACATCTTAGAAGATATTACAAAACCTTATATAGCAAAACAACGTTTGCCGGATCAGCTATGTGTTGATAAGCGCGAAACTCGAGAACGGCTGAACCGATTTGGCTGATTTCTTTTTTGTTGTGTTTGTTGAAGTCTAGGGAAGGTTATTACGGAGAGAAAAATTAAAAAAAATGGCTGAAAAAGTCTAAAAACAACACTTTTCTATATTCTCATACAAAAAATTCTTAATAATATTTAAAAGTCAATTTGAACTTTAACACCATAAAGTTTAAATGTTAGTGGACGGGTCCCGGGAAGGCAAAATAAATGAATGACGTATAAATATGAATGTCAATATTTGTCAATTTTTATACATGTAGCATTAAGGCCAGGTTCCTTCAAACTATTTTCAAAAAACAACCGACAGGCCAATAAGTTTTGGCAGAATGAAATCTGACGGGGAATCTATTAACATTAAAAAAACAATGTGACTTTGTTTTAGAGAAATAGGGCAGAACAAGGTCTGCCGGGACAGCTAGTATTTTAATATATATTCTCTTATAGTCTGTCAAGAAAGTCGTGAAAAAAAAGGAGGGCGCCACTGTTTTTTACATGGTATCCCTATATATTTATTATTAAAAATATATATTATTATAAAAAAAACAGTATATGATAATATTTTTTAACTAGTAAATCCGGCAAACGTTGTTTTGCTATATAAGGTTTTGTAATATCTTCTAAGATGTTCATTGAAATTAAGTGATGTCAAAGACAATTTTGTTCACAATTAAATACTCTTAATCAACAACACATTTATTAGGTCCTTACATATGAAATTGGCGTTTTTCGTATTGGCCACTTCAATCACAAATTTCTCCTCTTTGGTAAGGAATTCCAAATTCAAATTTGTACAGCTATAGACTCATGTATTTGTGCTTCGATGATCTTCATTCATTTGTTTTTTTCTTCTGTTTTTTTCTGTTTGCGTCACTCATTTTACAAAATGGAAAACTTAAAATATCGCATTATTTACGAGTACGAGTTCCGCCGTGGCACTAGTGCTGCGGAAACAACTCGAAGGGTGAATGATGTGTATGGCGGTCGTGTTGCAAAAGAAAACACAGTTCGTTTTTGGTTCCAACGTTTTCGTTCTGGAAATTTCGACCTGTAGAACAAGCCCCGTGGACGGCTTGAGACTCAAGTTGATAATGAAGAGTTGAAGGCTATTGTGGAAGCGGATCCATCGCAAACCACGTCCGAGTTAGCTGCAGGCTGCGATGTTAGTGATAAAACTGTTTTAATTCACTTGAAGCAAATTGGGAAGATTAAAAAGCTTGAAAGGTGGGTACCTCACGAATTGACTGAAGCAAACCGGCAAACGCGCGTCGACTGCAGCGTTACATTACTAAACCGGCACAATAATGTAGGTATATTAAACCGAATCATTACCTGTGATGAAAGATGGGTTCTTTACGATAATCGGATGCGCTCAGCGTAATGGTTGGATCCTGGCCAGCCAGCCAAATCCTGCCCCAAGCGAAAATTAACCCCAAAAAAGTTACTTGTAAGCGTTTGGTGGACTAGTGCCGGTATTGTTCATTACAGTTTTCTCAAATCTGGCCAGACTATTACGGCTGATGTCTATTGTCAGCAATTGCAAACCATGATGGAAAAGCTAGCGGCTAAACAACCTAGGCTGGTCAATCGCTCCACGCCACTGCTGCTTCACGACAACGCTAGACCACACACTGCGCAACAGACGGCTACTAAATTAGAAGAGCTTCAATTGGAAAGTCTAAGACATCCTCCGTACTCCCCGGACCTTGCTCCAACAGATTACCATTTTTTTCGAAATTTGGATAACTTCTTGCAAGGGAAAAAATTCAACTCCGATGGGGCAGTCCAAATCGCCTTCAAAGATTTTATTGATTCCCGTCCGACTGGTTTTTTTAGTAAAGGGATCAATGAACTACCTATGAGATGGCAAAAGTGCATAGAAAATAATGGTTCATACTTTGATTAATTAAATATATTATATTAAAAAATATTCGACTTTTTGTTCCTCCCATACAAAACGCCAATTTCATATGTAAGGACCTAATATATGGATAAATATTAATATTATTACGTTGATACAATTCATAACAAATAATGCATTAATTTCGACCAAATTTTATTATTATAAAAACGGTTCTAGTGACTTAATCTTAAAAGATAGACATATACTGTCGCATACATTTTTTTAGATCATTTCAAGAGGAATAATTCTTTCTTACATATATTTTTCGTATCTTGAATCGTTTTCGCAGCGCACGCAATGGAAGCCCTCAAGGATAAATAATTTTCCCCGTTTTTGTTCACATTTTCCATTATTTCTTCGCTCCTAATAGGTGCATCGTGATGTTATATAGCCTAAAGCCTTCCTCGATAAATGGTCTATTCAACACAAAAAGAATTTTTAATTCGAACCAGTAGTTCCTGAGATTAGCGCGTTCAAACAAACGAACAAATTTTCAGCTTTATAATATTAGTATAGACTAGCTGATCCGGCAAACGTTGTTTTTCTATATAAGTTATTGTAATATCTTCTAAGATGTTCATTGAAATTAAGTGATATCAAAGACAATTTTGTTCACAATTAAATACTTTTAATCAACAACACATTTATTTGAATAAAGATTAATATTATTACGTTGATACAACTCTTAACAAATAATGCATTAATTTCGACCAAATATGTTTACCATAAAAACGGTTCTAGTGACTTAATCTTAAAAGATAGACATATACTGTCGCGGACATTTTTTTAGATCATTTTATGAGGAATAATTCTTTGTTACATATATTTTTGGTATCTTGAACCGTTTTTGCAGCGCACGCAATGGAAGCCCTCAAGGATGAATAATTTTGCCCGTTTTTGTCACATTTTCCATTATTTCTTCGCTTCTAATAATTGCATCGTGATGTTATATAGCCTATAGCCTTCCTCGATAAATGGTCTATTCAACTCAAAAAGAATTTTTCAATTCGAACCAGTAGTTCCAGAGATTAGCGCGTTCAAACAAACAAACAAACAAACAAACTCTTCAGCTTTATAATATTAGTATAGATTAATCATAGTCAAAATCAGAATCAAGGTATTCAACTCCTAAAATGTGTCCTGAAGATCCAGCATAAGGAAGTTGCTTCATTTCTGCATCTTCAGATTCACTGGAACTGTCGCCTACTGGTATTAACTGTTCGTCTATATCATTATACAGAGTCCCACCTCGAGCATAATATTCATTTTCAATTTTAATGACATGGTCAGTACAATTTTTCCATTCTTGTGGAGTAACTGATTTGAATGCCTCTTCTGCCAACTTTACAATATTTTGACCACCAACATTTTTTTGGGCAATACGCTTTTTTAAGATGGCCCAAACCAGTTCAATGGGGTTGAGATCACAATGATAAGATGGCAGTCTTATCACTGTATGCCCATGTTCCCCTAAAAGCTCATCAATGTGGTACACCGATTCCGGTTTATGTTTTTTTACTAACATTAATAAGGATGGTTTTCTTAATGTGGCATCGAATAAAATATTACTTTCACGTAACCACATTTTGATCTCTTCGACACGTGAACTAGATGTCGGAGCCTGGTGAAAAAGTTCAATTTAGTAATCAAATTTCAGATTGTACATGAAGCATACATAATGATAAAGAATGTGACAATAAGAAACATAATATGTAAAAATAGTACCTTGTTCATTACAACTGAATGATATGGGGCATTATCCATAACAATTATTGATGCTTCAGTTAAATTAGGTATTAACTTTTCAGTTACCCATTTTGTAAAATTATGTGCATTCATTTCAGAGTGGTAATCCTCAGTCTTGTTTTTACCACTAAATATTAACAATGCATTATTCACAAAACCTTTTTCACTACCAGCATGCACAATTATCTACCTTTTCCCTTTGGATACATTTTGTGGAACGCCAGAAATATTTATAGACTGCCAACATTTAGTTACTTTGTAGGAGTCATGAATATAACTTTCATCGAAATAAATTATGTATTTTTGAAGCTCTTCTGGCAATCTTCTATTTGCAAGAATTTGCTACAAATAATATTCACGTTTTGAAGCTATAATTGGTTTTTCTATAAGCGCCAGTCTATTTGTTTTGCGTTTTTTGAACATAAATCCAATTGAATGTAATATCTGTCTGAGAAGTTCATGGCTGCCATCAAAATCTAATTCTTGTTTCACCACAGCTAATAGTTTTCTTAGGGTAGGTACTTCTTTTTGGACTGTGTAGAAAAATTGAACTTTTTGACGAATGGCACATAGACTGAAATCATCAATCTGTTTACTAGGTCTGCCCTTCCTTTTTTTCCAGGCGTTACAAATTCGCCTCCATTTTTCATACCCTCGTCCACTATACGTCGAACGGTGCTTTCAGAAACACCTGGAAGAAAAAGAAAAATTCAAACATTGTAATAAAAATACGAAAGTATCAAAATTTTTCAAGCGTAGTAATATAGGAAAGCTATACCAACAATAACATAACCTTTTAAAATTCGTAAACAATATTATCACAAAGCTAAAATATCACTTTTTTTTTTTTTTTTTTAATCAATATTTTAAAGGGGTTTTGACTGCACATGCAGTCATGCCAGCCCTATCGTGCTGCACCATATATATATATATATATACAAAAAATAGAAAAAACATTACACTTAGTTACATTATTTCTGTTACAGTGTCTAACATTAAATTAAGAGTACATACCTGTTATTTTAGCTGTTCGACCGTAAACATCTCCCAAATCAGAAAATAACTTTCCCGTTTGAAATTCACTCATAAATTCTTGAAAAACCTTAAATATGATCTGCCTCGTACTACTTTTATAAACAGTGCGATTCATTTTGACCACAAAACGGTTAAACGATAAGAAATATTCGCAGTAATTAATAAAAATCCAGTAAGCTAACCACAACAACCTTTGATGTGACAATTGATGTACTCATTTAGACAGGAATACAGTGTTGCCATAACAAGTAAAAGCTTTAGTTCTCAAAACATTCTTTTCATGACTTTCTTGACGGACTATATATTATCTATTTATACACTATCAACACTCACTCGACATTTTTATCCCCCTACCTTCCTCATCCGTTTTCCTCTCTGGGTTCGAACGCTTCGAAAACTACAACGCGCTCGCTGTAATAAACTCTTTAAAAATACATAAAACGCTACAACGCTGTGTAATACAATTGGTATCAACTCGAACGCTCTGCTTACCCCAACAACGCGTGAAATTGTGGTGTGGACGCCTGAACCAGCGCCGGGATCTAAACAAGTAAGTTCGTTCCCGGAATTCCTTCTTATTCCTCGTCAACTCTCACGCACCAGCATGATCACAAAACGCATTAAAATATGCAATTTTAATTATTATATTATAATAGTAGGTATAGTCCGTCAAGAAAGTCATGAAAAGAATGTTTTGAGAACTAAAGCTTTTACTTGTTATGGCAACACTGTATTCCTGTCTAACTGAGTACATCAATTGTCACATCGAAGGTTGTTGTGGTTAGCTTACTGGATTTTTATTAATTACTGCGAATATTTCTTATCGTTTAACCGTTTTGTGGTCAAATTGAATCGCACTGTTTATAAAAGTAGTACGAGCCAGATCATATTTAAGGTTTTTCAAGAATTTATGAGTGAATTTCAAACGGGAAACTTATTTTCTGATTTGGGAGATGTTTACAGTCGAACAGCTAAAATAACAGGTATGTACTCTTATTTTAATGTTAGACACTGTAACAGAAATGAAATAGGTTGAAATTGTACATTTATAAGTGATATTTTAGCTTTGTGATAATATTGTTTACGAATTTTAAAAGGTTATGTTATTGTTGGTATAGCTTTCCTATATTACTACGCTTGAAAAATTTTGATACTTTCGTATTTTTATTACAATGTTTGAATTTTTTTCTTCCAGGTGTTTCTGAAAGCATCGTTCGACGTATAGTGGACGAGGGTATGAAAAATGGAGGCGAATTTGTAACGCCTGGAAAAAAAGGAAGGGCAGACCTAGTAAACAGATTGATGATTTCAGCCTATGTGCCATTCGTCAAAAAGTTCAATTTTTCTACACAGTCCAAAAAGAAGTACCTACGCTAAGAAAACTATTAGCTGTGGTGAAACAAGAATTAGATTTTGATGGCAGTTATGAACTTCTCAGACAGATATTACATTCAATTGGATTTATGTTCAAAAAACGCAAAACAAATAGACTGGCGCTTATAGAAAAGCCAATTATAGCTTCAAAACTTACACACACAATTATTTGAAGCAAATTCTTGAAAATAGAAGATTGCCAGAAGAGCTTCAAAAATACATAATTTATTTTGATGAAAGTTATATTCATGACTCCTACAAAGTAACTAAATGTTGGCAGTCTATAAATATTTCTAAAAAAACATAAACCTGAACCGGTGTACCACATTGATGAGCTTTTAGGGGAACATGGGCATACAGTGATAAGACTGGCACCTTATCATTGTGATCTCAACCCCATTGAACTGGTTTGGGCCATCTTAAAAAGCGTATTGCCCAAAAAATGTTGGTGGTCAAAATATTGTAAAGTTGGCAGAAGAGGCATTCAAATCAGTTACTCCACAAGAATGGAAAAATTGTACTGACCATGTCATTAAAATTGAAAATGAATATTATGCTCGAGGTGGGACTCTGTATAATGATATAGACTAACAGATCATACCAGTAGGCGACAGTTCCAGTGAATCTGAAGATGCAGAAATGGAGCAACTTCCTTCTGCTGGATCTTCAGGACACATTTCAGGAGTTGAATACCTTGATTCTGATTTTGACTATGATTAATCTATACTATCTATACTAATATTATAAAGCTGAAGAGTTTGTTTGTTTGTTTGAACGCGCTAATCTCAGGAACTACTGGTTCGAATTGAAATTTTTTTTTTTAGTTGAATAGACCATTTATCGAGGAAGGCTTTAGGCTATATGACATCACGATGCAACTATTAGGAGCGAAGAAATAATGGAAAATGTGAAAAAAACGGGAAAAATTATTCATCCTGGAGTGCTTCCATTGCGTACGCTGCGAAAACGGTTCAAGATACCAAAAATATATGTATGAAAGAACTATTCCTCTTGAAATTATCTAAAAAAATGTCCACGACAGTATATGTCTATCTTTTAAGATTAAGTCACTAGAACCGTTTTTATAATAATAAAATTTGGTCGAAATTAATGCATTATTTGTTAAGAATTGTATCAACGTAATAATATTAATATTTATCCAAATAAATGTGTTGTTGATTAAGAGTATTTAATTGTGAACAAAATTGTCTTTGACATCACTTAATTTCAATGAACATCTTAGAAGATATTACAAAACCTTATATAGCAAAACAACGTTTGCCGGATTTGCTAGTTAAAAAATATTATCATATACTGTATTTTTTTTCAAATGAAGTATCAAAATTTATTAATCGAAATATATAGGGATACCATGTAAAAAACAGTGGCGCCCTCCTTTTTTTTCACGACTTTCTTGACAGACTATAGCGAGAATTCGTTAAATACTCGACAAGAAAACGAAACGATATAAATAAGTTGTGGTCATCAATATAAACTAGGGATTCCTTTTGAAGGTGAAAACGAATTTAAAGTAAAAGCTGTATTTAGGGAATACTTAGCAAAGGGAACTCCTAGTTAGGGAATAATCAACGAGATGTTGGTGAAGACAGGTAGCCTCCTCTGAGGTTAGAAGCTCTTAATAAAATTTTAAGCTGATAATAAATATTTCAGTACTGAAATAGATTATTTCTTATAGGTGCAACGGTCTGCCTATTGATGTACATTGATATGGCTTCAGAAGTCATCTATCAAAATTGCTAAAATATGACGATATGACGATGTAGACTATCAATGGATTTTTATCATTTGATAGTCGCTTTCGTTTTTGGACTACATTGTACTTACCATCACCTGATGGTACCTACACAGAGTACCTACTCTGTAGTCACTATGTCGAGCCAGTGTAAAAAAAAAATATGCTGCACACTTAGGCCGCATATTGGAACTAACTAAGAATACATCTTAAACAATATAATATTTTTTCGTTTAAGGTCACAAAGTCGACACGACGATGGAACTGTCTGGAAAAAATCTTGGCCATAGAAAAAAAGAGTTGAACACCAAAATTAACGAGGCTGTAAGAAATAAAATAAATTTTAATACAATACAATATGTGGAGGAAAAGTCTGACATTGATAAACTTTATAAAATCGATGTAGCATCGAAATACAAAGATGTGGAATACATTATTGAAACACTCAAGTCTAGTGATGCCTTGTACATCACAAAAGCGTTAGAATGTGTTTGGCTGTATGATGATGAGTACTCTCATAAAATTAACCCGGAGTACCTTCATGAGAATGTATTTCCACTGATGTCTTTTAAGATGATAAGGAAATTATTGACTACACTTTCGATGTACTTGAGAGAGGAGAGAGCAAAAGATTTTTATACCTATTGCATTAGAAGGAAATATACGAACATTGCATTAAAATTTGTACTATATACAACTGAAGAATTTAAACTAGAATTACTTAATACTGCACAACTACGCTTTCATTTATTTGAATCAAATGATTTTTTGAAATTTTTCGTTGGAGATTCTTTCAGTTTAGCAAAAGTATATTGTAACACTTCAGGTTATGACGAGACAATTATATTATACCAATTAAGATATCTTTATTCTGTATCAGATGTAAAATACTTAGAGTTGTTAAGACAGGTAGATTGTGATTGGTATTTTAGTTCAAAACAATTAGGCTTGAGAATATCGAAAGATATTATTAAAAAACATAAAAATGAAATTTATAACTATCCAAATATATACTTGTACCTTTTAAATAATAATGTTCTGGTACGGCATTCGACTATAGCTGATATAAAATTTTATATTAAAGCTTTATTTGCTCATGAGTGCCCTGATTCTGAAGATTTTTGGAATAGACGATTTTACCTGAAACATGCTCATCTATTTAATAAGATACCCAGCGATGAGAGATTACTTTTCATTAAAAATATTTTCACTGCGCAATATCCAAACGCAGAATTCGACACATCGCATGGATTCTATAATTTAAAATTATATGAACTGATGACCCCAGTGGAAAAAGAAGAATGGGCATTGAGACATGTGGAAAGTGGAATAGAACTACTTGGTAGTGGTAAAGATTTCTTATGGTATAGGTTTGTTTCATTCGATAAAGCTTTTGATCCTATAAAAAAATTCATACTAATTACAATTGACGTCGATACAAGAGCCGAAATAATAACGATATTAGCAGAATCTGCTAAAACGGACAGTGAACTGGCGACATTATTTGATTATTATTATAAAAGGCATGTCAATGAACAACAGTACAATAAAGAACGTTTTGTGGATGAAATTTTATCTAAGCACAACGTGTATAGATTTAGTGAAAATTGTTGGGAGGCATTTAATAAAATCCTCTGTAGCCTAGAAGTGTACAGCGTATTGGATAACTATAGCTGTAAGACTAGTTACAAAGACATTGCCCTTATCTATCATATCATTCACAGGAAGGAACTCCCAGAAGCATTAACGATGTATATAGATTCGGGAATATACCTGTACCCATTTAAGGCAGAAACTGACAAATTGGTCAATACAGATATAGATATTGTATACGATTACTTATTCCAGTTTTACTTAAATAAAATCGATCTCTTTGATAAAAGACCTTACAATGATGAAGTTAAAGATGATGTCAGAAAATATATACATTTCGTTTTAGACTTGATGTACCAATATAAGAAAACAAAAGAAGAGATTCCTGACATAGTTAACATATTTATAAAATTAAATTTTGAAGAGTTTGGCAATCACTTGTTAATAAGAGTTTGCGAAGCTAATGACGAAAAAATAAATCTTGTGAAATATTTAAAACAGGACAAAAACATTATCATATCCAAACTACCCATGATAAAACATGAAATTAGTTATTTGAAATGGAATACGTTTTTAAAAATTATTAAAACTTACTTCTGGAACGATCTCACAGATGTGTTTATATCTTTATTCCAAGAGATTTTGGCCGAATCTCGTCCATCTCCGAGTGATATGGAAAAGGCCGTGTTTGGTCTCATTCAATTAGGTGATATGGATTTTAAAAGAGGCTTTATTGCTCAACATGTACCTACAGATCCAAAAATTGACCATACCAAAATAGACGAAAAAATCTTAAATATCCAGAAATCAATTTGCCATTTTGCTTGCTACTCTCGGCCTCCAGTCCCGTTGGCAGATATCATGCAATACATGAAAGGGGACTATATCCACTTTTGTTTGCCAATGTTTAATTCGTACTTGTCCAAATTACCTAAGCCTGCGTGTATTGAATTTGTTCAGTCACTACTGAATGCTCCATTGTCAGTGCAGAAGCACGCGCTACGCATGGCGTTCACTTGCTTCAATGTAGAGGATTTGAGTAAGGTAATCTCAGGAGTCTGGAGGAAAACAAAAAATGTCTCTTTGAGATTAATAATTTACAAATATCTTTTAAACAAAATAGACGCCGTAGATGAAGACGATCAAAATATTTTATATGAAGATCTCATATCATTCACTAAAACTTTGCATGAAGAAGATGACGATGAGTTGTTCGCGTTTTTAACTTCTGATAGATTACCTCTTCGATATCTAGGAGAATACATTGCAGTTGTATGGAATGTAGTAGATAGTTTACCGAACAAGCCTAAGTTTATACAGCGCAGGAAGAATGTTATTCATTGCATGACCCGCAATATTTATCTCATGAAGAAAGAAGTTGTAGATATAATTATTAATGATCAGATTACACATTTGTTGCACCAGGAAAATCATGAAGAAATGGATTTAATGATTTCAAAATCAGACCTACTTTATAAATACGTTACTTTTTTCAATGATGATAATGATTTTCGCAAAAAAACTGAAATGATTGTGCTAATTGTAAAGGAATATATAAAAATGTGGAATAAAATCGATCATGGAATATATGACGCAAGGAAATTTGTTTTCACATTTATCAATAAGATTAGTGAAGCGAGTTTAGAGCACAGCATTGTTGACCTTGAGAAGATGAACAAAGTATTTGAATTAATATTAAACGAACTAGAGTGTATTTCACGTACTGAGGAAATACTTGAAATTTTATGGTTCGTACGCGTTGGTATTATAGCTCAGAAAGTTATTATTGACGGCTATAATAAAACATTACAAACTGGTAAAGATATATTCGAAGCAATTGATGGCTTTATAACCAGTTATGTGGAGGGATTTGTAAATGTATTTAACGCATCTATTGAGAATGCCCAGTGTTTCGTTTCATTGTTTCAGGAAATCGAAAACATATTCATGAACAATTTGAGCAATATATTTAGTGCCTTTAGATATAACTACGATGATCGTAAGTTTAGAATAAAAAATGCTTGCGTGTTGCTCTGCTCGATAGTATTAGAGAAGGAAGGATTTGAATCTTACATGTTCGCTTTAAAACTGTTGCCTTCCGACATTGACTGCTTAAACCAGGAAGAATATTTCAATGTCATGAGCAAGTTAAAATCATACCAAAATAATGAACTAAAGTATTGTTTGTATCGGAAGTTTGTTAAAGAAGACTATGTGGCCAGAGATTATTTTATCTTAGCGAAACCGCCCTGGTTTCGCTTAGGTGCGATCAACGAATGTAATATACTCTAGTTATGTTATAATAGTATCGCAAATTCGACTTTTCTAAGGAATTTAGAATGACAAAGATAAAAAAAAAAAGTTTTATATGTGAAAATATAATTGTAAATACTTAATACAATACCAATATATATAATTATAATAATAAGTGAAAGTTAAGGAGGATTTATTGAAGCGAGTTTGTATATTAGTACATAATATTTCAAGTTCAGTGTAATGTTAATTGTAAATTGAATTCATAGATGGGCAAAATGTAATCAGATTAATGAAAATGATTAACGCTTACATTTTACGTTTTTTACCATTAATATGACTGCATTTTGCACATTTATGTTTTAAACACTACAAAATCCCAGATTGTATACACATTTATGATTTCTTAATGATTTAAATGGATTTAATCATGATTGAGCAATAAAATTAAAATTACGACTACATTTTGTAATCGTTCATCATTAATCAGATTACATTATGCCCATCTCTGATTGAATTCTATATTGCCTACACATCAAAATAAAATGTTCTCACTTCAATCAAGGTCAAGTCAAGAGCCTAGACCAATAATAATTTCTTATTTTATATTATAATCGTAAGTCCTAATAATAAGATGTTATTAAACCTTTATTTCTTAAATATTTTATAATATTTTTCCCTTGGGTTTAAATGCGATCGGATGAGTTAATCAAATCATTATTTTTATTTTGACCGCGATTGTAGCTAACCTACATAATAATATCTTTATAAATTTATCGGCTTGTAACATAACGTAAAGTCGATCGTAATCACGGAAGGTATGCAACAAAAGATTTTTTTTGCATGCATTTTTGCAATTTTCTCGAAATTATAAGTGAAATCAGCTTGATTTCAATGATCCCGTCAAGAACAACCATGAAAATATGAATAATATATTTAAATTAACTATTTTACGTTCTGAGGAAATACTCGAAATTTCGTGGCTCTTGCACGGGACCATCATAATTAGAAAAGTTATGTGGACAAGTTATTAGTGCTCAACAAACAAAATTAGCATTTAGTTCAGACATGTTAAGAACTGTAGATAACATAATAAGCACAAATGTAGAGGGAGTTCATTCAATGAATTTATTGAAAATAATCAGGGTTTTGTTTCACTGTTTCATTAAATTAGAGTCTTGTTTGTAAATAATTTAATGAAATACTAAAAAAATCCGAATTTACTATTGATGGTATAACTTTAAAAATAAATTACAGCTAAGTTTTGTTCTGTACAAAGATACATGAGTAAGAAAGATTTATAATATTCGTTTTAAAATTATTAGCTTCTGATATTCACCGCGTAACTCGTGAAGAATAATTAAATGTTTTAAATGTTTGTTGTGTTTTGTTTTTAAGTTAAAATCTTATCAAAATAATGAACTAAAATAACTTCTAAGCTCACAGTATCGTTTGTATGAACAATTTGTTAAAGAAGGTTATAAATTCAGATATTATTTTAACATAACTAGTCCGACCTTGCCTACAAATGAAGTATCATTTAGAAATGATATATTGGTTTCGCAAATTCGATATTTATACATTTTAATATTAAGTAATTTTATCTATGTACTGTAACAATTATGTACATATAAATTGCAACTGAGTCATTGACTCCAGCTTGCACCTATTTCTTGAACTAGAAATATTTAAATGCGCATACAAACAATACTATAATTTAAGGACTATGTCCGACCTAGTATTTGAACGAAGATCATCAGTGTATGACAAAAATGCGTATTTTCGTTATCGAGTGTTGCATCTTACACTAACGTTGAATTTACATTTCGTCTTGAGAGGTTAAAAATTTGTAAAAAAATGAGGAAGACGCTTTTACGAACTAAAAAGATGTTAAAATAAAAAGGCATTAAATAATATTTATTGATTATACTAGCTGACCCGGCAAACGTTGTTCTGCTATATAAATTATAACAGACCCGGCCACGCGTTGCTATGACTATGATTTTTTATATATGTTAGATACACGTGAATACATATTTATTGTAGTAACAACCCCTACAGTAGGTTTATCATATCACCATATAACGAATGATTTCCAGTCTGTAGATACCGCCATCTGTTAGAATCGTTTGGAGCTAACTGAAATTGTGACTGCCAAATAATAAACAAATAATTTACAATAAAATAATATTGGGACTATGAATTGAGATAAAATCTATTCCATCTTTTAAGTTAGATCAAACTGCACGTGGTGTGTAAATTTTATTAAATCGGTTAAATAGTTTAGGAGTCCATCGCAGATAAACAATGTCACACGTAATTTATACATATTAAGGTATATCATATTTTTAGGAAAACATACAGTAATTTATATACATATAAAAAATATAAATACACAAAAAAGGTGCACTAGCCAGTACAGTTTCCCCAAATAAATAGTAAACTAAAACCAAGTTAAGGAACATAAAACAATAAGGAAAAGTGATTAACTAATTATAAAAAGAAAAACAAAAGGCGACATCACAAAAACATAATTATATAAAAAAAAATAACTTTGGAGCGGCACATATAAAATACTTGTGGCATAAAGGGGGACTTAAAGTCAACAGTGGGGGTGAATACACTGGAAATCATGATAACTTTAAAAATTAAATGCAACTGGCGTGTTGGTTATCATTTTTAAACGTTCGTTTCAAACGGGGCACCCCATCGAGTAAGTTTTACGATTTCGCAGATTGGAAACAAAATATATTGCATCCTAAACAGCATCTTGTTTTTGTTTAAGGTCACAAAGTCAACACGATGATAAAATTGTTTGGAAAAAATCTTGGCGCTAGGAAAAAGGAATTGAACATGAACATTAACGAAGCAATAAAAAACACAATTAATTTTAATGAATTAAAATGTGTGGAAGAACAATCGGACGTCGATAAACTATATAAAATCGGTGTCGCGTCGAAATACAAGAATGTAGAGTACATTATTGAAACACTACAGTGTGGCGATGCCTTGTACATCACAAAAGCGTTAGAATGCAATTGGCTATATGGAGATGAGTACTCTCTCTTAATTAACCCGGAATATCTTCATGATAATGTATTTCCATCGATGTCAAATAAAATTATTAACTACACTTTCAATGTATTTGAGAAATGAAAGAGCAAAGGATTTTTATAGTTATTGCAAGAGAATGAAACATGAAAATATCGCTATGAAGTTTATATTGTTTATACCGGAAGCATTTAAACTAGAAGCTCTTAGTGATAAACAACTATTCTATCATTTAATAGACTCAGATGCTTTCACAAAATTTTTCATCGGAAATTCATTTAATTTAGCGAAAGCCTATTTTAATGCTTCAGCGTATGATCTAGAAAGAATTATTTTATACCAATTACGATATCTTTATTCTTTTTCAGATGTAAAATATCTAGAGATGTTGAGAGAGGCAGATTGTATCTGGTATTACGATTCGGAAAAGTTTGCCTTGAGGATGTCTAAAGATATTATTAAAAGGCATAAAAATGAGATCAATAAAAATCCAATTACATATTTGTATCTTTTAAATAAGGATATGATAACACGGCATACGACAGTAACCGATGCAAAATTTTATATCAAAGCTTTAATTGTTCACGAGTGTCCTAATTCAGAGGAATTTTGGGACACAGAATTTTGTCTTAAACATTCTTATTTATTTGATAAAATACCTACAGGTGAGAGGTTATGCTTTATTAAACAGATTTTCACAGAACAATATCCACAAGCAGCGTTTGAAACAAATGAAGGCTTTTATAAATTACAATTGTACAAACTAATGACTCCAGAAGAAAGAGAGAAATGGGCTTTAAGTCATGTGGAAAGTGGGTTAGAACTGCTTGGAGGTGGCAAAGATTCCCTATGGTATAGATTCGTTTCTTTCGATAAAGCTTTCGCTCCTATAAAAAAATATATTCAAATAATAATCGATGTCAACACTAGGACCGAAATAATAAACGTCTTAATAAAATCAGCCAAAACTGACGTAGATTTAGAAACTTTATTTGATTATTATTACAAAAGACATGTTAATGAAAAACGCCATAATAAAGAGCGTTTTGTGGATGAAATTTTATCCAAGCACAACGTGTATAAATTTAGTGAAAATTGTTGGGAGGCATTTAATAAAATCTTGTGTAGCTTAGAAGTGTACAGCGTATTGGATAACTATAGCTGTAAAAGTTACAAAGACATTGCCCTTATCTATCATATCATTCACAGGAAGGAACTCCCAGAAGCATTAACCATGTATATAGATTCGGTAATTAACTTGTACTCTTTTAAAGCAGAGACTGACAAATTGGCTAACATTGATATCGATATTGTGTACAAGTACTTATTCCAAATTTACTTAAATAAAATCAATCTTTTTGATGCGAATCCCTATAACGAAGAAATTAAAGAACGAGTCAGAAAACACATACATTTTGTTTTAGATTTGATGTATCAGTATGATAAATCAAAAGTAGATGTTCCGGAAAATGTTGACAAGTATATAAAGTTAGATTTTGAAGAATTTCGCAACCATATGTTATTAACAGTATACGAACCAATAATTGAAGAAGAAAAATTTAGCGTAATGGAATGCTTAAAATCGGACATAGACGTTATTAGCAATAAATTACCATTGGTAAAACAAGAAATTGTATTTAACCATTTCGATTTAAATAATTTTTTGAAAATTATAAGAACTTACTTCTCCAATGATCTCTCAACTGTGTTTATGGAGCTGTTCCAGGAAATTCTGGAAGAGCCAAATCCGCGTCGTCGATCGATTAAAAAATCTGTTTATGGTCTTATTCAATTAGCTAGTATGGATTTTATACGAGAATTCATGGTTAAATATTTTCCTCCACATGCAAAAACTGATTGTAGCAAAATAGACAAAAAGTATTTTAGCATTCAAAAATCAATTTGTCGTTTTGCAAGGTATTCTCGGCCCCCAATTCCGCTCTCAGATATAATGCAATACATGCAGGGAGACTATGCCCGCTTTTGCTTGCCAACCTTTAAGTTATACTTGGACAAATTACCGAAAGGTACCTTGGTTGAATTATTTCAATCATTATTAGATAAACCAATGTCTGTGCAGAAAGACATACTACGCATGGCATTTAATTTCTTGGATGTTGAAAATTTGACTAAAGTAATATCAGAAGTCTGGAAAAAAACAAAAAATGTGTCATTTAGATTAACAATTTATACGTCTGTTTTAAACAAAATAGTAGACTTAGATGAATGTGGTCAAGATATCTTATTTGAAACTCTTAAATCGTTAACTAAAAGTCTACACGAAAGCGACGATGAGCAATGTTTCACAGCGCTGACGTCCGAAAGATTACCTCGTCGATTTATCGGAGAACATATTGAAATTGGATGGAATGTGGTGAACGATTTGCCAAAAAATAAGAAATCCATCGAACGCAGAACGTATATTATTCAATCTTTGACGCGTAATATCCACCTGATTAGGAAAGAATTTCTAGAGTTCATTATTAAAGACCACATTTTTAAAAAAGATGACTATGTAATGAAATATTTACTTAGTTCTAAATGGGGGCTTCTTTATAAATACGTTACTTTTTTTGTTGATGAAGACGATTTTAGAAAGAAAGCTGTCATACTTATAGGCATTATAAAGAAATACATTAAAGCGTGGGATGTAGTCGATCGTGGTACGTATAATGAGAGAGAATTTGTTTTAAAATTTATCAAAACAATCAATGAAACGAGTCTTAGACAAGATTCAAGCAACTATGAGAATATGAACAAAATATTTGAACTAATCTTGAATGAATTAACGTTTATTTCTCGTACTGAGGAAATAATCGAAATTATTTGGTACATACGTGTTGGTATCATAACTAGAAATGTATTAATAGTTGGACAACGAAAACCTTCAGAATATGATACCTGTGAGAGAAAAGATACATATGTAAAAATGTTTGTAGACGAATTGGTAAATATGATTGTTGAATTAATTGCTAGAAACGAGTTTTTTGTATCTTTATTCGATGAAATCCAGTCTTTATTTAAAGTTAATTTGCGTCATATACTAACTACTTTAAAGTGCAGCGATGATCGAGAAATCAGAATAAGAAATGCATGCGTCGCAGTTTGTTCTAAGTTATTAAATTGTGACAGATTTGAAACTTACATGTTTTCTTTGCAATTGCTGCCTTGCGAAATTGAGCACTTGGATCTAGAAGCGTTTTTGAATGTTTTAAAGAAGATAAAATGTTATAAAAGTGAAGAACTAAAATATTGTTTGTATAAGAAATTTATAAAAGCCGATTACAAGTTTAGAGATTATATTGTGCTGCAATAAGTAGTCGAACCTTTTTAATCGAAAAACACTGATAATGATTCTTTATAAGTTTTTGAAATCATTCTTATAATTATAATTAAAATAATAGGTTGTTATTTTATGTTAAAATAACTTAGTAGTTGAAATAATGTAGTTATTAATATTGAAGTTGTAACTTTATGTAAGAACAGACATCTTCAAGGCTTATGGAATACGAAATAATAAGTTATAAATATATTTTATAGAATATATTTATGTATGTATAATATATCAATATTATAAGTATATCATTAAGAAGCTACTAGTGCCAACTAGATGGACTAAATGCAGGCTCGGATCTTTGCTGCTAAATTCTGGAGGCGTCAGAAGAGTATATCACCCGGTGTACCCACTGAATAATATAGGATCTATAAAAGTGAGCTATCTTCTCGGTAAGAAATAGGCTAAAAAATTTGTACCAACTTTTGTTTTGACGTTTTAAAGGTCAACTCAAAAGTCTCATAAGATATATTTACTAGAGTCCGACCGAAACTGGTTTTCCGGCCGAAACCGAAACCGAAACCGAATATTCGGCCGTGGCTTCAGTTTCGGCCGCAACCGAAACCGAAACTCACGTGGTCAAGTATAAAAGTCAACGTGGTCAAGTAAAAAAATGAAACAAAAACTTACATGTTCCATCAAAACATAGCCTCTAAAGAAAGTTTACGTCGGGTGATAACGCACTGACTAAGTTGTGTTGCTATAGAGCAATGCGAATTAGATCCGTCAACTGTCGTCTAAACGACGCAGTTACACTCCGACGCAGCCTTGAGTTTCTTTCGGCGTTTCTTCTCAAGGTAGTCGCTTCCGAAACGCTAGTAGATCACCGTTAGGTTTCGTATTTTTGGCTGGCGGTCCAAGTCGAGGTTCGTACCCACAGGGGTGACCTTGCATTGCCACCCAACCCATAAATTGCCGGCTGAGCACCCTCAGTGTTCGCCCACCCGCCCGGTTAAGTGGTGAAGACCTTTCCCGGTCAACAAACAAGCGTAAATTCGAAAAAAAAAAGGAATGCGAACGGCGCACGAATCCCGAACAGGGCCGCCAGCGTCCGACAAAGCGTTGCCGCGAGAAACGAATTTAGGCAAGCATGTACGATAACTACCGAAATCAGTTTCGGTTTCAGCAAAAGTTTCGGCCAATTTTGGCCGAAACCGAAACTGCGGCCGAAACCGAAACCGAAACCGAACTTTCGGTCGGACACTAATATTTACCACGTCTTAAGTTATGCAAAGTCAAAGGTCGTGAAAATATGTAAAATTTTACAAAGTTGTAAAGGGCGGTGGGGTTCGATAAAATATATTTTTATATTGTCATGTTGTTGCTTTGTTATTAAATTTTTTATTTGTATTTCTTTCCATTGATTATAAACTTATCTTTCAATAATCTACCTTTATTATCTCCCACATCTAAGGCAAGTGTGAGGTTTTCGAGATTTACTTTTAAAATCAGTTTTCAAATTAGATTTTATGTTACATTAACTTCATACATTTTGAGATTTTTAAACTTTTCGAATTAGTTTATGATTTGAAGAGTAAATCTGGAAAACCTCACTCTCGGACCTCGATGTTTAATACTCTAGTAACCATAACGGCGTAAAGACGATAAAGTAGCAAAAACAGCAGCGCTGCGGTCGGCAAGAAGAAAAACGACTTGTTTTTAAGTAGTATAGTCCTACCGAAGGCTTCGGGCAAGAAATTACATTCGTTAAATTTTAAAATAGACCGAAATTTTAGCTATATCATAAGATTTCTGGCATCCTTGTTCATTTTACAGTCCCTCATGACAGACAAAAATTTGGTTGTTATTATTTGTGAAACAATTTCATATTATATTTTCATTCTAGTTTGTTTTAATATTATTCTAGTACCTCAATCGATAACTGTATATTTTAACTATTTCGATTAAATATACAGAAATTTACCTTCAAAGAATTGCATTAAAGGACTTTGTAAAATGAACAAGGTATAAACTGATTTGATTGCTAAATTACTTTTAATATGTATCCGATTGTAGGTCAATATTAGGCCAAAGCTGATTAATC
This sequence comes from Automeris io, assembly GCA_036320925.1. NCBI lineage: Eukaryota > Metazoa > Arthropoda > Insecta > Lepidoptera > Saturniidae > Automeris > Automeris io. Next base: position 9,631,358 of record JAUDJH010000024.1, read on the forward strand.
GACCACGACAACAATGTTACAGTTTTAAAGTAAATTCTAAATAATTCATCAAGATAGGCAACAAGTAAGTAATATCATTTTTAGTACTTTTGAATGTAAGGTTTACACTGCTATATGTAAACAACTCTTGAAAATTATTGAAATGTAAAGCCGAGGCGTCGGTCGGACACTAGTTTGTATACATTTGTATGGAGTGTATTCTGACGTAGAAGCATTACAAAAAATATCGATACATGTATGAAATATATCGCTTCAATCCAATATTATCAAATCATCTAGTATCGAATGCAATATCGACATATTTCATCCGATATACCAAATATCGTCTCACATTATTATTTTTTTCTTTATATCTACTTATTCCTTTAAATCTGCAACATTGTCAATTTGAGTAAAAATAAAATGAAAAGCCCCGGATTATTAAAAACTAGCCTTTGCAATGACGAAACACAGACATGAGATACTCTCCGCGAGGGCAGCACTAGAAGTAAAACTTTTATAATCTATGGTGGTGGCAGCATTGGAACAACCCAACCGCCACCTTTTCTATTTGTTCTTACATTAAAAAAATAATCTGTGGTGTCTATGGTCACTTGTTTTGGCTAGCTCAGTTCCATCTTAACAACTATTCTCAAAAGCTGCACAGGTTCTCGCACAGCAGAGAAGCAGATTGCAAGCCCAAAGGGTAAATAACATTTTGTTTTTGCAAGGTTTAGAGAAAAAGTACTGGGATTTATAAATCTTTCATATTGGTATGGTAGAAAAGAAAAAGCTGCAATTCTTTACGCGCAGATGCTAAACATGGCTTTTCAGTCGTATTGGATTCATTTTCGTATAATTTATAAATAAAGTTGATAGTTTTTTCCCTCTAAAGTGTTTTTACTCATAATTAACCTAATCTATATTTAATATTATACATTATTATAGTTAAATACAAGTAATTACTTACGATACTTTAAAAATATCGATATATATAATATCGAAAATATACCGATATTTTTTACATTAACATCTCTAGTTTGTTGTATCATTAGTAGGCAGTAGCATTGCTGTTGGATTTTTTTACAAAAAATATTCTATTATCGGCAACCATTGCCCTTTATCTTCCTAAATGACCAGTGGCGCAGATCGGGGATTGTTCACGATATTTTCCTTAATCGAAAAATATCACATAACAATCCAAGATAATTATCCAAATATTGTTTTACGAAAATTACATTTTGTATTTGCTTATTATTTGAAATCCAATTAGATCCAATTTTTGTTATTACTTATTAATGCCATCTATTGACTCATTAAAGGCAACTATGATACCGTTGCTGAAACAGTACTGATTATTACATACTTGTCAAATTCTTCATAAAAAATTTAAGTCATATTTCCATTTTATACACTAGTCAAAATATGTGCTCAACAGATAGCAGTATTATTGAAAATATACTATCTTTATGTTCATATTATGTTAATCGTATCTCAAACCATATTGACACTATATACATCAACCGAATTTAATATTAATATATTTTTCAACTTTATTTATTAAAATCATAACACCATATTTTCAAATTTGTACTATAGATGTCGCAGATGTTATCATTTGATTATTTTTTAAAATATGTAATGTAGTCTGTGCAACAATACAACAATCGACAATAGAGTGCGCTAGTATAGAAACAACGTGGTACAAAGCTTCATTTTCTTTCACATCAAAATCAGCTGTGTACATCAGTATGGCCGCTCCGTTAATTGAAAAATAGATTTGTTTTATTTTATTACGCCAAATAAAAAATAGTAAAGTGCAGTTTTCGTACTTACACTTTAATTTTTTATATTTTCAAGTGGTGTTATTGTTGATCGAACGTGTTGCGTCATGGTACGGACCTCTCACTGACAAAACAACAAAAATTGCGACTCGTTTGTCGACAATTTCATTATTTAACTCGCAGTTATCTGTCAATCGTGTTGTGGCTGATGCTCATATCGTGAAATAAACGATAGATTTAAAATGAGTAGTGCGAGATTGAGTTTCATTTCTGTGGGAAGGCTTGCTGTACGAAGAACATCACAGTTGTCAAGTGGTAAGTCAATTTGGATTGTTTTTTCCCATGTTGGCGAAGTTCCAGTGTGTTGTCGTATAGAATAACCAAGTTCTACATAAATCCGTACGTATATGTTTGATAAACAATGTTTAATAGCAGCAATATCAATGATGAATAATAGACACTGTTACTAACACTATAAAGCAGTTTTCCTTAAGAATCTAAGGTGCTCTGCAAGGCAAACGCTCTGGCAAGGTCATGGCCGCTATTTATTTATAATATCTCTTCTAAATCATTTCAACTTCCTGTATCTGTGTGTTTCTGTGCACTTTATTGTGAATTTTAATAAGTATAATCAATACATAGTTCTTTTTTATTAAATTTGTTATCATTGCTAATAAATATTGACTAGAAATACAACTTTGTACTAAACTTGGTATATATTAATATAGTCAATTAACATCTACAGAATGGTTGTTTTTAAGAATGAAATATGTCCTCTGAAATTTTGATTATCTTAGTTAGAAATTTTATCATTTTGTTGTATGTTTTTTATATTTATACCAAGTAGCATTTGGACATGTGTGTATAGATTATGACTATTTTTTTTTTAAATATAGCAAGGATAATAGGTAGTTTTCGCAAAATCATCAAAAATGGAATATTCCATTATCATTGAATTTAACAAATTAGTTTTTTTTTTGTTTAGAGATTCTTGAGTGAAATAAATATTCTCTGATAAAAGTTCACTTAATATTTCTTGAAATAATTAAAAAAGAAAAAAAAAACAAACACAAAAACATACACATGTGTGCCAATGTCCTCGAAGAGCTTAAATTGAGTTGACGTCATACAATTTGATTCAAATGTAGAGTATTAAATTGTATTAAAAGCTTGTATTAAAGAACAGAGATATATTTAATTTCATTACAATATTTACATAGACTATAATAAAATGAAACATAATATAAAATTATAATTCACAGCCTAAAATACTTATCCACTTTATTTACTATAATTACAATATTTTTTCATATTAAAATATATATACACATAAAAAAATTACATATACATTTTAAAATATTAAAACATGTAGACCTATGTAAGGCCGAATCCATAGTTAGGAGGTGAGATTAAGAAACCTCCTCTCAGTACATGTCATATCGAGTAATTCCACCTTCTGTATTTTGTTTTTGATCCAACAGCCAAGGGAGAGCCTCTTGAGATGGTAATTGAGGCTCTTTGTGATAGTCCATTAGTTGATAGGACCACGAGGACAATGATATTTGAATTTTATTTCTTAAAATATAATTGTCAATTAAATATAACATCCTGTGGTCCCAATCTGGGACAGAGGGAGTCCACAGTGTATCTTCATTCAGACCCGTTTAGAGTACTGATGCCACGATTAGTGAATTGGCCGAATACCGAATATTCAGCAAAGCTGTCGGCCGAAGTGCCGAATATTCGGCCGCCGAATATTTCTGGAAGTACCGTGTTCTGGAAGTGAAGTAGTGAGAGGGAGTTTTCTGAGGCTGATAACATTTATGATGCAAAGCGTAATCGTTTACTACCAAAAAATGCTGAAACGCTTGTTTTTATCCATCACAACTTACCACTGACCAATTTTATTACTAAAGCGTTGTAATTTGGAAATAAATACACAATTTTGAGTAATATAACGTGTTTTTTTACATGATTTGGTATTCGGTATTCGGCCAAATAGTATGTATTATTCGGCCGAATACCAAATAGCAAAAATTAAGTGGCCGAATATTCGTGACATCTCTAGTACAGAGCATCACACATCAGCTCATCCAACATCTTACTAATGCCCCTTGTGTATGCTAAAACCATGAGTTTCAAGTATTGTCTGAGATGGCCATGTTTTCTTGCACTGTGGGCACTCCATTCAGCAGCTTATTTAGTCCTGTTATATACTTATCTGCAGTTGTCAATTATTACACAATTAAGAGCTAGTTAAAATATTAATAATCCTATTATATTAAGTTTCTTTTAACTGCACAAGGTCATGACAACCCCAAGAGTGAGAATATTATTTAAAATTGAAATCCTAATTAAGCTATGTAAGAATTGCTTGGCAAGTAAATTCATTAAAAATAATAAATATGTAAAACAAAAATTAACATACTGTGTCTATTATATAATGCATTTAACTAGATTTCAGAATCATATGCTTTTCTCAAGACCTTACTAAATAAATATACCATGTAATAAATATTTGGCCAAAGAAAAATAAAGATATAATTTATTTTTAAAGTGAATTATCTACAATTATTTATGTCTGTATGTTATTATTTTTAGTCTTTTTTTTTTAAATAATATATATTATTGGTAAAATATAATCTTAATTAGAAATAATAGAAAAAAAATTGATACAGGCATTTATCAGTTATTTCAACTGCTTGCTTGATAACAAATAAATAATAATAAAAGCTTAAAGACCTTTCAGCATGTTGTTTAGAGATGCCAAGTTACGTATTTGAATATATATGTAAGCATAATAACCAGGTGACAATGAATTAACATATATATTACATGTATTGTAATATATACTGTTTTTTATCAGATCTTTTTATCATAAATATGTAAATACAATGTTTGATATGGCTTGTGTTGGCTTTGTGAAAACAAAAATGTTAGTTTATTAGATATTTTACACAGGCAAAATGAGGAGTAATATATTTACCTTTTTTATACTGATTCCACAAAGTGACTACATAGCACCTGATGGAAAGTATAGTATAATCCAATAATGGCAACAACCACCAAGGAATGAAAATCCATTGACAGTCACTATTGATATGTCAGCCCATATATTTCACAAGGGAAGATCCCTAGGTATTTGAATATCTGAATATACATAAGCTGATCTTGACAGCCCAGACCAAGTTTCTATGATGGTCTCTACACTTGTGTACTGTAGTCACAACTTAGTTTGGGCTGTCCACCTGTTACCACCCAGTAACTGTACCACCAGTTACCACTTGTGTATGGTCAATACAGAGCTTAACAATATATTTGTGGCCTCCTTCTGTGAGGATGTCATGTCCCAGAAGGAGGCTGCAGAGCGGGAGCGGCAGAAAGCAGATTCTGCTCTGAGCAGAAGGCGCCGTGGTGTCGGCAACCACCCTGGTGCATTTATCTCAGCCGATCGGTTGATCCACGACTGGTTGGCTGATGCCTTTGGGGTCATGGCTGTTCGAGGTGGGGGCTCTGAGCAAAAGGTTAGCAACCCTCGAGGAGTTTGCGGAGCGTCGTGACGCGCTTTTTCAAAGCACACTGTATAGTATAGGGGGAAGTGGCTCCCCCCACCCCCCGGGATTGTACCTTTTAGGCATTGCACGTCAGTGTTCTGGCTTATTGACTACATCTGCAGTCCCCGCTATTTTGGAGTAGAAGTCACTTTAGGGATCTTAGCTGGTACAAGTCCCTGTGTGGCTGAAACGGTCATATGAGAATTGCCCCCAAGTAAAAAAGGGCTAAATAATATATGATAGCTGACAGCACATAACGCTGTTAGCAAGGAAAGGTACTGGCCTATTATTTGATAACAATCTGTGAATGTAATCAGCTACTTTATGTTTTGGTTTCAATCTGCAGACAGTTCTTTATCAATGATATGCTATATATTTCTAAGATCAATACAGGTTGAATAAATTTGAGTTCAATGTCCTGATGTCAATGCACTGTACTTTTTAAGATAGCCATTATATGTATGTAAATATATTACACATATGTAAATAGTACATATAGACTTCTTATGTCATGTTGTTAATGAAAAGAAAGAGTATGTGTCCATGGTGTCCTAGCTAGTGATGAAAATGCCCGGGAATATTCCCAAAGTGCCCAAAACTTCCGAGAACATTTCGTAAATTCCCGGGAATATTCCCAAGGAAGTTTTTGGGCGCTTTGGGAAAATTCCCGGGCATTTTCACCACTAGTCCTAGCGTATAACGGACTGGTTCAAATCCCGGCACATACCTCTGGGGTTTTTCAGTTTATGTGTGGATAAAGCACTACATGCTCGCCGGTGAAGAAAATCATAGTGAGAACATCTGCATGGCATCTAATAGAAATGTCATGTGTACTATTGCTGTGAGAGGCTGTGGGGGGGAGGGCTGTGGTCAGGTACGTTACTGATCGCGTTAGGCGCGACATATAAGCGCAAAATGGATACAGTCACTTATGCATCCCTGCTGACCCCGCAAGGGATATAGCGTGACGATATGTTGTTATTATTATTATGTATTATTGAATGTAAGGTCAACCAAGGCAAGTGTACACATAAATTTATCCTCTGTGTTGTTTAAACACAAAGTTTTTATTTAAACCTTTTTTTTGGTTGTTTCGTTACTCTATAGGTAAGTCTGTGTCAGTGATATTACGAAATATAATTTAAGTAAGACTTAGGCAAGTAAAATACTGTCACGCTTGGCCTTACCCAAGGCAAGTGTAAATAAACCCTGTATTTTTTATTATTTGCGGGCTTGAAGTCTCAAAACATATTAACACTTAAAATATTGTTGTTATGTTTGTTAGTAGACTCATCTTGTATCTTGTTAAAAACAGTCCACAGCCGGAGCCCGCGCTCCTGACGCCAAATTGTAGGGGCATCATACAAGATTATCACCCAGCGTACACAATGAATAATGTCTTAAAAAGTGGCCCACTACTCAATAAGAAAAAGGCTGAAAATTTGTACAAGCCTTTGTTGTGACATTTTCAAAGTTAATTTAATTAATTCAAAAATCTCATAAAATGTCTTTACCACGTCCTAATTATGCAAGCCCGCCCGGTTTAGTTGTGAAGACCTGTCCTGGTTAACGAACGCGCGTTATTACAAAAAAAAAAGAAGATAATTATGCAAGGTCAAAGGTGTTTTTTTTGTGAATATATCGCTTCTTATGCGATAAATTATATTTATAATTATTTGGCGGGACAAATCGTAGTTTTTGCCTCGTCTCCGAAAATTCCAAGATCCGGAACTGCCCTGAATGGGCTCTCCGTCATGTTTCTTTTTATTTGGTCTGTGTAAATACATTTTTTCTGTTTAATTAATATTACGTAAATTAATTTCACCTTGATGTAATGAGCATAGTTGCAATATTGATTCGTTTTACACGGGCATTACTGAATGTAGAAGCGAGGCTGAATGTGTAGTGCAGGCGTAAGGTTGACTTGAAGGTCTTCTCAAAGGTCAGCTAATCTAAGTGAGCACTAAGCAAACTAGCTACGGATAGTAATATTAGAAAAATTTTACCGACACAATTTCTTTTTATTACAGATAGGTTTGCGCTTGACCTCAATCTCACCCGATGGAAAGAGATAATGAGATGAGAAGCGAGCTCACCCAACAAATATCGATTCACTCCTTTGAAAATGTGAATATCATAAGATTTTGGAGAAACAGGCAGACCCAGGAAGCGAATTCCACTCCTTGGCGGTTCGAACCAAAAAAGAAGAGGCGAATCACCTCGTGCGAGCTGCTGGAATATCTACCACACATGAGTGCAAACCCGTGCGGCGTCTTGTTAATTTAAAATAGAAGGAGGCGGGGGGATCTAAATTATACAACTCAGCCGTACACTCTCCAGAGCAGTGCCGTGCGTAGGGTATTTGGCCAGGGTAGGCAGATTCACATAATGAATTTGAATATTATATAATGATAATAAGGCTTATATTACTTTCATAGGGAAGATAGATGGCGTGAAATACAATAGATATGAATATAAACTGTTCCTTTTTCTGTTCAAATTAAAACAATTATTCCAGGCTTATTTATCGTAAGGGTATGCAATGTTTTTATGCCTTTATGGAATCTGCTCCAGAGAATACTGTATAGCTGTGACGTGCATAGGGTATGTGGACAGGGTAGGCAGATTCACATAATAAAATTGAATATTATATAATGATAATAAATATTATATTACTTGCATAAAGAAGATAGATGATATGAAAAAAGAATAGATATGAATATAAAGGATTCCTTCCATGTCGGGCGGCGCGCTTGAGGGAGCGCGTCGCCCAGATCCAGGCGTGAGCGGAGTGCGATGTGTTCCCGCACACCGCTCCAATGACAATTCAAGGAGATGAGGGAGGGTGGCACTCTACACCACTCTCCTCGAAATGTGTTAGGTGTACGCGGGGGGCGGCGACTATTTAACAGCCCCCCGCCTAGTAGGTGAGGCCCGAACAAGGCCGGACGTCGTCGAATGCCGAGGAAGATGGCTCGGCTTTGCCCTTAGCATCCGGCAGACGGGAGAAGGAACACCCCGGTGGTTTTAGTCGGGGCAGGTCCGACACACCGGGGGAGCGGCCCTCACCGCTCCCCTGACGGTCCGTAGAGATTTCAACCGGGTTAACAAAAAAAAAAGGATTCCTTCCATGTTTTGTTTAAATTAAAGGCATTTATTCCACTCTTATTTGTCGTAAGGGCATGCAATGCTTTCATGCATTTGTGGAATGAACGCTACTGCTGTATAGGAAATTGAAAGGCAGGCCACTCTACGCCGGTGCTCCAAGCTGAGCAGTTTACGCGACGTAAGAGCCTCATCGGCAATGAGTCGCCGAGCTCGGCGATCGATTGAGTACAAGGCTGCCAGGTGCAGTTTGTCGGAGCACTGTTAGACGTGGCAGCAGCACTCCACACACGACCGTATTAATGCCTGGTATAGGTTAAGAAATTGGGTCAGCCTGAAATAGCAATAACCTTGATGTGAGATTCCAATAATTGGTGTTTTTAACGCAGTGGTCGACAGTACGACACCTGCGTTGCGAGTTATGGGTTCAATTCCATAATAGAACAAATCGTAGGTACCATTGGTAAAAAGATAACTTGAAAATATTAACTTTTTAGGAGCGTCAGCAACACTTTCCGAGTAGTGTTAATAGCTAAAAAAATAGTTGCATATGTATAACTAAACTTTAAACTTATTTGTTTATAAGAAACATAAAACAATACAGCTTATGCCAATTGCTTTCTTAGGGTAATAATAATATATCGTGACGCTATATCCCTTTCGCGGTGAGCAGAGATTTATTAGTGGCTGTATTCACTTTGCGCTTATATGTCGCGCCCAACGTGACCAGTGGCGCAGCTGATCGCCGTTCTCACGGCACTAGTTCGAATGACATTTCTATTAGATGCCGTGCCTCACGATGTTTTACGTTGCCGGTAATCATGTGGTGCCTCAATCTGCACGAAATTTAGAAAAATGCGTAGGTACGAGCCAAGATTCGAACCTACAACCATTTACTTAAGGTGCCCGTCGGATTCCAGCAGTTTAAGTTGCGGATGACTCTTATTAATATTAATTGTTTCGCCTACCCCGCTCTGTAGGTAGCGTGAAGTGAAAGAGAACGTAAAAATGTAACACTTACATTACGCCATTTGATATAATAACTTATAACCCATTACTTTCACTTTAAGCAATGACTAAGTACTAAAGATTTCTATTTCAAATTGTACGGTCCAGTTGCTGCGATAAAATGCCTTGTATTAAAATTACATCTATATCTTTCGCACCTCGCTGTGCCATTATAAGAGGGAAAGAGATGAACGATACAATAAAAGAAAAAAATAGTATGTGCTTAGGAATGTACTTTTATACATGAAGGTAACTTAACTGTGAATAAATTATAAATTTAAATGGGAAATGATATAATGTATAAGCAATTAAAATAAAGGAAAAAGCTTTTTATGTTGGCAGCGATGAAAACATCTATAAATCAGTTGATACGGCAACTAATGAAGATGATGTCGTGAACTATCCACCGGAATTTTTAAACTCTCTTGATTTCCCAGGATTTCCGCCTCACAATCTTCAATTAAAAGTTGGATCTGTAGTTATAATGTTGCGAAATATTAACCAACCACAACTTTGTAACGGCACACATTTAGCGATAAAAAAAATTACTGAATAACGTAATAGAAGCAATCATATTAGAAAAAAGGAAAAGAAGTTTTGATACCCCGCATCCCAATGATTCCGACTGACGTACCATTCGAGTTTAAACGACAACAGTTTCCAGTACGGCTTGCTTTCGCTATGACTATAAACAAATCCCAGGGACAGTCATTAAGTGTTTGTGGTATTAATCTAGAAACATGAGTTATGTTTCTCGCGTGGTCAATTGTATGTCGCCTGTTCCCGTGTTGGAAAACCATCTGCTCTGTTTGTTTACGCGCCAGGTAATCAAACAAAAAATATCGTGTACCATAAAGTACTACAATAAAAATGAAACTTAATTTAGAAATGGACAGTTAAAATGAAATTTAATAAGTAGGTATTATAATAAGAAATCTGAAATTGTATTTTTTAAGGCCTTAAGAATTTTTAGTGACTATTAAAAATAGTTTTAAGTGTTTTATAATTTTTATTTTTTGACATAATGTAAACTCACTAGTGCCGTTTTTATGGTAATCAAATTTGGTCGAAATTTATGCATTATTTGTTAAGAGTTGTATCAACGTAATAATATTAATCTTTATCCAAATAAATGTATTGTTGATTAAGAGTATTTAATTATGAACAAAATTGTCTTTGACATCACTTAATTTCAATGAACATCTTAGAAGATATTACAATAACTTATATAGCAAAACAACGATTGCCGGATCAGCTAGTGATATATATATATATAGGCAGTGAAATGACGACAGTTCCTGAGTTGCAGTTGTATTTATAGGTGACAGTGACCTTCTACCAAAAAACGGGCTTTTCGCCTATTCGGCTTCCTTTCATTAAGATAGAAATACTCCGACTGTGGCGGCGCCGACGACGACGATAAAGGATAGGTCCGTCAACTGTCGTTTAAATAACGCAGTTTCACTCCGACGCAGCCTTGAGTTTCTTTCGGCGTTTCTTCTCAAGGCAGTCGCTTCCGAAACGCTAGTACATCACCGTTAGGTTCGTTTTTCAACTGGCCGGCCGCCCAAGTCGAGGTCCGTACCCACTGGGGTGCCCTTGCGTAGCCGCCCAACCAATAAATTTCACTGGCTGAGCGCCCTCTACGTTCGCCCACCAAGCCCGGTTTTGTTGTGAATGTCTTTCCCAGGCCATCAACGTAAGACATGCCAAAAAAATAAAACTCCGACTGTAGTACATAAGTATTTCAACTGCTCCTACGAAGCGAATCTCCTTATCTTTTTTATTGTGCACCGCCAAGGGTTGTGGAGGAGGATCTTGAATAACTTTTGACTGAGTTGAATTATCAAAAATTGACTTCAGACCTTTTTTGTAGAGCGTTAAATTCTCTACAAAAATAATGAATGGGTATTGCAATACGATATATTATTCATTAGTTATAGAAATCAAAAGAAAAAAAAACTATTGTCCTGTGTTATTCTTATGGGAAATCGAAAAGTGCGATGCGGACAACCTAAATACTAATATTAGGTCCTTACATATGAAATTGGCGTTTTTCGTACTGGCCACTTTAATCACAAATTTCTCCTCTTTGGTAAGGAATTCCAAATTCAAATTTGTACAGCTCTAGACTCATGTATTTGTGCTTCGATGATCGTCATTCATTTGTTTTTTTCTTCTGTTTTTTTCTGTTTGCGTCACTCATTTTACAAAATGGAAAACTTAAAATATCGCATTATTTACGAGTACGAGTTCCGCCGTGGCACTAGTGCTGCGGAAACAACTCGAAGGGTGAATGATGTGTATGGCGGTCGTGTTGCAAAAGAAAACACAGTTCGTTTTTGGTTCCAACGTTTTCGTTCTGGAAATTTCGACCTGCAGAACAAGCCCCGTGGACGGCCTGAGACTCAAGTTGATAATGAAGAGTTGAAGGCTATTGTGGAAGCGGATCCATCGCAAACCACGTCCGAGTTAGCTGCAGGCTGCGATGTTAGTGATAAAACTGTTTTAATTCACTTGAAGCAAATTGGGAAGATTAAAAAGCTTGAAAGGTGGGTACCTCACGAATTGACTGAAGCAAACCGGCAAACGCGCGTCGACTGCTGCGTTACATTACTAAACCGGCACAATAATGAAGGTATTTTAAACCGAATCATTACCTGTGATGAAAAATGGGTTCTTTACGATAATCGGAAGCGCTCAGCGCAATGGTTGGATCCTGGCCAGCCAGCCAAATCCTGCCCCAAGCGAAAATTAACCCCAAAAAAGTTACTTGTAAGCGTTTGGTGGACTAGTGCCGGTATTGTTCATTACAGTTTTCTCAAATCTGGCCAGACTATTACGGCTGATGTCTATTGTCAGCAATTGCAAACCATGATGGAAAAGCTAGCGGCTAAACAACCTAGGCTGGTCAATCGCTCCACGCCACTGCTGCTTCACGACAACGCTAGACCACACACTGCGCAACATTCGGCTACTAAATTAGAAGAGCTTCAATTGGAAAGTCTAAGACATCCTCCGTACTCCCCGGACCTTGCTCCAACAGATTACCATTTTTTTCGAAATTTGGATAACTTCTTGCAAGGGAAAAAATTCAACTCCGATGGGGCAGTCCAAATCGGCTTCAAAGATTTTATTGATTCCCGTCCGACTGGTTTTTTTAGTAAAGGGATCAATGAACTACCTATGAGATGGCAAAAGTGCATAGAAAATAATGGTTCATACTTTGATTAATTAAATATATTATATTAAAAAATATTCGACTTTTTGTTCCTCCCATACAAAACGCCAATTTCATATGTAAGGACCTAATATTAAGGGCTCATATTTTCAGAGGCCTATTTTGGCATTAAAACGAAACTTTTGAGCGTGGTTCCGAGGAAAAATAGGTTTTTTTTTAAACGCCCTTGTGTTTATCTTGTATATATCGAGGGGTGAAAGGCTATTTGGTGTAAGCGACATTTTTTGGTGATTTCGTAATATACATATGTATATATTTTCGGAATCAGCGTTATTTTATCGATTCCAAGAATATATATTACTATATCGAGATATACGTACATATTAATGGTCTAGGACACTTCGAGAATAGCTCTAGAGCTGTAGAGGTGTATATCAGCTATTCCGTTCCTCGCTGTTACTTGCGCGTTGACACAACAAATTAGTATCAGCTACATGTCTAGCATACGCTGAGAGCTGATTTCCCTCTAGCGCATCATCACAACATAGATTTTCTTGTGCTCTTTATTATTTTGAATAATCTATTCTTCTGGGTGTTTGTTTTATTTTATTGTTTTGTTTTCTCTTTATTTATTTAGAGGGGTTTTGTAACAGTGACCAAGTCACCCCTGTACAGGCGAAACATTATACACTCAAGTCACTTTTTAGTATAGCGCAACTAGCATTTTTAATTTTCTTTTATTTTTTGTAATATTGAGGGCGGCCAGTGGCCAACACACTACACATCAATAAAAAATAGTCAAACAAGTACAAATACATTGATGTTCTCTGCTATGTGCCAAATAAATGTATTTCTATTCTGTTCTGGATGTTTGAAGAATGTGTGTATTCCCCAGGTGTCCAGCCGTGCCGTAACCTCAGACGCGGGAACACACGAGCCTTGGCCACGTGTACAGTCCTCTGCAAGAGTCCCACGGAGCAACCTCCAGGCCCGCCTCCGCCGCACCCTCACTCCAGCAAAGATGCCGCCAACTCCAGTGAGTCATTCCCCTTTTTTATAAACACGGCATAGGAACATAGATCCTGTACAGTACATAATGAATTTCGTCTTAAATATGCTAGTATTAACCTACTCTCCTTCTCCCTCCTTGTTGTTAACCCTTTCGTTACCGCAGTCCATTCCGTCGAAGAGGTACTACGGAACCGGGCAGCACGCCGCCAAGTGTGCACATTGCATGATGGCAAGTTGATGTACCAATTTTCACATTTAAGTGTATATTTAAAGATTTCGCTGGTATATGAAATAAAAAATTAAATTAGGATAATTCTTAGCAATTATTTTTTTTAATTTTTACTTTTATATAAAATGAATGCCGGTTAAAGCCGGCGCTGGTGCACTGGGGGCGTTTTGTGAATACAGTCTAAAGCCGACGCTGGTAAGGAAAGGGTTAATATTCTAGTGTCATCATTGGTGTGATACTTGCGCTAGGATTTATCTTTTTGCATGATTTTTATTATCCAACTAGCTGTCCCGGCACAGCTTGTTCTGCCCTATTTCTCTAAAACAAAGTCACATTGTTTTTTTTAATGTTAATAGTAAGCTTCCCCGTCAGATTTTATTCTGCCAAAACCTATTGGCCCGTCGGCTGTTTTATGAAAATTGTTTGAAGGAACCTGGCCTTAATGCTATACGTATAAAAATTGACAAATATTGACATTAATATTTATACGTCACTCAATAATTGTTTTGCCTTCCCGGAACCCGTCCAATAGCATTTAAACTTTATGATATGGTGTTAAAGTTCAAATTGACTTTTAAATATTATTACGAATTTTTTGTATGAGAATATAGAAAAGTGTTGTTTTTAGACTTTTTCAGACAATTTTTTTCACACTTCAACAAATACAACAAAAAAGAAATCAGCCAAATCGGTTCAGCCGTTCTCGAGTTTCGCGCTTATCAAGACATTTTGCGATTCATTTTTATATTATAGAGATAACTCCTAAGATATTTATTTAAATTATATGGTATAAAGGAATATCATAATGCTTAGGAAATTCTTAAAGAGTTAACCTATAATATTTATATTGTTAAGAATTAATATTGTATCCGTCTATGTGGGTTTCCAATTACCGCATTGTACTTATTCATTTATTTAGGAGTTAAATGACAATGCTAATATTTCCTTAAAAGATAAATATATGACATCGGAGACTTCTTTGCAGAACTAGAAAAGAGTAATAACCCCACCATACATTGTTATATCTCAAAGGGATTAGGCAGCATTTTCGATTAAAGTTCCCAAATGGTTTGATTTTTTTCCGAAATTTTATATAATTATTGTCATATTTCAACCGATTTACACAAAACTGTAAAAAAATATACACTTAACCCTTTCTCATGAATCATTCTATGCAATGGTGATAACCGTATGAAATCCTGTTCAGTAGTTTTTGAGTTTATCGCTAACAGACAGACATAAGCTGCCAAGGCTTTTGTTTTAGAATGTAGTTTGTAGTGAAGTTAGGAGATTGATGTCTTCCGATGGTATTATAATTTTATTTTTCCAGTTGTCAGGTAAGTTGGTTTGCGAGGTGTTGAAGTTTAACGAGGGCCGCTCATAATTTCTGCATTTGTCCAGATATGTATATTATTTCGCCTGTATCAGGTGGAACTTCGTCACTGTCCTTTTGAAACTTCCTCATAAATCACCCAGTCTATTAGTGATAACCGCATGGAAATCCGTTCAGTAGTTTTGGAGTTACTTGCGAATAGACAGACTAGTAGGCGATTAGGTTTTATGAGTAGTGATATTCGAGTGGCTTAAAGAAAATGTCCACCAGCAGGCACAACGTCAGGCGGGAAGAAGTCGGGGTCATCAGGTAACGGGGTGCTGACCTGTCCGAAATGCGGCGACCCGTGCACCCACGTGGAAACCTTCGTCAGCTCCACGCGCTTCGTCAAGTGCGACAAGTGCCACCACTTTTTTGTCGTTCTCAGCGAGGTGGACACAAAGAAGAGTATCAAAGATAATGCGGATAGCAAGTCGGGCTTCTACAGGTAATCATTGTTTTTTAAAAATAATAAGATATCGTCACGCTATGTCTCTTCCGGGGTGAGCAGAGATATATTAGTGGCTGTATCCACTTTGCGCTTATATGTCGTGCCCAATGTGACCAGTAGCGCAGCTGATCGCCGCTCTCACAGCACTAGTACACATGACATTTCTATTAGATGCCATACGGGATTCTGCAGGATGTTTTCTTTCACCGGTGATCATGCGTTGCCTAAATTAGTATTTAATCTTGAAAAATCCAAATGTAAGTGCCGGGAATCGAATCTACGGCCATTCGCGTTACCGCGTATCGATACCAGGCATTTGTCAACTATGCCACCAAAGCCACGGTTATTTAAAGTATTTATAATAAGTACTAGCAAACCCGGCGAACTTCGTTTCGCCACCAGATGGCTTCGTTTTGGTTTTTAGTTAGCATTTGAAAGAACGTGCGGATAATAAATGTCACATGAAATTAACTGAGCAGAGTACAATGAGTAGCTGTCAAACAATGTATAACACATCGGCGCCATCTACTTAAAATACTGGTGCGATCTGCTCCACCACCATTCAAAACCATATTGGTTTGTAGTACATGCTATGTATCAGAGATGGCGCTGTATGTGAAAAATGATTTACCCCGTTTTCCTGCTTCTCTGTTGAAATTTTTCCTGAATTTTGTTTGCTATAAACCTCACGGAGCCCTAGACCTTTCCAACGAATGCAAAACCGTGGAAATCAGTTCGTGCGTTCTGGAGTTATAGCGTCAGGAAGGAAAACCGGACTTATTTTTATATAATATATGTAATGACTCGTAGAGTCGCGCTGTGAGGCTTGTGGCGTTTCGGGATCAGCTTGAGTAAGTCCAGTAACCCAACACCTAGAAACCTTCAGTCGTGGTATCTGTAGACCGACCTGACGGAGACTCAATGGATTTTCGTCCTTTGATATTCGCTGGCTTTTTAGACCGCACTGTACTTACCATCAGGTGTAATAAAGTCACTTTGTCGAGCCAGTGTAAAAAAAGCGCTGATGTTTAAAATTACCTCACAACTCCTCTATGTGTGGTGGAGAAGCGTGTGAACAGCCTTCCATTGGCGCGGGGATCTTAACTTGGTTGGCGGTTTAGAGATATTTACTGGTCAAACGATATATATATCAAGGAAACTGATCACTCGATGAATCACAGCTCTTCATATAAATATGCTGTCCAGTAAAGCAAGGGTGCAGGATGCGCTTCTGGTCAGGAGCCACAGGCTTGGAACAGTTATCAATTGCATACGCTTGAAGCAAATCTCCATAAAACGAGCGGTATAAAAATTAAAAGGGCGGTTAATTACGTGGTAAGTAGGGATGTAACGGAGGCGGTTTTATCGGAACCGAAGTCGGAATCGGAGTCGGAGGCAATGTCAGTCACAAGTGACGGCAGAATATTATAATATTATAATATTTATATTAAGGGACAATTAAAAACATTATTCAGTGAACCTTCTTAATTAGAAAGTGATAAATTTACACATACATAGACAATGAAAATAAAAATTGCTGTTTCTTATTAACATTTTTCCATTAAAAATGCACAAATTAAATCTAATTTGCTCCAGTGTTGTTTTTGTGTTAATTTCTATTTTATTTTATTTTTTTTTTATTTTTTTTTTTTTTTTTTTTATTTGGTTCACATACCGGACATCACACAAAAACATACAAAAACATAAACGAATCTTACTAAAATAATACAAAAGGTGTGTCCTTAACAAGTGAACACAACAAGCAAAGTAAATAATGCTATTATAAATAAATCAGACACATAGAATCATCAGAAAACGAAAAAACGCGCTACAACTGCACGCACTGCAAAATCTTACGTTTAGCTAAGGGGAAGGAAGAATGAAAGATATCAAAAAATTTACAAATACCATTATAACCAGAGAACATTCTACTAAAAGGGGAGTGCTTGCCAATATTAGTTTTATAAAATGGTACAGAAAAAGGTCTACGTATAGAAAGTCTACTGCCTTGACGAGGGACTGCAAAATTTACCTTGCTTAACAGTTCAGGACAGTCAATTAGATTATGTATTAATTTGTACAAAAAGACAATATCCGCAACTTTTCGCCTGACACTCAATGGAGACATTTTAAAGTAAAGGAGTCTGGACTCATATGATGTTAAAGATTTACATTTGTTACTGACATAAGATAGCTGATAAATAAATCGCTTCTGTACACGTTCTATTCTATTGGAATGGGTAGCATAACCGGGGTTCCATACTTGACTACCATATTCCAATATGCTCCGAACGACGCAGTTATATATAGGAATGATAATACTGGGATCGCCAAAAGATTTGAGTTGTCTAGTAACAAAACCTGACAGCCTATTAGCTTTATGTACTATCATATCAATATGTTGACGGAAATTTAGCTTGTTATCAATCATTACTCCAAGATCCCTGACACTAGAAACTTCACTTACTGGATTATTTTCAATATAATAGGTTGCCCCAGTAGGATCATTCCTATTAGAAAAGTTTACAAAATAACACTTTGCTCCATTAAGTATCATACGGTTACTCTTAGCCCATTCAGCAACAATATTAATTTGGTTTTGAAATTCCATAGTATCCTCAGCGCCACTAATAACCTTGTACAGTTTAAGATCATCTGCATACATACTAAAGTTACAAGTTATTGAATTTGCTAAATCATTTATAAAAACCAAAAATAGCAGAGGCCCCATATGTGATCCCTGTGGTACCCCAGATGGAACCATCGAAAGCTTAGACTTAAAACCATGTACCATGACAAGTTGAGATCGATTACGTAGGTAGGATTCACACCATCGCAACAGGGATCCATGGATACCCATCTTTAAAAGCTTTAGTAATAGTAAATCATGATCAATGAGATCAAAAGCCTTACTAAAATCAGTGTATACAGCATGAATTTCACTTCCCTTATCCAAGAACATGGCAACATCATTGGTAAAACATAACAGGTTTGAAACAGTTGACTTTTTTGGTAAAAAACCATGCTGAGAAGTATGAAGCTGTTGTTTAATATGCCAATGGATCTTTTTTACAACTAGTGACTCAAAGACTTTACCAAATACTGAGAGAATCGATACTGGTCGGTAATTAGATATTTCATTAGGGTCACCAGCCTTATAAATAGGGGATATTCGAGCAGACTTCCATTGACTTGGAAAACATCCTGTACGCAATGACTCATTGAATAAGTATACTAGTGGAAACAGCAAAGCCTGAGAGCACTTTTTTAGAAAAATCGGAGGAATATCATCAGATCCTGCACCTTTATAAATACATAACATAGATAATTTTGATGCTACTTCAGATTCACTCAGTGTGATGGCATCCAGTGTCAGACCCTGTGTAAAGGTACTAATTATATTGTTACTAATATTACATGGCTTAACATAAGTAGCATAAACAGAATTAAAATGTTCCGAGAACAAATCACAAATTTCTTGGCCCCCCTGAGCTAGTTTTAGTTTAAGTTTCATTTGATTTGGCAAAGAATTGTTATTAGTTTTCAGTCCGTTAATATACGTCCAAATATATTTAGGGTTAGTACGAAGAGTTTTACCAGCAGAAATCTTAAAAGTTTTAAAACAATGTTTTAACATTACTTCACTTCGATCTCTAAGAATATCAAAAGTAAGCTTATCCATTAAGTTCCCATATTTTTTAAATTTTTTGTGATATTTAATTTTTTCCTTTAAACATTTAATCAAAGATTCACTATACCATATAGGATATCGTAAATTTCGCCTCCTCGTACGAGGTGTGTATTTGTTAATTATAACATTTAATGACCTATAAAAGATATTTACTTTAGAGTCGATCCCCACAACATCCTTCCACAAATTCAACCAGTCAATGCTATTAAGATCATTGTTGATTAATTCATAATCACACTTGTTAAAGTTAAGCGTTAAAGTTCGTATAGGTCTTAAGAAACGATTATTACTAGCAAATGATAACCTAATATCAAGAGCAGGATGATGTGAGTCAAGCTTCGACAATGGTTCAGTCTCAGAAATTGAAATACTTTGACAACAGTTTGAGAAAACCAAATCCAGTGTTCGACCGTGTTCATTTTGAATTTGATTACTTTGATCAATGTTTAGGAACGACATTTCGTCAATAAATATATTCTCTATGGCGCCCACGCAAGGTAATGGTAAACAGGCTTTAGTGGCGGAATCCCACTCCCAGACAATACTAGGAAAGTTGAAATCTCCTATAAGAATCGTAAACGCTTTATTATTAGTTTTATTACGTAAAACTCTACCAAGGTTTTTCAGAAAAAGTTCAACATATTCACAATTCAACGGTGGAGCCAAGTATACTGTACATATGTTGAGCTTCGCCACTTTGTTATTTTGCCCCAAGTCTAAAGACACCCAAAGCTCCTCACACTCCGATTCCCATGTAAACATACGTAAAACACTTATCATTTTATGAATAGCAATACAGATGCCACCTCCATCCTTCCTGTTGGATTTAATTGTTGAGCTACGATCACGTCTAAATACATTATATCTATCATCAAATACCTCAGAATCGAAGACCGAATCATTAAGCCAAGACTCTGTTACAATTATTACATCAAATTCCTTTTTCAGAACGTTAATATAAAAGTCCTCAGTTTTAGTTCTCAGGCCACGGACATTCTGATAGTAAATTGACAAATAGAATTTTATATATTAATACACAGTTACATGCTTAAAATTACCTAAGAAATACATTTATAGAAGCTTAACAACATCAGGATTAACAGCGATGGACCTAGAATGGCCATCCTTTCGGACAAAAATACGGCCTCCACGTACCCAAACAAACTCATATCCCTTTTGTTTAGCAATAGCTCTTGTAGCAGCGTGAAGCTGCTTGTTCGCAGGTGATAAATGTTCCACGGCATAAACTGACTGGCACTGCCCTGAAATACCCAGGTGACTGGAATTTAATTTATTTTCCGGATGACTTCTGTTGTATATCTTAACTGATGCTAAGACGTTGTCCCTTACACGAGGGCTTACAAATTTCACGATAATAGACTTTGGCCTATTAGAATCCTGATTAACCTTGGGGACTCTGTGGAAATCAATAATATCAGCTTCCTTTAAATCATACGAAACTGTATTTGCCAGTTGTTTTACGATAGTTAGAATATTTTCATTCCTATGTTCAGGTACACATTGTATTTCAATATTACTGCTTCGTGAGTTTTGTTCAATTTGCGACAATCTGGAGTTTACCAGGGTGAGTTCAGTTCGTAGATTCTGATTTTCCGACTGAAGATCATCAACAATTTTAATCTTATCATTAAAAACTTTACTAAACTCATCATACTGAGAACTAATAAAAGAAACACTTGATTTCAAT
Organism: Automeris io; assembly: GCA_036320925.1. NCBI lineage: Eukaryota > Metazoa > Arthropoda > Insecta > Lepidoptera > Saturniidae > Automeris > Automeris io. Next base: position 9,652,431 of record JAUDJH010000024.1, read on the forward strand.
TCTTCAATAGAGGTGCTTATATTCTTAATTTGCGAATTCATTAAATTTCTCAAGTCTGTAACTATCCTAGAAGATGCTTCCATAATTTTTTTATCAAAATAGCCCTTAAGTTCGTCCATGATGTCCACGCTTAAAGACGGACATGTGATGGAACAGTCTATATCTTTATTAACAGAGCACTGGCAATCAGGGCACTTCCAATCAGACCTTGATAATTTAGATACTTTTTCATGGTTCTCAGCAGTGATTCCCAAACACTGATAATGATAATTACCCGAACAAGATGTGCAGCATTTCAAGTCAATTGATTTGACTGCTTTATTACATACTTTGCATTTCATGATAAAATCAATGCGACTCCTCCACAAAATAATAGCAAAACAAAATGTAAATCGATTTAGGCCTCAGTCCAGCGCCTTATTAATTTGTCTTAGCCAAAAGTACGATCTGCCAAATGCAACAACAACCAGTGTAGAAAAATATATATAAGAATACCTTCCTTACTACGAAGATGATAGTGTGTTTTTCTTAATTTCGTATAGACAGAATACGTATCACTACACGGATATCACCAATCAAAACAGAAACACCCAATTTAAATTATAAAAACAAGTACACGGCACAATTAGCGAATTAGACATAAAAAATGAATTTATAATGCGGAGCAAAATAAAACACGTTCTTTCAGTACTGTCTCGAGGGTAGAAAATTTAATTTAATGTAAATGTAAAATAAAAAAAACTTTTAGTAATAAATTAAAATGTACATTTAATTCTAAATTTAATAATTTTAATCATATTTTTTAATTAAAATTTAAAAAAAAATGAGATCTTTAAATTAAGTAGTACTGATTGTTTGATTACATAAAAAAATTAAATCAAGTAAATTGACTACAATAGTGGTGGTGACCTCCGATGAATACCTCCGATTAAAAAGTTTCGGAACCGAAGCTCCGTAACATCCCGGTGGTAAGCACGAAAGTGGTAATAATCCGACGATGCAACGATGATTTCATTGTATAATGACGTCTACGTAAATGTCACTGTGAGATCGGCTGCGAGCAGCGACATCTGTCGCATGCTTTTCACACCTGATCTTTTTTTTTTTGTTAACCCGGTGGAAATCCCTACGGACCGTCAGGGGAAGTGGTGATGGGCCACTCCCCCCGGTGTGTCGGACCTGCCCCGACTAAAACCACCGGGGTGCCAGCACTGCCCTCTCTTCGCTTTCGCCGAGCCTGGGAATCCGGATACTTCCGACGGCTCGGCGAGCTTTCACACCTGATCAACTGTACCTATTGTATAAGGCCCAGGTCAGGCCTTGCATGGAGTACTGTTCGCGTCTCTGGGACGGTTCTGCCCAGTACTTACTTGATGCCCTGGACAGGTTGCAGCGGAGGACTGTCCGCATAGTGAACGATCCAGATGTTGATTCACATCTTGAATCGTTCCAGTTGCGTAGGGATGTAGCCTCATTAAGCGTTTTCTACCGTTTGTATCATGGCGAGTGTTCTGAAGAGTTGTTTAACCTCGTTCCACCCTCTCCCTCCCTGAATAGAACCACGCGCGCGGGTTTGCGGAGTCACAGCTATACGGTATCTCACATCCCGGCTAGGATTAAGAAGTTCTGTAACTCCTTCTTTTGCTGCGTCGTTGGGCTTTGGAATGGACTTCAGGCAAGCGTGTTCCCACCTTCCTATGATATGGGATCCTTTAAGCGTAGCGTGTAGAGATATTTGTGCAGGCCGGCATGATCGCTGCGACTACCGATGGGTTTTTCCTTACCTGTCGATAGTCTTTGGCGTTTTTTGGACTGCACCATGCTTACCATCAGGTATGATGTAGTCACTGTGCCGTATCAGTGTAAAAAAAATGCTTTACTATAGAATTAAAAACAAAGATTATCCTTATATCAATCGCAAATCATTTATGAAGTTATAGAAAAATGAAATTAAATATGAAGCGGAAATATCTTAACCGCTTCACCGGGTAGGTTAACCCGAGCCACAGGCAAAGCTACGGTCGAGCACTAGTGATTATTGATAGTCAAAATTAAAAAAAACCGGATTTCTCATTGAGCTGACCTTAGATGATGACTCCATCGACCTTCCCAGAGTCAACGAACGAAGTCATAGATTGTATACAGATGTGCTAATTGTAGGGTCGTCGAACTTGAATGTCACATTGTATGTAAGACAAAATATAAATTGTTATTAACCATTGTTTACTCAGTTGTGTATTTGGATGATTAACTTGGCTGGGCAGGAAGATGATAAACTCAATTTTTTTAGTATTAATTACAGTGTAAACTCCATATAACGTCACTCGATTTAACGACAAACTCCCTAAAACGTCGATATCACTCGGCTTTGGTTGGTTTAGCTTGTTTTCCATACAATGCTCTATATAGCACTACACCCACTCTTAATAACGACAGAAATTTAATAATATAAATACTTTTTAAGTTGTCAAAATTAGTAAAACCTGCACAGCTGTGTACGTTCTTTTGTCGTTTTATTATAGTAGGCCGTAATAAACTCGACTGTCGGCATTACACATTCCGAACATCACCAAGTTACAATATCGTAAGATACGAATATTTTTTTTTTTTAAATACAACAAAATTACTGGTGCTGCAAAAGACATCAGACAAAAATAACACACCAAACTCAATAGCGATCAAATAAGAATTGTTTTTTATGTAATTATCTACTAACACTAGTCTGAAATAAACTTTTTCTAATACAGAATTTTCTTCTCTCCATTTAACGACAACTCTCTATAACGTCAAAATATGCACAGTCCCTTGAGGACCGTTATATAGAGTTTGCACTGTATATGGTCCTAAATACAAGTCCTTTTTTAGTATTTAGTATTCTCTGATTGACCTCAACGACCCAAGCGCCGCGTACTCCACCTCACCGCTTCAGAAAAATCACTGATACCCGCAGAACTCTGCCATCCGAGCATTTTGTCCCTGTCCTATCCCACAACACCAGTTTGGATAGTGAGAACAACACGTCCAGATGCATGCATGCAATGCTTTCAGGCATTTAGAGAATGAACGCTACTGGTAGTAGCCTAGTGGATAAAGAGCCGGATATTAAAGCGGAGAAATGCGAATGCTCTTAGGCTTTAATTCCACCTCGTACCTCTAGGTTTAGTACGTATTTAAGCACTATATATTCAACGGTGAAGAAAGTGTCGTGAGGAAAACAGCATGGCATGTAATAAAACATATCATGTGTGAGTGCCGTGAGAACGATTATCAGCTGCGCCACTGGTTATGTTGGGCACGACATATAAGCGGAAGTGGATACACAGCCACTGAGGTGTCTCTGCTCTCCCCCTAAGGGTTTAGCGTGATGATATATTAAATGTCTTAAACGCTATATTCTTCAAATATATGTTTTTGTTATATCATGACCTACATTTATCTGAAAGTATACATTTTATTGTTTCTTATCATGTAATATAGATATCGCGTCGAGTGTATATTTCGCATATAGCTACTACAATTACACAAATATATCGTCGAAAATTAAAACGCAAAATAACTTTAGGTCAGTCATTCTCAATGTTTTTAAAGGGAGGACTCCCTTTTTTTGACCTGGTGGAACTCATAGACCGCAAGGCCCCCGTGAGGGCGGCGGCATTGGTCTGTCTCGTGCGTGGTCGAACTAAAAAACAATAAAAGAAAAAGAATTTATTTGTCACACAACATAACATACAACACAGAAGGATAGGTCAATCAAGATAGAAAACAATAAAATAAATATACTGTGCTGTGATGAAAACAGCTTAGCAAATGCTAGGTGACCAGATGAGGCACCCAGCGCAAATTTACAGCTGATTCCCATTTATTATGTCACTATCAATGAAACAGCGAGAAAGGGTACAAAAGAGTATAGATACCTATACCTTTAGAGACGATTTCCAAGTGTCACACAAACGCTTACCCATATATAAGTATATTACTCACACGCGCATACTATATACAGATATATACAAAAATAAACGCATAATGCTATTTCTGCTCACTCTGAAAGGGATGTAGCGTAACGATATTTTATTATTAGTATAATTAATACGCTATTCGCTACACAAGTCTCGACTCGACGTAACAGAGACTGACCACTTCGAGAATGACTGACACAGGCGATGTTATTCAGGAAACCGCCTCCCCCGCCCAAGAAGATATTCGAGTACCTGAACAAGCACGTGGTGGGGCAGGAGTACGCGAAGAAGGTGCTCTCTGTGGCGGTCTACAACCACTACAAGAGGATCTACAATAACGTCACGAGTGGGGCGCCCAGCGACGCGCACCACCCTCTGCATAACACGCATCGAGGTTAGTGTAAAGGGGCGCTTCGGCTGCCGGCGCTATAGCCTTTTCAATCCTGATTCGGCACCGTGAACACACCATGTCCGATGGTAAGCATGGAGCAGTCCAAAAATCGACAATAACTATCAATAGTTAAAACTCATCGGTAGTCGTAGTGAGCATGCCAGCCTGCACAAATATCTCTTCACGCTACGCTTAAAGGACCCCATGATGATGATGATGATTTCCTAGCCGGATTCGGCCACGGCGACTGTTTCAACACCGTTTAAGAAAATCGAGGTCCAGTTTACGGAAACAGTCAATTGCGCAGGAGATATTTCAGTGCGTAACTGGACGCGCTGCCAGAAAAGCACTCTCTCGTCCGAACTCCCTCAGGCCCGATGGAATGGAGAACCAGTACGATCGGGAGGGAGCGGGATGCAGGTTTGGTCGAGTTTTCCCTTCTCTACGGACCTGGTTGAATTGCTGTGTTAAAGAGATACCTTAGTCGCCTTTTACGACACCTCAGCAAGCAGAGGGGGGTGCTATTCTATTCTGCCGGCAGCCACCACGGCGCCAAGGACCCCATATCATAGGACGGTTGGAACACGCTCGCCGGAAGACCATCAGCTAGAGAGCTTCTTTGTCCTAGCCGGGTTGTGAGTTACCGTGTAGCCGTGGCTCTGCAAATTCGCGCGTGCGGTTCTTTTATGGAATGGAGAGGGATGAACCAGGTTAAATAACTCTTCAGAACGCTTGTCATTACTCTGACGGTAGCAACCCTCTGACGGTGCTTGGTCTTTTACCGGTTGCACGGTGGAGAGTGTTCTCAGAAACTGCAATCTTTGATTCCACCAGCCCCATTCCACCACAAAACCACAAGACATCGTGTCGGATACCATCCGTATGTGGTGGATGTTCCTTATATCCGCACGAAAAGATTCGCTTCTACATTTATCATGCGAACGGCTAAGGAGTGGAATATGCTTCCAGCGGCCATATTCCCGCGATCTTATGACCTGGAAGTCTTTAAGAGAAGAGTGAATAGGCATTTGCTAGGCGATCGCGTTTCATCATCGAATTCATCTTCACCTTCCACCAGGTGTCATTGAGGTCAAGCGTTCGTCTATAAATTATTTAAAAAAAGCAAACGCTCAGTGAGGCAATATTTCCGCGCAAGTGACGAGTGAATCGATATATTATACTGAGTGAGCGCGCTCCATCACCGGACTCATCATCACCTTCCATCGGATGACATTGAGGCAAAGCGCGAGCCTATCAGTAATAAAAAAAAGGAATAATCGATGACATTCATTTCATTCACATAAAAATTTTAGCTTGAAATTTTTTTTTTATTACACTGGCTCGACATAGTGACTACAGAGTACCTGATGGTAAGTACAGTGTAGTCCAAAAACGAAAGCGACTATCAAAGGATGAAAATCCATTGATAGTCTACATCGTCATGTCGGCCCTCGTATACCACGACTGAAGGTCTCTAGGTATATGAGTTACTGGATATGCAAAAGCTGATCCTGAAACGCGACAAGCCGAAACTGGTCACTATGACGGACTTTACACCCACGTACTGTGGTCGCGATCCAGACGGGCACCGACGCCCTACCACCTCGCTGCTGCTCGTTTAGCACCACCCAGGAGTCGCGTGTAGGGAAACTAGGGTAAAGCCTACGGACGCGAGCAGCTTCGACTCCCAAATTATTACAATAGCAAAAGTATTTCTTCCACGCGAACGATACGCGGGCACAGCTAGCAATTTATAAAAGTTGTAGACGATGTATCTTATGCACTTCGTTCTTTTAAGCTCGATGTTGTAAAGCCCCGGGCGCGCTGGCAGCATTTATCACGTCGAAAATGAAGCATGTGGATGTTAGGTGAAAAAGAATAAGACGTTACGTAACAATGATCGCTCCGATTTTCGTGCGTTAGCGAGCGGGCGCCAAAGAAATCGGGTGAAAGTGTGTCGGATCATCAATTGTGCACGGTTTACGCTCTGCCGATCCCAGTTTTTGACCTTACGCGATACCGATTGTCGCAATTGGGTCCTTTGAACGTAGCGTGAAGAGATATTCACGCAGGGCGGCATGATCATTGCGACTGTTAGGGTTTTTTTCACACTTGCTTACAATCAGGCGTTCACCATCCCCAATCAGGATTGACCCTTTGTGGCGCAAGGTAGTTAAATTTATTAGTTTTGTAAAAACTGTGTAGTAAATACTGTATGTTTAACGAAAATAATAATAAAAAAATATATTAAAAATTAATCATTTATAATTCTTTAACACCTTGCAAGTTGCAGAAATACATTAGTACTAAATAATTAAAGTTAAAATTAAGAACAAATTATTAAAATACATCCTCTTACCATTTACGTACACAAATTTCAATAGTGAAATATTAGTATTTCACCAGGAATTATTTTTTTGTAAATGAATTAGAAGAGCTGGAAAGAGGCGTGTATTTGTTCGACACTACAATGAAACATTACCTACAAGTCTCATCATCTAGTGAGCTGAATTGTCACTAAATCGTAAGAATGCTTGGTTGGTGCCGTATAACACCAAGCAAAGTCAGTCTGTCGGCATTTCTTTTATTGCTACATCTGTTTGAGTGGTATGTTGCAGAAATACAACACGGCTCCATAAAGGGTTAAAAAACTGCCTGTGGTTTTTACGTATTTTTTCCGGCTTTTCTTTTCCAATAATTGCCTGCCACCTAGGGCAAATTGTTGGTCTACGTAGATATAGGGCGTACCATGGAACGTGCAATGCTCGGTGTTTGCAATTGTTTAAATTGGATAATGTTTTTGTGTAAGTCAAAAAGTATAGTTTAACGCTAAGTAACATTTTTATAAATTTTAACTAGATTTAATTTGCTTGTGCGAAGCATCCTTTAGGCCTTTTTTTTTCGTTAACCCGGTGGAAATCCCAACGAACCGTCAGGGGAGGTGGTGAGGGCCACTCCCCCCGGTGTGTCGGACCTGCCCCGACTAAAACCACCGGGGTGCCAGCACTGCCCTCTCTTCGCCTTCGCCGAGCCTGGGAATCCGAATACTTCCGACGATCCTTTAGGCCTAGCGCGCGGCCAACTCACGTGTGAAGGGGAGGACTAAATCATGGAGTATGTTGAATCAGTTGCTGCCATGCAAGGCATATAAGTAATATGTGCCCACAAAAAATATGATCGTCATTGATTATAATGACATTACTTTCAAAATCCGTTCAATAATTTACTCCATGAAAAAAACACGCTGTATAGTCAGATAATATTTATTATAATAACTTTCTTTCTTCACTTGCTTACGAATACCATGGGCAGGATCCTCCGTAATGCTTAGTAAGTAAAATATTATCAATTTCTTACATATATACATTCAATAGAAAAAAACGGCTTGTCAAATTTTAAAATTTAATAAGCGTTTCTGACATAGATGAGCAAAATGTAATCACTTTAATTACAAAATGTAATCGTAATTTTCATAATATTTGTGGACAATTGCACGTATTAACCTAGTCCCAAAGTAAGCTAGAGCTTGTACTATGGGTACTAGATATAGTTATACATACATAAATACATATACACAACCATGACTCACCACAAACTATTCATTATATAAACGTTCTCCGTTACCGGGATACGAACCCAAGACCTTGGCGTTGCAGTCAAGGTCGCTGCCATTGCGCTATCAGGCCGTCCAAGTAGTTAAACCCTTCTAAACATTCATCAGTCATAAATTTGTAGGCATTTGAGGGTTCATTCGTGTTTAAAACGTAGATGAGGAAAATGTAATCAGATTAATGAAAAACGATTACATTTTGCTCATCTATGTATTAACTACTACGGAATCCTCGATTGCATACACATTTATAACTTCTTAACGTCTTGAAGGGATGTAATCGTGATTACGGAGCAACAAAATTAAAATGATGACTATATTTTGTAATTATTAATCAGATTACATTTAGCCCATCTCTGACCTCATCATTTATCCTACAGACAACATAACTCGCTCCATCGCACGCTGAGCGACATTAAACTTGGCAAGTCATTGTACACTATAATAATATGTTATTGCTCGGAATTATAGGTTTCGAGTAGAATGACAAGCGTTCAGATGCTTACTAGTATTTTGGCCATTTATAAATGCCTTTGTATGGCTTTATTGCGAAATACGCACACAAAAGGATATCTGACATACTTTCTCAAGGAAAAGGATTAATATTCTTCATCTGATGTTGCTTTGACGTTATCCTTGAAGGTTTTGGATTTTACTGTCTGCGAGTATTCAATCATACATTCGTAATATTGCGGAATCAAGGGGCATCTTGATAATTTTGTTATTACGCATGCGTTTTATAAGGGCGGTTATGCAATGGATCCGATATAAAACCGTAAAAACACGTCCCGAACTAACCGTAAAACTATTCTATGGTGGTCCACGCACTACATCCGCCATCCGTTAATATGCAATACGGATTTGAATATTACCTGATCGAAATAACTATAGTATTATGAATACCGCCGTGCCTGGGGTTTACCGATAGAATAGAATAGTGGCTCCGTCTTCATCATACTGAGGTATCGTGAGAGCCGACTGAGGTATACGGCCTGCCGCATTGCTCGAAAGTTGCTGCTGCAGGCTCCTATTCTACACACGAAGATAGGCATAATCAGTTTACATTTTGCCCATCTGTGTTTTAAACATTAAGGAGTTTTCAGTTGCATATAAATTTATGACTCATTAAAATTTAGAACTATTGTAATCCCACATGATTACAGTTTAACAAAATTGAAATAACGATTAAATTTTGTAATGGTCGATCATTAATTTGATTACATTTTTCCCATCTTCGTATGTATGTAGAGCGCACACGGCAGCACGCATTAGAAGACATTATATGCTGGGTTACATATCCAAACCCCTTTGCATGGATTCCATAAATATACTGGAAAAGAATAACGAATAAATATAATCTAATATTAATACCGAGTAACGCCTTCAAGGGTTGGAAATAATTTTAATAAATACTACATTATACTGCTAAGAAATAAAATAGGTTTTTTTTTAATTTTGAAATCAATCTATCTCTAACTAGATTACAGGTTGTGTATCGCTCCGTTCCAGATCTCTTGCATCTAAGTCACGGCGGCAGCGGCGGCAACACCGGCGGCGGCGGGGGCAGCAACGCGGGCGCTGAGGTGCTGGAGCGGCAGCAGCACGAGCTGCGGCTGGACAAGAGCAACGTGCTGCTGCTCGGACCCACCGGCTGCGGTACGCTCCTTTCATACCTCTTCCTCGATTTAAGTACAGGGCTGTCCGCGAACGGCAGCGACTATCATGGGACGGAAATCCTACCACAACTGAAAGTCTCTAGGTATGTGAGGTCGCTATGAGGATCCGTGAAGACGTGAAAAAGAGCATGATTTACTGATTTTATAGCAATTCTTTACTGATATACATTTTCCCATTCAAACCTGATTGACACATAATTACGACTTCCATATATCATAAGAAAATGTTTAAGATGGAAAACATCCTTGTTAGGTGTCCCAGTATTGCTATAAACTTATTTTCACTATAAATACTAGAAATGTCAGGGGATTGGTTTAACGTGTATGATGTTAAGGGCGGGACGCGTGGATCTACCGCAAAATCTCAAGCGCGACTGCTTTACGACGCATCCTTGTTTTATAAATAACCAGGGGGAATGCGTCCCATTACAGAAAACCACACAAGTCTAATAATGCCTGTTTACACATAGAATACTAGACGCGGGGATTAATTTAAATCTCCTTAAGAACCACAGACTTGATGGATGAAATGCGTAGGATTTGTTAAACGATTAATATCGACATGTGTGGTTTGGCCACACATCAACCAGCGCTAAGCAAAGGTCGTGCTGCGAATCGCAATGTTGTCGACTCGATTGCCAATTCACTCAATATCTATGCGATCGACCGTATCGTGTGCATTTATATCCTGATCTCTTTAAATACGTAATAAGTCACTGTGGGAATATAGAACAGCTGTCGTTGATAATCCCCTTTTTATTAACCGGTGGAAATTCTCTTGGGCCATCAGGGCTGCCGTGAGGGCGGTGGCCCCAGAGTGTTGCATATTTATCGACTAAACCCACCGGGGTGTTCCTCTTCCTGTCTGCTGAAAGAAAGGCAGCGTCAGCTTCCCCTGAAACTCGACGAGATCAGCCCTTATTCAGAGGCCAGAGGGTTGGTATAAAGAGCCAGCCCTCGCTCGCCTCATGTCTTGCTATTGTATGTAAATGAAATGAAAAAGTATTTCTTTCGCCACAAATATACAAAAAAAAAACAGAAATTTAAATGTAGCAATACAAACAATACAAAACATATAAACATGGCGAAAATGGGCCCTTCATCAGCCTAAAGCCGCAGAGGAAGTCTGCAGCGCTGATTTTCGTAAAGGGCCCCGGTCGTGTTACATCTTATAAGAATTATCGATAAACAACAAAATACATATAGCTTAAATAATAAATACGAGTGATACTAAAATAAACTATTACATACAATAAATAAATCGACTACAAAAATGTATTAGTGATAGATACTATAGTAAAAATATATGTATATCAAAAAAAAAAGAGCAAAAGTATGATTAAAAATAAATGAAATAGACTACGAGTAACTAATAGATTATTAAATAAATATCATTTTAATTCTATTTGGAAGCACATCATGTCCCACTCACGCCAGGAAATGTTGGGTGACGCACTCCTTTGAGTGCGTGTGAGCGCAAGCGTCATGTTCTTTAAGGAGGGAGGTTTTGCGACCAAGCCTCCCCTCAGCGTGCTAGTTTGGTAGGGCTGCGAATGAGCCGGGAGGACTAAGAAGAAAACTGTCTCTTCCGATCTCTTTCCAACGCACCTTTTGTCGTAATTACGACCTTAAATAATTTGAGTATCGCCTTAGACATCTGTCGCTGCCGAGCATTTGAGAGATTAGATAATTCACTTAGGCTAAGAACGAAATGCGGAATTTCACAGCGTGGCATTATATTGAGCGAATTTTATTCGTGAACGAATCTGTACCTAGCTCACATTGCAAAACGAACTTCTGCTAACTTGTGTCATGATAACAAAAAAGTGTCTGACACAGCATGTTTGCCGAGAGTATATTATGTATTGGGAGACCGTTTTTAGGTTTCTGTACCTCGAAAGGTAAAAGAGTACACGAGCAAGTCCCGAGTCACCGGTAGTTAGGAGCTCAGAGTGAGGAACCTCCTGACAATACGTGTCGTATCGAATAGAACTGCCTTCTGTATCCGGCCCTTGATCCAACAACCAAGCGAGAGGCTTTTGAGATGGAAATCCAGGCTATTTGCGATCAGCACATTAGTTGATACAACTTTCGGAACAGTAACCGTTGAATCCACATCCCATATGCTGGTATTCATATGTGTGAGGTCTATATATTTTGAGAACTTCTCTTTTTTCTTGTTATATCATTTCTAATGAATATATAATACAAAGGATTCAGCAAAGCGCAATTAATGAGCGTCGTTTATACGGAGATCACGTTTCCAACTCTAAATGTAGACGAGACAGCAATATTTTTGTTCACAGTTGGGAAATGGACATGTTTAGATTGCTTGCGCTCATGATTGGAATATCAATTACCAGCCTCGTAAACTGCGCCTGCTCTAAATACTCAATACAATTAATTACAGATTATGTTGTTATAAATAATTCGGTTCTAGAGTTTTTTTTATCTTGACTCGGCAAAGTGACTACACCACGCCCGGTGGCAAGTGTGGAGCTTTGATTACAAGCCCCACAGTGCTCCTTCATACAGAAGTAGTCGGTGACGCGACCCGGCCTCCACATTATTGTGCAACCGAAGTTGTAAGGATATCCCCTAAGTGAAATTATAAGTTAATTTCACTTTTTAATCTCCGACGCAAATAGAGGGGTGTAATGTATTTTCTTGCATTGGGTCGACAAAGTGACTACGTTGCAACTAATGATAAGTGGGGTATAGTTCGAAAACCGTTAACAGTCTCCATTGCTATCTCGACCCACGTATAAAACGACGGAAGATCTTTAGGTGCATGAACAACTGGATATAAAGAAACTGATCTCCAAACATGGCAGCCCGAAGCGAGTCACTATGATGATCTTTACACTTTTTTTTTACTACACTGGCTCGACTTAGTGATTACAGTGCACCTGATGGTAAGTACAGTGTAGTCCAACAACGAAAGCGACCATCAAAGAATGAAAATCTATTGACAGTTTCCGTCGTCATGTCGGCCCACATATACCACGACTGAATGTTTCTAGGTGTATGAGTTACTGGATATACACAAGCTGATCCTGGAACGCGACAGGCCAAAGCGAGTCACTATGACGGTCTTTACACTTGTGCCCTGTGGTCACGTCCCTGTCCGGGCAAAATCGCTCTAGCGTCTCAAAACGTATTTTTATTCGTAGCTCCTAAACGGAGGGACCCATTGTGACTTCTTTTTTTATTTTAAAGGCGCCTGGAGTGATAATTCTTTTGATATCTTGGCTTCAAATAGTGACTACATCACACCTGGTAGTAGATATGATGTAGTCCAAAATTAGGTTTACGAGTACCGAGAGGACAAGACAAGGAGGGTTGAAGGTTATGTTCGTTGTCGCAGGCAAGACGCTGCTGGCGCAGACCATAGCCCAGTGCCTGGACGTGCCGTTCGCGATCTGCGACTGCACGACCCTCACGCAGGCCGGCTACGTCGGCGAGGACATCGAGAGCGTCATCGCCAAGCTACTCCAAGATGCCAACTTCAAGTAACTCGCGCTCACATACCACATATCTCTCTCTAACTGCTCGCTTAGCATTTGCTGAGCTGACTTCCCTTTGGCGCTTTTGTTGTTTTCTGTCTTGATTAAGCTATCTTTTTGTGTTATTTTGTGTGACAAATAAGCTTTTTCTTTCTTTATAATACTAATATTTTAAAATGCCTGTTACTAATATTTATTAAGTAAGGTATGAACGCCGGATCTGTTATGCATTTTTGTTGATTATGTGGAAAATATTCAGCATTGATGCTTTGTTTTTTATTTATTCGTTTCGTTAATGGCTCCAAGAAGTAAATGGAAATCAGAAATGGAAGGGAACCTGTTTTGGGAAAACTTCAATTATCCTTACTCTGCATAATATGTTTCACCACGACATTAAGCGTCATCTCGCATGCAGTTGAGAAATCGACCCAATGCTAAGATATAGGTATTTTTAGTTTCAGGATACGTAATCCAATACTTGTACAAATACCTAATCCTCGCACCTAATCCGATATCTATAGCTGACCTCTAATGTGCGTTTATATGTAAAGGCGTCCGATGCAAGCGACGGCGCAGCGCTGCCAGCTGGTCTCGAGCTTGGCACGCCATCTGTTGGCGCTGCGCAACGACTGAGCTGATCCGAAGCGCGCGTTTGCAGCTCGTTTGATATTTATTTGGCAGAAAGTTTAAAACAAAATTGTTGTTTTAGTGTCGAGCGCGCGCAGACCGGCATCGTGTTTCTAGACGAAGTAGACAAGATAGGAGCAGTTCCGGGTATCCACCAGCTCAGAGATGTTGGGGGTGAGTAAAGGAATTCATAACCTGACTTCGTCATTATCTTTTTAAAAGATGAGGAAGTAACGTATAATAACCGCCAAGGCTGGATTACGCTTAGTGTCTCTTTTCCCAGCATCTCTAGGCATAGGAATCTTTAATCAACGAGTGAATCGGTTGTTGGATAAATGCGTTCCATCATCGGCCTCGTCATCACTTTCCGTAAAGAGAGATGGAGGTAAAGTGCAAGACAGCATCTAATTTAGAATAAAATCACGAATCGTTTGACAGTGAGAAATGAACATCACGCGGACCGAAAGCGATATAGCACCATGAGAACATTACGCGTGTGAAAGAGATAAAGCTAAGAACAGTTTCATCACCTATTATAATTTGCTCCATATCTATTGCCGTTGTAATTATTTATATTCGAATAAAACTAAAAAAATGGTTTTTGGGTTAAACTTTGACATAATTGCTTGTAGCTTGGCTTTATGGGTTTTGTCTGACAATTCGCATCACTCAATATCGCGTGACCGACAGTAGAGCTTCACAACTCTCGTCACTCGATGTCGGTTGACAGACCGATCACCAGTGTGTGTGAGAAGTCGCATCAGTCGGTATCGCGTGGTTGCGGGCTAGCACGTGTCCGTGTGAACAGGCGAGGGCGTGCAGCAAGGGATGCTGAAGATGCTGGAGGGCGCAGTGGTGTCGGTGCCGGAGCGCAACTCGCGCAAGCTGCGCGGCGACGCCGTGCAGGTCGACACCACCAACATCCTGTTCGTGGCGAGCGGAGCTTACAACGGCCTCGACAGGTACTCCTCATCTGATACCGCCTTCTCCCTTCCTCATCAGAACCGCGAAAGCTGCATGTCGAAGTCACAGTTGTAAAATTTCGACACGAATCAGAAACTTTTCGAAGGTTTTACCTCTATCATGTCATCATATTTCTTGTTTATTATGTTTTTTATTGCTTAGTAAGATGTAACACGACCGGGGCCCTCCACGAAAATCAGCGCTGCAGACTTCCTCTGTGGCTTTAAGCTGATGGAGGTCCCATTTTCGCCATGTTAATATGTTTTTGTTTTTTCTTTTGTTTTTGTATGTTGTTGTCTTGTAACAGAAATGTTGCTTTTGAATTTCTAGTATTTTTGTTAATTTGTGGTGAAAATAAATATATTTCATTTCATTTCATCAGGCTGTGGAATAGTCTTCCAGCAAGTGTAAAACTATTATATTGGTTCCATTAAAATAAGTGTGAAAAGACTTTGGTGCAGGCCGGCATGACCTCTGCGGCTATCGATTGTTTTACTTTACTGCTAATAGTTATAATATTTTTTTGGATTAAACCGTGCTTACTTACTATCAGGCGTGAAGTGGTCGCTATGTCGAGTCAGGGTTAGTGATGAAAATGCCCGGGGTTTTTCCCAAAATGCCCAAGACTTCCGAGAACATTTCGTAAATTCTCGGGAATATTCCCAAGGAAGTTTTGGGCACTTTGGGAAAATTCCTGGGCATTTTCATCACTAGTCAGGGTAGGAAAATGCGATAATCCTTAGAACCCAAAATGCCACTTTTATGGCACAAGAGAAACAGCAAGCACTAACTGCTGCTCTGTGGAAAGAGTTTCCCTGTGATGGCCACAAAAACAATCACTAAATGTACCTCAAAATGATCGCCGGCCAGTATGCCCCTAGGACCTACGGAGAATTAGACTTTAATGATGTGCTTGCACTTCTTTAATATCAATCGAGGGTCACGTAAGGGTGTCACATCAGCTGGCTAATGTGATGTTACTTATTGTAATTGCTGTAACGTGTTTGATTTGCCAATAAAAAAAATTGTGGTGGCTTAGTGGATAAGTAAAGAACGGTCATGCGGGGCAATGTCCATCGTCAGATTCATATCTCGCCACGTACTTCCGAATTTTGCTGCATGAAGTACTGCTTTAGGCACCACACGGGCACCAGTGACGTGCATAACGTATTTGGACAGGGTGGGCAGAATTCGCGTAATTAATTCGTATATTATATAATGATAGTAAATATTATATTGCTTTCATTGGAAAGGTAGACGGCGTGAATACATAATAGATATGAATATAAATGATTCCCTTTTTGTTTAACTTTAAGCAATTTATACCAGACTTATTTAACACAAGGGTATGCAATGCTTGCATGCATCTATGAAATGAACGCTACTGATGGGCACCAGTGAAGGAAAATGTCGTTAGGAAACCCACGTGGCGTCTAATAGAAATGCCATGTGTTCTAGTGCTGTGAGAACGGCGATCAGCTGCGCCACTGGTCATTGGTCATCCTCTATCTTCGCTCACCCTGAAAGGGATATAGCGTAAAGATATATTGGTATTGAAAACATGAACTGCCATGTTGTCGTGCGTGCGAGCCTGTGTGTGTGCGTGTATGAAATGAATTGAAATATATTTATTTTCACCACAAACTAACAAAATACTATAAATTTAAAAGCAACATTTCTGTTACAAGACAACAACATACAAAAACAAAAGAAAAAACAAAAACATATTAACATGGCGAAAATGGGACCTCCATCAGCTTAAAGCCACAGAGGAAGTCTGCAGCGCTGATTTTCGTGGAGGGCCCCGGTCGTGTTACATCTTACTAAGCAATAAAAAACATAAGAAACAAGAAATAGGATAACATACAGCTTAAATAATTTTAAATATAAAGTATAATAATAAGTTTAGATAATAACAATACACCCACTCAAAAACAAATAATGATAATAATAATATGAGGGTGCCAATGCAACGCCGGCAGGCTGGTGCAGCGGCGCAACAACGAGAAGTACCTGGGCTTCGGCGCCTGGGACTCGCGGTCCGGGCGGCGCGCCGCAGGGGCCGCGGCCGCGGCTGACGCGTCGCCGCTGGACTCCGCGCGCGTCGAGAACGACGAGCGCGACGCCTGGCTGCGGAAGGTGCAGGCGCGCGACCTCATCGACTTCGGCATGATACCGGTCAGTGCCACCCCGGACACCGCCGCTCACCCCCGCTCACCCGCGCTCACCCCCTTACTGATCAGCCCGACTATAGCAATCACTGTTCCAACTGTTCCGGATGGTCACTCGTATCGATGAGTCCAACGATCCACATCATTTACTTGTACCAAAAGTTCCAATATTCGCACTGAGTAATTCTAGACGTCACATTAATCACCCCCTTACTGATCAGCCCGACTATAGCAATCACTGTTCCAACTGTTCCGGATGGTCACTCGTATCGATGAGTCCAACGATCCACATCATTTACTTGTACCAAAAGTTCCAATATTCCCACTGAGTAATTCTAGTCGTCACATTAATTCAGTCAGTCTTAACCGGTCAATTTAACTATTTCCTTACTGATCAGCCCGACTATAGCAATCACTGTTCCAACTGTTCCGGATGGTCACTCGTATCGATGAGTCCAACGATCCACATCATTTACTTGTACCAAAAGTTCCAATATTCCCACTGAGTAATTCTAGTCGTCACATTAATTCAGTCAGTCTTAACCGGTCGATTTAACTATTTCAATAAGACGGATTGATCAGTCAAGTTTTAACTAAATACATACTGAGACCGCGTTAAACAAAATGTCGGACTTTTAAACAGTTTTATGTAAGGAATTAAGCGTTGTAACCTATTAAAGGTTTGTCTGAAATAACTCCTAGGCAACATACTCCTGAATTTACTATATCGTTAAGAAAATTTTAAATGGTAACTGTTTTAACATTGCAGGAATTTGTGGGCAGATTCCCAGTTCTGGTGCCGTTCCACAGTCTGAACCAAGATCTCCTGGTGAGGATACTCACAGAACCTAAAAACGCTATGGTACGTTTTCCATTTCTCAATTGTTTCCAATGAAAAATAATTTTCGAGGTGGAGGGGCGATTGCACGGGCTGAGTCTCGATCACAGTACAACAATGTAAACACGTGACTCACTTTGGGATCAGTTTATGTATATCCAGTTAGTTGTTCATACATTTAGAGACCTTTTGTCGTGGTATGCGAGGCTCAACACAGAGACGGAGAATGCCAACGGAATTGCATCACCTTGTAATCGTTTTCGTTCTTCAACTACTTTCCATCACGTGCAGGTTAGTCACTTTGTTGAACCCATTATAAAAAAAAACTTAACATATGTTATTATTGTATCATACAAGAACAAGTCAATTACAAGAGTACAAAGCCCGCCTTTAGTGAGTCGCTTCAGCCAGCCGGGTTCCTCAACCGGCTCCACATCCAGTTCCTACTTATCAACATAGAAGATGGCTTCTGTCTTTGTATATACAGGCTGAAGTGACAGGAACCTTTTATGTAGGCACATCTACACACTTTCAGAAAGTTCATCTATATAGCTTTACTGGAATCCATTGCATCCAGAGATGTCATGTGTATTTAGCGTGGTAGGTATGCAGGAAGAAGAAAGTAGGCCTACCGTAGGCTAAAGCGCAGAAAAGCGTGATAGATGAGTTGATAAAGAATGAAATGAAGAAGTCTAGACAGCATGTAGATAAACGTTTAATAAAGCACAGTACAAAGTCCAGAAGGAACAGTGAAGCACAAGTAAGATAGCCCAAGCAGAAGTAAAGTACAGAGCACAACAATACGAATAAGAACACGAAAATAAACACAATGCGAAAACTATAAGCAGTGAGCGAGTGGTGCGTGGAGCTAGTCTCAATGTGACTAGTTTACCGTGTGCGCCGCGATGAAGCGCTCGCGTCGCGTGCGCCCGCGCAATCCCCCCGCGCGCCCCGGTACACAGTGGATCTCAACCTTATCGCCCACTACATACGATTCCAAAGCATGACACAGTATGAAAGGAAAGAAGTTGAAGATAGTAGGCTACATGTACGAGTGCTGAGAGAACGGCCATCGGCTGCGCCACTGGTCACGTTGGGCACGACACTTAAACGCAAAGTAGATAATGTATCTCTGTTCACATGGAAAGGCATATAGGATGATTACTAATGATAATGACGCGTGTTCCCAGGTGTCGCAGTACAAGCTCCTGTTCGCCATGGACAAGTGCGAGCTGTCGTTCAGCGAGGAGTCGCTGCAGGCGGTCGCGGCGCTGGCCATGGAGCGCAAGACCGGGGCCCGCGGCCTGCGCGCCATCATGGTGGGTGCCGCTGCCCGGCCGCCGGGCACTCGTATCAAGGCAGCCCGAGTGACGGTCATGATCAAAACTCAAAAATTATTTATGCTAATTATATCACTGATCGTGGCACTCACAAATAACACTGAGCTTATCATCGATGATTCAAGTCAGAGATGATAAAAGTAATGTCGATCAAATATAACTTTCTCACGCAGAATTCTAGAAACATTCCTTGAGTTTTGATTCCTTCGTAGAGACTCGCTTCGGCCCGTCTCGTTTCGGGACCAGTTTGTGTATATCCAGTTGTTCATATGCGTAGAGACCTCCCGCCCTGGTATGCCTTGGCCGCTAAGTAATATCAGTTTAAATCGCATGTAAAATAATTCAATTCTTCCAATTTTATGTGACCAATAATTTTAATATTTACAAATAATATAATTTTATGATGTATTTTCGTAATGTTTATTTAACAGAAATATGTCTCTTTCGATTGCGACAGCGTTTTTAAAACATGCTGTGTAAGGTTATTTGAAGTTGGACGCACTAGTGAGTGCAGTGCATAGAAACAAAAAAAGAAAAACTTTATTATGACAAAAGAAACAACACAACAAACATTTATATAGAAAAGAACAAAGAAATAATAATACATAACATCACATCATGTACCCTGTCTGCTGTTGCCAATCTCAAAGAGAATGGTATCTAGGCCACGAAAGTTTATAAAACGCTCCCCAAACCTATACTAATATTATAAAGCTGAAGAGTTTGTTTGTTTGTTTGTTTGTTTGTTTGTTTGAACGCGCTAATCTCAGGAACTACTGGTTCGAATTGAAAAATTTTTTTTTTGAGTTGAATAGCCCATTTATCGAGGAAGGCTTTAGGCTATATAACATCACGATGCAACTATTAGGAGCGAAGAAATAATGGAAAATGTTAAAAAAAACGGGGAAAATTATTCATCCTTGAAGGCTTCCATTGCGTGCGCTGCAAAAACGGTTCAAGATAACAAAAAGAATTATTCCTCTTGAAATGATCTAAAAAAATGTCCGCGACAGTATATGTCTATCTTTTAAGATTAACTCACTAGAACCGTTTTTATGGTAATCGAATTTAGTCGAAATTAATGCATTATTTGTTAAGAGTTGTATCAACGTAATAATACTAATCTTTATCCAAATAATTGTGTTGTTGATGAAGAGTATTTAATTGTGAATAAAATTGTCTTTGACATCACTTAATTTCAATGAACATCTTAGAAGATATTACAATAACTTATATAGCAAAACAACGTTTGCCGGATCAGCTAGTAAATGATAAATACATATCAAGCTAAGACTGTACTTCGATTCACAAGCCTCCCACAAGCGGCAGGGGCTTCGGCGCAATACAACTAGTGTACGATCGATACGTGTTGCGTGTGCGCGCAGGAGAACCTCCTGCTGGAGGTGATGTTCGAGATCCCGGGGTCGGACATCGCGGCGGTGCACATCCACGAGGGCGCGGTGGCGCGCGGCGAGCCCCCGCGGCTGCAGCGGCGCTCCGCCTCGGCCTCCGCGCGCGACCGCGCCCCGCCCCCGGACCTGGACGACTGGCCCTCGCTGCGCCTGCACAACTGTACGTACGCTATACTTTATATTTAAGATTATTTAAGCTGTATGTTATCCTATTTCTTGTTTCTTATGTTTTATTGCTTAGTAAGATGTAACACGACCGCGGACCTCCACGAAAATCAGCGCTGCAGACTTCCTCTGTGGCTTTAAGCTGATGGAGGTCCCATTTTCGCCATGTTAATATGTTTTTGTTTTTTCTTTTGTTATTGTATGTTGTTGTCTTGTAACAGAAATGTTGCTTTTGAATTTTTAGTATTTTGTTAGTTTGTGGTGAAAATAAATATATTTTATTTCATTTAATTTCATTAACCGCGCGTTAACTGCGCCGCGACACTCCGCATACCTGCTCAATGCTAACCCTCTCATTCGGAACATTGGGAAACACGTAACTGCCTCTTCTCACATCATGATCGGGAGTTGCTCGGGACATTTGACATTCCAGATTGGAGGTAATCAAAGCGCTTAGCATTGCAGTCAAGTTTCAATCGGTATGATTTCTATCCCAGTTCCCTAATCGAAATGATGTGTATCCATCTTAGTAAAGGTTTAATCAGGATAATTTCTATCCCAATCAGAATTTAATCGGGATATTTTGTATCCCAGTCAAGGTTTAACGGGAACATTTGTCATCCCGGTTAAGGATTAATAAGGACATTTGATATCCCAGTAAAAGCATAATAATGACATTTAGTATCTCGATCAAGGCTTAATTGGGACTCTTCGTTGCTCACAAAATTGGGGCACTTTTCACCGTGATTTAAAATTAATTAAGATTTATGACAAATGACCAGGGTCAAGGGTTATCAAGACGTGGCATAGCAATGAACCTCGGAATACTGAGCTTTTTATCGAGTACGGTCATAGATGGGCAAAATGTAATCAGATTAATGAAAATGATTAACGATTACATTTTACGTTTTTTACCATTAATATGACTGCATTTTGCTCTTTTGTGTTTTTAAACACTAAAAATCCCAGATGGTACATACATTTATGATTTCTTAATGTTTTAAATGGATTTAATCATGATTACAGAGCAAGAAAATTAAAATTACGACTACATTTTGTAATCATTCATTATTAATCAGATTACATTTTGCCCATCTCTGAGTACGGTGCAGTCACATTGTCGAATCGGTATAAAAAAAGGCGAGGATCGTTCATTTAGCTCCAAAGAATTTTGAGCCATCGCTGACTCCCTAATGATTGATGATTTTATGTCCACAGAGGTTAAAATCAGCAGTCGCGGATCCATCTGTCACTCAGTCGTGTGAGCTGTGAGCGGTAGGTATGGTGGTTGCAGACAGACGAACAAAGGAGCGAACTCGCGGGCGCAGCTACTCTCTCTCTCTCGACTCGCAAACCTTATTATTCCCGATTCAATACAATAACATTATAGCTAAGATTTTCCTTGAGAAACATAAATATGTTAAATTATGCTGACGTAGTTTATGGGTGACCCCATATTTATATTTAATAATATACATATATTTAAATAAATAATATTAATCTAAACTTTATTTCGAGAGAAGGAAATAATTCTTTATAAACACGTTCGTCGCCATGTCACCCATATGGGGGACGGGTATACTATCGTTAGAGTCCTGTCACCCAAATATGGGTGACGCTATTTTTGTTGAATTTAATAGGATTTTTAAAAGGAATTTATTGGAATAAACTCTTATATGTTAATATAGGATATACGACATTAAACTGCTAAAATTATCCACATTATGCAGTAGAGCATATTTTTCTTTAAATCCTATAAAGACATTGGAAGTGAGGAACAAAATTCTTTGCGATAAATTAAAGATAATATAGTCATAATACTCGGGTAACATTGTTCATATATCACTTGTTTACGCTACGGCGAGCCGAAAGCCAGATATCGACCCAGTGAGAAACACAAACGAATCGCGCTTCCCGACGAACGTATTTAAAAGTGCTCAGATGGTCCTATAAGATGATTATTAAAAACAAATGATTGTCTATAATTAACCTAGGTTCGCTCAATCAGTGAAAACGGAAGTCAAATTCGTCAAGATTGATTTTACAAGTTATTTTGAAAGTCGACGTCAATTTGGTATTAATGGAAGTCATTGTTGATGTAGGTTGATTTCATCAACTGTGACTTTCATCGGTTATTATGGAAGTCAAAAAGGATTAATGCAAAATCAAAAATAACTGTCTGTGGTAGCCACAATTAATACTGAGTTTACCGGTGATAATTCAAGTCAGTTGGCTTTGTTTAAATTTTTAAACGATGATGATAGTCAAAGTTAATCTTATTTGACTTTCTCAGTGATAATGGATGTCAAAAGTGAATGCGACACTGCGTTTTAATGAAAAGTAATGTATATACGTTTTCGACAATATTATCGGAAACAACAAAAAAAAAATGAAATTATTTTATAAAATCTGACAATTCGTCTTAAAATTAGTTCCTCGAGTTAGTTTTTAAAAGACAAAATAAATAAAATATATTAATAAAACGCGATGTTGTACCGGCCACCGCACAGCGTTGCTCTTGTGATGTAAATTAATGTACATAGTCCATACTGATTAGTTGAATAGTTAAGGTTTATTGAAAGAAAAACATAGGGTATATATTTTTTTGTTAAAAATTAAGATGTAAGTACGAAAATTAAATAAATACGTTGCTAGGAAAATGTAGAGGTTTTTTTAACGTCTCTGCTGGCACCCGGCGCCGGTGCCGATGCAGTGGATGACTTTTTATGATAATTATATATTTTTTATTTTTATTTATAAAAGTTCGTGTTGCAATGTGCTCATATAATGTGAAATCTCAAAACATATTCGGGATTATGTGATATGATAAATTTGAAGAGAGTCATATTGCAACCAGAGTAACATAGTTTAAGCAATTTTCAGTTAAAATATAAAAAAAAACCGAAGAGTGATTTGTTTTATTTTAATAATATTCACTATCTTTTTATATATTTGTGTCCTTAATATTATCTATTTCCTACCTTATATTGTACTTACAGATATATATTTATGACTAGCAACCGTTTTAAAAAACTATCTTATCTTCAGTTATTTATCTAAGTAATTTTATCTACACATTATACGTGATATGTTTCCTTAATATCGTGTCGTGTGATAGAAAAACATAGCGGGCCGGAGGTTTGGCATGGTCGCACTCCGGCGCACAATCCCAACGCGCAGCCGCATACGGTATATACCTATATATACAGTATGCTACGCGTATACCCCCTTCTGATATAGAAACTCACACGTATGCACATAGTTTAAACATATATTAGCTTTTAAATACATATACGAAGTTATACGTGCGTGAATGAGGTTATAAACATAGATGGGCAAAATGTAATCAGATGAATGAAAATGATTAACGATTAAATTTTACGTTTTTTACCATTAATATGCCTGCATTTTGCTCATTTATGTTTTAAACACTACAAAATCCCAGATTGTATACACATTTATCATTTCTTAATGTTTTAAATGGATTTATTCATGATTACAGAGCAAGAAAATTAAAAGTATGACTACATTTTGTAATCGTCCATCATTAATCAGATTACATTTTGCCCATCTCTGCATATAAAGTTATACATGCGTACGTGAATTTCTAAACGCGTTTACGCTCGTAAAAGATGCGTGTGTGATAAAAATAAATGTTTACGTACAAAAAATGCTAATTTGAAATACCTAACATAGATAATTATTAAATGCATATTTTTCAAATAAATATTCTTCTAATAATTCAAAGGCTTTATTCACAACAAGGAATTTATATCAGGCAAACGCACTGCAAACGATCTCCCGGTCGTGCGGCACTGCCCCGGTATCGCCGACCACGGCGACTGCCATCTGGGAAGCTGAAGCAAAACGACGTATATCTAACAAGGCTTTTTTTATTCTGACCCGACATAGGGACTACATCGCGCTTGATGGCGGTCATAGAGCAGGCCAAAAACCGGATCGGTTGATCCACGACCGGCCAGCTGATAGCTTAGGGGTTGTGGCTGTTCAGGGTGGGGGCCCTGAGCGACCGGTCAGCAACCCCCGAGAAGACGGCGGTGCGTTGTGACGCGCTCTGCCGAAGTATACTAGCTGGTATCGGGCGAGGCGGCGTCTCCCCCCCGTGATTGTGCCTGTCAGGCGCGGCGTAGTGGGGCTGCGGCGATTTGATTACAGGACCCGCGGTCCCCACTAATTCGCAGAAGTAGTCATCTTGGGGTTTTTAACTGATAAAAGTCCGGCACACCCCGGCTGCCACCCCCTTCGCGGCCGGGACGGTCCTATGAGAATTTTCCCCAAGTAAAAAAAAAAGGAAAAAAACCGACGACGGCTATTGGCAGTGAAGAAAGACATGTCGATGGTCGCAGTGGTCACGCCGGCTTGGACAAATATCTTTACGCTTCATTTAAAGGATCCAATATCAAATTGTATTGTATTTTTTTTAAAGCTATGAAAGTATCGGTGTAATGCAAATAATGGTTAAAATTATGTTTATCCTCTCCCTACGCAAAATGAGGGGTGTTATAGGTTAGCGTCCGTTTATTTGTATGTTGACATGCGGCTTCTAAATGGACAACCGATTTTAATTTAGATTTTTCTTTGATACGTGACTTGGTCAAGAGAGTTTTAAACTATGAGTAAAGAAAATCCTTCGAAGATGATTAGCTCTACTAGTTGTTGAAGGGATTTAAATAGCTTCTAGTTTAATCTGCTCAAAATTTAGTGTCCTGCGACGATGTAATGGCATTATTATATCTTGGTAACCTAGATCTGATGCCGCAGTATCATGAATTAGTCGGTCCAGGTTTATGAACAGCTGGATAAGCACAAACTGATCCTGAAACGCGAAAAGCCAAAGTGAGTCGTTACGGATTTACACTTATGCACTGTGGTCAGTAACCAGTTCTTTTTCTAGATATACATATATTTTTACTATAGTATCTATCACTAATACATTTAGTAGTCGATTTATTTATTGTATGTAATAGTTATTTTAGTATCTCTCGTATTTATTTTGCATTTATTATTTAAGCTATATGTATTTTTATTGCTTACTAGCTGTCCCGGCAGACCTTGTTCTGCCCTATTTCTCTAAAACAAAGTCACATTTTTTTTTTTATGTTAATAGCTTCCCCGTCAGATTTTATTTTGCCAAAACCTATTGGCCTGTCGACTGTTTTTTGAAAATTGTTTGAAGGAACCTGGCCTTAATGCTATATGTATAAAAATTGACAAATACTGACATTAATATTTATACGTCACTCAATTGTTTTGCCTTCCCGGAACCCGTCCACTGACATTTAAACTTTATGGTCTGGTGTTAAAGTTCAAATTGACTTTTAAATATTATTACGAATTTTTTGTATGATAATATAGAAAGGTGGTGGTTTTAGACTTTTTCAGACAATTTTTTTAATTTTTCTGTCCGTAATAACCTTCCCCAGACTTCAACAAACACAACAAAAAAGAAATCAGCCAATTCGGTTCAGCCGTTCATTTTTATATATAAGATTGATAATTCTTATGTCTCACGACCGGGGCCCTTCACGAAAATCAGCGCTGCAGACTTCCTCTGTTGCTTTAGGCTAATGAAGGTCCCATTTTCGCCATGTTTATATGTATTGTATTTTCTTTTGTTTTTGTGTGTTGTTTGTATTGCTGCATTTAAATTTCTGTTTTTTTGTTGATTTGTGGCGAAATAAATACATTTTCATTCATTCAGTTTGGGCAATCGCCCTTCCACAAAAACCTTTAACCTAACGTTCCTTGTATTATAAACATCCATAGGCGATGGTGATTATCACCCGGTGGGTCGTCAGCCAACGAGCTGATAAACTACTTGGCAAACGTGCCATATGGATGATTTTGTGGCATACTGCCACACGACATTGATCGGCCGAAAGTCGTTGCATCGAGCGCATCAAAAATCGTGCGATACAAAAGGTATACGCGCACAGCGGGGTGCCTCCCGTACGTCACAGACCTGCGCGGGCGTCCGGCAGCGCTCGCATTACCTCTCGAGACGACACACGCACTAACGCAAATATTGTATGCCTGAAACCCTGTAAATAGTAATATTCATTGTTAGACCATAATAAGAAAATATAGTGCTTACCTGTGTACTGCTGGCTTTAATTAAACCGTGGTGACGAGCTTCACACCTCACCGCGTCGCATATCTAAACCTACACTGGTGACACGCCTATAATTTAAACAGACCTTTGCAGGAGAGCATCTTGGCGGCACAGGATATCTCATCAGGGCAGATGGAGTCCACCATGCATATAGAATTTTTAGCGCTGTCGATCTGTATGTTACTGGCGAGCTGCAGCGCTAGGCCCTCGCTCATCTTGACGCAGTCGTCGTCATTTAGCGCCAGCCTCACCTCTGCAACACATTAAGCTTGTTCTCATCCGATATTCATAAACTGACGAATTATGAATACTCTTCAAATTCGTCTACCGGGATTCGTCCACGTACATCTGGGTTTTTCCAGATCCAATACTGATTTATGCATCACATGCTCACTGATGAAGCAAAACATCGTAAGTAAAACCGCATGCCATCTAGTAGAAATGTCATGTGCATTAATGTTGTGAAAACGGCGATCAGCCGTGCTACTGGTCACGCTGGGTATGAGATATAAGCGTAAAGTGGATATAGAAACTAATGTATCTCTGCTCAACCCGGAAGGAATATAGCGTGATGACATATTAATATTATCAAATTGAAAATTTATGCATCTATTTGTAACTTGTTCATTGAGAGCATTCCAATGAGCTCAGACATGACACTTCTACAAATTAGTGAAGAGATGAACGTCATGTTGTCTCCAGATGATGCTGCAGCGTCAAGTCCATATGCCCTTACTATTGCAATATTGAAATAAGAGGATACTACATTTCGAAGCTATTAAACCAGTAGAAGCGGCTTGCATTCCTTTAACAACTAGAAAAGAGCTGATGATCTTGAAACAGCTCATCAGAAGTCCTTTAATCATGGCTAAGAATATTCTCCATCAAATCACCTTTCAAAGACAAAATCGAAATCTGGTCCTTAGTATAGGCGCAACGATGCTGCAGACATACATACAAATACAGGGAGCCATAGACACCCGCGCTAAACGTATATCACCCATATTTTTACTTCGATGGTTAAAAGTTAAAAAGAACTACCTGAAAGCTGTACTAACATTTGATCTCCCTGAGGATCTAACCTACCGCTGCGCCAAGTTAGAAGGTAACTGTAAAGAACATCTTACTCAGCCTCCGTTTCCCAACGTCTATTTGTCTGAAATCCAAATCGCCGACACTTGCCAGGAACTCGGCGGCCGCGAGAGCTGCGGTCCTCGCCGTGGCAGCTTTCGTCTTCGCCACTATACCTGAATACAGATACAATGATATTATTGTTCATTAATTTCAAACTAGGAGATGGTGCTACTCATGTCTACGAACAAATCGACGTCTGACCCCCTTCATACACATTATCTTTGATTTTTTACGCGTGAAATCTTGGTGCCAAACGAACAGCAATGAAACGGCGCTATTTGTTCGTAATCAAATAAAT
The DNA here is from genome assembly GCA_036320925.1 of Automeris io. NCBI lineage: Eukaryota > Metazoa > Arthropoda > Insecta > Lepidoptera > Saturniidae > Automeris > Automeris io. The sequence continues at coordinate 9,680,651 of JAUDJH010000024.1, forward strand.
TGTAACTAAGTACTGTAACACGCTTTCGTGCTATATTTCCCTATGTATGGTCGCTCACTCGCTTGAAATGATACATAGATGATATTTTTTGCAATATACATATATATTGTACTTCACTAGTTAATAAACACAACTATCTTATTTTTATATTATCATTTCTAATATGCGACTTTCCCTTTCGAACTTCAGATTCAATATCTCCATAATAATTGAAAAATTAATTTAAACTTCATCTTTTAAAATTCGATGTTCTAACCTTTTAAATAAAACTTATTTTTTATTTAATGGTCAACTCTAATAAAAGTGCCACAGATAACGAACCTATTATTATGATCCATTCATACAATCACTACAGTACAGAGCCTGTAACAGCGTAATAGAGCGTACACAATAAATACTGACTGGCTACGGTTGGCCGTGCTTCGCGTGTATCCCGACTACGTGTAGTTCTTTTCAAGATTACCTGAATAATGACTATATTTCTAGTGTTAGATTCGGTTATAGATGATAGTAGCTACTTCCAAATTACTTTTTGAATGAACTATAAGGATCGCGTCGGATTCTCAAAGTCGCAGTCCGGCGGCGGCCACTCAACAGCAGCTAAAGAACCACTACTTCGAGAATCCGACGTCTACCTTTAGTAAAAGCGGGTAAGACCGTTGGTCGTGGGTGTGGTGGTAGAATGATACGGATTTTGGCGTTTTATTGTTTATTTGCACTTTAACGGCACACCGAACTGCGACGCACACGCACGTACTCTAGCCTCGGGTCTCGGTAGTCGACTAACTTAGCTAGAGCATCCCATGCGCGCGCGTACCCCTTACCCCGCGCGTCCCGAAACACCCTAACGACCTTTAGGGCGTTTACCATGAACGCGTATCGGGCGGCGTCTACATGCTATACGGTTCAATTATTCTGAGACACTTAGACTGACATTTATAGACGCAAATTTAAATTTGCTTAGACTTTACTAAAACATTAAGATTTATATTACTCAATGAATGACAATGGATGTGGTAAGTCACCGATTTTATCAACATGGATTTTGCTCTGCGAATACTATGGCTATACTCAAGTTCCTATTATAATTCAGATTTTTGTCAAAACGGATTTATTTTTTGAGATCTTTACTAAGCAAAGTCGAAATAGCGGCTATAAATCTCGTCCTTAGATGACGCTGCCTTGTAGTACTACTTAATAGATCTTTACCAAAAACTCCAGTGTCCTTGTAAGATATGTTAAACGCCTTATAGGTCGTGAAGATATCTTCCCCCGACATGAAGCCGAGAGGCGGCTCCGAGATCCTGTCCAAGGAGTGCTGCCCCGTCTGCAGATCGCCGGAGCCGCACGCTGCAGCGATTATAGCATGCTTCAAAAGGCATCTGATGATAAATACATTTTATTAACCTTGTAGGAGACGTTATTAAGGGTATCAGGCGAAGAAGTCCAAACGACTTTGAAGTGGCAACCCTTACAGCACTGGGGAAGATAAACAAACTACAGAGTTAACAATGAGAGCCTACTAGTTATGGTGTTTTTGTGTTCACAGCGTCGAACAAGCTTTGTGCTAAATATGGTTAAAAATGGTTTTGACACATACGGGATATTCATTAAAGATAGTCGAGCTTTCTAAGCGATACAGGCGAAGTAAACCATTGATTTGGCAGTACTTCTACGTTTATGGAGTAAGCCAATAGGTCTACATGTAATCTGTACCCGCCTCCATGCAGATAGAAGACTACTATGAAAGCTAACACCGTCCACAAACAGATTAGAATATATTTTAATAGTTGATAATAAGGTGACAAGGAGAACTGACGTTATTTCGCTAGAGCCACAGCCAGGGACGGCCACAGCAATCCAGGTGTCGCTGTTCCGTCCCAAGTCATACAGCTCGAAGCCTCCTCGAGGACATGATACTATCTCCAGACGCTCCGCTGGCATGTCCTGTTGATGGCAGGAAGAATAATTAACTTCACAGTTTCAGTAAAAACAGTGCTGTGCATTTTACCGAGTTGCGACAAAAAAAAAATACATTTTGTCAGTAATTGTGTTGAGTTTTAGGCAAACGCTTTTACAAATTCTTTAAACACAGAATTTTCCTTCCCGGGCTTGCAAAAGACTAATTAAATATAGCTTATTTTCAGAAGTCTCGAAAGTCTTGACCTTCTCTAGATCTTCTCCGAGTCTGGTTTCGAAATTTTGATCCTATAAATCGAAATGTGACCGAGATTGTTTCGAGTCATAATTTTAAATAGTATAGTTATACGACAAATAACATCGGTCTATTGTCAATACCTAAAATCTGTTCTTTTCCTTGTAAAACTCATTTTCCCATATGGATTTAGCATCTCTTTATAAGGAACCTTGGCCGTTGTCATTATTTACCTACTTGTGTTACCTAATTTTCAATTGACGCTGAAAATCGAAACAAATGGTATCACATGGCTTATTATTCAGAATGGAAGCATCATCCTGAGACCAAGAATTCACTTCCAAGAGTAAACGAATAAAGAGTAAGAAGTACCCAATAACATTGTAATCCTCACCCTACGAAACTCAATTTTCTCTGCCAGTTTTAGCGTCTCCTCAAACGGAACACCAACGCTGGCGACGGTGCATTGGTTTGTCTTGAAATTGGTTTTTGCGAAACAATTTAGGCTGTTCTCTGTCATACTGTCAATCCTCTCCTCTTCACAGAAGATTGAATTGGCTAAGGGTCCGGCCCAGCAAGCACGCTGCACGAGGTCTAAGACCCTTTGTTCAGGATGGATGCGTGCGAGGTCATCTCTCACGAGCGGCTTTCGGTCATTCATCTCCCATTGGTTATAGCAGCACCTTGAAATAAAGTATTTTGTTTCATTTTTGCTTTTCTTTTATGTTGGCTAAGCAAATTAACTTCTTTAAAAACCTATACCTTTGTAATCAAACGTTTAGAGGATAATTTTGCCAAATGATATCTATTACACGAGTGTTCATTCTCTATCGGTCTGAAGAGTGCACAAAGCATATGGGTGTAAAGACCTTAATAGGAGCTTGATGAGACTTTTTATGGAATAAGCCTTTTCATATCCTTCTCCTTTTTCTATTTCAAGGTCCACAGCACTATGACAAACTGCGACATAATACGACAGTCACATTTCACTAGCTAGACTATCGGATTATTTGCCACTTGTAAAAACTAAGTAGTAGGTACTTGGAAGATAATGTAACCTGCTAGCAATGTCCAATAAATAATGCTTCAACTCCGGGAAGCAAGTCAGAGGGCATCGCAGAGTAAAGGCAACGCTCTGACGGTCGCTGGAACAGGTGACGCTGGCTCCGTTCTGCTGGAGGTAACGCATCTTTGAGAAGGATGTGTACCTGTAGTAAGGAACTAGTAAATACAAGAGATCAATTGATTGGCTAGGCCATTTAATCGGCTGCATTGAAATGAGTTCCTAAGTCGTACGTTGGATGGATACTGCATGTCCTTATGGTAGAAAACACGCATTGACCATAAACTTTCGTTATCCAGCAATGGAGTATTTTGGAGCGTAAAACCTTGCGTTACTTCCCAGCGGATTTAATTCAATGTCGCCATTTAATGAACGGTCTAACTAACCAATTGAATGGCTGATTCCATCAATTAGCTACGACATACCCACAGCCTGAAGCAGTGGAAGCAGCACGGATGAAGTGACTTGCTCCGAGTCCATCGTCTACCTCATATCGTGAGCCTGCCTGGGAGAAACAAACATGTTAAACATACTTAAAGTTACTGTTTATAAAGCGAGTAGTGAATCCAGTATTCATACATGTTCTCGGTTGGATTTAGTGAAATCCCCAAAAAGTTAAACTTGAAGGTGGAAATAGACATCGATGCTTGTGCTACAAACAACTTGATGCAAAGCACATAACACTCGTTATCATCGTCTGTAGCTCATATCTACCCTCTCTGTTACCCATATTTTATGCCACTATTCTCGATCCCGTGCCAATTTCCCCCATTCACGTACGCAAACTTCACCATAAGAGTATCGTCCACCAAATACGCATCCGGGCGTCCTACGCTTCGCTTTCTCAATCTTGGTCAACACAAACTAACTTTCAAGCTTCGTCTGCCATCATTTCACCTAGTTAGATACTCTACCCAATGCCCCGTAAGAACTATCAACCGATCTTCGATATCGTGTACGATGTCGGATTTCCAAGTCACGCAGACGATTTTTCAATTGAATTCTGAGCATGGTACTACTTTGTATTAAAAATACCTAAATCCTTTGATTATAATTATAATATTCGCATTCAGAAGGTAATGCCTCCGCTTTTTTTATTCTGGTTCGATGAAGTGTCTACAGTGCATCTAATGATAAGTACAGTGTAGTCCAAAAACGAAAGGGACTATCAAAAGACGAGAATTTATTTAGTGTTCGTCGTCATGTCGGATCACATATACCACGACTGAAGGTCTTTAGGTATATGAGTCATACAAGCTTTATTCTCTCAGCTCCTTTTACAGGCCTTTCTCTAAATTTAAATCCATGTCACACATAATTACTTGATACATGATGGTGCAGGCCGCTATCTGAGCACCGAGTGGCTTCGCCGCGGCCACTTTGATCCCGTTCAGCATAACGGACCGTTGGACCTCCATCGGGCCGTAGTCCGGCTTGGGCCAGCAACGCACACGATCCCCATGGCCCAGGGATATGTACCGTAATGTTGGCCGGATTGGGCATACTAATTTGTTCATTAGAAAACTTGCACCTTCGCGTTTGAAATGTTTTTGTTGAAATGTCGAATTTAATATTGTAACATATACTGTTATGTCAATAAGTATGACAATACGAAGAGTATATACATACATAGATATATTATTGGTTCAAATAGGTTTTACCTAGTGACATTTTAATTACTACTCTGCTTAGTGCGGAAACGCAGAGTCTTGCCGATGTTTTTTATTCCAGACAATCTTACCTGATGGAATGTGATAATGAAGCCGATTCGCCTTTTGGCAGTCTCTGTTGGTTTCGGACTGCACTGTACTTATCATCAGGTGCAATTTCACTTTGTCGATCTATCGTAAAAGATGTTACAGTTTCAACCCTTTTTAGTTTATTTTCGAAGGGAAAGGTAGCGTATAACCATCTTCAAGATCTAATATCATCAAAATCAGTTCAGTCATTATGACGCAAAAAAGGAAATTACAAACTTACATACTTTCGTATTTATAATATTTATAAGAATGATAGAAAGAGAAAGATGGAAGAAACACTATCGTATTAAAGGATATAAGTATTATATTTTAGGTCATTTCAGAGTGACATTTTGTTAATGAAGAAAAATTATGTAGGAAATCGTCAAAAAAGTCCAAAATATACACATTCTTGCCAAATCCATTTTTACTTATTGGCTTTGATGTAAATTTTGTTTACTAAAATTTTTATTAGTATTTTTGTTTACTTTTGATGTATGTTGTGATAGCCTTCACCGGTTGATGCATTCTAATCTTTTTTTTTTGTTAAAGATTGTCATTGTAATATTTTTTATAATGTATCGGCCATTGGCTGCGCTATAAATAAATCTCTTTAATTCTTATTTTTTTTTAAATCGGTTGCTTTTTTTTGTAATGGGTGGGAAATCCTGGAGTATGAGGGCCGCCGTGATGAAGGCGACCCTGGTGTGTCAGATTCCTACTGACTAATACCGCCCAGGGTGTTTCTCAAATTGCTGCTAACCAGACCTGAGTTTCCATTTTCTTCCAACGACCCTGCGAGTGATTTGCCTTTTAAGCTCCATCTCTTGGATGGTTAGGGGCAAAGACCGTCAAGAGCTCTCTACCGGGCGCCGTGCAGGACACGCATGCTCCGCCTCTAACACATCCGAGCAGCAAACACCCTCTCTACAAAACTATCTCTCCCTCTCCCTCTCCCTCTCTCTCCCTCTCCCTCTCCCTCTCCCTCTCTCTCTCCCTCTCCCTCTCTCTCTCTCTCTCTCCCTCTCTCTCTCTCTCTCTCTCTCTCTCTCCCTCTCCCTCTCTCTCTCTCTCTCTCTACTGCTCGTTAATCATATGATTCCGGTCCAATGGGAAGTACCTTGTGTGTTTTGATTCCCCTGTGAAAACATAAACGCGACATAAAAAACAACATTTTATGATTACGTTGACTTCGATTTTTTTTCAGATCTATAAAGGACGATAGACCTGAATGTTTCACATTAATTTCAACTTAATTCCTTCGCGCGTTCCTGAGAAAAAGGGACCTGATGAATACACAACAAAGTCATCTTACAAGAATGCCTTTATTCCTTATAAGGCAAGGCTTGATTTGGCTTTCAACCCAAAAAACAAATGAAAATCAGTTTGCGTGTTTTGAATTGAATCGCAAATAAATTACTACGAAATAACACAATGCTACTCCCGTAGCCTTGTATTATTCTTGATAAAAACTGGATGAATTCTTTAATTACATTTGTAATTCTTTAATTACATTTGTAATTGAAGAATGTAATTAATTAAACGAAATTATGACCGAACTAATTATAGTTTTATTTTAGTAGTACATGAATTGCTTCTTAATCAGAAAAATTGTCAATTATTGTAATTTGTTTAAGGAAACCTGTAATTATGGTCGTAATACCGAGTACTTTGTCATTTTATTAGGTTACAGATAATATTTACCTGGAATTAATTTATTAACAGTATGACCTTGCCTTTGAAACACGCGTAAGAGTTACAGGGTGAATCGTGATTGATTTGAAACATTATTTCTGTTCGATTTACAATTTAACGACTGTGATGGCCTAATGATTAACGAACTGCTATACATGCGCGGCAACGCGAATGGTCCTAAATTCGTCTCCCGGCACGTATCTCTGGGGTTTTCCAAATTAAGTACAGATTCAGGTATTACAGGATTATCGGTGAAGGAAAAGATCGTGAGGAAACCCGCATGGCATATAATAATGTATTTAATAATATAATTATTTTAAAAATATCATAAAAAGAAAGTTTGAGAATGTAGTGAATTTTTTTATTATTATTGTGACTTATAAACTCACTCTATTATCTGTGTGTTTACATGACTGTTTATTCGTTTAGTGTTAAGGAAATTACATTGTAATTATAACCTAGAATCGAATATTACTCGAAGATTATTTAAGATTAATTGTTATAGTAGAAAGTAATATAAATGAGTAATGAGTAAATGAGTAGTAATGAGTATAATGAGTTTCACCTTCATGCAATTGTTAGCAAAATATAATAAAACGGATCAAAATAAATATTATCTTTGTTATGTATTTTCCTGTTAAATTTTATTGCTACAGCTAGCTGTGCCCGCGACTTCTTTCGCATTAAAGTACTTTTAGTATGGTAATAATTATTTTAATCTTTTAATATTATATGTATTTCAGCGAAATCACCTAAACAATTTTATATCATGTTTTCCAATAAATAATCGACGTGTTTTTTAAACTGGCATAACTTTCTTTTTTAACAGCGACGATCGCTTTAGACTATCGTGTTAGACTCCTAGTGACTAAAAATCCCCGTGGTGTCCCTCAAACCGCTGCTAGCCGGGCCTTGGATCCGTATGCCTCCAACGACTCAGCGAGCAAATAGGCTTTTAGGCTTCAACTTTTGGGAATACGGACTTGAAATCAAAGTGATCGATCATTTTTCAGAGATAAATAAAAATTAAGTTGAACTTACTCATAATCTTCACAAAATTACAATTTTGAATAAAATCTGTTGGAAAGGAAAAAAGAGATATTACTGGAACTCGCTATTGTACTCTCCGAAATATACCAAGGGAGATCAAGTCAAAAATGACCAAATTTTTTGCTAACAAATCAACTTATCTAGCGGCTTAGCGCAAAATACAGCCATTTATATATCTCTACTCACTCCAAAAGAGATATGGCTGTAGTGGCTTAGTGGAGGTGGGACCGGTATACACGCGGCGGGCTACACGGATGCTCGTAGGTTCACGTCCCGCCACGTGCCTCTGGGTTTGTTTTTTCAGATTAAGTATGGATTTAGGCAACGCATTCTCACCAGTTAAGGAAAACATCGCGAGGAAGCCCACATGGCATTTAATATGGGATGTAGCACGACGATATATTATTATTAACAAGCTAAAATAGAGCCCTTATTGGCGGCGGCTTAGAGTATTTTTATTTTATTTTTTTTTGTGTGTCATTTTTCTTAACTTGGTTGTGGCTGCTGCTGAATGTTTTCTTTCTTTCTATTATGTTTTTTTTTATTAGACTTTACTGGGACCGTTCAGGTACCAGGTATCAGGTTCACACGGACTCATTTTCCGCAACTAGACGCCTGAGTGCGCCCACTTTGCGTGAAAACCGGGCCGGGGTGATTTCAATACTGGGACCGTTTATTTCATTATGTAAGACTATGTACCTAGTCTGCTAACAAAGTTGTAAGTAAAAATTCCAGTGGTGACAGTAAAAATGTAAATATAGTAAAAACAAAATGGAGATAATATTTATAGTTTTTGTTTTATTATATTTTAGCAACGATTACAATATTCCGTTACTCTGTGTATGTAGCCACGAAGGGGGAAATAAATAAGCGTTTTTTTTAATATCCTCGTTTGTACTTTTGGCTACATTATAATTATGATGAGAAAAACAATGGCAGGTTACATTTAATTAGAAATCAAATTATGGAGACGGCAATCAAACTTTTTGAAATATCTATTTTCAAGTTATCATTCTTTGGAAGCTAAGCAAACGTACAAACTAAAAGCTCCGATCATTTCGGAGTGACTCGTCCCGGTGGTCGAGCCTTGCTTAGTGTTGACTAAGCACATCCTGTTTACGATATTGGGGCAGAAACACAACGACTACGTCTTGAAGGAAGCAAGCTGGAATGTGCAACTAGGATAAATAACTAGTAGAATATCTGTCTTCAAAGTATTTTTTTTTTACACAGGGTCGACATAGTGACTACAGAGTACCTGATGGTAAGTACAGTGTAGTCTAAAAACGAAAGCGACTATCAAAGGATGAAAATCCATTGATAGTTTACATCGTTATGTCGGCCCACATATACCGCGACTGAAGGTGTCTAGGTATATGAGCTACTGGATATACACAAGTTGATCCTGAAACGCGAAAAGCCGAAACTGGTCACTATGACGGGCTTTACACCCATGTACTGTGGTCGCGATCCAGACGGGCACCGACGCCCTACCACCTCGCTGCTGCTCGTTTAGCACCACCCAGGAGTCACGTGTAGGGAAACTAGGTTCGACTCCCAAGCATCTTCCTTCATAATGATAAAATTAAACAAGTTATCAATATTAAATTAATACAGATTGGAGGCATAACTACTAAGCTACATTTTCTTCTAAGACTCAATTTAATAAAAGTTAATACATATACTAGTAAACATTTTTATTTAATTTTTTAGAATGAATATTGCATTTTGGAGATATTATACTAGGGTAAGAGGTACGGTTAAAATAATGTCTTGTGATATGAATGCTTTTACCTAAATCAAGTCTATGATTTTGTTGATATTTTTATGTGTTATTACCCCATTTTCCAAACCGAAATAATGTTTTTTTTTTTTACATAATTAAAGGTCAGTATCAGCCTATCACTTTTATTGTTTTAATCATTTAGTAAAGACAATATAATTTGTTATCTTTTCATAGTAGTATGACCATATTTCTGCACGAGATATGAAAAGGAAAATATATTTATTAATACTACAGCAATAGATTATCGACGTAGGTATAATTCCCCAAATCGCAGTCTTTTACTGGTTGTATAATAGAGAGTTCTCAAGAGCTACATTCTCTAATTCCACCATCACCAATTCCTCATAAAACAACTAGAAATCACTGACATACCATCAAGTGTGGTGCTATCACTCTGTCGAGTCAGGATAATAAAGTCTTTATTAATAATTTCAAATTGAATTTTATCTGACAATGAATTACTAATAGTTCTGTGAGCGTTAGGGAAGATGAGATATGCTAAGATTGGAAGTGATATATACGAGTAAGGTAGGACAAAAATAAAAAAAAGGAATTGGACATTACTCTTGAAATGTTTGGTCACACTACAAATATAAATATTAGCTTACTGATCATGATCTTTTCAATGTTCACGGATTTAGCAATCTTATCAGCGGTATCATAATTTGTGGACTTCCAGTATTTAAATCAAACTGTAGTGATCACAGACAACACTATAGGAGGGAATTAATTTGAAAAAAAAAAAAATATATAGTCTCTTTTTTACTAAAATGGATTTTCAATACCAAGATGGTTTAGATTTCGCTACATTATTAGATAATTACGACCCCTTAGCACATTTCAGAAAAACATTTCATAAAAAAATTGGTTCTATATACATGTGTGGAAATTCTCTTGGTTTAGCTAGTGACGAGGCACTGGATAGCTTGATGACGACGCTGCATGAATGGAAACAAGAGGGTGTTGGGATATGGGGTATCCATCAATCGAAATACTACTTATTGCCTAGTCATCTGGCCAAGAAGATGGCGCCGCTTGTTGGGGCAGATCCTGATGAAGTAGCAATTGCAGAATCTACCACAGTGAATATCCATCAAACAATCAGCACATTCTACAAGCCAACTGATGAAAGGTACAAAATTCTCGTAGATGATCTGAATTTTGCGACAGACCGTTACGCTATCGACAGCCAAGTCAGATTCAAAGGATACGAACCGACAGACGCTGTTAAGGTCGTACCAAGTCGTGATGGCAGATTTATAGATGAAGATGATATTATTGCTGGAATGAGTGATGATGTTGCTTTAGTATTTTTCCCTACTGTGTATTATAGAAGCGCACAAGTGTTAGATATGGTCAAAGTAACCAAGGCAGCCAAAGAACGAGGGATCACAATAGGTTGGGATCTATGCCATGCAGCTGGCGCGATTGATGTAAATTTAAAAGACCTCGATGCAGATTTCGCAGTTTGGTGCACTTATAAATACTTAAACGGGGGCCCAGGGTCGCCTGCAGCTTTATACATAAACAGGAAACATTTCCAGAAACTTCCAGGTTTGTGTGGATGGTTCGGGAATAAAAAAAGCACTCAATTCTTGTTACGGCAAGAGTTTGATCACCAAGAAGATGCAACCGGCTGGCAAATTGGAACACCAGCTTTATTATCAATGTCTACGTTAGAAGGATCTTTGAAAATATTTGAGAAGGCAGGTATTGCTAACATAAGAAAGAAATCTTTGCACATAACCGGATATATGATATATTTGGTTGATAATAAACTTACGAGCCACGGATTTTCTATTGGTAATTTGAGGGAAGATAATAAAAGAGGGGGTCATGTATGCATAGAGCATGAAGAGGCTTATCGAATAAGTGTGGCATTAAAAAACCGAAATATCGTTCAGGATTTCAGAGAACCAAACATAATTCGTTTGACACCGGTAGCTTTATATACTACCTATGTTGAAGTTTACAAAATGGTAGAGAATCTATTGGATATAGTGAAAACAGAGTCTTACAAGGAGGTATCAAAAGCAAAAACCTTAGTTGTGTGATTTAGTGATACAATTCGTAGGTAGAGAGAATGAAGAGAAAAGAATATCTTTTCTTGCATCTGTCGCGAACTTACAGCAGCATTCCTCAGGGCACTGTAGACAACCTGATTTTAAGCATGCCGAGACGATGCAGAGCCTTAGTAAATGCATTAGTAGGTCCTACTGATGACATAATACTACCTAACATCTATTTTTAAAGTTCAAATTGTATCTCACGACTTTTTCATTTTTTATTGATTATTTTGACTTACTTTTTATTCAACTTTGTTCTTTATTAACAAACTTAATTTTTATGTTCATTTGACTAGAATTTAATTTTAAATAACAAACAAGCATAAAAATACACTTTAAATCGTATAACATTGTTTATTAAAAAAATGTGAGTGTCGAAAGTGTTGCTAATTATCAAACTTTGTTGGTGTGTTTCTTTACTTGAAAACTCTGTGTTAACGATAAATAAAGTATGAAAATAACATAAATGCTAAATAATGGATTTAGGCTGTATGATTAAGAAATGTTTGCTTTATCTCGATTCAAATTATTATAAGGAAATATATGATTTATCAAAACAAACGTAAAGTTAAAGATTATGTTTTTTATAATTGATATTGGATAGGTAAATTATCAAAGCTTTATATATATTCTTGAATATTATATTGTATATGCTACGAGATATGTGTTATAACTCCTTAAAATTGGATAAGAAAACCTATAAAAATGACCAGTCTCAAAGTTTGTTTAATGTGTTTAGCGACCGATGTAAAATTGAATTATTTTGAGGGATTACTGGAAGCACAAGCTATATCTTTATTAGGGTATAAAGTGAGTATTAACGCAAGTAGGTACTTGTAAAAATTATTATCTTTAAAGTCGTAAATATAACCCTGATATCTGGAAGTATTAAATATTAACAATCATCGATGACTTTGTTGCCAAAACGTAGCTGTTGCTGTTTATTGTTTTGTTACTGTTAAAATGTTGCTCGTGTACTATGGTCCATCGTAAAAATACCAAGACAAAATTACGAAGATTTCTGTAAAAAATATATTTTAAATTATGGTGCAAATAAAAGGATATTAAATTACAAACTTACAGAAAGAGGAATGTTGAAATAATGTATTATTTAAAAATAATAAAAACTCATAATAACTTTATTTCAATATTCATATTACAAACAAAATAAAAAAAAAAACATTGTCAATAACATTAACTACCATCAAGTTAATGAATTTATTTCATGTCATATTGTGTTTTAAATGAATTCTTGGACTTAGACTGAATCTATACTCAGTGGGTCATAAAGATGTAATATAACATTATATCTCTTGTATGTCATTTAATTACTTAACAATTAATAAATATAAAAAGTATTAGATATAGCAAGCTTGGTTAAAAACTACTATTTATTAATCATTCATTTTTACAATATCACTATAACATTACTAGTATCACAGATAGTTATGATATCTCATTTGTTCCATTATTAACTTTATATCTTTGAAAAGTGCCTCACAGCTTTCCTTACAGAGTATCATGAAATGAAAGTTATTATGATTAATGTTTTAGTATTAAGCAAAGGAGAGTAGAGAGGGAGGATGAAAGTAATGGAGAGTGTTCTCGAGAATTATCTGACCCCACCAGCCCCATTTCATCATAAAACCACTAGCACCTTGTCAGATACCTTCCATATAGTGGATGTTCATCATATCCACATAAAAAAAATTGTACATTCATCATGCAAACAGCTAACAAGTGGAGTATGCTTCCAGTGACCATGTGTCCACGTTTTTATGACTTGGAAGCTTTTTACAGTGTTTTGTAATGGGATGCGTCACTGACAAAAGGTTAAATATGCAATAAAGAATTTAAAATTTTAATAAAAAAGATACTCCTGATCCTCCACATAAGCAATAAAATTTATATATCCCCAGATGCAAAAAGAGGAACCTTGTAAGCTTAAAGCATGTATCTCTGAATTTGTATGTGTCTGTCTCCTGAAAGGATGAACCAATTTTGATTTAGTTTTTCATTTTTCTTTGAAAGATAACTTGATTGTGAGCGTTTTTAGCTAATTCTAGTTTATTGAAGATACTCGGATAAACTGCGGGAAGATCATCCAAGTTATTAAAGGGATGTAGAAAACTCCTATTAGTCTAATAGATTCCACCATATATGAGTGCAGCAAAAAGCTATTTAAATCATCATCAGATCTTTGAGAGCAAAAGATAATTTTTACAAAAAAAAAAAACTTAATGCAGGAGAAAAGGTTGTGTAAAAATAATTTACTAATTTATCTTACCTTACGAAAATCCACAGCTCTAGTACATTATTTACTAACATGAAAACATTTTATTGTTTGTAAGAATCAGAAATTGTTTTTATTTCTTTGACAATTTATAATAAAGAAATTAATTTATGTATAATTATGTTTATTGTTTCCATAATAAAAGAAAAAATACTATGCATTTCATTCTCCACTTTTATGCATGTATATAATAAAATTTTTTAGCACTCAAATGGTCAATGGTATTGTAATAACATGTCAACCTTGACCTAATGCTGCAGTATCATATGGAACACCCCTCAAATCTTCATTTAGATAAAGAAAAAGTATAGATTTGAGCTTAAGGAACTGGTCTTGGAATGAATAGGTTATAGATAGATAGTTGACTCACTGATTTTGAAATATGTATATCTTGTGTAATTTTAATTCCAGAGTACATGTAAACCAGGAGCACCTCAATATGCATGTTATAAGTGCACTTGGATGATCAGGAAATTTGCTAGAGTTAAAGAGAAATATTTTATTGCACAGTCCACTCTTAATAAATTATTGGAAAAAGATAAATATGTACGTATTAAGCTATGTCAATATAATCAAACATGTTCAATAATCACTTGGAAACAAACTAAAACTGTGAGTTATGTTATAAAGGAATTATTAAAGCAAATGTGTTTATTTTTTATTCTGAATTATAGTGACCAATTCACTCCTGAGGATAAGCATGGTGTAGTCTAAAAATGACTATCACTATCAATTATAAAGTGAACCTATTGATAGTTCCAGTGATCATGCTGGCTTGTTAATATCATAGGATAGTGGAAATACGCTTACCAAGAGACCATTCTAACAGCTACACAATTTGGCAAAAGTAAGAGTTAGAAAGCTTCTAGCTGGGATATGAGTTTATTTTAATGATTTCATTTTACTGTTACTGTAAAGATGTGACACATAATTTGAATCAAATAGACCTATTTCTTAAGGACTTTCAAGTCATCAAAAGATTACAGAAAACAAAAACCTCTGATAGTTGCTCTCATCATATTAAGGTACAATAAGTATACAAATACATAAAAGTCTCCTTAGAAATTTGTGTATTATTCCCAAAAAAATTGATCAATTAAACAATAGTTAGTGGCATCTAGTAGCTTTGCAGCACGCAGCGGCCACACCCTGGTAAAGTGGTTAAGGGAAACATCATGCAAGTTGTTCGGTGACTCCCCACTTAGTGCAAAAGCTTGCCTACATATTCATCATCTGTCATGCTAATGGCAGCCTAGTCTACCCGACGATTTTGGCGAGGCAGCAAGGCATTGTGAAAAGCCTAGGGTGCTGATAGGGGTCAGTTATCAGTACCCAGACACTAACTACCTCTCTCTAATTGTGTCGGATCCCTGTTCCATTCGGTTAAAAGGGGTTTAGACGAGAGCATGCAAGCGCTATAATTCACGCATTAAATATATCCTACGTAATTGACTGTTTCCTAATAATTTCATCATCGTCCTCACTTTCGCCGAATGGAGCTGCAGCCCGCGCTTACCTGATTTGATTTGGAAACACCGCCAAGGCCGAAATCGGCAAGGATCATTATCATCACACAATAGATTTTTTTTTAAATGTCATTTTTATATTTTTTTTATATTCCAATGTTTCCTTCAACATTCTTTAGGTATGTTGCCTCTACATATAGGCAAATACGGAGCCTCATGTAGAAATGTATATGTTACATCTTCCTCTCCAGATATCGGAAGAAGATTTGAAACAGATAGACAGAAAAACTTTGCATTTAGAATCTAATATATCAATACATAAATTGCCTTGTATAGATGTTAAAAGGGAGATAGAGGATGATGTTCCAAATGAAAATATCCTATTAGATATGAGTGTAGAAGAAGATGCAAATGAATCTAGTAAATCTGCAAGCTATTTTTATGAAGATGACAAGCCTTTATGTGAATTTTTTAAGGATAAACACGTAAGTTTTATGTGAAACTAAAAGTGCTATTTGCTTTCTGCGTCTGTTTTCCAGTATCTTAGGACATGGAAATCTTTAAGCAATGAATGCATCAGTATCTTTTGGGTGAGGGCTCTCCATCATAGGCCCCGTCAACACTTTCCATCAAGTGGAATAGAGGTCTGAGCTTCTGATTGACAATCTGTTCTTTGATGCATCCGCAGATGATGAACATAATCGATCTTCACTTGAGGCAAGTCAGAATATCACCACATTAGTAGTACGGTGGTTAGCCTTTTAGAATATGTTGCTTGCCATCTAGTATATTTGTGTGGGTCTTCTCGAAAGAGTCAATTCTGCAGAATACAGGATAAAAAAGATGTTTTGACGTATGTAAGGAAGCTGTGTGTTTTAGAAAGCTGAAGTACCAGTGGGTTGGTCACGTATACTAAAAAACCGCTGATTGCTAAAGCAGGCTTTATTCTTGTGTGGATACCGCGAATTTGTAAATGTAACGTGGCAGGATGGAGTGATGACTCGCGAAAAGTGGATGGAAATGATTCTATGAGAACAGCCGAAGATGGACGCTTTTTGGAAGAGAGCTATATCCAGCAGTGGACTAAGCTAGACTGGTGATGATGATGAAATCTGTGGCTTTTCTTGGTAATTGGGATGTTTTTTATAGCATAAAAAGAAAAAAGAAAAAGGTAAAGAAGATCATAGACTAAGAAAAGAAAGAAGACTACGTAAACTGAAAGTTATAGTTGGTGAATTGGATAACTTGCAGATTGACGACAACAAGTTACAAGATTTTGTTATTGCTAAACTATCGGTATGATGTTTTTTTACTCTTTAACTAGTACCTCATTCTAACTCTTGATAATTCTGGAGGCATCAGGTTGAAATTAGATAGACCTTGAGATGCATAAGCTTCGCAGGGGTATTGTCTCTGTATTCTCATTGTTTGTGTTATTGGACCCGTCTAAGGTATTCAGGATGCCGTATTGCGCGCTGGTTGCTGCAGCAGGCACCTTCTACAAATAGTGCACATCCACTAACCTGCATTGGACATTTTCTGGTGGGCTATAAGTTTAGTACCCTTCTCATGGATTTCACAAATATTGTGGAAAAACGAAAGGAGGCCTTTGTCCTACAGTGGGACGAAATTGTGAGCAGTGGGGGTTTACTTGAACTTGTTCGGTTTTTTATTTGTGGCATCAATTTTATAAAGCTTCCAGAACAGTTGGCTGAACTGGAGAAACGCAAAGAATCATCAAATTATAAGGACTTGCCGTACCGCTGCGATATTTGCTATAAAGGATTCCTTCAAATTGAGACATTGAATAATCACTCTGTTAAACATGATATAGTAAGTTTTGATTACTTAACGATACTTTTATCTATCTATAATCACGCCGAATCCGTATTGAGGTAGGCAGAAAGAATAGAACACCACTCCCCTTTATTCTTTTCTGTCTCATTTGCTTTCCTAACACTAGATCTAGCGACGAACAATTTATTTATATTTTGTAGAAATAGTTATAACATGGTTTATTGCACTTTGTTTGAAATAAAATTGAATCCATAATATTTATCACTATTTTGTACTAAACGATATGTTATTTTTCGGAATGAAAAAATATAGTAAAATAATATAATCTAATACAAAGACCGGTTATTTTGACCATTTTTTTTTTGTAGCCCGGGGTATATCCTGCATAGAACCATCAGGGCCGCTGTGAGGGTAGCGTCCCAGGTGTGTCAGACTCCTACTGACTAAAAACCCCCGGGTGTCCCTTTAATTGCCCATCCGGGCCTTGGAAACTGAATTCGACAAGCGACTGAAGCGACAATGTATGATGTTTATTTTCGTGAAAACCCTTTTTGAAATCTATGTCAAACTAACTGACTCGCGTACGTCGTACCTTCATGAATGCTGTGTTAACTGACTTCCCCTCTCCCGCCTCTGACCCTTCCTCTTTCTCTCTCTCTCTTTGTTGTTCTATTTTCTTTTTAAAATATAAATATGTAGTTATTAATTAGTTTTTATTATATCGTCATCGATGTGAGAACCGAGCTTGAATTGATTTCTACGCGCCTTAGTTGTTATTTAAATTACTTGATGTAAAAGATTATCATAGTGTGCATGTAATGCTTAAAGCAACTGACGTATTCAAGTTGATAAAGATTAACACTTTGTCCGCCTAAATAGCTTTATGATTACTGCACTGTACGTGACTATTACTTTAGAAGATAAATTGATTATAGTAAGCTATCTTTGAATAATAGATATATTATACTGTTGCAGAATTTTCTGTATATTTATAAAAGAGGAATAATTTCGCCATACATTGGTTTGTTATATCTTAAAGGGATCCTGTAGAATTTTTAGTGAAAGGTCCCAGGTGGCTTGACTATCCGACATTTTCAAGAGCTATCGTCATATTTCAACCATTTTATATAAAAACTTTACAAATTATTCACTACTATCTTCCCTATAAATTACTCTATCCGATTGTGAAAACTGAACGAAAATCTGTTCGTAGTTTTTGAGTTTACCGGGAACAAGCAAACAGTGGCAGCGGGCGAGTTTGTTTTATAATATGTAATGATGTCAAGGCTTTGATATACCTCTTTCTCGATGGCGTTAAAATATGAGCATTCTCCAGTCGTCAGGTAAGTTGGTGTGCGAGGTGTGCAAGTTTAGGTTTCACGAGCGCCGCGCATACTCTCTGCACGTGTCCAGGCATGCGCAGAAGTTCTCTTGTACCAGATGCAACTTCGTCACTGTTCATTCGTAAGTTTTTTTTTTATTATTTTTTTTTACACTAGCTCGACACACTGACTACAGAGTACCTGATGGTAAGTACAGTGTAGTCCAAAAACGAAAGCGACTATCAAAGGATGAAAATCCATTGATAGTCTCCATCGTCATGTCGGCCCACATATACCACGACTGAAGGTCTCTAGGTATATGAGCTACTGGATATACACAAGCTGATCCCGAAACGCGACAAGCCGAAACTAGTCACTATGACGGGCTTTACACCCATGTACTGTGGTCGCGATCCAGACGGGCACCGACGCCCTACCACCTCGCTGCTGCTCGTTTAGCACCACCCAGGAGTCACGTGTAGGGAAACTAGGGTAAAGCCTACGGACGCGAGCAGCTTCGACTCCCAAAAACCGACTTCGAGTTTTCTTTTCCTTGTTACTAACTTTTTTGATAGGGTAGATTGACCACAGCTCACAAGTGCAAAGACCACAATAGTGACTCGCTTCGATATGTCGCGTTACGGGGTCAGCTTTTGTATACAGTCCCGGATCTTGCGATTTCTCGAGGCGGGATGTAAACTAGTTTCTGTGAAGCCTTTACAACTTTATAAAAATGTAAGCATCATCTATCGCATAACTTCCACCTTCATACACCATTGAATAACTTAAAACATGGTAACGATATCTAAGAGACTTTTGAGTTGACTTTTAAGACTTCAAAACAAAGGCTTGTACAAAATTTCAGCCTATTTTTATGGAGAAGTTGGTATGCTTTAGATATATTATCCATTGGGTACGCTTGGTGATGTGCTCGTCGTCTGCTGCCTTTAGAAGTTGGCACCCGGAGATTGGGTCACAGCTAGTGATGAAAATGCCCGGGAATTTTCCCAAAGTGCCCAAAAATTTCTTTGGGAATATTCCCGGGAATTTACGAAATGTTCTCGGAAGTTTTGGGCACTTTGGGAAAATTCCCGGGCATTTTCATCACTAGTCACAGCTTGCCCTAAGATCCAGACTTGTTTTTATGTCCACTTATTCATATACCGAAACTTGTCATAGTTTGTCTTTCTAAAGGGTTCTTTAAGTATCCCTGAACTGATATGCAGTTATATTAATCCTTTTATGAAAATTTGTTGTTGCCAATCAAATTAACTAAATCAATTGTCAGGCATGTTTCACCGAAACGTATCTGTTAGTTATTAGTTTCACCAAAATTATTTATTGGTCATTTATGCTTGCCTTGCCTGCTGCTCTTACGCACCCTACTGACCTTCAGTCGTGGTGGATGTGGGCGGTATAACGACACCGACTGCCAATAGATTATCGTTCTGTGGCGGTTGCTATCGTTCTATAACCTCACTTATATTCCATCAGGCAATCACTATGTCGCGCCAGTTTGTCAAGAAGTTCCTTAACGCTTTTGTGTTCTAATATAATCGGTTTCTGTTTTTTAGAGATAAAGCCAAGAAACATAAGCAATGGCATGACGGCGTTACATACAAGTGTCAGCACTGTAATGTAGTCTCCAGGTAACTAGTAGTTCGCTGCGAAATGTGACTTCGCAGTTCTTGTTATTTTAATAAGGATCCCTGTTATTGTATCGGCATGGAATAACAGTTTTCGTCTAAATTACACGCACACACGCGCATGCACATTCATTAAACGTATTAAAAACACGCAGAATGCTGACGGAAGCCCAATGCCGAAGGTTATTGAATTTTAATTGTATAATTTTTATTATTTTATAGCGTTGAACTATACACCTAATTAAATCCAGACATTTTTTTATGCAAACTCAAACTGGAAACTTTGACGTTTTTCTTTTAACTATAGACTTATTATCAGATTATATCATATTTTTTATTTAAACATTGACTCTCGGCATTTTCGTTGAGTCAATGATCTTTTTAACCCCTGACGCAAAGAGAGGGCTTTTATAAGCTTAACGCGTGTATCAGTATTTGTATGTTAGGCTTCGCAGCTCTTAAACGGCTGAATCGATTTTAATGTAGTTGTTTTTTGTTCAAAAGGTGATTTGATCGGGAGTGTTCTTAGCTATGATTGAAATCTGATCAACTGCTTGAATATAATCAACTCTAGTTGTCAAAGGAATGTAAACCGCATCTACTATTTTAGTCTATGTATGTATATAGTCCCCGGGCGGTAGACTTGAGAGGGTCTGTTGGAGTCCCCTAGAATTTGGTTTATTGGACTAAACAGTAATTTCCATGAAATATGTTATAGTTTATTTGTCAGTATAAAAAAATACCTCCGAATTTGGTATATCTATTAATACACAGACAATAATATTTATTTGCTCGTTTGTTTACACGAATCGCAGTAAGTTGACGTCACATCTGAGCCACATCCGCATGAAGCACACGTCTCGATTCGTTTGCGAGGCGTGCGGGTTCTCCTTCGTCAGCGACAAAGGTCTCAAGATGCACCGAACCAGGATGCACAAGGGGTTATTGGTAAATATCAATGACCCACCAAAGGCTTTTGCTTTGGTCACAAAACTACATTATTTTCAATCGTATATATTGCTCATATTTTAATCGTTTAGTTTAACTTTTAGCAAGAGAAGAAGTCAAATATCGTAGAAGAAAAAGATTTATTTTGCAAGGATTGCGATCTACAGTTTCTGACCGCCGAAGCGTGGAAGCGACATAGAGTTAACTCCGCTGTACATAGAGACAAGCTGGGGTGAGTGGTTGATAGAAAAAAAATGGTATGTTTATTGACACAGGTTAACACACACACAAGGTGGACAGTGTGCGGCAGAATTGTACAATTTAATCTCTCTACTCCTATTTAGTTTTTATTAGCGATATGCAACAAAATAATCAAAATCGAACCAGAAATCGGCAAATAAACGCCATTTTTACTTTTTATTTTTAAAACAGCCTGTAGGTTTACATACCTTAAACAAAAATTTTATTTGGACCTTTACTCAAATACCAGTTATGCACTAACACATTAAAGACTAAATATCTTAATTTTAGCCCATAACTGTTCACTGCTATACATAGGCCTCTCCGAAGACCTCTGTCCAAAAAAGAAAAGTCTGTAAATACAATATACGGCCTGTTGTATTTTGTGACGCATTTAAGCCGAGACCCACATCCCGGACGCAAAATTTCAGGGTCGGCGGACGTTTTTAACTGGTACGGCCCTCCGGGGTGCCGCCCTCACAGCGCCCTGACGGTTCATGACGATTTTCCCCGGGATACCAAAATAAAGAAAAAAAAGGGCGGCAGACGAGTTGTTTACCCAGCGTGCCCACTGAATTATCTTACAAAGTGAGCCACACCACTCCATACAAAATTGTCGGAAATTACGAGTATTTGATTTTGACGTTTTAAAAGTTATCTCAAAAGTCTCAGGAGATATCGATACTCTGTCTTAAGTTATGGAAAGATTGTCCCTTCTTATGCGATTAATAGTATTTATATATTCATAAAGATGTTGAGCACAAAATCTCTAAAAAATGTGCTGTAAACATTTTGTTATTGGGTTAGTTCATATAACTGAGAAACAAAGGTAACTGACAGTTTCAGTCAGTACGTTTTGCCGCTAGAGGGCGGAGACGTGGTTTTCTCTCCCACCTTCGATATTTCAGGAGCCCACAGGGCTTCGCGCTTGCCGGGCTGTGGCTATGCTCGGTACAGCGTTCCCGGAGCCCGGTGTAATGATGCAAAGGAAGGAAGCATCCCGGAGGCTTAGCCGTGTCTGCCATACCGGGGAGGTGGTTCTGAAGGTATATGAGGATTTTTCCAAGGCTACAAAAAAAAGTAGATTTTGACACGCCTTGAAAAGTTTCAAGAACCCGGGCTGCCTAGGACCTTTCGTTTGTGTGCTGAAGAGAATTCTCTATGTACTCTATTGTACATATACTTCGTACTCAGCATGAGGCTGGATTTACATCAAACGAACATAGAGCTAGAGCAAGAACAAGAGCATTCTTTCTCGCTCTTTTAGTGTAAACGAAATATCGCTCTTAGCGTTAACACCAAACGATCAACGAGCAAGAATGAGAATCAAGAACTAGAATTCAGGTGTTTAGCGGCCGAACGAATGCTCATTGCGCATTCGTGTTAATTCTGTGGCTCTATGACCATACCCTTTCTCAGCGATAAGATGCGAGAAGTGAGTCCATCTTTTTTTTACTTCTTCAGCATTGAATTCTAGTATATTTGCAATCTCCAGCCAATCAGTTTGTTTGCGATTTGTATTTTTGTAGTGTTACACGTCGGATCCTACAGACATTTAGAATTTCGGTAGGCTTCTATCATAAATAGGCATTTTTCTTGAGACCAATACATAGTTCAATCGACGAGTATACTCGGATCAGTGATCGAGATCGCTCGAACACAAGAACGCTTTAAAGAGACCGCTCCGGCGGGCGAGCGCATCCGAACACGCAAGAACGCTCTAAAAATCTGTTCCCACGCTCTAGTTATGTTTACATAAAGCGAACGAGCATTCTTAGAATATTCTATAGAATCTTTGCGAGCGCAGGAAGAACAACGAAAAAACGCTCGATGTCTGTTTACAGTAACCGAATTTGATAGAATGAGCATTTGCTCGTTTGATGTAAATCCAGCCTTACATGGTGGTGTATGTAGGGCATCGTGTCGCGTGTGCGGGGACACGTTCGCGAGCGCGTCGCGTCTGCGTGCGCACGCGCGGGCACACGCGGGGGCGAGGGGCGTCTTGCGCGCGCGGGCTCAGCTGGCGCGGCGCCGCTACGTGCCGCGACGCACTCGCGCGCGGGACTCGCCCGCGGCAACCGCGCGACTCTATCCCGCTACTTGCGAACACGTGAGCATCCTGACTAGTGATGAAAATGCCTGGGAATTGTCCCAAAGTGCCCAAAACTTCCTTGGGAATATTCCCGGGAATTTACGAAATGTTCTCGGAAGTTTTGGGTACTTTGGGAAAATTCCCGGGCATTTTCATCACTAATCCTGACACTCCACCTTCTCTCTACGTATCAACGTATTATAGAAAATATAATAGACTAGCTGTGTCCGCGACTTCGTCCGCGTGGAATAGTTATTTTGGGCATTTTAGTTAGTTATTTATTTTAAAATTGTAATATCTTCTAAGATGTTCATTGAAATTAAGTGATGTCAAAGACAATTTTGTTCACAATTAAATACTCTTAATCAACAACACATTTATTTGGATAAAGGTTAATATTATTACGTTGATACAACTCTTAACAAATAATGCATAAATTTCGACCAAATTTGATTACCATAAAAACGGTTCTAGTGAGTTAATCTTAAAAGATAGACATATACTGTCGCAGACATTTTTTTAGACCATTTCAAGAGGAATAATTCTTTCATACATATATTTTTGGTATCTTGAACCGTTTTCGCAGCGCACGCAATGGAAGCCCTCAAGGATGAATAATTTTCCCCGTTTTTTTCACATTTTCCATTATTTCTTAGCTCCTAATAGTTGCATCGTGATGTTATATAGCCTAAAGCCTTCTTCGATAAATGGTCTATTCACTACAAAAAGAATTTTTCAATTCAAACCAGTAGTTCCTGAGATTAGCGCGTTCAAACAAACAAACAAACAAACTCTTCAGCTTTATAATATTAGTATAGATTATGGTAATAGTTTAGTGAGGTGGGTGCGATATTGGTCCGTTGACATACTTTATGCTACAACGCAGGTATAGCGAGTATAAACAAGAGAAATAAAGAAGTCTAAATAGCAAATGGATAGGCGTTCAATGGAGCACACAACATAAAGTCACAATAAGATTAAGTAAGCACAAGTACGACAGTCCAAGAACAAATAGAGTGCACGGCGCAATAATATAAAATTACTAACGAAGTTGCAGGCATAGGTAGTAGTGAGAGGAGGGTCCGAGGCCACCATCATTAATTAACATAACGAAGTCTTCCAATCCATTTGATCCACCTTCATAATTTTGAGTAACTATCGAAGCTCATGCTTAGCCCATTAGCCACAACAATTTAACAAAAGGGTCATATATCTAAGGGTCTTAGAACCTATATATGTTATTTTTTATTATTTCGTGTGTATATCGTTGGTATATTAAATAAATAAATATAAAATGAAGATTGCAAACGATTACGCTGCAACACGTGTACCATGCAACCGTCGCCGACCAAATGATCTCTAGAGCGGTGCGCGCGACCTTTATATATTAGAACCATTTATTTAGGAGTGTACTCTCATGGCAGGTATTACTCACAATAATTGAGGGTAGTCCGTCATATATATATAAAACTTAATGTTACATGTGACCGAAGTGTCCAGAACCGATACTGAATCGAAGTCACCACTGGAAACACTACCAGCGCTGCCATCAGGACCAGAAGTACCCCTTGTCTGACAACAAGTACATCTGCGAGTACTGCGGGAAAGGATTTCAGGTGAGCGTAGAGTTGGCTTAGCTCAGTATTTTTCTAATCTATGATTGCCTTTCAAGTTTTTTTGTATACTAGTTCGGCAAAGTAAATACCACCGCACCTATTTGAAAGTACAGTATAATCCAAGAACGGGAACGTTTGTCAAAGAACAAGAATTAATTGACAATAGTGTCGGCCAACTTATACCGTGACTGTAGGTATCTATATGAAGCTGGAGGTACACGAGATCAACCTAGAACGAGATAGGCCGAAGCGAATCACTTTCGCGTTCTTTCCACTTGTGTGCTTTGGTCGGGACCCAGTTCGGGCAATCGCCGTACAACATAAGTTCAACAGGCAATTGATAAAAAATATTGATTCTTTTTATGAGACCTCTAATTCGTCGATTCCACGCAGGTTTTTAAATGTCTTGAACTGACAAAATTTAATTTCTGTCAATTTTATAATATTGGGAGAAGTGGGTTGTTTTAATAATTGCACCCTAAATCACTTCAATTTCTTTAGGATTCCTTTGGGCTCTATAGTTCTGGTTAGTATCCACGAAGCGCCAACAAGAACTATGTTGTTCCCAAAAAAAGATACCACTGCCCACTTTGTGACCAAAAAAAGTCACCATTGCCCACTTAGTGCACAAAAGAGGGTACTACCACTGCCCACTTTGTGTATAAAAGTGGGTACGATTACTCACATTGTGCACAAAAGAGGATACCACTGCCCAAATTGCTTATATCGGTTATCGGACATTTTGTGAAATATTACAGCAAAAAAAAATGCGTTTTTATGTTAGGCGAACGCTTTCCTGGTATACCACAAGAGAACCCACTTCAACGAGCGCTTGTACCAGTGCGGCGCCTGCCGCAAGCGCTTCCACACGGGCGGCACGTTGCGCGCGCACCAGCGCACGCACTGCGCGGCCGGGCAGTACGCGTGCACGCTCTGCTGCAAAACGTTCAAGACCAAATTAGGCTTACAGCAACATGGGAAGGTGCATATCGGCTATGTTAAGGACTGAACACACTGATCAGAATCGGCTAAATTTTTTCTTTTAGTTTTTGTCTACAAACAGGCTTACAACCCGCTTAATCGTTAATGGTTACCATCGTCAATGGATAACTCCAACACAAGGTGCGTTTTTTTTTTTTATTCTGACTCGGCACTTTACCTGCTGCAAAGTACAATGCACTCCAAAAACCGAGTTCGACTATCGAGAGGCAACCGGCTGCTAATATTTGTAGCGATCATGCCGACCTGCACAATTATCTCTTCACGCCTCATTTAAAAGTGCCAATATCATAGTACGGTGGGAACACGCTTGCAGGAAGACCATTCCACACCTCAACGACTCTGTCATCGACCATCTGCCGCTCTCGCTCTGCAGCCTTTACTGGGTCGTGGCATCCTCGCAGGAGGAGACTTCGGCCCTTTAGTTTTCATTGTGCCTGCATGGCCGACATCGCTGCCGCAGACACTTGTTAGTTGTACTACAAGGCGTTCACGGCTTAGTCTTATACAGGTTTAACGTGTATAAACAAGAAAAATGAAGAGGTCTAGGCAGCAAGGATCCAGCACGCTTAAGATAAGCACAGTACAAAGTCACAGTAAGAATAAGCAAGCACAAGTAGAGTAGTCTAAGGAAATATGCAAATGCACAGCACAATAATTGAAATATGAACACAAAACAATTATAAAAACAGTACTGAACGCAAACAGGCGAAATATATGCCTAGCTCGAGTGTAATAGCTAGACTGCTGGCCAGCTGCGTGCTCGGGTCGCGTGCGCTTGCGCAATCTGTCCGCGCGCGCCCGTGTGCAGCGGCTCTCAACCCTAGACCCCGTTGTCTTCCATAACCCAACACGTACAAAGTAAATATTATTATTAATTTGTTATTATATAGTAGAAGTAAGACAATAATAATGACGCTAATAATTTTTTTTTTTATTATATTTATCGGTTACAAATTAAAAAGTTTATACACTGACCTCGCAAATGGATCATTGTTAATAAATAGATAAATAATAAAAGATAGAATAGTAGGCTACATATACACAATTTATTGTTTTATACTGTCAGGAAATTAAGGTTAAAATTTTAAAATGTAATTCATAAATCAAAAAATTTTTAATTTTCAGAGCCATTCGGGATATCGACCTTTTTCTTGTTCGCACTGCAGTAAGTCTTTCACGCGAGCATCCTGTCTCACTATGCATCTTAATAGAATACATTTGGAGTAAGAGCAAACCTTGATAAATTTTAATTGAAATAAATTATTTATAATGCTTAATAAGTTTTTTTATTAATGAATTGATAAATTATAAAGTATTTCTTTCAAAATTATGTTGTAAATCATAGAAGCAACAAAATTCGATAATCCTAGAGAAAATAGAAAAGAGCAGAATAATATATGTGATATTATGTAGTGGATATATCGAATAATATTTTAATAAGGCTGTTTGGTGTTTGACTTTTGCTTATTATTTGTCTTCCGACGTAGTGATGCCCGTACGTTATATTTTGCCGCTTGATTCTTTTAAATTATACTCTATAAATTTTAATCTTTCTTTAAAATCAGTTGTGTCAATTGAAAAATGAAAAGTTTTATTTAAGTAATACACTAGCTTAATTAAAATATTGTTGTAATTTTTAAACTGTTTTCAGACATACAAAATATGTTTATTATGATACAGTATCGATATTCTGATGTTACTTTTTTTGAGTGAAAACGTAACAAATGTTTCTCTTGCTGCGTTCATAATTTAAAAACACACCTTTATTTTTGTATATATTTGTGTGATATCCGATTTGAGAACCAAATTATTTTGAAGTTCATAGTAACGAGTACATACTTGTGAATTCAAATCGATTGTATTCTCGTATACATCATTAATTAAACATCAAATGGTCAAAAATAGTTTGTTATTGAATATCGTGGAAAAAGGAAATATTCAAGTCATTTTTGAAGTCGAAATAATGCTCTATTGGTGGTTTTGAAATATACAGCTTTCAAAATGATGAATTCCTTTCATAATACTGTAAAATGTAAGTAAGGTTATATTGAGGTTATATCATTGATAATATAGCAAAATTAAATAATATTATGTTTTCCAGATTTACGATTACTTAACATTAAAAATGCAATTAAAACTGTTAGTGGACGTAAACCGAATTTTCTTGTAAATAATCCTGCAGCAAATAATGGAGTAATATCAAATGTTGGTGTCTTATCATTTTTTCCTAAGAGTATAGGAGTAGAGATCACAGAAAAGCCTTTGGGAAGTAGGATTCAGCAAGATCCTATACCGTACGTGCCCATAGTAAACCCGAGGTCAATTCTACCATTATTAGACACGGAATGGCGTAAGAATGAGATTGGATTGCCGTCGCTTAGACAAGATGAGATACAGGCAGCAAGGCTTATTGTTATTAGGAGGAAAAAGATGAAAAAACATCAGAGGAGGAAGCTGTATAAGAGGATGAAATATCGCTGGGCAAGGGTAAGCTATTTAGTCTTTTTTTATTATACTTAATATGCAATTTTCCTGTGATTTGTCAAAATTGAGGTCATTAATTATCTCGATTACCCAGTATTCAACTTCCAAGTAGTATGCATCAGATTAGGTTGTTCTAACATAGTGTTTTTTTATTTACCTGATACCCTGGATAGCTTGCAGGAGAGGGCTGCCCTTCAAGTGTTCTGAAGAGTTATTTAACTTTGTTTTACCCACTATTCCATAGAAGAACCATGTGTGTGGGCTAGCAGAGTCACGGCTATTTGGTTACTCACATCCTGGCTAGAAGTAAGAAGTTCTCTAACTCATATTCCAGCCGAGTCATTAAGCTGTGATATAGGTTTCCAGAGAGTGTGTTTCCACCGTCCTATGATATTGTCCCCTTCAAACAAAGCATGACGAGATATACGTGCAGGCCGGCATAATCACTGTGACTATAGTTCCTAGTCCTTTTTTGGATTGTACCATGCTTACCATCAGGCGTGTGGTGATTATACAGAGCCAGGATAAAAAAAAATCAGGCTCTAAAATGTCTCAGGCTTTTTTTTTTGTTAATCTGGTGGAAATTCCTATGGACCGTCAGGGTAAGTGGTGAGGGCCACGGACTGTTCCGATTAAAACCACCGGGGTGCCAGCACTGCCAATTCTTCGCTTTCGCCGAGCCTGGGAATCCGGATACTTCCGACGGCTTGGCGAGTGTGCACATATTATTTGGTATTTAAAATTATGACACTGAATGTTACAGATTAAGCAGCGCCGTCGTCAGGTTAAGGAGAAAATTTTCCAAAATGAACTCCTGGCTCTCATAAAGCAAGCAAACGAGTTCTCCGCCGAGGCCTATGTTGCTAATAAGATACAGCAAGCTAACCACACGCCTCTTCCCACCCGTTGGAGACACAAGCGCCTGCCGGAGTTCATTATCAGACAACTGTTGGGCATTGATAAGAAAATTAACTACAGCCACTCTGATGTCTATAAAGCGTAGATGTTTCAAGCCTTATAAACATGTTTGTTTGTTTGCTTTAAATTACCTTAGCATGATCACACCTAGCTTAGGAAGATTATGTATTCCTTTCATAATGTTAAAATAATTATATTATATATAACAAATTTTAAACTTTTACATTTTGTACTCATTATAAATATTTTAACAGGACTTCTGTGACCAGGTAGAAATTTTGAGCCATAATTAAGTAAATTTGAGCATAGACTCCTTAAACTATTTATTTATTATCAGGTAAGCAGTTGAAAGAACCGATAAGTGCCTGTATCCTGATATATTCTGGAATTATTTGTTTTTGTAATTGAGATAGTATTTGTCCCAGATGATTTTTAAATTGGTACACATTTAGAGCCGAGATTATGTCTTATGGGAGACCATTCCGCACTCTGACAATCCTGTTGCTTAGAAAGTGCTAATGTGGGTTGTTGTGTGATCAACTGGTACATAGCTTAAGTTGATGGGCTCTGGAGATGGTGCTGCTACTGAGCTTGAACATTTTTTCTAAACTTTCGAGGTCACAAAGCCCATCAGTATCATTCAGTATCTTGTAGGTTTCCACCAAATCACCGTGATTTCTGGTTCTAAATCGTTGTAATTTTCAATGTAGCTAGTCGCTCTTCAGGACCATCATTTTAGTGCTCTTGGTGAAGCTGTGCTGTACCCTCTCCAGGAGTTCTATGTCTTTTATGAAATAGGCGTTTCATACTTGAATCCTGTACTCCAATATGGGACTTATGAAGATTTTGAAAACCTGTAATATTTATATTATATCTGTTTGTCAGAGCATCATAAACAGATTAGGAAATGGAAAAACTATTTAATTTTTGTTTCATTTACAAACTCCTTTGTATTGTACATAAACAAGGAAAGTTTTCATAAAATACAAAACAAAAATCAAGTTAAGGGACACAAAACAATAAGAGAAAACGAACTAATTATTTAAAGAAAAACAAATACAACAGAAAAAAATTAACTGGCAAATTTTTTCTCACCATTCTTTTCTTCGTGGCCGGTGTTGATGCGTGGCGACGCGAATGGTTTGTCGGTTCGAATCCCGTCTCCTACACCTGCGTTTTTCCATATTATATACTGATTTATGTCCCACATGCTCACCGGTGTAGGAAAATATCGTGAAGAAACCAGCATTGCATCTAACAGAAATATCACGTGTGTGTGCTGTGAAAATATCGATCAGCTGCGCTGCTGGTTACGCTGCGAACAACGTATAAGTACAAATTGCATAGAGACACTAATGTATGTCTGCTCACCCTGAAATGGATATATCGTCACGATATATTGTTATTATCAATCTTCTAAAGAAGCCAAAAGTACAGAACAATGTCGATATCACAAAATTGATATAATATATCGTAACACTATATTCTTAACGAGGTGAACAGGGGTACATTAGTGGCTGTATCTACTTTGCACCTATATGTCTTGCCCAATGTGACCAGTAGCACTTACACGTGACATTTGTATTAGACGCCACGCGGGCTTTCTCACGATGTTTCCTTCACCGGTGAGCATGCGGTGCCTAAACCGTGCTTAATATGAAAAAAAAAAATACGAGAAAAGGTGCCGGGATCCGAATCTACGACTATTAGCGTTTCTGCGCATAAAAACATCTGCTATCGGCTAGGCCACTACAGCCTCAAAAGATATACATTTTCATCTAAAGTATTTAAATATTATTGTAAAGATTACTCAAATGTATCTACGTAATATTTTTTCAAACGTCATTCTGTTCACATAAATCATTGTAAACAAGAAAATATTTAATTTTACCGCTTTCGTAATCGTTTGGAGTGCGCGTATTAAAATGACATTAGATGAAAAAGGTGTGGCCAGACTGTTGGCGATTTATTAACATTTTAAAACTTTCATCAAACTGTGTGGTCGCTCTGAATATAGCCCACAATTATATATATCCCACATATACCACGACGGAAGGTCTCTAGATATATTAACTTGGGTATAGACAAACTGATACTGCAACGCGAAAGACCGAAGCAAGTTACTATGACAGCCTTCACGCTTGTGTACTGCGGTCACGACCTAGTTCGGAAATCACTCTATCAATTCAAACGCCTTTAAGCCTTTTTTTCAGACATATTGAATTTATATAATATCTTTAAGCTCGCTAGTATTGGCACCACAACTTAACTGAGATTTAGGTCGCTGGGTCTTCGATGTAAACATTTTTTGCGTTATTATAGACGTCTTAATTACGATTCGGAAGTTGCTTTGACTAAGATTAATGATTGGAGCCGTCTTGGTAAACCTGCGGTGTTGGCTCAATTAATAACAAAAGCTTTTAATGGACGTACCACACTAGGCTGTATCATATTATGGCCGTGCTAGGATCGTATCAAACAATCTAAGAAGACAAGGTTGCGTTCGCTCATACGTCAATCATGAAATTCCCGCAACTAAATTTGTAGATGTCATGGCTTACTAGTTTATGCTCCACCCATTAACCAAATTTAGAGTTGTCACATGTCACCTCAAACACTCTAATAATTGATTATATATTTAACTAGCAAACCCGGCGAACTTCGTTTCGCCACCAGATGGCTTCGTTTAGGTTTTTAGTTAGCATTTGAAAGAATGTGCCCATAATAAATGTCACATGAAATTAACTGAGCAGAGTACAATGAGTAGCTGTCAAACAATGTATAACGCATCGGCGCCATTTACTTAAAATACTGGTGCGATCTGCTCCACCACCATGCAAAACCATATTGGTTTGTAGTACATGCTATGTATCAGAGATGGCGCTGTATGTGAAAAATGATTTACCCCGTTTTCCTGCTTGTCTGTTAAAAATTTTCTTAAATTTTGTTTGCTATAAACCTCACGGAGCCCGAGACCTTTCCAACGAAAGCAAAACTGTGGAAATCGGTTCGTGCGTTCTGAAGTTATAGCGTCAGGATGGAAAAGCGGACTTATTTTTATATAATAGATTATGAAATAGTACTAAACTTCTGTTATACAGTCTATTTTTGCACTCGACTTGTCTTGAAGAGAATTTAAAACAATTCATGTAAATAAAATACGTGAAAAAAGTGTAAACTTTTCTGTGCTATATGATGATTTTAATGCTCTATAGACCAGTCAAATTAGTCATTTTTCTCACATAAATTTCCAGCAGACTTATTTGAATTTATCAAATTTAAAATATAATATAATTAAAAAGGTCCCGGCCAACAGCACATTGTCCTGCCGCAAAAAAAGCGTCGACATTCATCATGCAAACAGATAAGGAGAGGTATATGCTCCCAGGCGCTGGGTTTCCATCTTCTTATAACTTGGGAGCCTTTACGAGAAGAGCAAATAGTTATTGAGCGGAAGCAGTCCATCGTTAGAGTCATTTTTACTTTTCACCAGGTTGATTGAGGTCAAGCGTCCGCCTGTAAATCATAAAGAAAATATTTGTAGTTATCATAACATACCTTTACAAGATCGGCAGGGCTCATCCCTCTCACAGGGTAATAAAACCTATTTTGTAGTTTTCTTTCATGTTAACCCTTCTCTTATCTGATTTACTCACGGTCGAGCGGTGAAACGGTGTAAATTCTATTCATAACACCCTCAAAAGTAGATTTAGTTTTAGGTTTGAAGATACGATATTAGGGATAGGTAGATCCTGGCGTTTCCCTTAACCATCGTAAGATTTTTATAAATGTGTATTTAGAAAGAAACGTTTATTAAGAACAAAACATACACATTTAGATAAAATTATGAAAGATAATACATATCATCCCATCATGTATAATTAATGTGACCATTTTTTTTTCTCAGAACGGGACATCTGCGAATTATATATATCTCAAGCGGGACGCCGTGTCACACACTTCGAGCAGGATAGATATATTTTAATACAGGCCGATTTTATAAATAGGGAGATATTTTAGAATACAATAATATGTACCTTCTTGTAATTAATAAAAATGTATATCACTATATTTCTTAATAAATCATAACCAAAAATTCATGAACAAATGAGAATTGATCAGTAAAAATTGTAGACACCGCAGCTCGTGTGGCGCACTATTGATAGGTAAGGAGATAGTTTCTTTTACGTAATTTTAGGTAAACAAGAATCGACTCGTTTTTCCTTCGCACTTTATCATGGCTTAGAACAAGCAAAATACCGACTTAATAATTAAATGATATTAATTCATTCATGTGTGTAATTGTCTCTAAATATGTTGATTATAATTTACTGTTTTAATAGAGATATAAATATATCACTATTTTTACATATTTCTATTTAGAATTGAATAATGAATATCCTCCCTGAATATCTCCCTCGTTTATAAAATTATTCTGTATATTTAATATATTTTAATTATCGTTTGGTCTATCTGCAAAAGCGGGAAAATGTCGGCCTCACTGGTGACACCGGGACAAACTGCCTGAAAGCGAGACGTGTGACCACGTTATGGATACTGTCACCGGTCACAAGGAGCACACGGCTCAGGATGTGCTGGCCTGCACGGAGACGCAGCAAGCGCCATCCAGCGCTGATTAGCGGCCGACGCTGAATGGAGCTGATTGCGCCGACGTCGCAGTGCTAATACAATAAAATTTAGAATATTATTTCCTTAGATCCAATCTATTGGCTAAGCAAAAACCTTGGTACAAAAAAAAAATGAAGATTCCAACTTAAAAAAGTTAAACTGTTAAAAATTAATAAAAATACATCGTCATGCTAATATCCCTTGCGGGGGGAGCAGAGCCAGATTAGTGACTGCATCCGAATTGTGTTTATATGCCGTACCCAACGTGACCAGAAGCGCAGCTGATCGCCGTTCTCACGGCACTAGTACACGTGAAATTTCTATTAAACGCCATGCGGATTTCCTCACGATGTTTTCCTTCGTCGGTTAGCATGCCAAATAAATGTTTTTTTCTTCCTTTGTCATTAAATCTTTGATAGTTATTTTCATTTTACTTTTTAATAACGATAGAAATGCCGCCCCTTAACGTAAAAGTCATCAATAGTTGTCGAAATAAACTTAACCTATACCGTAATGGATATTATGTGGGCGTATTGAATTTACAGGAGATAAAATTGACCTTTAAAGAAATAGGATACAACGCCGAGGGAGACCTCTTTACATAATCCACCCGCAGAAGACTTGAAGATTGGCTATGAAATATCAGTTAACTAAATTACAAATAGAGTTATCGTCACGCCATATCCTTTTCGGGGTGATCAGACATACATTAGTGGCTGCAACCGCTTTGCGCTTATGTATCGTGCCCAACGTGACCAGTGGCGCAGCGGATCGCCGTTCTCACAGCACTAGTACACATGACATTTCTATTAGATGCCATGCGGGTTTCCTCACTATATTTTCCTTCACCGCTGAGCATGTAGAGTTTTATGATATAAAAATGTAAATATCATTTATCGCATAAGAAATATTCACAAAAACCGTGACCTTTGATCTTGATTAACTTATACGTAATAACGATATCATGTATGAGTTTTTTAGTTCAGTTTTAAAACGTGAAAAAAAATTACACGAAATTTAAACAATTTTTTTATGGAGAGATTGTTTTTTTTTTGGATACATAATTTAACGGGTACACTAGGGATGTGCTCATCTGCCACACCTTGAACTTTGCGCCCAGCGCACGGTCCCCGGACTGCCCTCTCCTTAGATCTGACCCTAAATAAAGGTGCGATGACAGATTTGTGAATCAAAGAAAAGTATACTTCATACCGTTTTTACAAAATACACACGGTAATCTAAAAAAGCTTGTTATCTCAGCTATAAAAGATAAATGTATATTGATATAATAATAAAATTTAGTTTGTCATTGTTAGCGGTCAATCGTCATGTGGATATTATTAGTGACAATAATTCTTGTGTCTCTGTGCGTTTGGCTTCAAGCGCGATGGCGCCCTGTGAAGAGCTACTGGGCTGAGAGGAAGGTGCCGCATCAGTCGCCGCATCCGGTGCTGGGGAGCTTGACCTTCTTGCAGAAAGAGAATCCAGTGGGTGCCTTACATTAATTTAATGTATAATAATGCTCCTGTTTAGTGTTATTTTTTACACTTGTGTACTGTGGTCACGACCACTCCAGGCCATCGCCCTACCACCTCACTATGTTCGACAATAGACCGATGTGGGATGAAATTGTGATGATCTCTCTCTCGTCTTTCTCATCTCATCATCATATCGTCGGGTGAAAGGCTATTTGGTTTAAGCA
This sequence comes from Automeris io, assembly GCA_036320925.1. Taxonomy (NCBI): domain Eukaryota; kingdom Metazoa; phylum Arthropoda; class Insecta; order Lepidoptera; family Saturniidae; genus Automeris; species Automeris io. The sequence goes on from JAUDJH010000024.1 coordinate 9,716,360, forward strand.
ACATTTATACATACATATATACTATATATATATATATATATTTGTAATGGGTAAAAAACGCTGATTCCAAATATATATATATTGCTATATAACCAAAAAATGTCGCTTGACCTGACGATATGATCATAATATATTTATTACAGGCAATATGGCTGCGAAGGATAATTAAAGACTTCCAGTCTCCGTATGTGGGTGTCTGGTTATTCTGGCAGCCAGCCCTCATCGTCAACTCTCCTGAACTTGCCAAGAACATCCTGGTCCGGGATTCGGAAGTCTTTAGGAACAGATACGTTAGTTCCGGGAAAAGTGACCCCATCGGTGCACTTAATATATTCTCTGTTAATGTAAGTAAATTCTTTTCAAAATTCCTCGTAATCCGAATAACATAAGTATTTTTAAGATTCCCGTTCACTTCATGATATCTAAGCACATAATTTTAAGCTTAGTATATGTATTAAAATTGTTCATTACGACGCAGCCTTGAATTTCTTTCGGTGTTTCTTCTCAAGGTAGTCGCTTCCAAAAGGCTAGTAGATCACCCATAGTTTTTTTTCTTGGCTAATCGCCCAAGTTAAGGCTTGCACCCGCGGCGTTGCCATCCAACCCGCTGGTCAGCACCTTAAGTGCTTCGCCCGGTGAAGTTACAAAGGCCTTTTCAGACCAACAATAAATTGTCTTGCCGCAAAAAAAAGGAATAAATTTGCATAAGTTTATGATTATTATTGGAGATAGTAATAACGGATGTTTTTAATAATCCTGTTATGTTGTTAACAAATATTACTTTTTATAAACTGTTATTCATTCTATAAATTTTATCGCGTAATCCTAAAAGCTGATAATTGTAATTGTTATTTTAAAACCAGTGAATGCTAGCGCCATCTCTTATAAAATTTCTATCATTGGCAACGATAAATGTCCTTGCTCTGACAACATATATTTCTTAATACCGGAGAGTCTCATAGATGTCACGTAGCGGTATGTGTTCTTGCGCTTGTTTAGTTTCCAACAACATTGGTATTCGTTGTATATAAAGCAATGCATTAAATTATCTGTTCGTGCAATAATGAACAATACTATATAAGCATTTATTTTTGCTCATCAAGGTCATTATGATAAAATATGACATATCTTACGTTCGCTATCACACTTGTGACACTAAATACACATTTATCAATAATATATTTTAAAATGTATACTTATATAAAATAATATTTTACGCTTTTGTAGTAATATTGACTAGGTTTCCGAAGCCTGTGTATTTGTATGTTCTTGGCATCGTAGCTTCTAAATAAATTAACTAATTTTAATATAGTTTTCTTTTCTTATTTTGTTTTAAAAACTGACTTCATTGAAATGGTTGAAATGGTTCTTAGCTACGATTGAAGAAAATCTGATAAACTGTTGAAGATAAACAGCTCATTTCTAGTTGTTGAAGGAATGTAAACCGTTTCTACTGGTTTTATTAATTCGAAATTTATTATTATATGATTTGAATGATTATCCAATAATACGGTAATTATGACCGGATGCTCCAGCATCATCTGGGAGCAACAGACTTGATTTCTCACTAGCTTCCAGCATAAAAATCCTATTTGAGCTCATTGGAATGCTCTCCATGAATACGTTACAAATAGATATATTTCTAAGTATGAGGGTGTTTTATAATTTTAAATTTATAATAATTTTTCCTTCACATATAATATAATATGAATATTTCTATAATTTTAAAACTCGCATTGCTATAAAAGCGGATGGTAAAGTATAAAGGATAACAAATAATTTTCTTTTAGGATCCAATATGGTCTTCGATGCGGCGCCGTCTCTCGCCGCTATTCACGAGCGCCAAATTGAAATTATTTCAACATATTCCGCAAATCAAATCTAAATATCTAGTGGAGAGGTTCATAGATGATACGAAAAATCAGATCGAAATAGATTTAAGGGTATAATTTTTTGTAACCCGCTATATTAAAAGTAATCTAACAATCACAATCACAGTTTTAGGCTGAGATTTGTAGACGCTATTTCGACTTTGCTTAGCAAAGTTCTTAAAAAGTAACTACGATTTGAGATTAAACTAAATATATAATAGGAATTTGAGTATAGTACTTTGACTAGTATTCGCAGAGCCAAGTCCATGTTGACGAATTCGGTGACTTATCAAATCCCTTAACATTATTTGAATTATATAAATTGTAATGCTTTAGTAAAGTCTAAGCAAATTTAAATTTGTGTCTATAAATCCCAGCTTTAGTTCGGCATTTGCAAGAAAACGAAAAAATCGGCTAATTTAAAAGTTTTACCGAATGTGGTCTCTTTGGTTGAAGTTGTACCAGAATTCTTAGGTCGACAGCTAGACCGGGCGGCACACTTGAGGGAGTGTGTCGTGCAACAAGGGTGCCAGAAGCGCGCGATGTGTTTCCGCGTGCCGCTCTACAATAAAGATGGACGAAAGGGATGGCTCTTTACACCACTCCTCCCCAAATGAGTTGAGGCCTACTTAAGGCCACACGCCTTGCCGGTCATCGAGGATGAGACCCCAGTCATTCCCTCGATGCCTGCAGGTGAAAGGTGGAACACCCTGGAGGCTTTAGTCGGTGCAAGTCCGACACACCGGGGGGCGGCCCTCACCGCCCGCCGAGGTCCGTTAGGGATTTCCCCCGGGTTACAAAAAAAGGTCGACAACTAGACAAAACATTTTATTATCCTGACTCGGCACAGTGACCACACCACGCCTGATCTTTAGCATGATGCAGTCCAAAAAACGATGACGACTATGAACAATTAAGAAAAAAAAACCATTGATAGTCGCAGCTATCATGCCGGCATGCATAAATATCTAATCACGCTCACTTATTTACTCAATATTCTCATTTGCAGGCTATTTTCTCTGATTACACAACGGACGTCATTGGCGAGACTGTGTTCGGCATCCACAGTGACTCTATCCTCACAGGGAAGAGCTCTCTTCGGGAGATCACGAAGGAATTTATGAAGTTCGACTTAATTAGAGGCTTGGCGTGGAGCAGCATCTTTTTCTTACCGAAAGTGGTTGATATATTTCGGTGAGAAGCTACTTTCTGATTTTCTTAAAACATGCTTTAACAAAATACTGTTTCAGGGCAGACTTTGTCCACCCAATAAACTTGATTATAACGAATGATGACGGTGGTAATAGTTGATGATATACAGAGAAGATCATGATATGAATTTCCTTGATTGATCGTCGAAAGCAAAACTCCGAGGGAGAGAAATTATAGATCATCAGATATGTAAGGGTTGCACCACATCAGAAAGCGAAGCAGCCAGAGGTTTCCTGTTTTAAAGAAATAAATAAATAATAATAATAGTAATATATGTATATATATATATATATATATATATATATATATATATGACGGGGTAAGCTTGTCAGGGCGGCACGTGCACTTTTTTCATCACTCATTGTAGCAAGGAAACGCCACGATCTCTGAGATGCGTGCGATCGCTACGACCGTCCGAATATGAATGCCTTCAAAAATGACTAATCCCGACCAACTCTTTTTAATTCAGGGTTGCCAATTTCATAATTCAATCTTGTACCAAATCGAATAGTTGATTACGATTGCAACGCCATCTCTGATTCCATCCAGGCACTAAACCTGACGTTTCAATTAATAACAATTTAGTCGCTCTCACTCTGACAAAAGTATGGTAGCCTAGTGACGAGGTAACCGATACACATGCGCGGAAACGCGAATGCTTGTAGTTTCGAGAAAACTTGCATGGCATCTAATAGGCATGTCATGTTTAAGTGTCTTGAGCACACCGATCAGCTGCGTTACTGGTCACGGTGGGCACGACTTACAAACGCAAACTGGATACATCCAATAATGTATTTCTGCTCGCCTTGAAAGAGATATAGCTTGACTATTACTATTATTTTACTTTTTACATTTACATCGAGTATCGACGTAGAGTTGCCTGCCTCTCGGTCTTTTACCGGTTGCACGGTGGAGAGCGTTCTCAGGAACTGCATTCTCTGATTCCACCACAAAACTACTAGACATCGTGTCGGATACCATCCGTATGTGGGGGATGTTCCTTATATTCGCACGAAAAGATTCGCTTCTACATTTATCATGTGAACGACTAAGGAGTGGAATATGCTTCCAGCGGCCATATTTCCGCGATCTTATGACCTGGGAGTCTTTAAGAGAAGAGTGAATAGGCATTTGCTAGGCGATCGCGTTTCATCATCGAACTCATCTTCACCTTCCACCAGGTGTGATTGAGGTCAAGGGTTCACCTATAAATTATAAAAAAAAACATGCTGTTTTACTTTTCTTCTCTGTAGTGTGAAAATAAATAAACATAGCGTCATGTTACTGCATACCAATCGAGATACCTCGTCATCTACTGGTAATTTACAATGAATCACATACAATTTAAAATTACTTCAGATTTTCTTTGTTCCCGAAAAAATCTGTGATCGACTTGAAAAATATATTCCGAACCGTGGTCCAGCAGCGAGGCGGGTACGAGAAGCCGGTCACGCAGATGAGAGATTTATTCGATGCATTGTTGAAGATCAGACAGGAGAGCGCAAAGGACGGCGAAGGTTTGTATCTTGATATACATTATTTGGGGAAGTAGTCTTAGGTTGAGACTTTACTTAGCCTTCACTCAATCGTTATAAATTATATTGCGCCTCGTTTTATGTCGCAAATGCTAATATTGTGTGTTCTGTTCCGTGCTTGTTCAAATTATCAAGAACGAAAGCGTGTTGAGGATGTGAGTTCCTGCCCCCGACGAAAACTCTGCGGAGTGTCAGTCTGCTTGTGACCATGCTCTGTGTAATCAGATAGAAGTATCCAGCCATAATTATTAAAAAGTAAGCTTATTTACGCATAATACCCATTAAAGTATTAATAATGAGTACAAAACGTGAAAGCTTAAAATGTGTACACAACTGAAGCTGACTAATAAGATAAAAAAATACAATGACAATAATAAAAAAAAGCAATGTTAAGTGAATTGCTGGGCAATGCCGGCAACACGTGCTATATGATTCAAAGTGCTAATATCACGTTAATATGTGAGAATTGTTAGTTGAGTGGTCTCGTGGAACCTTTTTTATTTGGTTTCCTGTTGGATAGCCTCATGGACCGTCAGCATAGCGGTGAGGGCCGCCATTGCGGTGAACCGGACTCTTACTGACTGAATCCACCGGGATAACCCTCCAAACACAGGGGCGCCGGGCTACCGGAAAGGCTATTCACGTATTCACACCATTACGGACACCTCCGGAATGTAGGGAAGATGGTAATTCACCCCCTACCGCTAAGTGTAGCGTGCCGCGACACCACCACTGTATAGTACAAGGGATAGCCCTCTCAAGCTGTCCGTTGTAACCTGCTACTAGAGTTTTACTTTCCGTTTAACCGCTCGGTTGCCCAAGGCGGGTCCGCGAGCAACGCGCCTTTGCCCCGGGCTCTCAACGCGTGCCTACCTCAAATGTCCCACGAAAAAAACGTGACGACCCTACTTTGCCCCGCCATTTTTGCGCCGTCAGCGCGCTGGTCGGGTTTCACAAAATCGATTCTTGGGACTCAATTTGTTTAAAAAAGTGTCAAGTATTGTATATATTTATGTTTATTATGAAACTAGCTAAACAATGTTATCCTTTGTTTATCAAATTACGACTTTAGTGCAGCGTTATGCTGTGCTGAACTTAGAAGTAGGGCGTTTTAAGGCGCGTCTTGTATTGAAAAACTCATACCTCAAAAATAAAAGCGATGACATATGGTTTTTATTCTTTCATTATGTTGTCAATATAATAAATAATATAATTTGAAAAAAAAATTATTACTTGTTCATAGATATTTATTATTTAAAAGGTTTTTGTTTTCCATACCAATATCTGGCGCCGCGCGACGTAATTTACCTTAATTTAACAAGGCTATTAAATGCACAAATATCACTTTTAGGGGAAAAAAAACTAACACTAAATAAGTAGTCTTATATTCTTTGAAAACAAACCAAAATCATGCGGATAGCATTAACCACATTTGAGAAATATGCATATTTCTAAAACAGTTCTCATACAGTCAGTAAAATTACTCAGATTATCAGTTTTTTTTGTTCTTAACACTTATGGATAAAGAAAAATTAAATCAAAATACAAAAAGAACTCTTTATTCCCATTCCAAAAAGGTATAACACTTGTACAATTGTAAGACGCACCACATTCCTCACCGAATCAAGCATGAATCACACTGGACTGAAACGGAACGTTTTTTTTTTCTCGATTTTTTTCTACGGCTTGGATGCTTGACTGGGGTTGTATGGAAGGGAAATTTCACGAAGAAACGGGACAAATAATACAAATTAGGCCTTGGAGCGATAAAGACGGGTAGAATCAGCTTTTTCGACGGCGGGAGCGATGTTAACCACAGGTTGACATGGTCATAGCTGAGTGAAATGCAATGTCAACTACCAGTTAACACGGGCAAAGCTGACTTCAAGGTTATATTAACTACTACTTGACATGGTCAATTCTAAATTCTCGATTTGTTAACTATTAGTTGACATGGGCAAGCAAGCGGTTAAGGCACGGACCCCTAAAATGTAGGATTTTTTGCAGATATTCATGAAGATTTATTGATAGCTCAGGCAGCTATTTTCTTACAAGGAGGATTTGATACCACAGCCACCATTTTGACTTATGTTTTTTACGAACTGGCGTTCCAGCCCCAAATGCAGGTAATTTTAATAATTTACACGAAAATTTTAAAAGTAATATATAAAAAGACCTGTAGAGATTGACAATGATGATGATGATATCCTAGCCGGTTTCGGCCACGGCGACTGTTTCAATGCCGATTAAGAAAATTGAGGGCCACTTTTCGAAAACAGTCTATTGCGCAGGAGATATTTAAGTGCATAACTGGACGCGCAGTCAGAGAAGCACTCTCTCGTCCGAACTCCCTCGGGCCCGATGGAATGGAGAACCAGTACAATCGGGAGGGAGCAGGATGCAGGTTTGGTCGAGTTTTCCTTCTCTGAACACCTGGTTGAATTGCGGTGTTAAAGGGATACCTTAGTCGCCTTTTACGACACCTCAGCAAGAAGAGGGGGGTGCTGTTCTATTCTGCCGGCAGACACCACGGCTAACAACAACGGATTGACAATACAGACCTTATGTGATCCCTAAAGGTAAGATTATAGCAAATATTCCTACCTATTTTACCAATGGAAACCGCCACGAACCATCAGGGCAGCGGTGAGTGCAGCAGCTCCGCTGTGCTGGACTCTTAACGACTAAAACCACCGGGGTGTTCCTCCTCTCGTCCGTCAAGTTCTGAGGGAAAGGGACAGCTAGCTTCCTGATGCAATTCGGCGCCGTCGGGCGTTTTTCAGGCCTCATCCTTACTAGCGAAGATACCTAAGATACTAAAGCTGTGCCGCATTGCAAACGACACATTATGGAGTGAAAGAAAGCAGAGGAATGTTTTTTTCAGTGGAAACTATATACGCCTGTGTTTTTTGGCATTGATCTGAACTAAATTCTTGTCGCCTCAAGAAGAAATGAGGTTCGAGGACCGATTATATTATAGTTTTTCGGATGTTTAACTCCTAGGAGGATGAAATGGGGTTAGATAGTTTGTTTTCCCCCAATTTTGATGCAAATACTATAAAAACTTTTAACTAGTTTACTGGTTTTAAATAAGAACACAAGTTTTGACGATTTTAGAGAACTACAACATTGGATTTTCAGTTATATGGATTAATGTGATAAAACATGTACACAGGATAACTTTTAGAGATTTGGTTTTCAACAACTTTGTAAAAATTAAGTATCATTTATCTCTTGTGAAGTGAAATACTTACGAAAAAATATCTTTAATCTTGTATAATTAAGACGTAGTATACATATTATAAGACTCTCAAGTAAACTTTAAAACGTCAAAATCAAGGGCTTTTACTTTTCAGCCAAATGCTTATCTAGATATTGGCCCACTTTTTTTTTAGATGTATTATTCAGTGTGTACGCTGGGGGATGTGCACATCTGGTACCCCTGATATTGGGGATCGGGGCGTGGACCCTTGCTTGTTCCTCTCCCTCATAGATCCGGGCTTCGAAAATTAATAAGTAATTTCTACCTAGGCAATGCTGAATTCGTATTTTTACTCATAAGTGTGAATAAAAACGTCGTATGATACGCGTGTGCATTCTGTGTATTACGAGGATAAAGCCAAGTCTGTAATAACTAACTTAGCACACTTGTAATATAATATACTCTTTCATGTTTCAGAAAAAACTGTACGAAGAACTTATAGAAGCGAAGAGAAATTCTGAAAATAATAGCTTAGATCCACAAAAATTGAGCGAACTTCCGTACTTAAATGCCGTATTGAAAGGTTTTATAAATATATACACTATAGTATTTAGATTTAAAAATAATTTTGCGAGCTCAAGGTCTTCAATAAAACCACACCTACATATGTATATTACATTAAACTTAATTTATTCAAACACAAATGTAAATACCACTAAATTAATAAATCGTCACACTAAATGTCACACTGAGCACTTAATTTCACTTTAGACTTTTATTTTACTCTGACTCGAAGTAGTGAGCGCATCACCCCCGATAGTAAGTTAGGACGGTGTTGTCGAAAAAACTACTAAAACTATCAACAGTAAAGAAATGTAATCGATAGTCGCAGTGATCATGCCGGCCTGGATGAATATCGCTTCACGCTTTGTTTAAGGGGTCCAATATTATAGAACAGTTGGAACACGCTCGCCGGGAGAGCATTCCAGAGCGCAACCACTCAGCAAATCTGAGGGTTAGAAAACTTATTAATCCTAGCCGGGATTTGTTGTACCGTATAGTCGTGACTTAGTAAACCCGCGCTTATGGCACTGCTACAAAAGGGAGAGGGTAGAACAAGGTCAAACGACAAACGACCCTTCAGAATTCTCGTCATGATACAGATTGCTTTTCGTAGAAAACAACTCCCCGCGTTAGAACCTGGTGCTTATTTATAACAGATTCGCAGGTCCCATCAATAACTCAATAACAACTAATAATAAGAAGGTTCTCGAGTTGTTTCGTGTATTCCATTCGTGCGTTCATGTTAAGCTACAGCGACACTTTTTTTTTTCAGAAACTATGAGAAAATACCCGATAATGGGTTGGATAGATCGCGTTGCTACTAAAGATTACAAGGTCGATGACAACCTCACTATCTCTGCCGGTACCGTGGTATTTGTTAACGCTGTGGGGATGCAGTCCAGCCCCAAGTACTTCCCGGAGCCGGAGAAGTTCGACCCTGAAAGATTCATGCCTGGGAACGAGGAACTCATCGACCCGTACTCGTATATGCCCTTTGGAATGGGTCCAAGGCATTGCATTGGTAATTTTGTCCAAGTCAGATCGTATTTACTATTTTTTTTATATACCGGCTTCATAAAGTGTCCACACTGTACCTGATAGAAATTACGGTGTGATGATGAGGAAATCCTGGCCAAATTCCCTTGGTAATATTGCAAAATCACATTAAAAAAAAGTAGGCGCAGGCTGCAGCCCCATTATGCGAATGCGAGCACCCAATTACCAGAGATACATTTGGTGCGTGAATGCTAGCCCTTGCACAAACGCACTCTCTCGTCCAAACCCCTCTTAACCTAATGGGGCAGAGAACCGTCAGAATTAAGGAGATGTAGAATGAAGTATCTGGATGCTAATAACGAATCTCTTTTTGCAGCCTAGGCCTTTCACAAGCCTTGCTACCTCGCCAAACCCCTCAGTACATTAGGCTGCCACTAGCGCGATAGACATTATACCGTAGTCTAAGAACGAAAGTGACCGTGTCACCGTGTCGGTCCGTACATGCCACGACCAGTGGCGTGCATAGGATATTCGGACAGGATAGGCAGATTCACATAATTAATGTGAATATTATATCATGATAATAAATATTATATTACTTTCATAAGAAAGATAGATGGCGAGAAAATAGAAGAGATATGTATATAAAGGGTTCCATTTTTTACCTAAGTTAAGGCAATTTATTCCAGACTTATTTACCATAAGCCCATGCAAAGCTTTCATGCATCTATGGAATGAACGCTACTGGCCACGAGTAAAGTACAACCCGATTATATAAACACCTAAAGGTATTTTTTCGACGGGATTAAATGTTATTGGCTTGGAAAAGCCTTTGCAACTTAACCGGGTGAGAGAGGTGAGTTTTTAAGGTGCTCAGCCAGTGAGTTGTGGGTAGGATTACAACGCAAGGGCACCCTTGCGGGTACGGAACTTAGTTTGGGCTGTCAATCAGCAAAATAAGTTAAGATGATCTACCGCCTTTCGAAAGCAACTACCTTGAGAAGAAACACCGAAAGAATCTTAAAACTGCGTTAGAGTGGTCACTGTGGTCACGGCCCGATTCGGGCAATCCCCTATCACTTAAATACACTCTCATACTGTTGGAGTTGCGACGTTGTCAGCATATAAAGAACAGGGTTTACACTTATTATCACCGTAGGCTCGGGTTTGAGTCTTGTTTAAACAGGGAAAGGAGAGAAGGAGACAAAACCAATAACAGAACGGAAGAAGAGTGGAGAAAATCTAGGTAGGGGAAGATTGAGATAGAGAAGAATAGATTTAGCTAAAATATAACTCGATATTCATTGCCTGTTTGGTGGTGCGAAGTTCGCTAGATCAGCGAGTAATTTCCTATATAAGAAAGGTCTGTAAGCTTTTACAATTCACAGGTGAACGTTTCGCGATGCAGTCAATGAGGATAGCGGTCTCCAATTTGGTCCTGAATATGGAAATCCGTCCGCTCCCTGACTCTCCCAAGCCGAACGAATTCGGTCTCGAAAAGCGAGGCTTATTCTTGGCACCCGCCGCAAAAATTTCAATTCAGTTTTCAATCAGAAATAAATAAATGTAAAACTCATCAAAAACTTTTTATTTAAGATATGTCAAATAAAAAATACCTTCCTTCTTTCTACCATAAATTGACTGCGCACCGTGTGGATTCGCAGCCGTATGTGGATGACATTCCAGCTGCTCGCACGAGGTGATCTGCCCCTTCTTCTTTGCTGCGAACCGCCAAGGAGTGGAATTGGCTCCCTGCGTCTGTTTTTCCAACATCTTATGGCATGAAAATCTTTAAGCATCGAGTAAATCGGTATTTGCTGGGTGAGCGCGCTCCATCGTCAGCCTCAGTGAGGAGCGTTCATACAAATAATATTATGGCTACTTCAATCCGCCAATATTCTAATCCGAACTGGAGAATAACGGATGACGGATAAAAAGGGCACCTTCTCAACTCTTGCCAATTTACTGTGATATTATTCAGTATTAATTTTTCAGTTTGTTTAAGCACGTAGCAACCTTTATTCGTAATATACAAGGGCCGGCGTGACGTAGGATTCTCGTCCCTTCGTAGTCGTTGCAGTACTTGGTTTACATCGTAGTTTCCATCTGTTGCGCAGTAGTAACATCGAGCCAGTGTAAAAATGATAAAATAAAAAAATTACATACAACAATATTACTTCTCCGCACACTGCGCATTTTCAGATGGTTTTTTCCATAACGCATGGCAATTTTTTTAACTCACCATATCTGACTCATCATGTATTTGTCACCTGGTCTAATGGTTACATTACATATTTAGATATACATATAAGAAAGTTATCCTTATCCGAAATAAACTCAATACCATTCAAATCTCTTTTTTGCGCAATTATGATATTAAAAATGCTTAACTAAATTTTGCTTTTTTAAGGTCTTCACAATAAATAATAACATTTCATCACTGTACACCCCTTTCAGGATGAGCAGAGTTACATTGGTGGTTGTATCCACTTTGCGTTCATATGTCATGCCCAACGTGACCAGTAGCGCAGCTGATCGCCGTTCTCACAGCGCTAGTACATATGGCATTTTTATTAGATGCCATGCGGTTTCCTCGCCATGTTTTCCTTTACCGATGAACATGTGATGTCTATATCCGTACATAATCTGGAAAATTCCAAAGATGCGAGCCGGTATTCAAACCAACGATCATTCGCCTCAACGTGCATGGATTACGGTCCCCTATCCACTAAGCCACCGCAGTCACAGCTAACACAGTTTTGTAGCTTTTGAAAACCTATTTTCGGATGTAAGCTTCCTTTAAAATTTTATTTCTAGTAGTCTTGTGCTACATGAAACCACAGAGCTCTCGATTGTTTCACAAGATTGGTCTTCTAACTTGTTGCTGGTCTCGCCCAGTATTCGTTGGAAAAGCAGCGGATGCGAGCAGAGCTAATCTACAATATCGAATTAGCACGTTATTCTTGATCCAATTCTATATAAGTATAAAACGATGTTTAATTGGAGGCATTTCATTTTACCTCAATTTATATTTAAACTAGCTGTCCCGGCAGACCTTGTTCTGCCCTATTTCTCTAAAACAAAGTCACTTTTTTTTTTATGTTAACAGCTTCCCCGTCAGATTTTATTCGATATATGTTTTGCCTTCCCGGTACCCGTCCACTGACATTTAAACTTTATGGTGTGGTATTAAAGTTCAAAACGAATTTTATGAATGAGAATACAGAAAAGTGTTATTTTTAGACAGTTGCAGGGAATATTTAAAAATTTTCTCTCCGTAATAACCTTCCTCAGACTTCATCAAACACAACGAAAAAGAAATCAGCCAAATCGGTTCAGCCGTTTTCGAGTTTCGCGCTTATCAAGACATTTTGCGATTCATTTTTATATTATAGAAGATGTGCCAAGTGAGTGAGGTCTTACTATTTGACTGTTCCGGATTGTTTTTAAACAAAATGTTCTCATGTAAGTGATTTGTATCTTTGTGAGAAAAGCTCTTTCAACAGAATGTAACAGTTGTTAAAACTAAATAATGTTTCCGTGTAAGACATTAGACAACACAGTTCAATGCCATATATTTGTTTTATTTAATTTTAAACTATATTTAATTTGCTTGTACAAATGTAAATTTGAAGGTGCTGTGTCTATTATTTTTATCATCTAAATATAATATCACTGAAATTGAACGTAAAAGCAACGATTTTCAATTTAAAGCCGTGTTTGAAATATTATATATCACAAATTACTGAGAAAATCTTCCGCTTTTATTGTTTACAACTTGTTTTCGTATATATTTTTAATAAAATTCAGGAGTTGTTAAATTACATTGTTATAAGCTTATGACCGGTGGTCGTGGGTGTGGTGGTAGAAAGACAAGGATTTTGGCGTTTTACTGTTTATTTGCACTTTAAGGCACACCGAACTGCGACGCACACGCACGTACTCTAGCCTCGGGTCTCGGTAGTCAACTGCTTTAGCTAGAGCATCCCTTGCGCGCGTCGCATAACATCCTAACGACCTTTAGGGCGTTTACTACAAACGCGTATCGGGCGGCGTCTACATGCTATAAGCTAAAATTAACCAAACGCATCTAATGAATACGATGACCTAGGAACAAAATCTGTCTGTGAACGACCAATTTGCAGGCCTACCAAATTGTGAGTTATTGACGTAGAATAATTAAAAAAAAATATGCCACACACACCTGCACAAATATCTTTGTAGGCTTCGTTTAAATGCCCCCATATCGGGCACGCTCGCTGGAAGACCATTACACAACCCCACTACAACTCGGAAGCAGCAAGAGTTAGAGAACTTTTGGTTTTAGCCGGGGTGTGAGTTACCGTATAGCCGTGGCTCCGTAAACACACGCGCGTGTCTTTTTTTTACACTGGCTCGACATAGTGACTACAGAGTACCTGATGGTTAGTGCAGTGTAGTCCAAAAACGAAAGCGTCTATCAAAGGATGAAAATCTATTGATAGTCTACATCGTCATGTCGGCCCACATATACCACGACTGAAGGTCTCTAGGTATATGAGCCACTGGATATACACAAGCTGATCCCGAAACGCGACAAGCCGAAACTGGTCACTATGACGGGCTTTACACCCATGCACTGTGGTCGCGATCCAGACAGGCACCGACGCCCTACCACCTCGCTGCTGCTCGTTTAGCACCACCCAGGAGTCACGTGTAGGGAAACTAGGGTAAAGCCTACGGACGCAACCTACTGATCCCGAAACGCGACAAGCCGAAACTGGTCACTATGACGGGCTTTACACCCATGCACTGTGGTCGCGATCCAGACAGTCACCGACGCCCTACCACCTCGCTGCTGCTCGTTTAGCACCACCCAGGAGTCACGTGTAGGGAAACTAGGGTAAAGCCTACGGACGCAACCTACTATAGAAGGGAGAAGGTGAAAGAAGGTTAAATAACTGCTCAGCACACTTGCCATGTTACAGACGATAGAAAACGCTCAGTTAGGCAATATCTCTGCGCAACTGGAGCGGTTCAAGATGCTTAGTCACGTCTGGATTGTTCGTAATGCAGTCAGCCCTCCGCTGCAACTTACCCAGGGCGTCTAGTAAGTACTGGGCAGAAACGTCCCAGAGATGCGAACAGTATTCCATGCAAGGCCGGGCCTGGTTCTCATACAATAGATCCGACGTAAAAAACCAAAGCACTGTTTGCAAGACGCCAACCAAGTTACGATTATGATTTCTGCTTCTGCCCTCTTTTGAGGAATTGTGAGGCAATTTTAATTGTCTCTAGAAATTGTTTATATGCTAACGTAATTGATTGTTTATATAGGGTGTAGTGGTAGCTCATACAGCTCATGCCGTGGTGGCTGCTGGCAGAATAGAATAGCACCCCCCTCTTCTTTCTGAGGTGTCGTAAAAGGCGACTAAGGTAACCTCTTTAACGCCGCAATTCAACCAGGACTTCAGAGAAGGAAAACTCGACCAAACCTGCATCCCGCTCCCTCCCGATCGTACTGGTTCTCCATACCATCGGGCAAGAGGGAGCTCGGACTAGAGAGTGCTTTTCTGGCTGCGCGTCCAGTTAAACTTAAATATCTCCTGCGCAATTGGCTGTTTCCGAAAACTGAACCTCGATTTTCTGAATCGGTGTTGAAACAGTCGCCGTGGCCGAATCCGGCTAGGACATCATCATCAGTGGTAACTCAGCGTCTATATCTGTCAGCCAGCTTCTATTCACAGGTGACAGACATTAATTAAGCTCGTTGATTTCCATTAACTCTCACCAGTGACCCCTAGTAGCTGCACACCACGCAGCGGCCACGCCCTGGCCACATGATACTTTATCGCGCAAGTTGTTGCGGCGACTCCCTGCTTAGTGCAAAAGTCTGCCTACTTATTCTTCATCTGTCGTGCTTTTTTATTTATTTTTTAAACTGACTCGACTAAATGACTGCACCATACCTGATGGGAAGCATGGTGCAGTCCAAAAAACGCCAACGACTATCGAAAGGTAAGAAAAAACCCATCGGTAGTATGCATAAATATCTCTTCACTCTACGCTTAAAGGATCCCATATCATAGGATATATCCCTATGTATATAGGCAGCCTATTCTTCCCGAAGATTCAGGCAAGGCAGCAAGGTGTTGTGAAAGGACTCGGGCACTAGGAGGGGTTAGTTATCAGTATCCAGATACTGCATCCTACCTCTCTCTAATCGTGTCGGTTCCCTGTCCTATTAGATTAAGAGGGGTTTGGACGAAAAATAGCGTAAGTGCAAACGATAGTGTTAACGCACCAAATACATATATCCTGCGCAATTGACTGTTTCCGAATATATTCATTGGCGAGCTCACCTTTGCCGAACGGGGCTGCAGCCCGCGCCTAGATAAAAACGTCGCCAAGCCGAAATCGGCCAGGATATCATCATCATCATTACGTTCTATCAACATAAAACTTTTTATTTCGGTAACAATAAAATAATATACATACTTTTTTTTAATAATGTAGAATGATAAGTCTGTATAATATATATTATTACTGACAGGCTTGTACTTGACCTCAATCTCACCTGCTGGAAAGTGATGATGAAGCCGACGGTGGAGCGCGCTCGCCCAGCAAGTACCGACTCACTCGACGTTTGAAGATTCCCATGTCATAAGATGCTGGAAACACCGACGCAGGAAGGGAATTCCACTCATTCGCGTTTCGCAACAAAAAGAAGGAGGCGAATCGCTTCGTGCGAGCAGCTGGAATGTCAACCACAAAAGGGTGCAAACCCGCACGGCGTCTCGTCAATTTATGGTAGAAGGGGGAGGGGGGAACTAAATCATACAAATTGAGTCTAAGGCTGCCAAATGGTGTTTGGCGGAATCATCCCATAGGTGACAGCAATACTCCACACACGACCGTAATATCGCCTGATACAGATTAAGAAGTTGGCTCGGCGTAAAATGCCGCCTGACCTTGAAAAGAATGCCCAGCTTCTCTGAGCAGCTGTTTACATATAAAGTACATGTAGAGAGATGCTTACATGTGGAGTATTTGGATATTACATGTAGAGTCGAGATTTATCGATCTGTATATGTATAATTACAACGACAACCTTTTGAAACTCAAAAAAATATTTTAACCAAGAGGATTGTGGAATAGGTTGTAGTCTGTTTTTTTTTTTCTTCTCTTTTATATATATATTTTTTTGCAAATATGATTAAGGGCGGCTTGCACTAGCAAATTAAGTCTAGTTTAGACTTACATAAAATGCTATTTAGCGCTGAACTGTACTTATAGTCTTGCACTGAATAAAAACCCAGTTGTAACAACTCTTAAACTCAAATCATCATTATGATGGAATTAATGTACTTCGATTAATGAGCGTCTATACAAGCTTAAACTAGATTAATTCGTTAGTGCAAGCCGCCCTAAGGCTTATTAATTTAATTGGTTTGATTTCATCTTAATGATGATTTCAGTTGAAGTGTTGTTAAAACTAGAGTTTGATTTAGTGCAAGACAATAAGTATAGATCAGCGCTAAATAGCATTTTATATAACTCTAAACTAGATTTAATTTGTTAGTGCAAGCCACCCTTAGTGTTGCCCGGACGCTACTTACCCCTCTACTTCCGTTTGCTTAGTATCACATAACGCCTCTTGATATATAAAGGATTTTAACGATAAAAATCGATTTTTAAAACATACACGGAACATTCAGGTCGTTTGTTATTTAGTCGATGACATTAATTTAAATAATTCTTGTTCAGTAGACCATTATTGGTAAGCAAATATGTGGCTGTATTTGGTGCTTATATTTCTCTCGCTGTGCGTTTGGCTTCAAGCGCGATGGCGCCGTGTGAAGAGCTACTGGGCTGAGAGGAAGGTGCCGCATCAGCCGCCGCATCCGGTGCTGGGGAGCTTGACGTTTCTTGACAAAGAAAATCCCGTGAGTTATTTTAATAAATCTCTATTGCAAAATAACAAACTTCTATTTCTAACTCAATCACTTATCACGAGCCCTTGTAACTATTTGATACTGGATGAAATAAGGGCTTGTACACATTTGGAAACTGAGAACAGTGCTATATACAAGGTAACTTTATAGATGAGGGGGATATTTAGAAAGGATATTCCATTAAAACTAAGTCAATTATAGTCATAATATTGAAGGACAATTGCACACATGAATTAATGAATAATAAATAATTATTGATTAGGTATTTTGCCTGTCCTAAACCAGGATACAGGATGAAAGGAAAACGAATCTATACCTGCTTACCTAAAATGAGAATGTAATAGGAACCAGTTTTATGCGCCATATAAGAATTTTTATTTTCTGGATCTCACTTTTGTTTCGTTTCGGCCTGTCACGTTTCGGGATCGATGTGTGTATGTCCAGTTTTTCATACATTTAGAGACCTTCAGTCATAGTATATGCGGGTCGACATCACGATTACGACTGTCAATAGGTCATCGTCCATTAACAGTCATTGTCGTTTTAGGACTTGTATTTTCCACCAGTTTGGATTAAGTCACTTTATCGGGCTAGTATAAAAAATATTTTTTTATCTAATTTATAGACGAACGCTTGACCTCAATCACACCTGGTGGAAGGTGAAGATCAGTTCGATAATGAAACGCGATCGCCCAGCAAATGCCTATTCACTCTTCTCTTAAAGACTCCCAGGTCATAAGACCGCGTAAATATGGCCGCTGGAAACATTCCACTCCTTACCTGTTTACATGATGAATGTAGAAGCGAATCTTTTCGTGCGAATATAAGGAACATCCACCACATACGGATGGTATACGACACTGTGTCTAGTGGTTTTATGATGAAATAGGGCTGGCGGTATTAGAGAATGTAGCCCCTGAGGACCAGTAAAAGACTGCGAGGCAGGTGACTATACGTCGATACTCGATGCTCTGCATTTTAGTCTCAATCAAAGAGTCATTGCCAACAAATCTACTAGTCCTACGATCAGTAGTGTCCAGAGCGGCCACCGGCATCTAGCGGATCCGTCCTGAAAGTGCCAGCAGTACTCCACACCCGACCGCTCCAGTGCCTTATACAGGTTAAGAAGTTGCGGAGCTGCATTCTTCAATATTTTACGCAAAAACATTTTTTTTAAATCTTGCCGTAAAATTTTCCACATTATTATTGCATGGGGCTAATAATAAGGAAAATTATAATTATCTAAATGAAAAATAAAAGGTTTTTTAACGATACGGCTTACCGATAACCGAGTCTTGATTTATACAATTTGCAAGGTTTTTTTTTTCGAATTATTTGTGTTATACTCATGTTACAAAACAATAATAAGTCGATGGAAAATAAACGATTCACGCATATAATTATCTAAAATCTTTTTTATTTGATTCACAAAACGTAAACCACAAGTTTTATTTTTTATAGAATTAAGGGCACCTTGTGGCCGCATTATACAAAAATAATAAAGATTCGTATAACTACATCGTGCACCAGAAGTGTAAACAATACAATAACTTTAAAATCATAGAATAAAAGCCAAGTTGTCCAGAGTACTTGAGCGATAGTCCTATACTCGTATATAAGGATCAGCTAGCGGCATTGATGATTACAACGCTCAAACACCGCGTGATTTAGCGGAAACCTACAAGATATTAAGAGGGCATTATGACCTTGAAGGGTTTGAAAAAATGTTCCAACTCAGCAGCAGCAGCGCTATCTCACAGGCCATCAGCTTGACCTGTGCACTAGTCGATCAAACAACAACCCACACAAGCACTTTTTAAGCAACAGGATTGTCAGAGTGCGGAATTACCTCCTAGAAGATGCAATCTCAGCTAAATGCGCACCAATTTAAAAATCGCCTGGACAAACACTTTCTCAAACACGAAATGGAATAATAAAAAAAAAAAAGAAATAGCAGGACACGAATATATCAGTTATTTTAACTGCTTGCCTGATAATAAATAAATAAATAAAACTTAAATTGACTTAACGTTGTTAGTATTTACGATCCATAATGACATCACTAAACTGTACAAATATGTCTAAAGTATATACTTATTTATGTAGGTATGTATATATCAAAGGAGCCTATATATCTATCTCTATAATATAAAAATGAATAGTTAAATGTGTATAAGCGCGAAACTCGAGAACGGCTGAACCGATTTGGCTGATTTCTTTTTTGTTGTGATGTTGAAGTCTGGGGATGGCTATTACGGAGAGAAAAATTAAAAAAAATGTCTGGAAAAGTCTAAAAACAACACTTTTCTATATTCTCATACAAAAAATTCGTAATAATATTTAAAAGTCAATTTGAACTTTAACACCATACCACAAAGTTTAAATGTCAGTGGACGGGTTCCGGGAAGGCAAAACAATTGAGTGACGTATAAATATTAGGTCCTTACATATGAAATTGGCGTTTTTCGTACTGGCCACTTTAATCACAAATTTCTCCTCTTTGGTAAGGAATTCCAAATTCAAATTTGTACAGCTATAGACTCATGTATTTGTGCTTCGATGATCGTCATTCATTTGTTTTTTTCTTCTGTTTTTTTTTCGTTGGCGTCACTCATTTTACAAAATGGAAAACTTAAAATATCGCATTATTTACGAGTACGAGTTCCGCCGTGGCACTAGTGCTGCGGAAACAACTCGAAGGGTGAATGATGTGTATGGCGATCGTGTTGCAAAAGAAAACACAGTTCGTTTTTGGTTCCAACGTTTTCGTTCTGGAAATTTTGACCTGCAGAACAAGCCCCGTGGACGGCCTGAGACTCAAGTTGATAATGAAGAGTTGAAGGCTATTGTGGAAGCGGATCCATCGCAAACCACGTCCGAGTTAGCTGCAGGCTGCGATGTTAGTGATAAAACTGTTTTAATTCACTTGAAGCAAATTGGGAAGATTAAAAAGCTTGAAAGGTGGGTACCTCACGAATTGACTGAAGCAAACCGGCAAACGCGCGTCGACTGCTGCGTTACATTACTAAACCGGCACAATAATGAAGGTATTTTAAACCGAATCATTACCTGTGATGAAAAATGGGTTCTTTACGATAATCGGAAGCGCTCAGCGCAATGGTTGGATCCTGGCCAGCCAGCCAAATCCTGCCCCAAGCGAAAATTAACCCCAAAAAAGTTACTTGTAAGCGTTTGGTGGACTAGTGCCGGTATTGTTCATTACAGTTTTCTCAAATCTGGCCAGACTATTACGGATGATGTCTATTGTCAGCAATTGCAAACCATGATGGAAAAGCTAGCGGCTAAACCTAGGCTGGTCAATCGCTCCACGCCACTGCTGCTTCACGACAACGCTAGACCACACACTGCGCAACAGACGGCTACTAAATTAGAAGAGCTTCAATTGGAAAGTCTAAGACATCCTCCGTACTCCCCGGACCTTGCTCCAACATATTACCATTTTTTTCGAAATTTGGATAACTTCTTGCAAGGGAAAAAATTCAACTCCGATGGGGCAGTCCAAATCGCCTTCAAAGATTTTATTGATTCCCGTCCGACTGGTTTTTTTAGTAAAGGGATCAATGAACTACCTATGAGATGGCAAAAGTGCATAGAAAATAATGGTTCATACTTTGATTAATTAAATATATTGTATTAAAAAATATTCGACTTTTGTTCCTCCCATACAAAACGCCAATATCATATGTAAGGACCTAATATTAATGTCAATATTTGTCAATTTTTATACATATAGCATTAAGGCCAGGTTCCTTCAAACAATTTTCAAAAAAATCTGACGGTGAAGCTATTAACATTAAAAAAAACAATGTGACTTTGTTTTAGAGAAATAGGGCAGAACAAGGTCTGCCGGGACAGCTAGTATAATGATAAAACTTTTTAAACATTCGCGTTTCTTCGGTCTTATGCGCGAATTAACTGATGATGATGATGGTATTTTTATCTTGACACGGCACAGTGACTAGACCACATCTAATCACGGTAAACATGGTGCAGTCCAGACTGTGACGTGCATAGGGAATTTGGACAGGATAGGCAGATTCACATAATGAATTTCAATATTATATAATGATAATAAATATTATATTACTTTCATAGGGAAGATAGATGGCGTGAAAATATAATAGATATGAATATAAAGGGTTCCTTTTTTTTGTTTCCATTATAGCAATTTATTACAGACTTATTCATCGTATGGGCATGCAATGCTTTCCTGCATTTATAGAATGAATGCTACTGAGTCCAGAAACGACTACTGTTCCGTATTCATATTTATGTGCGGGTAACTTTCGACTGCTCTGGCAACACCGTACGGGTTGTCAATTGAGTTTTGCTCTCGCTCGAACCGATCCGCCGAGTAACGACATAAAACATACAAATATTCCTAAAAGCAACCAAATTATCCGATTCCAAAGTGTATAAGTGTGCTTGGAAGATCCTCAAAGACACCAGTATCCTGGAGGAGAAGCAGGGGCCCCTGAGGAGTTGGCACACTGGTGATCACGGTAAGTGAAACTCTTTAGGCAGCCCGTGCCACTTGCGGAGCTATCGAAGTACCGTACAACTACCAACAGTAAAAAAAACATCGATAGCTGTAACGATCATGCCGGCCTGCACAAATATCTCTTCACGTTTCGCTTAAAAGACCCAATATCATAGGACGATGGGATCACGCTCGCCGGAAGACCATTGCACAGCCCAATGACTCGGCAAAAACAAAAGTTGGAGAACCTCTGTTCTTTATGATGATTTGTTCGAGCTGTGATCGACGTGGAACCCAGTATTTAGAAAACAAGGAAATTGTTTTATGTCGTGTTTTGAATATGCTGATATTGGGAGTGTTGTGTCTCGTGACTATTAAAATTATTAATAATAATAGAGGGTAGGGGAAGTTACTTCTCGCCCTCGACGAACACTCCGCGGCGCGTCATTGTACTCGTGACCAGAGATGGGGAAAATGTTAATTGATTAATGATTAACGATTACAAAATGTAGTCGTAGTTTTAATTTTGTTGCTCTGTAATCATGATTAAATCCATTTAAATCATTATGAAATCATAAATGTGTATGCAATCTGGGATTCTATAGTGTTCAAAACATAGATGAGTAAAATGCAGTCATATTAATGGTAAAAAACGTAAAATGTAATCGTAATCATTTTTATTAACCTGATTACATTTTACCCAAAATTTAAAGTAAGTTAATTCGCGCATATGTCCCGTCAAAGTATATAATAATATACTCACTTCTAAAACTATTATGTCTGAAGTTTATATTGATAAAATATGTATAAAAAAATTCTAGAAATCATTAAAATCACCTCACAACTTGTCAAAAGGTTACTTAGCACGAACTCGCGACCGAAGGTTAAGTCAGGCACTATTAATTTGTATTCTTTTTTATATTTCAAACGACTGGTTTGTAAATCTGGTAATAAACACGTTTTCCTGTTAAGTTTTGAGTGCCTAAATAAAGCTGAAGCTGAGATTTTGATCAGAAAATAATATCGTTTTTGTTTAAAAACTTAATATATACCTAAACTTGGGTATGGTCTTAGCATTCGCATAACCAAGTTCAAGGTAACATATTTACTGCTTTAAAAATAAATAAAAAATAATAGCCGGCATTAAAAATTTTTAAAGGGAATTTCGATTAAGTACAAACGAATGTTTGATAATATATATGAATATATTATAAAAATCAATTGCTGTTCGTTAGTCTCGCTAAAACTCGAGAACGGCTGTACCGGTTTGGCTAAATTTGGTTTTGAATTAATTATTGAAGTCCAGGGAAGGTTTAAAAGGTGAGTAAATATGAAAAAAGAATGCTAGGTATATAGTAAAAACAACAATTTCGTTTTCCCATACAAACTACTCTGTCCCCAGCTGTCAAACATATGATGTCAATCAAAACAAAAAAAAAGTTATCCCTTCACGTTGATTAGAGGTTGCATGTTATTAATGAAAATTATAATTTATACGCCAAGTACTCAAACAAAAAATAACGTGTCCCATAAGGCATTATAGTAAAAATATAATTACCTTAGATATGACTTAAGTTTTTCAATGCAATATTATTTCTATTAGACTGCGACAGGCCAATAACTTTTGGCAGAATTAAATCTGACGGGGCAGCTATTAACATAAAAAAAAAAACAATGTAAATTTGTTTTAGAGAAATAGGGCAGAACAAGGTCTGCCGGGACAGCTAGTTCTATATGTATATATAGAAAAGGTATTGTATTTCAATACAAAGGAGTTGATAATATTATAGCATGTAGACGTAACCCGATACGCAATTGTCGCCCTAAGGGTCGTTAGGGTGTTACGAGACGTGCGGGGTAAGAGGATGCGCGCGCGCACGGCTCTAGCAAGTCAGTCGACTACCGATACCCAAGGCGGGAGTACGTGCGTGTACGTCGCAGTTCGGTGGACCTTAAAGTGCAAATAAACTGTAAAACGCCAAATTCGTATCTTACTATAACCACACCCACGACCACCGGTCATAATATATTGTTGTTACAGGCACTTTGGTTGAAGAAAATTTATGAGGACTTCAAGTCTCCTTACGTAGGAATCTGGTTGTTCTGGCAGCCAGCTCTGACTATCAACTGCCCTGAACTCGTCAAGAACATCCTTGTTAGGGATGCCGACAACTTTAAGAATAGATTCGCCAGTTCAGGGAAATCTGATCCCATTGGAGCCCTCAACCTTTTTATGGTCAATGTACGTTCTTCTGTCAATAAACATTTATCTAAAATCATAGATCAAATTGTCAATATATTTCGAAATGTTAAATCCGTGTTTTATAATTCTTAAAACTATTTTTTCAATATGACTTTATCTTAATACCAACTCTGGATGTACTTCAAAATGCTTTAAACCAGTAATACCAATACATTTGTCCAAAAGTATTTTAATCTATTTAATAAAGTTACAAAAACAGAACTGCATCAAATATGGAAATAATAGAAATTTTTATTTTAAGGATCCAACGTGGAGTTTAATGAGAAAGCGCCTAACCCCAATCTTCACGAGTGCCAAATTGAGGCAGTTCCAACAGATTCCACAAGCTAAATCCACTGATTTACTGGAAAGATTGAAAGCTAATATAGATAATAAAACTGACACCGATTTGAGGGTAATATTCAACATTTAATCTAAATTATTTTTGGTCATTCCAATGAACAATGAAAATTAACTAAATATAAACATTCCTATCTTTAGGATGTGTTCGCCGATTATAGTACGGATGTGATCGGCGAGACTGCTTTCGGCATGCGCAGTCAATCTACCCTCTCAGAAAAGAGTCCTCTCCGCGAAATCACCAGGGAGTTTATGAAATATGACATCTTTAGGAAATGGGCGTGGAACTGTATCTTCTTCTTCCCCAAAATGGTTGATATATTCGGGTAAAATTCTACATGTTTCGCTATTTATATTGCTTCTGTTTATATTTTCTATTTTTTTATAATAAATTCCTGGAGTCAGCCTGTCCCTTGATGAATAGTATCTACTATCATTTGTAACTAAGTACAACACCTGAAATATGACCATTGTCTGCCGACCTAGATGAAGAAGAAGAAAAAATGGAGCTGATTATACGTGTTCATGTCATGATGATGTATAATGATGGAATATATAAGCTGATCCCGGAACGCGACTGGCAAAAGGGACATGAGACTTAGAAGTAAGTAATTTTTCATCCTGTAATATCTTCACAATCTAGTCAGCCAAGCATCTCACTGCTGTTGAAATTACGCTACTCGTAGTTCCCGGCGTGTAAGGTGGTGAAGGTAAAGCTCACAAATGTAAGCAACATCACACCTCAAAGATATTATTCACTTTTTAACATTAAGCTTCAGGCATAGCGCAGTGTATAGTGCAAGGGACAGGAGAGTGTTCGTCAGTAGTCACCGAGATCATGCTGGCCTGCTTTAAAGTTTCTTACGTTTCTTTTAATACATCATATAGGAAATACAACATCATAGGAAATATATCAACTGCAAGCTAATTAGACACCCAAATGAACCGCAGTGGTACGAATTTGAAAACTTTTGGTTCTAGACTCTTATTATCGATATATACAAAATATTGTAAATACTTTATGGGAATAATTTAGGCAACAAAATATAGAACTATGTGATTTAAATGTAACAAACTTTTAACAGATTCTCTATGTTTCCGAAAAATACTGTGATCAACTTGTCAAAGATATTTCGACAAATGGTACAGTTGCGAGGCGGTTACGGTAAGGAGGTAACTGAGATAAAAAATCTATTTGAAGCGCTTGTGAAGATCAAGCAAGAGGCTACATTAGAGGGAGAAGGTATGCTTTTCATACTAGTCAAAAATATTGCTTTCCTTTTTTAAAATTAGATCTTCAAACGTAATAGGATGCAACGTAACTATAAATAGCTTCTACGGAAACTATGGATCATTTGACCTTGGAGGTTTTATTGTTGTTCAATCATATATACTGGCAACTTAGATT
The DNA here is from genome assembly GCA_036320925.1 of Automeris io. Taxonomy (NCBI): domain Eukaryota; kingdom Metazoa; phylum Arthropoda; class Insecta; order Lepidoptera; family Saturniidae; genus Automeris; species Automeris io. The sequence goes on from JAUDJH010000024.1 coordinate 9,742,185, forward strand.
ATATAGATAGAGTCCGCTCATACATCGGACATAAAATTTCCGCGCCAAAATTAACACGTGACATGACCTACTCGATGCGTTGTGGCAGGTGACGTCACCAGATATAGAGTTGCCACATTCACCCTAAATACCCTTAAAATTAATTATATATTCCAATACGGAATAATGCTAAATTTAAAAAAAAAATAAAAATACCAAAAAGTTTACACAAATAATAGATATATTTTTCATCAACGTAGTGATTAATAACAACTATATCGTACTTGATGCCAGCTAAAGACAATAAAAATGAATATTTTCGTGTTAAAGCACAGGTTAGATAAGTCCCTAAAATTGAGGAGTTTTAAAAAGTAAAAAACTAGCAACATTAGCAGTTAAAAATTATTGTTATATGATTTAAAATTATATTGACGTTTTTTCAAAGGAATGCAAACATATTTCACTGTTTACCTATGAAAGGAAATTTTACTATTGCTTCCGAATTATCACTGAAAATTTCTGCACAATTTGACAGCACACGACGCCATAATAAAAAAATATAACAGAGCACAACACTGCACCGTTTCCAAGTGACAACTGTCGTCCATGAGAAGTGTGTCATGTAGTATTACATGCCATTCACTTGAAATGTTTTGTGCGGTTAGTACTACTGGTTGACTGGCAACTGTAATTAAATTTGCTTCTTGGTGGTCATATAATTATTTTTGTGTCAGTTGTTGAGCAGGACTCATAGCTTAGTTTCATAAAGTGATCAATGTAGGAAACTGAGTAAGCAAGCTGAAGAGGCAGTGCCTCGAACATAGTTGTCGAAGAACTGACACAAGTTGAGGTAGTTGCACCCTGGATTGAAGATCACCACCTCTTAGTGTCTACATTGGCGATAGACCAATGATTTGCGAAAGACAACTGGACCCTTCTGGATGAGAGTAGTCGAAAATAGATTTAAGTGGTGGTGAGCCTTGGGAGAGGCCTATGTTCAACAGAGGACCCATGTGGGCTAGAATGTAGATGTTGATGAAGCTTTGCTTTGCAGATATACATGAAGATCTATTGATTGCCCAAGCAGCTATTTTCTTACAAGGAGGATTTGAAACCACAGGTGTAACTCTGAGTTATACTATTTACGAAATTGCGTTCCAACCGGCCATACAGGTGATGTAATACTTTTCTTACAATTATCCTTCTCATCTGGGGGGGAGTAAATATCTATTGTCAATAAATAATATTGTTTCTTACTATTTATCAACTACATTCCATAAGTTGTATTGTTCAAATTATTATTATTATCAAATTATAGGCGAGCAGCTATTAGCTGATATGCCTATGTCTTAGCTGGTATGTTCAACTTAAAAAGATTGACTGAGATGAGAGCCATCTATCCAGTCTAACCTTGAAACTAAAAAAATGGAAAATTCTATTGTGGAAAGAGTGACTAAATATTTAGTAAAAGTAATGCTTCAGTCGGTTCATAAATAGAAAAGTTATGTTAAGGATTGTAATTTATATAAGAAAGAATCGATGGCATTTAAATTATTTATACAAAGATTTCAGCTTGAAGTATTTATTATCATAATAAAGTACTTCCACGCAAACGAAGTCGCATGCACAGCTAGTATTCAATAAAATATAACTAAAGAAATGTCTAATTATCTTTTATGTTATATTTATATTTTGTTTTAGAATAAATTGTACTACGAGCTGATTGAAGCGAAGGAGAGCTCTGGGACAGATAAACTAGACGCACATACGCTGAGCGGCCTCCCTTACTTAAATGCCGTTTTGAAAGGTATCTGTAAATATTTGTAAAAATATCAATAAAACAAAATATTTAATTATATCAGAAAAATAGTTCTTTATAGTTGGCTATATAGTGACTATGTTTAATAGGCAAGTTAAGGATCTTACATATACTAATTAGAATGGATAATATACCCTATTGTATGCCACAAAATAAATATTCAATTACAAATAGAAAACCTAACTTATCTATCGGTCTACAATATATCTTATCAAGCCATTCATACAAACTTAAATATTGTAAATGAACTTGTTCATCTGCTACAAATTGGTGAAGAGTTGTCTGCTTCTAGGTGATTTTGTCTGCTAAGTAATTTTGTAGCATTAGAATTGTGGGACCATCAAGTCATGTCAGCATTAATGCGACTGGGCTGGCTTTATTAGTCACGTGTTGAATGAGCTCTGGACCAAAGCAACTGCCCAGTAGAACCCATATAACGGGGAACAACATCGCTATTGTCTCAGGCGGGGGTGGGGTGGCGGGATAAACTGGACACTTATTTAAATGATTAGTTTCAAAAAGGGGAAAACAGACAAAAGTAAAAAAGGGTTGGAACTCTAGTCTCTCTAATGTAAAGACACTGCATGCAATTATTTAGGCTGAATAAAAATAATAATGCACACGAGATTTAGAAATCAGTGTTTCAATATATCAAAGTATTCCGGAATAAGACTTTTTAATAATGTAATTTTTATTTCAGAATCTATGAGGAAGTATCCTATCATAGGATGGCTTGACCGTGTGGCTACAAAAAAGTATAAAGTTGACGAGAATCTCACCCTCTCTGCCGGCAGCGTGGTTTATATTAACGTTATGGGCTTGCAGTCCAGTGCAGAGAACTTCCCTGAGCCGGAGAAGTTTGACCCTGAAAGGTTCATGCCTGAAAACGAGATATTAATGAAACCCTACTCATATATACCATTTGGAACGGGTCCAAGACATTGCATTGGTAAATTTATAATAGTTCATCTATAAACTTTTTACATAAATTACCATTAAAATTGAAAAGGACCATAGAAATTATATGATGTCGTAATGAATGCAATTTTGTTTCTCACGGGAAATCCATTACTTATTATTATATTATTGAATTATAAAGTTATTAAGAAAATTAAAAAGAGCAATTGTTGATGATGAAATTCGGGGTCTTGAATGTCGGTTTTGACGATGATTGCAAATCATATCAAGTATGCTCGGGCTGCAGCCCCTTTCAGCGAAGGTGTGCTCGCTGATCAATATATTCTAAAACAGTTCATTGCGCTAGATATAGTATATTTGGTTCGTAAATGCTATCGCTTGCATAAACGCATCTTGTCGTCCAAACCTCTCTTAATTTAATGTGACGGGGAAGCAATACAACTAGAGAGTGAGAGACAGGATGCGGGGTCTGGGTACTGACAACTGACCCCTATCAGCACCCTAGTCCTTTCACAATACCATACTGCCTCGGCAGAATCGTCGGGTAGACCAGGCTGCCGTCAGCACGACAGATGAAGAATAAGTAGACAGACTTTTGTACTAAGCGCGGAGTCACCGCAGCAACTTGCGCAATTAAACATTCTGGAAGCCTCCTCAATCAGATTTCGACCACGAGCAGATGTTATAAGGGTGTGGCATTGGTCAGTGTTCAGAGAACCCAATGGGCTTAATTTCAGTCACCTCTAGAGGCCGGCTGACATAAATAGACGCTGAGTTCCCACTACGTTGGAAAATTGACGAGAAATAAAAACATTTTCCAATAGAAAATTGTCAAACAATTAATGTTCATCCCGTCGATATGGTAAACTCTCCTCTCAAACTGAAGAACGTATTTAAATAAAGGTTTCGAATTGACAAAATATATTCACTAAATTTGGATAGTGGCGTATTTTAGATTTCCTGTTTTGATATAGAAGTTGAGTAAATAACAAAACGGCCGTATGCACTCAAATAAACTCTAAAGCGACGATGGGGAGTCCAAGTTGGTAATGAACTTTAAGTGACAAACAAAATTGACTTTCAGGTGAGCGCTTCGCGTTGCAGTCCATGAGGATCGCCCTCGCTAACTTGATTCTGAATTTGGAAGTCCACTCGGTCCCTGGCTCTCCGATGCCCAATGAAGTCGGCCTCGAGAAGAGAGGTGTTTTACTGACGCCGGCAAGAAAGTTATCAGTACAGTTTAAAATCCGGAATTAAATATATAAAAAGGAGTGTTTCGATTGTAAGACGATTTTTGACCGAACACCAAGCCGTTGAATCGTCTATCACCACAAACTACCGCTGATTATATACAGTGGTACCTCGACATACGAGTTTAATTCGTTCCGTAACCTTGCTCGTATGTCAAATTGCGCATATCTCAAAGCAATTTTCCACATAGAAATTAATTAAAATGCCATTAATTCTTCCAGCTCCCGAAACACCAGCTCAGTTGTTTTTGTTAAGTGCTTTTGAATAAGAAAAATGTATTTCCAGGAAGAAACATTTATTTATAAATAACAAATATATTCTATAAAAACATAATAAAATAAAAAGTGAAGTGCTTACGGAAGCGTCTTGGGTGTTTCGTCACGCTTTGCTCATATTCACCTGCAGATCGTTTCAAAAAACTGTTCAAGGAGGTTTGTTTCTTCCCCCCTTTCATGATTGATGGGAAGATGAGATGATGAAGAGTACAGTGTAGTCCAAGATCGGCAACAGCCGCTAATGCATGACAATACGTTGACAGTCGCCGCCGCTATGAAGAACTCCAGGTAAATTAACAACTGGACATGCACAAGCTAATTCTGAAACGCAACAGGCCGAAACGAGTCACTATGACGGTCTTTACATTCGTGTATTATGGTCATTTAGCTCGGGTAATCCGCCTTATCACTTCAAAAAAGGTATATTCAACAATAAAGAGGTTTTAAATTGAAATTCCTTTGGGATGTGAGCATGTATAAATTTTAGTTGAATTCTAGACTAGAAGCCACATCCTTTGTCGGTTTATTCAAGTAGAAATTCACTGAACGCAAAGAACACTGTTTTCCGATTTACATTTTCACACTTGAGATACTCCAAAAGGTTATTGTGATGTTTTCTCTTTGTTTTAGCTTTAAACGAGCCAAGTTTCCCGCTGTCTGTGTCGACATTGTATTGCTTGCGTCGGCTGCCGGTCTCTTATCCACTAGGCCACCGCACTTACTATTGCAGCCGTGCCCTTAGTCCAATTATTTACTATTATACCTATGGCGGCTTGCACCAACAAATTAAGTCCAGTTTTAACTCGTATAAAACACATTTTAACGTTAAGCTCTACTTGTTATCTTGCTGAGAAACATATCCTGTTTTATAATAGTTAAATTTTAATGGTAAGTTCGAATGAAACCACTTTATTTAAACAGCGTTTTACACAGTTGCCTTTAAACTAAGCTCTAAAGTACTATTTAGCATTTTAGGATTAGCAAATACTGTATTAAAGAATTTACATTTTATTGCTATTTTATTTAATAAGGCGTTATCAGCTAGTATTAGTAATGTTAAACGTAATTAAAATCAATCACCGCATAGAAACATATCTCTAGGAGAAAAATTTCATTTACAAAATAACAATTTTTATGACGAAATCTAGTGCTATGACGGTAAAATCGCAATAATAAAAAAAAAACATTTATTTTTGCTCATAAAAAAATACAAAAAGAGTATATAAAAAAGGAAGAAAGTACAAGTCGTAAAAACATAAACATGACAAAATGGGCTCCGGTAGCTTAATGCTACAGAGGAAGGCTGTGGCGCTGGTTTACGTGACGAACCCTGGTCGTGTTACCTCTTAAAAGAAAAAAAAGAATAAATATAACAGATCAGCCAGTACAATAAAAAATAAAACTTAAAACAAAATATCTACTTAGAATTAAAGAGTACTGGATAAGCTATAAAATTATAATTAACCAGTTTCGTCCCACTGCAGGGAAAAGGCCTCCTTTCCCTATTTCCAGTATATTTGTAGAATCCATGGGAAGGGAATTGGAAATGTAACCCGGCACACAATGGCCAGCGCGGGCTGGCGGGTGCGCGTTGTGTTCAGAGAAGGTGCCAGCAGCGGCAATCTGCGTGCAATGCGGCGTGGGCGTGCTGGTTACCTTAGTCGGCTCTTACACGCTTAGGATACCTCGTTATGACCAAGATACAGGAGATACAGTCAAACCTGGATAAGTGAGAGTTCAAGGGAGCACAATCTCATTCTCGCTTGTAGAGGTTTCTCACTAACCCGAGTTTCTCGCTAATGCAGGTACATGGGTAGCGTCTCTCTTATAAAAATACGCGGCAATAACAAGTCACAGCAAGTACGAATGTATTATGTACATATATATTTTTAATAGTGTGTATATGTTACGTTCATTAGATTTCGACATATAAGTACTTTATAAGGGTAGGTATCAAGATGCTTACGAAAACAAAACAAAAACAAAGGTAGGATACTTGACTAAAATTAAGAATGAGTCATAAAATAGTGATGTTAAATTTATAATTTGTTTTGTCATTTGTTCCTCCTGAATAATATAAATAAATAAAGCTCCACTGTCGCTTATAGAGGTATAGATAAGTAGTAGTCTTACTTACAGAGGTTTCTGTTTCTTGCTAATAGAGGTTTTGGGAGCTTAAAATGACGGGTCCTGGTTAGTACTCTCACTTATAGAGTTTTCTTACTTATCCAGTTCTCATTTATCCAGGTTTGACTGTACTTGTATTTCGCCAGTAAACTCCACGGCTACAACAAAAGCGAATGTTAAATAAATCGAATACATTTATAATAGTGATGCTTTAATAAGAAATATAATATATTACACAAGAGCAAATGTATAAGAGATAATAAATAAATAAATAAAATGCTTAATAATGCAGTTGTATTGGTTAATAATCGCACCTCGATAAAGCGACGGAGCCGCACTCTATTAGCTTAATACAGAAATTACAGAATTCACTAATAGACGGAGCGATTCATGACGATGTTTTAGTGTATAATTCGTAAAGGCTCTGTGAAAATTTAGTGAAATATGACGATAAAAGTTAAGAATATAAGCAACGAGAAGTGGGGGGTGACGGATGAGTAGCAGAGACCGAGGAATTGGCTCATACTTGGCTCCGGCAGAATGAGAGAAGGAACACCCTGGGGGTTTTAAGCGGTAGTAGTCCGGCACACCGGGGAGCCGCAGGAGGTAAAGATGTTGAGTAGCAGAAAGAGGGCAGGGGGTGAAAGGAGAAGCTGGAAAAGGAGAATAGGTTAACACGACATTTATGGTGCTGTGAAGTTCATCAGGACTTATAAAGCCCCAAAAATATAAGAAGTATTTAATAATATATTATTTTAAATTAGATATAGTGTTTGTGAAATATGTTGTAGCTAACAAAATGTCGTGGGAAATAAACAAGACTCTAGCACAATAATCCAGTCATTCGTAAGTGCCCGCTGCATCTTCTCGAGATCTCGAGAGACCCACATCCATACGCGTCCCGGAGAATCCTCTAAATGATGTCGGCAGCCCGTTGAGATTTTCTGGCCGATAGTATTACAATGCCAGCGAGGAGCAATAATAAAACGGCTTGTAGATAACTCGGCTCTGTCGAAACAGCATTTGTAATAGCAAAAAAACCGAATATACTTATTTAAATTTCTATTAGTTGCGAGAAGTTACATATTCTTGTTTCCTGAAATATTATTCTCGTCAATAAAATTAACTTTATATAATGTTATTAAAATTTGTTATAATTTTATAAGTTGGCTGTATGTTTTGTGTACCTTAGATTGATTTTTATTTTGTTTAGTATTTTTGTAGAAATTTTGCTGACTCGTGTATCTCTTTTACGTTATTTTTATCATGCTGTGTATTTCCCTAATTATACTACATGTAAAATAAATAAATAAGTATTAGGCACGAACCTTTATTATTACCATATATAAACTATGTCTGCCAAGGTTAAGTCTGAAATAAAATTCCGCCAATTAATGGCATTTATTTCTGTCTCCGAGGCACAGGAAAAAACAGAATAAACGCATTTCCGCATCCTTAATGTTTGTTTTCCTATTTTCATTCTCAGTTCTATGTTATCAGTTGCTTATTTTTCCTAACAATACTTTTCATTCTCATTTTCCTGACGAGGAAAATTTCAAACTAAATCTCTAGAACTCTTGAAGAAATACTGTGAATTAAAAAAAAATACCGGTGAAGTGCGAGTTGGAGCCGCGTTCTAAGGGCTATAAATAAACTATAAAACTACTGTACATTGTTCTAACGGAATGGTGAATCAGATTTAAGGACAAACTTATCTTTGCCGTTAGTAAACGACTGTCCTTATACATCAGTAAAGGTCGCGGTTCTTTTACTCACAGTAAATACATTTATAATCACAGAAACTTTATTTTTCGTAATTTAACTACAAAATTACGGTTTTCGGGATTTTGTCCGTACTTGTGATATAAGTATATACCTTGCTTCTTGCAAAAATTCGTGATTCTAGGTCAACGGGAAGTGGTACCCTATAGGTTTTGATTCAATTGCGAAACCGGCAAAAACAATAAAAAATATGACATAAGCGGATATCTCTTGAATGTGTTGACTAAGAACTATTTTAGTTTGATCCTGACTCAGAATAGTTATCACACCACACCTCATGGTAAGCTTGGTGCAGTCCAAAAAACTTCAATGAATATCAACAGTAAAGATAAACCCATCGGTAGTCGCAGCGGAAATGCCGGCCTGCACACACATCTCTTCATGCTTCGATTAAAGGACCCCATATCAATTGTCTTACCATACATATCATACCATATCATATCATATCATGGCATACCTTAGGCTTGTAGAAATCAATGCACTTGTAAGGTTATTTGGAGTTATATGCACTAGTGAGTGCAATGCAGTGCGATATCTAGGTCGTGCGAATTATATAGAACGTACAGCAAATAAATAATAAGGAGATTTCACGCTGAGACAGCCTTTTGATTCACAAGCTTTCCACAAGCAGTAGAGGCCTCGCCACAACTGGTGGCGTCTACCACAGAATTTAGCTAAAATTTCAGTCCATTCAAAAGTTTTACCGAATGTAGATTTGTCGCCGAAGGTTATCAATACCAAAAATGAAGCCTTTGATCAAATAATAATACACATATATAGACACAAATATAAGCAGATATTTCAAGATAACTATTTATATGTATATTCCTCGCCAGAAAACCTATACAGGTGATTTCACAGACGAGGGAAATATTTCAGGATGCCTTTATGAATAATTTGTGCTTCTTTTGACAAATACATATGTAAGTAACTATACTCCCTAATTAGTAATAATAAAAATGATTAACAAATGAGAATAGATCCGTAGAAAGAGTAGTAAGTAGATGAAGTTTGTTTTACGCAACTTTTATCATTTTCATAATTATCCGTAAATATGTTGACTATAATTTACTTTGTTGTAAAGAAATATTAAGATATCACTATATTTACATATTTGAAATTGGAATCGAGTGCTGAATATCCTTTCTGAATATCTTCCTCGTCTATAAAATCACCTTTATATTTTTATTTTTCTTATTTTAAGGGTGCCAGTAAGATTACAGAGACTGGTTCAAAGCGGCACGGTATGTCATAACAGGCAGATTCTGCGGTAGATTATTATAAAGTAAGTATGATGATAGAATATACTTGCAAAGAATGTGCTCTGTCGACCGCTAAGAGATAGGTCACAACAAAAGAAAGCTCTAACTTTATTTAAGGGTATTTTTATCCACATGTGATATTGTATGACGTTGAATGAGCGAGGTCATCGATCAGTATAGACAACCTGGTCACTGTCCAGGAGCTAGTTGTCATCTTCTCCCCTATTTCTAAACTTCACTAGCAATGGTGACCCGGCGTTGTCTGGAAATTAATCCTTATTTAATCATCTTTGGAGTTGATTTTCCAAAAATGTCACAACACGTGTTTTTATTCCTAGCAATAAAGCTGAATATAAGTTTTTATAATGCTCACTTTGGAATAGACGGATTTTTAATATATTTTGCAACGTCTATTTCACCCCCTATAGAGGCGGAATATAATAAGGAGGCCCTGTGGAGGTTATTCATCTTTACCTTCTACCAGGTGTGATAGAAGTCAAGCAACTGCCTATATATTATAAAAAAATAAAAAGAACTCAACAACAACAAATATTAACTATTTGTACATAGATTTTCTCTACCAATTATTAATTTTATATTGATTGATTTTTTTGTTTTTAATTTTATTTTTATACTCTGATGACTAAATTTCTGATGTTACGTCTGATAATTATATAATTTCTATAAACACTCAAATTAAAGAAGAATATTTAGACTTATGGAATAATGAAATAAAATCTAAGAGCTATTCAAAAGGCAAACAATATTTTAGATTTTTTTCTGATATTGTAGTTTTATAATCGATTATATTACCGAAACACCATACATAATACAAATTTATAACCTCAATGTTTAAAAATGAGATCGTCAAGCTTCTGTTTCCTTTTTTTTTATTTTTACTCTAAGATGATTAATGACAGAGATACTGCTTTATCAAAAACACCTAAAATTTTCCCATTTTCTACAATATTTATTTTTTATATATTTTAGCTACACGATAACGAACAATGGGTGGGTTTGAGCTCCTGTACTATATAAGGGACATCGTCCATCATGCTCGCGGTCAGTCAAAATATATCGCACGGTGAATGGAGCCTTAAATAATGTGATTTAAGGGAACTTTTCTATCATGTTAGATTGATGTATTGGGAAATGTTTAAGAATAACTAAATTTACCGTGGGTATACAACTTCTCTATAAAAGTTATCAAAACACAAAAAGTTTACGTAAAAATCAGAAGCAAAATAGAAAATAATAACTGATAACTTTGCCAGCTTATGTATTGTAATAGGTATGTGCGCAAAAAGCTAACCGATAAGTTTTGTTTACCTTTTGTGCGAACGACTGAAGGCTGGTGGGAATTTTAAATTATGTGAGTATAACAGTAGCGTTTATTGCATAGATGCAAATTATTATTAAAAAAAAAATTATTCAAATTATTGCATCCCCTGACGTTAATAAATCTGGAATAAATTGCTTAAAGTTAAACAAAAAAGGAACCATTTATATTCAAATCTAATTTATATTCACGCCATCTATCTTTCCTATGAAATCAATATAATATTTACTATCATAATATAATATTCAAATGAATTACGCGATTTCTGCCGACCCTGTCCAATTATCCTATGCACGTCACTGGAGTATAATATACATATAATGAACAATGGTAAATCAGGGACTTGAAATTGAGAGAGATCTTTTCTAGATTGAGTATTGGGGCGGAAAGAAAACAAGAATATATATATATATTTTTTTTTAAATTTTTGAATGAATGGTCCGGACATGACTAAGCATCTTGTATCGCTCCAGTTGCTCAGAGATATTGCCTTACCAAGCGTTTACTACCGACTGTATCACGGCGGGTGTTCTGTAGAATTATACACCCTGGTCCACCATCTCCCTTCCTTAATACAACCACGCGCACAGGTTTACGGAGTCAGAGCTTTGCGGTAACTCACATCCCAGCTTAGCCTAAGAAATTCCTTCTTTCCTTCTCTTGCCGTGTCGTTGGGCTGTGGAATGTTCTTCTGGCAGCGTATTTCCAGTGTCTTATGATATGTAGCCTTTAAAAGAAGAGTGAAGAGACTTTTGAGCAGTCCTGCCACGGTGACTATCAACGAACATTTTCCTGTATCTTGATAAATGTAGTCAAGGGAGTTGAAGTCACTCTACCGTGCATTTATGGTAAAAATCTATGAGCATTCCTTCTGAGGAACGGAACCCTTAAAAATATCGGATGTAAGAATTAGATACGAGTGTCTAGATAGGAAAATATAAGGGTGTTAGCACATCCCTTCAGATTCCATTAGATGGAGCAGTCGGACGAGAAACAGCAGTAAATCAGGGTCCCAGGACAGCACACGCGACTCGTGTGAGACATCCGCTGAGGTACAATCCGACCGGAATTAAGAGATGGAATGTTTTACGTGAACTATTTATTAACGCGAGGCCACTGAACTAGCGAGTTCGTCGAATTCTTTATTGAGCTAAGTAGAGCGAATAAAAGGCCACTTATCACTATTCTTGCAAACCTCTTTTGCTTTCTTAAGATTCATTCATCTCTTCATGCACTCTCTTTGATTCCGCGTACTTTAGATATTATCCTTCATCTAAACTATCTGTACTCTCGGCTTACTCGGCTTTTACTTCCACTCATACTCATTTTTTTTAAACTGACTCGACTTAGTGACAGCACCTTACCTGATGGTAAGCATGGTGCGGTCCATAAAACGCCAACGACTATCGAAAGGTAAGAAAAAACCCATCGGTAGTCACAGTGATCATGCCGGCCTGCACAAATATCTCTTCAGGCTACACTTAAAGGATCCCATATCATAGGACGGTGGGAACACGCTCGCTGGAAGACCATTCCACAGCCCAAAGACACGGCAAAAGAACGAGTTAGAGAACTTCTTAGTCCTAGCCGGGATGTGAGATACCGTATAGCTGTGACACCGCAAACCCGCGCGCGTGGTTCTATTCAGGAAGGGAGAGGGCGGAACGAGGTTAAACAACTCTTCAGAACACTCGCCATGATATATGCTCTATCTTTTTCGTCATCTTTTCACCATTTCCGCTCTTCACGTGTCCGAACCATCAAAGCATACTTCTATGCGTGCTATCGATTACACTATATTTCCAAGCAACTATTCTTCGTATCTCTTTGTCCTTATCGCAATCGGTAAGCGTTACTCCGCATATAAGATTTAAGAACAACCTTGGGCGCTTTTCTGTAGTTTATATAACGGGTGTGTGGCCGGGGACCAGAACATAGATATATTTTCTGATTCGAAGCCGGCCTTCAAGAGGAAAATCAGTGAACAGGTGTGTTAAGCTAGGCATTGTTTTTTATATTGGTTTTGTTTGTGTGTTAACTTGTAATTGTAGGATTTATTGTCCAGGATTTTTTCTTTTTAATTTTTGTAAATTTGATATTGTTAGTCAATGCTTTTGAGGCATGCTATGGCTATCTTTTATTAGTATCCATTGTCGACATTTAGTTGATGCACTTGATTTTATTGTTAACTAGCTGATCCGGCAAACGTTGTTTTGCTATATAAGGTTTTGTAATATCTTCTAAGATGTTCATTGAAATTAAGTGATGTCTAAGACAATTTTGTTCCCAATTAAATACTCTTAATCAACAATACATTTATTTGGATAAATATTAATATTATTACGTTGATACAACTCTTAGCAAATAATGCATTAATTTCGACCAAATTTGATTACCATAAAAACGGTTCTAGTGACTTAATCTTAAAAGATAGACCTATACTTTAGGGGACATTTTTTTAGATCATTTCAAGAGGAATAATTTTTTTTTACATATATATTTGGTATCTTGAACCGTTTTCGCAGCGCACAGAATGGAAGCCCTCAAGGATGAATAATTTTCCCCGCTTTTTTCACATTTTCCATTATTTCTTCGCTCCTAATAATTGCATCATGATGTTATATAGCCTAAAGCCTTCCTCTATAAATGGTCTTTTCAACACAAAAAGAAATTTTCAATTCGAACCCGTAGTTCCTGAGATTAGCGCGTTCAAACAAACAAACAAACAAACTCTTCAGCTTTATAATATTAGTATACATTATTATTATTGCATGTATGTACATGCAATGGTACTGTTGATAGCCCATAATTAAATAAATAAATATACTTAGTATATATAAGTATACCAAAGAGACGGCAATTCCACTGCATTCATTCTACATTTATTCATTCTGACATACGCAGGCCTGTATACTACATACTATGTGTACAACAAAAAAATTACTGTTCTAATACTGTTTATTTTAGTTCACAACACTTCAGAAACAAGGAAAGTACGAAAAATGAAAGTTTATTTTATATCATCTGTAATATATAAAATCTTTTACTAAAATGAATAATTAATAACGTTTTTGCTACGCCGCTGACTTCGTAGCCCAACTCTCAAGGGTATTTTATCCGCATCAAAGCGCCGGCCCAGCTAGAGATATCAGTAAATTAATTGCGAGCTCTACCGGATATTGTATTTATCTCACGGAATATGAATCAATCAGGTCTGTTACAGGCTGTAAATTTCTACAATATTGTTACAAAGGAACTAGGGTGAAAATTGAGCACTACATTTCTAGGCTTATAGATATCACACGGCTGTGATTTTAAAACGCATAGATAATTTCGAGGTGCTCTTTCGAATGGACTAACTGTCAAACAAATAACCAATGGTAAGTGAAATCAACGATAGCACACTACTTAAACACACTACAAATGTAAAATATTGGGTCGCCAAAGTTTGATAAGCGATTCTGGAACATCCTCGTAATAATATGGTGATGATGTCCTAGCCGGATTCGGCCACGGCGACTGTTTCAACACCGATTAAAAAAATCGAGGTCCAGTTTTCGGAAACAGTCAATTGCGCAGGAGATATTTTAGTGCATAACTGGACGCGCAGCCAGAAAAGCACTCTCTCATCCGAGCTCCCTCAGGCCCGATGGAAAGGAGAACCGTTACGATCAGGAGGGAGCAGGCTGCAGGTTTGGTCGAGTTTTCCTTCTCTGAACACCTGGCAGAATTGCGGTGTTCAAGAGATACCTTAGTCGCCTTTTACGACACCTCAGCAAGAAGAGGGAGGTGCTGTTCTATTCTGCCGGCAGCCACCACGGCTTATAACATAAGGTGCGTAGAACTCTCCAGATCTTTTTCGAAAATGTCTGTAGTCTGCCGCACCGATACAAATACCAGCCGGTCTCGATTGCAGAGCCGTTTCTGTTCGGAAGCGATAGGAGCGATATCTCTAAGTGATCGAACACGACTTTGGCTATGATACAACTGCGATTACACAGTAGGGCATTTACGCTTTAATATATTTAGGGACAATTACAAATATTGTCCATAAACTAAGCTAGCGTTTCTACTACAGGTACTAGACAAAGACATTTATTTATTTATAAGTACACTTACACAGTCTACATTAACACATAAAACTAGGGAGGAAGAGGATACATTATAAATGCGACTATATTTAAAAGTGTAGACTACATGCACAGAAGAAAAGAAAAATAAAAATACGAGTAACACAAAAAGAAATAAACTAATCTAATTAGAAAATTTTATACCAGAAATAAAAAAAAAAACAATAATTTACGCAACAATCCTCTGTAATAACATCCTTTTTTAATTTGTAAATACTTTCTTTAAATATGTCGAGATCAATAGATCGACATAAACTTCAACATATGATGAAATCATGATTTGAAATTGAGCAGAGATTTCAATAATATAACAATAATATAGTAACCTGGACCTGACGCTGCAGCAGCATCTGGGAGCAACCGACCTGACTCTTCACTAGCTTACAGCAGATGTATCGTGTTTGAGCTCATTGGAATTGCTCTTTTATACACTGGCTCGGCATAGTGACTACAGTGCACCTGTTGGTAAGTACAGTGTAGTCCAGAAACGAAAGCGACTATCAAAGGATGAAAATCCATTGATAGTCTACATCGTCATAACGGCCCACATATACCACTACTGAAGGTCTCTAGGTATATGAGCTACTGGATATACACAAGCTGATCCCGAAACACGACAGGCCGAAGCGACTCACTATGACGGTCTTTACACTTGTATACTATGGTTATGACCCAGTTCGGGTATCAATGAATAGATAATAAATACAAAAAAACACAACAGTAATACAATACACATACAATACAATACAATATAATAAACAGTAATACAGAAGTGAGCAGGGCGTGTTTTAAATTTGAAATTTAATAGGTTAATCCTATTGTGAAATTCGTTTCATTTATACATATTAAGAGATAACGAACAACAAAATAACGTATGACAACGTGATATTTAATTATTCAAGCAGCAGTCTACCCTCGTCTCGGGGGGTTAATTAATAATTAGCTAAGGGCGTACAACGCAACCCTTAACTACATTTGTTTTGTCTCATTTATGTAATTCGCTTGGGTACAAAAATGTTTGGCATAAGGAGGTAGTACCAGGGAATATAAATTAACATTAATTAACTCACATCCCGGCCAGGACTAAGATCGGGGGGTGGCGACTATTTAACCACTCCCTGCCAAGTAGGCGGGGCATGCAGAAGGCTACACGTCGCCGGGTGCCGAGGAAGATGGCTCAGCCTTGCCCTTGGCACTCGGCAGGCGGGAGAAGGAACACCCCGGGGGCTTTAGTCGGTGCAAATCCGACACACCGGGGGCAATCCTCATCCCCCCCTGAGGCCCTAATAACACTAATATGTTCTTTATCTCTTGCTGTTGCCGTGTCGTTGAGCTGTAGAATGGTCTTCCGGTGAGCGTGTTCCCACCGTGTTGTAATATTGATTCCTTTAACACGTTTGTTGGCCAGCGTGATACATTTGTGTTTCTCACGGGGCTCAAATAAGGCTCTCGGAATGCAATGACGTAAACAAGCGATATGTGAACAAGGTAACTCGAGCATTATACTACTGTAGGATGGTATGTGGTAGTAAATGCGTAGAACGGAATGTATGTGAGTGAAAGGAATGAAAGATAGAAAGAGAGAAAGGATAAACGGTTTTTTTGTGACGCTAGCGCTCGTAAAGATTAAGACGTAACGAAAAGTGTACAAAAGCAAAATTAGTATAAAAAAGTTAAATAAAGTACTTTTCAAGATTTATTTTGGTGTTTATCTGATCCAAAGATCCCCAAAACTACACTACTATTATTTTCGATTTATCACAAAGGATTTTGTTCTTCACCTCAGATGTATTTAGTTTAAAACAAAATTTACTTCATAGTATAATGCAATATGGTATCCTATATTTACATAAAACATATTATACCTATACCTATTAAAAATCCAACTCAAAATCTTATTAGCTTCAACAAGAAGAATGTGATCCATATTTGGGTGACGGATCCCTCAAGGAAACGTACCCGTCACCCAAAAATGGGTGACGAGGCGACAAATGTGTTAAATAACAAAATTACATGAACCCGTTTATTTGAAATTGTTACACTTGTGATAGACATTAGATTATAGATAAATATTTCTCGTAATTTTTTATTGCATTCTGTGTTAAAAAGAGTACATGGATTTAAAAACATCGTATGTCTTCTAGACAAGGGTTTTTACATACTGTGCAAAAAAAACACTAAATAATAAGTATATATAGTAATAATAAGTATTTAAAGATAGAATTAATTATCATTTCTATTGTGTTTAAATAATGAAGCGAGTAAATTCTCGTGAGTTCATGGATGGTGGTGGTGGTGAAAAACTTTTAATAGCCCTTTGATGTTTGAATTAAGTTCTAAAATCTGCAAATCTATGGGAGACAAAAAAAATTGTATATGCACAACAAAAACTTCTAAGAATGAATGTTGCGCATCTCACAACAGCAAGACAAAAGAAATGATCAATTTGCACAGTTGTTACTAGAAGAACTGAATCATGTCAATCCCTGTATAAGAACAAGATACTACGTAATTTTTTTTAACTTTATGAAAAATGTGAAAAATCATCACAATCATGAAAATGAGGCGACGGACAAAGAAAAAGTATAAAATAATTTAGTTGCTAATTATTCATAAAATGTTAACTAAGAAATTAATTGCATCTTAGTCGCATTGGTAATGCATCTTCTTCATATTTTATGTGTTAATGTAGATTATGTTAGTATTCCTATAAATAAACAAATCTTTTAACCAAGAAATTTTGGAGACTTGTTTACGCAATCTAAAAAATAAACTTTTTGAAGTGAAACTTCTATAGAATAGTTGTGATTTAAAAGCGGATGCAAAAAGACAGGTAAGAGATACAAATACAAAAGTGAGCCAGACCGAGAGAGCAAATGTCGATGTGTATGTGCGTATAACAGCTTTTTAGTAAGAAGTCAGCGTGGTGTTTTATTATTTAACAGTGTTTGTATTTTATATCTTGTGCTAAATAATACATTTTATAAGATGCCGAAAACTAATGCCGAAATGTGTCGTGAATATCGACGCAAAAGAAATAAATTAAAATTACAAAAAAAAACCGGTAAACGTTTAACAGAATGTAGTCGCGAGTTTCGCGCGCGTAAAAAACAATTATTGATCAATCAAGATAGATGTTCAAATATAAGAGTTAATAATCACCAATATATTATGAAACATATGTTAAATAAAATATCTTTTAAAATTAATCAAAATACTTTCATTTTTAAACAAATAAAGTTTGTAACTATCCTACCCTTGTTATATATATTCATCTAATTCTTTTGTCGATTTACTGAAGTTTCACTTCTATCGTGTGTGATTGGCACACACCCCTTTTTTTAATCTATTATATAATCTTATTAGGGCTTTAATCACGTACTTGATTAGCCAGCCCCGTTAGTCAAAGTTAGAGTTGGCACATGTGTCCTCATTAGGGATGTAACGGAGGCAGTTTTATCGGAACCGAAGTCGGAGTCGGAGTGTTGGATATATTAGAAACCGTTATC